>OY744475.1:32363838-33061415 GCA_963556175.1 Tipula confusa
AATAAAATATAATAATATAATAATATAATAATATAATAATATAATAATATAATAATATAATAATAATATAATAATATAATAATATAATAATATAATAATATAATATAATAATAATAATATAATAATATAATAATATAATAATATAATAATATAATAATATAATAATATAATAATATAATAATATAATAATATAATAATATAATAATATAATAATATAATAATATAATAATATAATAATAATAATATAATAATATAATATATAATAATATAATAATATAATAATATAATAATATAATAATATAATAATATAATAATATAATAATATAATAATATAATAATATAATAATATAATAATATATTAATATAATAATATAATAATATAATAATATAATAATATAATAATATAATAATATAATAATATAATATATAATAATATAATAATATAATAATATAATAATATAATAATATAATAATATAATAATATAATAATATAATAATATAATAATATAATAATATAATAATATAATAATATAATAATATAATAATATAATAATATAATATAATAATATAATAATATAATAATATAATAATATAATAATATAATAATATAATAATATAATAATATATAATATAATAATATAATAATATAATAATATAATAATATAATAATATAATAATATAATAATATAATAATATAATAATATAATAATATAATAATATAATAATATAATAATATAATATATAATAATATAATAATAATATAATAATATAATAATATAATAATATAATAATATAATAATATAATAATATAATAATATAATAATATAATAATATAATAATATAATAATATAATAATATAATAATATAATAATATAATAATATAATAATATAATAATATAATAATATAATAATATAATAATATAATAATATAATAATTATAATAATATAATAATATAATAATATAATAATATAATAATATAATAATATAATAATATAATAATATAATAATATATAATAATATAATAATATAATAATATAATATATAATAATATAATAATATAATAATATAATAACTATAATAATATAATAATATAATAATATAATAATATAATAATATAATAATATAATAATATAATAATATAATAATATAATAATATAATAATATAATAATATAATAATATAATAATATAATAATATAATAATATAATAATTAATAATATAATAATATAATAATATAATAATATAATAATATAATAATATAATAATATAATAATATAATAATATAATAATATAATAATATAATAATATAATAATATAATAATATAATAATATAATAATATAATAATATAATAATATAATAATATAATAATATAATAATATAATAATATAATAATATAATAATATAATAATATAATAATATAATAATATAATAATATAATAATATAATAATATAATAATATAATAATATAATAATATAATAATATAATAATATAATAATATAATAATATAATAATATAATAATATAATAATATAATAATATAATAATATAATAATATAATAATATAATAATATAATAATATAATAATATAATAATATAAATAATATAATAATATAATAATATATAATAAATAATATAATAATATAATAATAATAATAATATAATAATATAATAATATAATAATATAATAATATAATAATATAATAATATAATAATATAATAATATAATAATATAATAATATAATATAATAATATAATAATATAATAATATAATAATATAATAATATAATAATATATAATAATATAATAATATAATAATATAATAATATAATATATAATATAATAATATAATAATATAATAATATAATAATATAATAATATAATAATATAATAATATAATAATATAATAATATAATAATATAATATATAATAATATAATAATATAATAATATAATAATATAATAATATAATAATATAATAATATAATAATATAATAATATAATAATATAATAATATAATAATATAATAATATAAATAAATATAATAATATAATAATATAATAATATAATAATATAATAATATAATAATATAATAATATAATAATATAATAATATAATAATATAATAATATAATAATATAATAATATAATAATATAATAATATAATAATATAATAATATAATAATATAATAATATAATAATATAATAATATAATAATATAATAATATAATAATATAATAATATATAATAATATAATAATATAATAATATAATAATATAATAATATAATAATATAATAATATAATAATATAATAATATAATAATATAATAAATAATATAATAATATAATAATATAATAATATAATAATATAATAATACTAATAATATAATAATATAATAATATAATAATATAATAATATAATAATATAATAATATAATAATATAATAATATAATAATATAATAATATAATAATATAATAATATAATAATAATATAATAATATAATAATATAATAATATAATAATATAATAATATAATAATATAATAATATAATAATATATATAATATAATAATATATAATAATATAATAATATAATAATATAATAATATAATAATATAATAATATAATAATATAATAATATAATAATATAATAAATATAATAATATAATAATATAATAATATAATAATATAATAATATAATAATATAATAATATAATAATATAATAATATAATAATATATTATTAATATATATTATATATATAATATAATAATATAATAATATAATAATATAATAATATAATAATATAATAATATAATAATATAATAATATAATAATATAATAATATAATAATATAATAATATAATAATATAATAATATAATAATATAATAATATAATAATATAATAATATAATAATATAATAATATAATAATATAATAATATAATAATATAATAATATAATAATATAATAATATAATAATATAATAATATAATAATATAATAATATAATAATATAATAATATAATAATATAATAATATAATAATATAATAATATAATAATATAATAATATAATAATATAATAATATAATAATATAATAATATAATAATATAATAATATAATAATATAATAATATAATAATATAATAATATAATAATATAATAATATAATAATATAATAATATAATAATATAATAATATAATAATATAATAATATAATAATATAATAATATAATAATATAATAATATAATAATATAATAATATAATAATATAATAATATAATAATATAATAATATAATAATATAATAATATAATAATATAATAATATAATAATATAATAATATAATAATATAATAATATAATAATATAATAATATAATAATATAATAATATAATAATATAATAATATAATAATATAATAATATAATAATATAATAATATAATAATATAATAATATAATAATATAATAATATAATAATATAATAATATAATAATATAATAATATAATAATATAATAATATAATAATATAATAATATAATAATATAATAATATAATAATATAATAATATAATAATATAATAATATAATAATATAATAATATAATAATATAATAATATAATAATATAATAATATAATAATATAATAATATAATAATATAATAATATAATAATATAATAATATAATAATATAATAATATAATAATATAATAATATAATAATATAATAATATAATAATATAATAATATAATAATATAATAATATAATAATATAATAATATAATAATATAATAATATAATAATATAATAATATAATAATATAATAATATAATAATATAATAATATAATAATATAATAATATAATAATATAATAATATAATAATATAATAATATAATAATATAATAATATAATAATATAATAATATAATAATATAATAATATAATAATATAATAATATAATAATATAATAATATAATAATATAATAATATAATAATATAATAATATAATAATATAATAATATAATAATATAATAATATAATAATATAATAATATAATAATATAATAATATAATAATATAATAATATAATAATATAATAATATAATAATATAATAATATAATAATATAATAATATAATAATATAATAATATAATAATATAATAATATAATAATATAATAATATAATAATATAATAATATAATAATATAATAATATAATAATATAATAATATAATAATATAATAATATAATAATATAATAATATAATAATATAATAATATAATAATATAATAATATAATAATATAATAATATAATAATATAATAATATAATAATATAATAATATAATAATATAATAATATAATAATATAATAATATAATAATATAATAATATAATAATATAATAATATAATAATATAATAATATAATAATATAATAATATAATAATATAATAATATAATAATATAATAATATAATAATATAATAATATAATAATATAATAATATAATAATATAATAATATAATAATATAATAATATAATAATATAATAATATAATAATATAATAATATAATAATATAATAATATAATAATATAATAATATAATAATATAATAATATAATAATATAATAATATAATAATATAATAATATAATAATATAATAATATAATAATATAATAATATAATAATATAATAATATAATAATATAATAATATAATAATATAATAATATAATAATATAATAATATAATAATATAATAATATAATAATATAATAATATAATAATATAATAATATAATAATATAATAATATAATAATATAATAATATAATAATATAATAATATAATAATATAATAATATAATAATATAATAATATAATAATATAATAATATAATAATATAATAATATAATAATATAATAATATAATAATATAATAATATAATAATATAATAATATAATAATATAATAATATAATAATATAATAATATAATAATATAATAATATAATAATATAATAATATAATAATATAATAATATAATAATATAATAATATAATAATATAATAATATAATAATATAATAATATAATAATATAATAATATAATAATATAATAATATAATAATATAATAATATAATAATATAATAATATAATAATATAATAATATAATAATATAATAATATAATAATATAATAATATAATAATATAATAATATAATAATATAATAATATAATAATATAATAATATAATAATATAATAATATAATAATATAATAATATAATAATATAATAATATAATAATATAATAATATAATAATATAATAATATAATAATATAATAATATAATAATATAATAATATAATAATATAATAATATAATAATATAATAATATAATAATATAATAATATAATAATATAATAATATAATAATATAATAATATAATAATATAATAATATAATAATATAATAATATAATAATATAATAATATAATAATATAATAATATAATAATATAATAATATAATAATATAATAATATAATAATATAATAATATAATAATATAATAATATAATAATATAATAATATAATAATATAATAATATAATAATATAATAATATAATAATATAATAATATAATAATATAATAATATAATAATATAATAATATAATAATATAATAATATAATAATATAATAATATAATAATATAATAATATAATAATATAATAATATAATAATATAATAATATAATAATATAATAATATAATAATATAATAATATAATAATATAATAATATAATAATATAATAATATAATAATATAATAATATAATAATATAATAATATAATAATATAATAATATAATAATATAATAATATAATAATATAATAATATAATAATATAATAATATAATAATATAATAATATAATAATATAATAATATAATAATATAATAATATAATAATATAATAATATAATAATATAATAATATAATAATATAATAATATAATAATATAATAATATAATAATATAATAATATAATAATATAATAATATAATAATATAATAATATAATAATATAATAATATAATAATATAATAATATAATAATATAATAATATAATAATATAATAATATAATAATATAATAATATAATAATATAATAATATAATAATATAATAATATAATAATATAATAATATAATAATATAATAATATAATAATATAATAATATAATAATATAATAATATAATAATATAATAATATAATAATATAATAATATAATAATATAATAATATAATAATATAATAATATAATAATATAATAATATAATAATATAATAATATAATAATATAATAATATAATAATATAATAATATAATAATATAATAATATAATAATATAATAATATAATAATATAATAATATAATAATATAATAATATAATAATATAATAATATAATAATATAATAATATAATAATATAATAATATAATAATATAATAATATAATAATATAATAATATAATAATATAATAATATAATAATATAATAATATAATAATATAATAATATAATAATATAATAATATAATAATATAATAATATAATAATATAATAATATAATAATATAATAATATAATAATATAATAATATAATAATATAATAATATAATAATATAATAATATAATAATATAATAATATAATAATATAATAATATAATAATATAATAATATAATAATATAATAATATAATAATATAATAATATAATAATATAATAATATAATAATATAATAATATAATAATATAATAATATAATAATATAATAATATAATAATATAATAATATAATAATATAATAATATAATAATATAATAATATAATAATATAATAATATAATAATATAATAATATAATAATATAATAATATAATAATATAATAATATAATAATATAATAATATAATAATATAATAATATAATAATATAATAATATAATAATATAATAATATAATAATATAATAATATAATAATATAATAATATAATAATATAATAATATAATAATATAATAATATAATAATATAATAATATAATAATATAATAATATAATAATATAATAATATAATAATATAATAATATAATAATATAATAATATAATAATATAATAACTAATATACTTTTTAATCGAAACAAAACTTTAATCTATGCCAGTCATTCTAGTTAATGCCTGAGTTCTTTATGAGTGCCACATTGTTAAGTTCTCAACCTAGCAGTTATGATTCGGTTATTTTAGCCATAGAATCAAGAAAAAAGATTAAATAACAGGCAATTTAGTTTGCAACACCATAATCGAAAAAGGCAGATGACGAAAAGCAAGAAATGGTTTAGTTCTTGATTATGTTGCTTTAAAGATTTGAACGGCCCAAATAATTCAAAACAGAACTCTGTCAAGAAAAAAACCAAGAAATCTAGAGTAAAATGGAACATTTGAGATACATGTATTTTTGGTATATAAACGCCGGACAGTGGTGAGGTGAGTTGCTCTGGTTAAGCGCAAAAGAGTTCAAATTAGTGTTAAAATCCCCCGCCAGTGGCAAGCGGCTAATCTGGTTGAATTAAAAGTGTTATATGAAGTGAATTATGGCTGTTAAGATCAAAAATTGTTTATTGTTGTAAATAAATAATAATTGTGCTATTTTTCGCAAAAATTATTGTGGTTTGAAGTGGAATTTATTGTGTATTGTCAGTTTGTTTGCTAAGTATTGTGGACAATAAATACCAGTAGAATTTATTCACAAATCAGTGATATGAACCGTGAGTAAGCAAATACGTAACAACTGGTGACAGCGGTGGGATTGTGAATCTTTAAAAATGATTACCGACATAATAATTGAATTATTGATAAAGTAGAAAAACCACAAGAAGATTTTAAAACGGAGAGAATTTAAGTTAAAACCGAAGTTCAACAAGTTAAAGAGGAAGTTCAATAAGTCGGAAGATCTGATGCTGGGGTTGTGACCAAACGGGCCAAATTATAAAGGGTTATGTAAACCGGAGAAGAAACCGATAAAGTACCATTGCAAATGTATCGCGGACCGATACAGGAAGTTGGAACTTGGGAGGAAATTGGAAAATTGTTCGAGGAGCAAGGCCAAAGATAATATTTATAATGGCGGAGAAATCGAACGAGAACATCATCGCCAATGTATTGCAGGCCAAAAAAGTTATTGTTAAACTAAAGCGGACCAATTTCAAGGAGCAGAAACTGGCTCAAACAACCAAATGCTCTATAATATGCCCTATTTCACAATTTGTAAGAGATGGTGATAGCTTAATCACTAAACAGGACGTTGATAGAAGGAACTGTTTTATCATGCTCGATACAGGCGAAACAAGAACAATCGTGCGCAGTGACATAGTACCAATTGGGAGCCACCCAGTTCAAAGATTAATATTATAAACGTCTACTGGTGAAAGTGCGGTAATCAAAGACACGAAAAGAATTTTGTTATGAATTGGGAACAGCAAATTTCATCATAAAGTGTCTACTAGCCGATATTGTAGATGAGATCATCTAGGTAATATAGTGGGAAGACGAATTATATTAGAAAATCGTGCAAAAATGTCCACTCAATACAGAGACAGCTTTTGTGTGAGGACGATTAGAGTAAAGTTCTGGATCACAAAGGTTGTGGATTGTGAAAACAAGTGATGAAGAGAATACGGTAGAAAATTATATCATTGTAGAGCACTGATACAACCAGATAGAGTCTAGTTCGAAAACAAACTTTTAATTTAACAAATTAGATAAAAACCATCAAGATGTGGACTATCATCGGAAAATGCTCAAGGGGTTTCCACATTAGTAAAGTTGTGAAAAATTGAATCCTAATGTACAAGCCAAGGAACAACAGCAGCCGAAAACATTTGAAGATCTGACGATGAAATAGACAAAACACCTAACACCGAAACAACAACAGGCAGCAAAAGCATTTCTAAATATATATATATATATATATATATATATATATATATATATATATATATATATATATATATATATATATATATATATATATATATATTTTCTGCAGTGCTGCAGAGAATAGTGACAGAACAAAGTGGTTAAACACCGGATGGCCACAGAATCGGAGATGCTAATACGTCAAAAAATCAGTCAGTAGCAGAATGGTGTCAAAAGTGTGACCAAAGTATGGAGGTTAAAGAGCCCGCTCGAAGATGTCATGCTAAAATGGGCCAGAAAAGCTTTGTATCACCATTCGAAAGGATCGCGATTGATGTTGCGGGGCCGTTTTCGTAGTGTTTGCCAAAACCAAGGTAGCACTAATTCAGATGCAAATGACAATACTAAAATTGGAGCTCTGCGCAACATTACTTTGATCAAATTTAATGCAATCTATGCAAGACCTGCTAATTTATCTCGAGAATAATGTGTATATGTGGAGAAATCCAACGACTGTCTTATCCTGATTGGAGACTATACGCTCTCTTGATGTTTTTGTGGGAAGCCAAGTTTCTCAAATTTTTTTCAATCATCCAAAAGTATTAGCAACACATTACAAACAAAAGTCGAGCGGATTTTGCCTCAGGAGCACGTAGCGTACTTCAGCATCCAATCATCTTCGGCGTTTAGCGGCAACAGCGCAAGTCGTTGAATGGTCCTTTTGTAAAAACTCTGTTACGGTTTAGTTGATACGAACAAACGGATCCATCCTTTCCGTGATGTAATTCTATAATTCGGAAAATATGCTATTTTTGTAGTGCAGCATTATCTACGGCTACATCAACACTAACATGTCTAATTTTATGCCGGTTAGCGGTATCCATTTCACACAACATTATAACTGTGCCAAGTATTCAAACGGTTAAGACTCCATATGCTTAATTCGTTCAAACCAGCCTCAATTATTGCACTTTGTGGTTTTCCAGTCAATAAATTACCAGGAGTGTGCGCTTAAAAATGTTATGGATCTTATGAATGCGCGAATTTAAAACGGCCTCAATTTCCGCATTTCATTTCGATGCACATTTTTTCATAAAATGTGCATCGAAATGAAATGCGGAACATACTGTCAAGGTTGCCTTTCCGCTACATACTGTCAAGGTTGCCTTTCCAAGAACTCAATTAACTGTGATGTTTGACAGATTTAACAGCTATTTCCTAAATGCCACCGAAATGGGGCGACCTTGACAGTATGTAGCGAATTTCAATGCTGTCTTTTAGGTAGGCTGGAATGATGTAATTCAAGAATAACTCCCGAAATTCACTTAGCTGAAGGGGATCACCAACTCAATTTGAAGCATATAGTCACAATAGAGTGAACATCAAATACCTCGACGAGCAACTAATCACTTTAATGTACCGATGAATGTATCGTCAGACAAAATACTCTACATTTCGCGTTTCGAAGCTCACGACGTATACACAGCAATATATTCCTTTGATGGACCAAAATTAACTACACCACTAATCACAAATGTTTTAGAATGATTTATATAATATTTTACACAAATGTGGTCCAGTTAGCTGAATGAGATGCCAACCAATTTATTGTCACCTCGGAATTTGTCCAACAAAAAATTCTATTGAATGTTGAACTGTAGCTCCGAAACGACATCATGAAGAACATTTGATAAGAGCTGACTCTACCATTGGACTAAACATTCCTTGCCGATTGAGCATAATTGCTATATTATATTGCCAGGACTAGATGCTTTAAAATGTTGGTGTTGAAGATCTTTCGAGAATGCTCACATCGAACGTTTCTAGGATCCCTTCCAATACATGAATGTAGCTGTAGTCCCCCGTAGACATCAATATTTCATCCACTCCTCATCGAAGTGGTTTTACTTGTTCTTAAGCTGACTGCGCCATCAACATAAAACCCTCAGATCTTCAGAAATCTGGCTTTAGTCCAAACTTTCGAGCTAGCCTTACGATAAAACGTCCATCTAAATCATCGCTGCTTCTCTTTGTTGGATATACCTCCTCGTTTGCCTACCAACTCTTTCCTACCAACTTTTTAATTTTTAACGACCTACCTTACGACGTCATCAGCCAAATCGAGAACGCACGAATACAGGTTCGATTTTAAATCCATCTGCACATTGCATTGCTCAAGCCAGCCTGTACTGACATGGACGATGGTTTGGCCCAGGGATTCTGCACTCCAACAGGGGGTCATAGTTGGGTTTTTCGTCATGACTTGAATCTCTTTGTGGTCCATAATCTCTTTTATTTTTCATCAATTTCGACAAAGTGATCCTCGTCTGGCGTAGACTGGTAATATAATTATCAGAACAAACTTTACTTTTCATGACCTTGATTAGTGGATTAGTGCTTTTCATGGCATTGTATTGGTGATCGACGAGCTTTGGTCTGTCAGTTTTGATTTTTTTCGAGACCGAAACTGAACGATAAGGATACCGACAGCATGCAACGATGTTCATTCCACACGAATGAACGATTTAAGGGCATAGTTATCACGACACGAAAATCGTGTCATTTAACGCCTTTAAACTTCTTACGTAAGGGTTAATTTACATCGCATGTCTAAGCAAATAAGCCACAAACAATTAATGAATCTCAAAGCCCGCACATATATGCTATCCAGAAAATTCAGCCAGATTTATAAGACAAATTGATCTAAAACTGAATCTGCTAAATACGGACAAAGCCACAACATAAATTTAAATGGCGTTATATCATTTCCACGTATGGCGTTATGATGTTATTATGCAGTTCCAAAGCAACATTGACCATAGTGTAATTTCATTTACGGTGCTTTACATTATAACTCTAAGCCATACCACTAATCAATTTTATGAACGAATTAGAAAGCACAACATCTACTCCATTTATCTTGCAGTCAACACTGAGACTGCGTTCACAATGTGTTTTTGCAGCATCCATTAAAAAACAAGTTCAACAAATTATTTTTAAAACATTTAACCGTAAGTAGCTTCCAGTCGGACGAACCAAACTCACAAAAATAATTTAAGTTGTGCCAATATTTTTCTACATGTGCGATATATTACTTATATGTACATACATTCGCTCGATTGACAAACATTTTATTATGAATAAATGCAAAACACAATTAATTGCGCATGCGCTTTTGGTAATTCTTATGTATGTATGATTGTGCTACTTAGCTATGTGCAATATTTGTATTAAATTATTGTTTATATATTAGCGAATATGACGCGGCAGACGTAGAACACAGAATAAAAAAAATCGTGATTGTTCATGTTTTGTTTGATTGACTGTGCTATAGTAGTCGCCACACAAAAAAAAACAAAAAAATAATGCCTTGCCTACTAAATCGATAGACAAAATAATTTCACCTTCGTTTTCTCTTATTTAACGTGAGAACGCTAGTTTATTTCGTTTTGATTTCGGGGAATCACTTTATTTGTCGATTTTTTTATTTCGATAACTATTGGAATAAAGACGTCAATAGTTTATTGAAGTTTGAAGTGGTGATTCAGTATTTCGACAACTTTTGTACTATAAACATTGTGATTGATTTATCAAACATACAAATTAAAAATTTGATTTTATATTGTGATATCGGTGCTGGGCTTAAGGCCTATCAATTTTACTAGTAAAGTACTTATTTTTTTTGTTGTATTATTAATTTTGACAGTTGTTTGATCGACAATGCATATGGGTGTGTGTGTGTGCCTGATAATCTTTAATGGAGAGATAAGTTGTGTTTTATATTCTTAAAGCCTGTTTATTATAAAGTTGTTATACAATTATTTAGTGGTTAGTATTATTGGTTTTTGGCGGTCAAACTTTGAGTGAAACAATTATTTGTTGTACTGACCTTCAATAAAATGCACATAGTAAATTAGTTGTGTGGATGCGATTTGGATATATGATGCAAAGAATATTAAATGAATTTACGCGGCAACGCATATATGCAGAAAAGCAATAAACAAAATGGACGCTTTAGAATAAATAATGTCAAAATGTGATAAAAAACTGATATAATATTTTAGAATATTATTTATATACTGAAGGCGTGAACTGAAATTATGACCGAATACTATTTTCGGTCGCAGGTTACACGTGTTTCCTCATAAAATGATAAAAAATAATTTTGTGATACGAACTAAACATTTTAAAATAACAATATGTCAAGAATAAAACATTATTGTTAATTATTGCTAATATCAACTGACCAACTGACTCGGTCGCCATTTCAGTCACAATTTTAGTTGGGCCGCAGTTTACATGTTAGCTTTTTCGGTCAGTTTTCAGTCGGTCACGTTTCAGTTCAACATGTAACTTTAGTAATAGTCTCATGTCTATTAATACCTTATCCACACCTATGGCCAATATAAGAAAATGTTCTTAGATGTCGTCAAGAATTTCAAGAGTCGCCTGGGCTCTGGTATTTTGATCAAGCTCAACAAGAATTATATAATTTGGTCTTCGACTGAGCAGAACTATATTACCATTACCAAAGCCAATGATTCGGCTAGATTAATTTCAAAATGCTGTTCTGTATATTATGCTGTTAATAGTGAATCATATATGATGTTAATTTGTAATCAGGGAATAATTTCTCTGAGAAATGCTAAGGAATTTGAGCGCAGACGAAAGGTTTCCATGGTTGATGTTTTCCAATGCTTAATTATAAATCTATGGAGATTGATTCCATTTTAAAAGTATTAGATCGTAAAACCGAGTTGCAAGTGTTGTTATTCCGTTTTTTCAACCATTTTAAAGCTGCCTTTACCTCTTTTACATGCGTGTGGCATGAAATTCTTCACTCCTAATGGCGCAATGCTTTGTTCGGGGAACTACATCATTATTCCTAGTTTTATTATTGAAAATTCTGCTCAGCACATGGTCTTTGAAGTTTTCGATGTTTTGATATTGCATTCAGCTATTACGAGTGTTCCGCATTAACGACTTTTCTCAATTATACTACTTAATCTTTGGAAACTTTTTCGTCCACTTTTCGTGAGATAATATTGATGGCAGCTTCCAGCTCGACATAGTACTTTGATGAATGCTTAAATGTTTATGACCGTTTTGTTAAATTCGTTGGTTCGAATTTGAATTGTGCAAAGGTTTAGTATACGTTTGATGTTCCCATTTTTACAGCATGGTGCATGTACAGTTTCCAAGGTAATTATTGTGTTGAATCGGAGGTATTAGTTCGAGGTTTTATGTGAGGTCATTTTGTGCAGTTAGCCTGCCTTTTAACCCTTTAAAATATGGTCGTTAAATCGGGTTGCCATTTTGGTTCTACTAGCTATTTTGACAAAACTACAGGCAAAATTGACTCCTTAAAAATTATTTGTCACATAAATTTCCAATTCTTTTTGACCTTCAACAATTTCTATTTAAACTATGTTTAATTACAGCACCATGGAGGAAATGAAAAAACTACTTGAGGAGACCGGAATTCTAAAAACAAAAAATATTTCGATCGAAACATTTACATGTGCTGTAAATAAATGCAACAAGGAATACCGAACGAACAAAAGATATCAAAATCACATGAAATTAATGCATCCTGAACGTTGTATTGTGCCGACAAACACTATAAGCTATTATGCTGAACCAACCACAACAAAACCAGCCTTGAAACAAGTATCAACTCAAACTCATGTAAACAATACCGAAATAGTGACTGTTGACACTGACATAACTAATCATTCAAAAATTTGTGCCACAGTATGGTCTACAGTGCGTTTAGGGTATACGGATACATTTTGCGAAGAAATTAAAAAAATGATGAGTATGCAACAAAATTTTTATAGCACTGCATCCGAAAACGGGCGTTCGATCAATAATTTGGAACCATTCACCAACGTAACACAAACTCCATTTCGGAAGATAGTTGATTTAATGGCTAACAATATTAGGCAGCAACTAATCGAACGGATAAAGCAAAGTCGATTTTATTCATTACACATCGGTGAAACAGCCGATATTCCATCATTTGCACATCTCTTTGTGACCGTGCGCTATTTGTACGAACCAAAAAAAACGATCATCGAAGATTTATTATTTTGGCAAGTGCTAAATTGGCCTTTAGTGGAAAATAAAATATTTGCAATTGTCGATACGGTTATACAACAAAATGGTTTAGAGTGGAAGAATTGTGTTGGCATTAGTATGGATGGTGGAAGTGCAACAACAGAACCACTAAAACATTTTGTCGAACGCTTAACGCAGAAAGATTTAACAATTCGTACAACGTATACAATGACACGTCGTGGTAATTTCATTAAAGGCAATCTTGGCACCGATACTGATTTAAAAGATGTGCTCAGCGATGTCATCAAATTGGTAAACGAATTTAAAATGTGCGATGGTGTAAAATTGGCGAACCAAATCGAAACCAAATTCAGAAATGTATTTATTCATACCGAAGACTATTGGCTATCGTACGGTAATGTTTTGCAAACTATGTTTCATATGGCACAATATCGTAAAGTTTCCGTTAATATATTAAGTCAGCTGGCCTATATAATCGACATAATTGACCATTTCAATCGGTTAAGTGTTAGTTTACAAAAAACTGAGACTACCATTTTCGATGTTTACGATCGGATATCAGCCATGTACGATAAACTAGGTACGTATAAAGATGAAGTGCGTAACAATAATTTTATCTCGTTTCCAAATCTTCGTGAAATTTACGAACAATATGGAATCGTGCCGAACGATACGAAATTCGAAATAAAGAACAGTTTAAGAATGTTACAACATCAATTACCAACTTATTTGCCGATGACTACAAAGGAACGAGTCGATTGTGAATGGATTCGTCATCCGTTTGACTTTGACGGGTGTCCAGGATTGTTCACGACGCGCGATGAAATCACAGAATGGAAGCATTTGGTGAGAGACAAAATCAGAGGTATTAAAGTCAACAATTTAGTTTCGTTTTGGATTACAAATCGTAACATATATCCTAACCTCTCGGAACGGGCCATCAAATTTTTGTTAATCTTTAAGAGTTCACGGTTTTTTGAAACAGGATTTGGTGCATTTGTTGATATGCGTACAAAAGCTGCAACCGACTTGAATAGTGAATATTCATATTTACGCATTAAACTATCACCGATCAAACCAGATGTGGTTCAAGTTCAAGTTAAATAGCGTTATGTTATATTCTCTGTAATTTAGTTTGTTAAATACATTTTCCAGACATATTCCTTTTTATAAAATGGTCTGATAACTACATGTTTTACTTACCGGCTGTATACAGTACCCGTTTTTGGTCATAAATAATTACCCTTTGACCATATTCGCTGCAACAAAAATAATTCAGATATCTCGCGCACACACACATAATTCGCTTACGCTACATAAACACAGTGCATTGATATAATTTGTGGCACCACTAATGTTAAATCCACATGTACATATTTTTTTTTTAGCAAATATTTTTGAGCAAATTAGTCGTGTTTATATTGTTACTACAACGACGGGTACATATTATTTTTTTGGATCAAGTTTTCCGTAAAAATAAAATTTTTAAATAAAAAGGAAGAGTTGAGCGAGAAAACAATGCAGTCAAAAATTGTAAATGTAAATGTGATCAAAAATTGTTAATCAATTATCAATAAAATTAAATGAATAAATATAAAAATAATGGAATAAAATTAATCCCAAATTGGTGACCCCATGTCATAAATCATAAACCAAAAGCAACAGCAGTTCATTTCCACAGCATCCGGTAACCATTGTATTGGCATTTTAAATTGTAAGTACCCGTTAGTTCTGGTAATTTAAATGAAGAACGAGTTGCTCACATAATATTTTGCTAATACATACTTTTATTGTTTTAATTTTTCACTTACATTAATTCCAAATTTTAATACCATGACTTTGGAAAACGGGGGCGACAATGTTTCACCTTCAGCGAGCGCGTCTTCTTCCTCAATTTCAGAATCAATCGTGTTAACTAACGCGCAATTAACAACACTAATCGAAAATAGTCTCGCTGCAGCTCTCAGGTCTGTAGATAACAAAGGCGCTAGCACTAGCGCTGATTATGACAACACTGAAACACCAACCACAGTTTTACCTATTACTACGTCTGGTTCGGTGTCACATATCGCATTTGGAGCGCCACAACCTCTGTACAATTAAAATCCAGCAGTATGGTTCTAGATATTGGAACAGCAAATTCTGGTTTCCAATATCTTCGCTGCGAAAACCTAATACTTCCATGCTGTCGGAGCGTTGAAGAATCGGTTAAGCAACTCTGATGAACGTCTAACTCAACAAGTGCAGATGGTTCTCAACCCTTTTGAGAACGATTTCCCTCTTAACACACTAGCAGCAAGAGCCGATAACGTTATGGAGACGATGGTGGAGATACGCATCAACTCCATTGAAAAGCTCACCAGTTCATCTGTTGATTCCAATGCATCGCGGATCTGTTTGAGAAAATTTAAGAAACAAATCATTACAGAGATCGCAGAATTAAGGAATCATAGAACTCGAACTCCTTTTCGTTCCAACACCAGGAACAAGAGGTTCCGTTCTAATTCGCGAAACGGTGGTTGTTTTTACCACAAAAGATTCGGTAGCAAAGCAAATAAATGTTTACCGTTCTGTAAGCATTTTGGTAAAAACACACCAGAAAATAATTCAAAAAACACGTAAATAATCAACACTGCCATGTGCGGGAAATCTTTTCCAATCAACACTTTCTCATAGATACAGGAGCGGATTTCTGTTATCCCTCCTAATCTATTTAAAACTACCACTTACTATTTTTCTTCTAACTAAGCATTCAACCTTTTCGCTGCGAATGGTACAAAAGTTTTTGGTACTAGTTCGTTAGAGCTGGATTTGGGACTTAGAAGAAACTTCGTTTGGAATTTCATAGTCGCAGAAGTCTCGTTGCCAATTTTAGGAGCTGACTTTCTTAAAAAAACCGGTCTTACCGTCGACATTCAAAAAAAAAACTCATCGATCCATTGACCATATTTTCTACCGTTTGTGCATTGTCAAGATCGACACATTTCTCTCTGACTTCGAGACGACTTTGAAATTAAGCCAATACTCCACAACGTCACTCATGGTCTTGTAACAAATGGTCCTCCAATCTGAGCTAAAGTTCGACGTTTACCGGCGGATAAACTAGCTTTAGCTAAAGAAGTGTTCCAAAACATGATGAAGAGGGGCATTTGCCGGCCAAGCTATTCCGCTTGAACCAGTCCTCTTCACATGGTATAAAGAAAAATATAGGAACTTGGAAGCCATGCGGAGATTCCATTCCGTACTTGCAAGATTTCACTCAGCAACTAGCAGGATGCAATGTGTTCTCGACATTGGATCTCGTAAGAGCTTACCATCAGATCCCCATCGAATCTGCCGACATTCCTAAACCCACCATCATCACCCCTTTTGGATTATTAAAATTGACATGAATAACCTTTGGTTTGCGTAATGCAGCTCAATCTTTTCAACATCTAATTCATAGAGTGTTAATTATCTGAATTTAGCTTAATCATCAACTTAGAGAAATGCATTTTTGTTAAATCTCAAATTGACTTTCTCGGCCACTCAGTCAACGCCGTCGGTATTCTTCCACTAAAGCAACGCGCCGAAGCTATTGTGAACTTCGAACGACTGAAACAAGTCAGTCAACTTAAACGTTTTTTAGGAATGAAAAATTTCTACCGACGCTTCATTCCTGGAGCTGCAAAAGATCTGTTAATACTTAACAATTTTCTTAGGGGCTAGAAAATAGTTAAGTTTTAATTAATTGGTCTGCAGACCATGAGGCATCCATGGAAGCTTTTGAGAATTGCAAGACTAAGTTGTGTCAAGCGACAACTCTTCCTGGGGTGTTCCTGGCAACCGTTGGGATTCTTCTCCGTTAGACTCAATGATGCTCAGCAACGTTATAGCACTTACAACCGAGAACTTCTTGCCGCTTATTCAGGCATTAAACAATTTCGATATCTTCACGAAGTCCGTATAATTTCACTCGTTACACTGACCACAAACCCCATACTTTCGCATTTCAACAAACTCTAACAAAAGCAACACCTCGACAATTTCGTCACTTGGATTTTATTGGTCAGTTCACCATACACATTCGACATATTTCGGGTGTAGACAACGTCGTAGCTGATGCACTTTCAAGAATCGATAAGGTTTCGTTACCGAAATCAATTGATTATGAAAGCATTGCAGATGCTCAGGTGTCGGACAAAGAACTTCAACAGTTCATTTTGAGTAACAACTCATTCAAATTCACTAAGATTCCCATTTGTCTCAATTCGACTAAATCTATTTTTTGCGACATTTCTACTAAAATTTTACGACCTTTCATTCCCAAACAGTTTAGAAAACCTGCTTTTAATTCATTCCACAACTTGTCATATCCGGGAATTCAAGCTTCTGTTAAACTCTTAACTAATATAAATTAGATTTTTTAAAATTTGATTAGACATTAGAAAATAATTGAATTAACCGTTTTATGACCAATACGTCATGCAACCGCTGAAAATATAATTTATATACATTTTATTTGAAACAAAACTTTAAACTTAATATAAATTAGATTTTTTAAAATTTGATTAAACATTACAAAATAATTGAATTAACCGTTTTATGACCAATACGTCATGTAACCGCCGAAAATGTAATTTATATACACTTTATTTGACACAAAACTTTAAAATTAATTTAAATTAGATTTTTTAAAATTTGATTAAACATTACAAAATAATTGAATTAACCGTTTTATGACCAATACGTCATGCAACCGCCGAAAATATAATTTATATACATTTTATTTGAAACAAAACTTTAAACTTAATATAAATTAGATTTTTTAAAATTTGATTAAACATTACAAATCAATTAAATTAACCGTTTTATGACCAATACGTCATGCAACCGCCGAAAATATAATTTATATACACTTTATTTGACACAAAACTTTAAACTTAATATAAATTAGATTTTTTAAAATTTGATTAAACATTACAAAATAATTGAATTAACCGTTTTATGACCAATACGTCATGTAACCGCCGAAAATGTAATTTATATACACTTTATTTGACACAAAACTTTAAAATTAATTTAAATTAGATTTTTTAAAATTTGATTAAACATTACAAAATAATTGAATTAACCGTTTTATGACCAATACGTCATGCAACCGCCGAAAATATAATTTATATACATTTTATTTGAAACAAAACTTTAAACTTAATATAAATTAGATTTTTTAAAATTTGATTAAACATTACAAAATAATTGAATTAACCGTTTTATGACCAATACGTCATGCAACCGCCGAAAATGTAATTTATATACACTTTATTTGACAAAAAACATTAAACTTAATATAAATTAGATTTTTTAAAATTTGATTAGACATTACAAAATAATTGAATTAACCGTTTTATGACCAATACGTCATGCAACCGCCGAAAATATAATTTATATACATTTTATTTGAAACAAAACTTTAAACTTAATATAAATTAGATTTTTTAAAATTTGATTAAACATTACAAATCAATTAAATTAACCGTTTTATGACCAATACGTCATGTAACCGCCGAAAATATAATTTATATACACTTTATTTGACATAAAACTTTAAACTTAATATAAATTAGATTTTTAAAAATTTGATTAAACATTACAAATCAATTAAATTAACCGTTTTATGACCAATACGTCATGCAACCACCGAAAATATAATTTATATACACTTTATTTGACACAAAACTTTAAACTTAATATAAATTAGATTTTTTAAAATTTGATTAAACATTACAAATCAATTGAATTAGCCGTTTTATGATCAATACGTCATGTAACCGCCAAAAATGTAATTTATATACACTTTATTTGACACAAAACTTTAAAATCAATTGAATTAATCGTATAATATCGTCGTATATTCGTGATTTCGATGAGTTGTGTTTTAAATGCGAAAGAGTTAAGATTAGTGTCATAGCCCACCAATAGCAAGCGGCTAAACTATAGTGAAATTAAAGTGTTATAAGAAGTGAATTATTGTGAAAATATCACAATATGTGAATTATTGTGCCTAAATATCTTCTCGATATTTAGGCACAATAATTCATCGGTAAATTCATTCTTCATCCTCATGTTTTTAACTTCTTTTCTACTTGGATTCTACTTGGGTTCCATTATTTGAAATTTAGGCACGTTAATTTTCTAAAAATATTACGTTTTAAGTAAACTGATCAGGAAAAGCACGATCGCATCTCTATGTACCTTATACTTAACAAAAAAAATCGTTTAACTCCAAAATAACGTTGTTCAGTTTCATATAGATTAAAATTCAACGAAATTTATAAACAACGTGACTTACTTATACTTGGTATATGAAATAGTTATCTTAGGCTAAACGTAGCAAAAGCCTAATCAATATCAGCATTATCAATTATCAAAAGATTCAAGATAACCGTTTTTTTTACTAAATTGAACTCCTCGTAAAGTGCTTTAGTATTAATTTGGTCAGTTATAGGGCTAGTTGATTTTGTGTCAGTGCATTGTACTAAGTGATGTGTCTTAATTTTAACTACCTGCACAAATCATGAATTCTGTAAATCTATCAAATCAGTTTGCTATCTTTGATTCAAACCCAAGTTTAGTGAAAACAGGCTTTTCAAAGTATGAAGCTAACGAAGAAAAACCGAAGATTAAATGTCCACCACCTGTGAAACGTGCGAAATCAAGCTTTTTGGGAAATATAATATATAATGAAACCAAATACGAATGTACATTATGTAGACAACAATTAGTTACACAATTAAACCATACTAGGCATATCAATCGTATACATAGTAAAACTGTTATAGAATGTCCACCAAATATTGTAACTATCTACTGTTCGGAAGATAGAGAACATCAAAATAATAAACAACCGATTAAACGCCAGATAGCCGAAAGAAAACCAATCTGTATAGTACCAACTATCGAAGCTGACCATAAGAAAAATGCAATAATTAAAACAGGCATTAATCCCAACGTCGTATACGCTAGGGTGCCAAATTTGTTAAATGCTCCAAAACCGAAAATCAATCCAATGTCACTTGAACTTATAAGAAAATCACAGTCCAATATAAAATCCGTTAAAACACCACCAACGAAACCAAGAAACCAACACAAAGTCATAGAAGTCGCTAAACCAGAGCAATCAAAATCAGTCAAACCACATACTATTACAAATGTAAACCAATCAAATAATTCGTATGTTGCAGTCTTAAGATTGGTACAATTAGGATATGACGATCATTTTTATACCAAAATGAACAAATTATTATTGAAGTTAAAACAAACAGATCTTTCGTATGGACCGATGACACCCGAAATGGTTCGTAAAAATATTAAAGTAATGGCCCAAGGCGTAGAATATGAATTATGGTCTAGGATAAAACAAAGTCGTGACTATGCGTTGCAAATCGCTGATTTCGTCGATGTGAATAATTTTTCGATCGTACTAGTGTTCGTACGATATAAATTCGATTCTAAGATTCGTGAGGATTTACTTATTTCGAAATTTTCTAAATCGATAATTAATGGACACTATATTTTCAACAGTATAAATTCGGAAATGCTAAAATGGAATTTGGAGTGGAACAATTGCATTGGCGTCAACACTGAGCGTATGTCAAAACGTTTGAAAGAATTCCAATATAATTTAATGGATCATGGATGTACACATATTCGATTTACATCTAATTTTTCGGATCGTGTCGCATTTATTCGGCGATACTTTACTCGATCATCAATGGAGGTTTTGGAACATGCCATCACCATTATCAATAAACATAAAATGGATGAACTTAAATTTAGTTCCACAGATGAAAAATTTAAACAGGTTTATGTGCACACAAAAGATTTATGGTTGAGGCATTACTCGAGCGTTTTATCGGTTTTACAGAAAAATCATATAAGTTATGGATTTCAATTAAACCAGCAAATGTTCCAATTGGCTTACTTTACCGATTTATTCCGTTTTTTCAACAAGACAACTGAAACGATACACAACATAAAATATCCGACGGTATTTAGCGTAAACGATCAAATCAAAACAATGATCGATTTATTAAAACTGTACAAAGCGCAATGCGATAAACTTAATTTCAATGCATTTCCAAAAGTGGAAAAATTATTGGCCGATACCAATCTAGAAGTTGATTCGGCCGAATTATTGCATTTATTGAAAAATCTAGCAAATAATTTACCACAATATTTGTTGATAAATGACGACGAGAAGAGCCGATTTCAATGGATTCGAGACCCATTTCATTTTTCAAACTATGAACTACTTGATGATCTGACCCTGGACAAAAAAACATTGCTGATCGATTTGAAAAATAATTCGGAGATGAAAAGTAAATATCAGAATAAACGATCACTGGAAACATTTTGGATCGATGCATGCAAAACGCGATATGCAATTGTGGCCGAAGATGCTGTCCGAATTTTATTAAATTTTAACAATTCAAAATTATTAGAATCATGTTTTGCTGAATTTGTGGATATACGAGGTAAACAGCTAACTGACTTGGAATGTGAAGCATCATATCTTCGCCTTAGGATAACGTCGATAGTACCAAACACCAATATAAATGATTTTTAAGCGTGTTGATGCGTTGTGTTAACTTTTTTTTTTATTCGATTAAATAATTATCTAACTTAATGTTATCAATGAAATATTTTAAATTTATAGCCAATAAATTCACAAATGTGTTATGAAAATAATAAAATTATTTATCATGTAACGTGATAAGTATGGCGTAAACAAAAAAAAGAAAAACTAGGCAGTCATTGGGGACTGCCGACCATTAACATTAATCCGGTTTTCACATTTAAGCCCTTAAATGTGAAAAGCCCTTTGAAAAAATCGACAGTAAGTTCATGCAAAACTCTCGACATCAAGATAAATACAGCTGATAATCGCGCATATCCCTTCCATTTAATAATTTAAATGGTGCCATACCGATACTTCGCTAATAACTGAATTTAAAAACATTTGTACTTTCGGCACGTTATGGAACCAGTTCCTGCCTTTTAGCTCTTGGAACACCTATTGCTATCCGTTCTGGATCCCCGAAGATAAAAGAATATTACCCATATACTACACTACAATAACAAGATATTGATATCCTTTATTTGTTGCTGTCATCGGTCCTAGATAATCAATGTGTAATGTTGAAAGGGTGCATTCTGTTTATCAATAAACCATTATCTTGCTTCCCTTTCTTTCGCTCAGATAGTGTACATGATATACTATATTGTTAATTACCTATTATGAAATGTCTTCGTTCGTACCCATCCTTTAATTTATACAAAATTTCGGTTTTGAAATAATAATCAGCATATGGTTGATCTTCGCATAGTTTCATAATTGGTGCTCACAGCATCTACATGTTTTATTTTGTCCCTTGTTCGATGGATAATTTCGAAATCAAAATCCTGCAAAAAAAGAGCCCACCTCATTCTTAATATTCATTGACATGACTTAGAACCTGCATTTCTCTCAATTGACGTTCAATACGCATATTCACTAGCTAGTTTAATGACGAACTTAAATTTTTGAAATAATCGGTGGGGTTCCCAAAAACCCATACTGGCCATCTGGAATTACGACAGCTGGATGTTTACTGCTATCTGCGGATGTAATAAAACATGGAAAAATCCATTCTTACAATCTATCGTGCAGAATACTTTGGCGTCTGTTATGTATTAGATTAATTAGTTGTACTAGATTAATTATAAATATAATGAAATGCATCATGAAATACAATATGCATGCACGGTTTAAAATGGGTCGTCTTCCCCTACGAGCAGTCAAAATTTAGGTAGTGAAATACATTGAAAAATTGATGTTGGACATAAATTTTAGAGCTTGTTGGAACCGCTAGCATAAAACAATAGTTAAGTAGCTAAGAATAATGAAATAAAAGTTGCCAAACAGAGTTAAAACTGCTCAAAAGGTATTATTTTACTGAACGTTTAACTTTTAGCCAATTGTTTATACGAATTTTTATAGTAATATTTGTCCTGGAATACATTAATAAATTAAACAATATAAATTCGTTAAATTTGACGTCTAACCAAAACCCTCTTTACTAAAAGCCGTATTGTTTGCATACTCATGCTATACAAAAATATGGGTACCAGTCGAAACTGGATATTTTACAACTGGATTTGACGAAACAGGACAATTCAAAACTGGATATTTTAAAACGAGATAAGGTACAAAATGAAATATGGTACAAAACGGGATATTTCAAAATTGGATAATTCAAAACGAGATATGGTACAAAACTGGATATTTCAAAACAGGATATTTCGACATGCGATTTAAACTTAAAATGATTTTTTGGGAAAGTTCTGGAATATGGTCAATTAGAAAGGAACTCGGCGAGTTCTTAACCGATTATGGTGAAATTTGATATGTCGGATGAAAATGGAATTTTAAAATGGTTTGTTGGGAAAGGACTGGAATAAGGCCAGTAAGGTTCCATACTTGAATATTTCTAAGGAGAGAAATAGAATTTTCCTTCACTTTCTTTTTTTCTTTAATTGTATAATTAAATTTAATTTTAAAAACTTTTTTGGAAAAACCTCTGGAATATGGCCAGTAAGGTTTCATACTTGAATAAGTTTAAGCAGAGAGATAGAATTTTCCTACACTTTATGTTTTTTTTTAATTGCTGCTTTTCTCATCTTATTAAAATAATCATTGACTTGAAAAAATCATTTTAAAATCACATTCTCATCCTACATATAGAATTTCATTATAATCGGTTTAGAACTCACCGAGTTCTTCCCTAATTGGTCATATTCCAGAACTTTCCCAAAAAATCATTTTAAGTTTAAATCACATGTCGAAATATCCTGTTTTGAATTATCCAGTTTTGTACCATATCTCGTTTTGTACCTTATCTCGTTTTAAAATATCCAGTTTTGAATTGTCCTGTTTCGTCAAATCCAGTTGTAAAATATCCAGTTTCGACCGGTACCCGTTTTAAGTCTGTTATTGTTGGTTTCACGCGGCGTGTTTAAATTATTTTTGCGTGGTATAGTTTATGGAAATAGTTATTGAGGATCATCATTTTCTGGGCGTGGAGGCAGGCTGGTTTATCTATTACTGGACACAATAGGGATGATTTGTTCGGTTTGTGGATAAGAATGCGTTGGGTGTGTTTCCGCGAGAGGGGGATGTAAATGTTAAAATATACAATTATTTTTATAAATTTTATATGTTTTGTATTTTTTATATTTTCTAAAAATTTTTATATTTTATATATTTTTCATATTTTATATATTTTTATATATTTTATATTTTTATATTTTTTATATTTTAATGTTTTTTTATATTTGTTATGTTTTTTTTTAATATATTTTATATTTTTTTATGTTTGTTATATTTTTAAACTTTTTATATTTTTGTATTTTTTAAATTTTTTATATTTTTTTATATTGTTATATTTTTTTTATATCTAAATTTATTATATTGTGTTATATTTTTATTTTAATATTTTTTATTTGTTATATTTTTTATATTTTTATAATTTAATTGTAAATTTCAAGCGGAAACTAATTCAATGTATAATTTCAATGTAGCTTGCGGCTTGAGGAAATTAGCCTATTAATAGATTTTTTTCTAGAGAAACACTGCAAGATTACAGAAATATGGTTGCAGATTGGAATTCCTGATAAGGTATGACAAAATGCAGAGCAGTTCATTATAATTGTGATAGTCATGTGCTAATTAACAGTAGTTTGAATATTGGCTACCGGGAAACCGGACCAATTCTGTCATTACTGATTTACCCTTCCTTTCCCTTCGCCACAAAAAAAAATAAGAACTATCGATCGCTTAGGTGTCAGTAATCGGGCCGAGACTGTTATAACTAACATTCCATCCACTCGTTCGGTTTTGTTATGTGTAACACGGGTGTACGGTAGTGCCCGGCATTCCGGGAGTTTCTGGTTCGTCCTTGGCCGTACACTCTAATCAATCAATCAATCATCAATTAATAATGATCGACTATTACGAATGTTTTTAAGAATATTGGAAATTTTTTATTTTCCTTAAAATTTCACAATTTTAATTGGATAACAATTATTCATTTTTGAGAATGTTATGAATTTTAATCTTTCTAGAAATATTTCTCAATTTTGACAGGATAACCATCAGGCATTTTTGAGTATTTTGAATTTTTTTCATTTCGTCTCTTTTTAAAATTTTGGAAACTTTTTAATTTTTTCAAATATTTCTCAAATTTTAATAAGCTACGTTTTAAGAATTTTGGAGAATTTTTTTATTTTCCTAAATATTTTTAAATTTGGATAAACTAACGGTCAGATATTTAAGAAATTTCGGAAATTTATGTATTTTGTTCTTCCAGAAATAAGTGGAGAATGTTTTCGTTTCGCTATAGTATAGTTTTATTGCACGATATAGTAAAAAAATTTGTTATATTTTGCGCATATCGTCATCAAGTAACAAAAGAATTTTACTACAATATAGCATTTTGTATTAAAATTATTCAAGCCTTCTTTGATGTTTATAGTTTGTTCATAATATATTTGTCACTGGTTAACGTAATAAAAATGAAAGAGAAAACAATAACTATGCGCAAAAGCATACATTTAAAATTTCTATATCGTGGTTTTATTGTTATTAAGTCGTATGGATGATATCTGCGGAATGAGTTGTTTCAATCATAGTATGCTTTGTGTTACTTTGTTTACAAACAAATTTTTTTTTGTGTATTACTAAACATCGTCAAATAATCAACAGCAGACTACTGCCATATCAATGTACTTACTACAGATTACAGCGAATTCGATAATAACAAAAGTTGTCGGTGAAGTGAACTCATAAGATTTTCACTTCAAAAATAAATTTTAACACCAAAATTAAATGAAATAATTGTTAATCTGAAAAAATACGTAATTATAATTACAAGAAAATCGAATTGTATTTGCTATTATTTTCTTAGTCCAGCGTAAATCTCCAGCGTTTCAGGATGAGTTAGCAGCGAGTGAAAACAAGTGGGTTAGACTGCAAACGGGTGCCATGTCAAACGAAAGATAGGTGCAAGCAACAAAAGCGAATTGGTTTAGTAAAGTTCTCAAAGAGCGTGGAGTGATGCTATTGCTGTCAGTAGATAGCCCATTTTTGAAGGTGCATGGGAAAATCCGCGACCACTATGGTCTTGTAAATATCCAAAAGGAAATCAGGGGGTGCGTAAAATAAACTGCGATCCTAAGGTCTGTAGATTTATGCAAGACAGCAATATCTGAAGTAGGCGAATTGTGACTGAATTCCAGAACAACTCGGGGATTATTTTTTAATGGCTAGAGGTGATGTTTAAGGGATGTTAAAGGCTAGTGTATGTTCCGGAAATGGTCAGAGGTCAAAGTAGTGTTTATTTCAAAAACAAAAAAACTCGCGAGGGCAACTCAAAAGACCTTTCGCCTATTACATAGACATGATTACTATTAAAGACCTTAGAAAGGCTGGTAGATGTTTATATTCGAATGAATATAAAACATAGTAATTGGGCAGTGTCTCAACATGCGTACAAAACATGCGTAAAGGACAACCATTAAACACAGCTCTGAACGCCCTGGTACGTACGATTGAGGGATTAGTTCACTCGCCAGAGTACTATTGCATTTTGGTATTCCTCGATATCGAATGTGAAAACGAGGTGAAAAGAATAGACTGTATGTTCACATGTGGGGCCGAGGACCATATCTACACTTGCATTAGAGGTTATGTTCTACCTTCTTTTGGTTGAAGTCTTTGGAAAGCAAATGATGAGTTGCCTTAATGAAGTGTCTCAGAGTAAATGTCTTCAGTCAACTCACTCGATAATAATCAGTTCACCAAAGAAAGAAGCGGTGAACATTGAACTAAATTGTGCCAGAATTATGCTTTGAAAAATGTTTAGAAACATTATTCCCTTCAAGAGGGTCATGAACTTAGAGTGCTTCATGACATTAATCTATGTACGTAAAATTGAGTAAATGGCAGTCATAACCGTACTTGCAGGACACTCATTGACTTTTTGGTGAACATGCGAGGAGACTAGATTTAGAAAAAACTGACTTCTGCAAAAGCTGCGCATGGACCTAGCACATGATTGGGAGCATAAGGGTATTAGGAAGATAAGATCTTGTTGTATTACAGAAGATCGCTCTGACTTAAGTGCACAATTTTGGCAACAACAACCATTCTGTGAAACATTATATAATTCTGTTCCCGCGACAACGCTAAAAAAATTACACATTATCAGTAGATAGTGGTAAGTGAGCCTGCTGTTCAACTAATGGAATTTATATTGATCAGGAAAATCATGATAGCATCTCTGGGTACTTAACGAAGTTACATAGATTACGATTCCAAGAAATTTACGAACAATGTGACTTATATAATATGCTATTATATAATATGCTATTATATAGTAATATACTAGTTATCTTAGGCTAAAAATAGCAATAGCCGCTTTATCAATAATTATCGAAAGCTTCACTTTACAATAAATAAAAAAAATTTATACTACTCAACTTAGCTCTCCATAAAGTGCTTTAGTAAAAATTTGATCAGTTACAAGGCCAGTTGATTTTGTGTCAGTGAATTATACCAAGTGATGTGTCTTAATTTTGACTATCGACAAATATCATGGATCATACATTTTTAGCACAACATTTTGCTACCTCTGAATCGAACCCAATTTTAGTGCAAACTGGAGTTGTCAATATAACAAAATACCAATGTATATTATGCAAACAACTATTAGTTACACTATATTGTTACGAACGGCATATCAATATGAAACACGGTAAAACTGCTCAAGAATATCCACCAAAAGCTGTGATTATCAACAGCTGTGACGTAGATAAAAAACATCAAAATAACCGCCGAACGACTAAACGCAAACTACCCGAAGGTAATGAAGTTAACAATAAAAAAAATGAACCAATTAAATCATGGATCGAACCCAAGGCCGTTTTCGCTAGGATGCCAAATTTGTTAAATGCTACAAAATCGCAAAACAATCAAACATCACTTGAAGTGTTAAGAAGCTCACAGTTCAATAAAAAAGTCGTTAAAAAACCACCAACTAAATCATTGCAATCGAGCGATGTACGACCATGCATTACTACAAATGTGAACCAATCGAATAAATGGTACGTTGCCGCCTTACGATTGGTACAATTAGGATATAGTGATAATTTGTATGCCAACATAAACGAATTGATTTTAAAATCAAATGAAACAAATGGTTCGTATGAAACGATGTCACCCGAAATGGTTCGTAAAAATATTAAAGTAATGGCCCAAGGCGTAGAAGATGAATTATGGTCTAGGATAAAACAAAGTCGTGACTACGCATTGCAGGTCGCTGATTTAGCCGACGATAATAATTTTTCGATCGTACTAGTGTTCGTACGATACAAATTCGATTCTAAGATTCACGAGGATTTACTAATTTCGCAATTAACTGAATCGATAATTAATGGACGCGATATTTTCAACATTATAAATTCGAGATTGAAAAAATTTAATTTGAAATGGAACACTTGCATTGGCATCAATACTGAGCGTATGTCGAAACGTTTGAAAGAATTCAAATATAATTTAAAAGATCGTGAATGCACGCGTCATATTCGATTTACGTCAAATTTTACGGATCGTTTCGCATTTATTCAACACCACATTAGTCGACCACTAGGGGAGCTTTTGGAACAAGCCATCGCTATTATCAACAAACATAAAATGGGTCAACTCAAATTTGGTCATGCTGATAAAAAATTTGAACAGGTTTATGTGCACACAAAAGATTTATGGCTGAAGTATTACACGAGCGTTTTTCGAGTTTTACTCGAACGTCGTAAATCATTTGGATTGCATTTAAATTATCATCTATTTCAATTGGCATGCCTTACCGATTTATTCTGTTTTTTCAACAACATAACTGAAACGATAAACGACATAGAACATCCGACCGTATTTAGCGTAAACGATCAAATCAAAACAATGATCGATTTATTAAAACTGTACAAAGCGGATTGCGACAAACTTAATTTCAGCGCATTCCCAAATATGAAAAACATGTTGGCTAATACCAATCTAGAAGTTGATTCAGCCGAATTATCGCATTTATTGAAAAATCTAGCAAATAATTTACCACAATATTTGTTGATAAATGACGACGAGAAGACCCGATTTGAATGGATTCGAGACCCATTTCATTTTTCAAACTATGAACTACTTGATGATCTGACCCTGGACAAAAAAACATTGCTGATCGATTTGAAAAATAATTCGGAGATGGAAAGTAAATATCAGAATAAACGATCACTGGAAACATTTTGGATCGATGCATGCAAAACGCGATATTCAATTGTGGCCGAAGATGCTGTCCGAATTTTATTAAATTTTAACAATTCAAAATTATTAGAATCATGTTTTGCTGAATTTGTGAATATACGAGGTAAACAGCTAACTGATTATGAATGTGAAGCATCATATCTTCGTCTTAGGATAACGTCGATACTACCAAATACCAATATAAACGATTTTTGAGTGTGTTGACCCGTTGTGTTAACTTTTTTTTTTTTTTTTTTTTTATTCGATTAAATAATTATCGAACTTAATGTTATCAATGAAATATTTTAAATTTATAGCCAATAAATTCACAAACGTGAAATAAAAATAAATTTTTTTTTTTTGCAAATTAAATACGAATCAATCACGTCTCTATGTATATTTGTACACATTTCGCTATATGGTAGTCGGTACTGTACATTGCAGTGACAGGACAAAATTTTACTTAACCTATAAAATTTATAATATTATCATATTTAAGGTTAAGGTAGTTAAGGTAATTCGTTATGAAAATTAAGTTGTCATGATTTTTTCTTCAAAAAATATGTTTTCATTTGTATTTGTATAAAATTTTTGAGTTTCCCGCAAAACCTTCTATAATAAAAGCCGAATCCATCCAATACATAGGCTGTTCAAATTCTAGATTTGTTAGGGTGAGAATTTAAAATATGTCTTCTATAGAATAATAACTGAGGAATCTCCTGGTTTATATCGTTTATAGCGACGTCTTTCCTTAATGGTTGCAAGAGTCCATTGTTTGCATTAGGTTCTTAAATTACCACTCTACTTGCTGTAAGCTATGATCTCCACTTTAATGTACCCAAATTTATTTCACCTAGTTCCAATCCTGCGTTTAATACTTTGTGTACCGTAGTACCGTAGTCCAAATCTAACACATGCAGAGACATGTCACGAGTTTGAAATAATTTCAACTTCAATTGATATGATTTACCAGATCTCTCCAATGTCTGAAGTGATTGTCTTGGGAGATTTTAATATTCATAATGACACTTGGTTGGGATTTTCTCAACCAAGAGATCAAACAGGTGAATATGTTGAATTGTTTGCGGGGATGAATAGTCTTGTCCAACTTGTAGACAAATCAACTCGGTACCCTGACATATTAGGTCATTCATCTCATTTGTTGGATTTGTTTTTGACTACCATGCCTGACAAATATTCTATTGATGTTAATGCTCCTCTAGGTCTTTCTGATCATGCATTGGTCTCAGCGAAATTTTCGATTGCCCCACCTACTTCGGAGCTTATTACATGTACACCTAGGCTAATCTGGAATTTAAATGATGCTGATTGGCATAGTCTCAATCTATTTTTCTCTTCTTTTGATTGGTCTGTGTGTTTTAAAAGTAATAATGCTGATACAGTATCCAAGCTTATAACTTCGGTGATTTTAAAAGGAAAGAAGTTATTCATTCCTAGCTTTTATAAAAGAAATCGGCCCCACAAAACTCAATGGTTTAATGCAAATTGTAAGTTTGCTATCTCCGACAAAAAATGTGCTCATTTAAATTATCTCAGTAATCCTTCTAATGAAAATCTCATTAAATTTAGAATAGCCCGTAATAAATCGAATGCTATCATATTCAGGTCTAAATTAAGCCATGACCTCAAAATTCGTAATCGAATACGAAATGTATTAGATTCTAAAGCAAACAACCGAACTTTTTGGTCGTTTGCTAGCTTGGTAAAAAGAAATTTTAGCGGTAAGACATCATCTATCCCCTTATTGTTTTATAATAATAACTATTATAAAACCACCATTCAAAAAGCTAATTTATTAGCGTCTCACTTTGCTTCCGCATCGACTCTCCCTTTTCTCCCTAACCAATCCCCACCAGCATGTACTACTGTTTCTTCATCTATGCCCAAAATTTATTTTCGTACTCGAGTTGTTTCTAAAGTTCTTAAAAATCTGAGTTTATACAAAGCAACTGGGCCTGATGGATTACCATCAATTGTCCTAAAATACTGTCATTTTTCCCTAGCTAAACCTCTTGCCAAACTGTTTAAATTATCAGTAAACTCTGGCATTTTCCCCTCTATTTGGAAAACAGCAAATATTCAACCGGTTCCTAAGAAAGGTGATAAAACTTCTCCTTCCAATTACCGCCCAATTGCTTTGTTGTCGACCTTATCTAAAGTAATGGAATCTATTGTGACTTTTCACATAATGAACTATCTTGAAAGGCATGCGCTTTTATCAGATTTTCAATATGGGTTCCGTAAGAATCGCTCTTCAGGTGATCTTATTGCCTATTTAACTCATTTGTGGGGAAAAAGTATTGAAAAATATGGTGAGTCAAGTGTCGTATCTCTAGATATTTCAAAAGCTTTTGATAGAGTATGGTATTAAAGCCTGATCAATAAAATTCGGTCACTGAAACTTGATAGTTCTTTAATTAAATGGATAGAGAGTTATTTAATGGGACGATCGATTAAGATAGTATTAGACGGCATTTCATCCGACTCGTATGAAATCAATGCTGGTGTACCGCAAGGTTTATCTTTGTCGCCTACCTTATTTTTGATCTATATCAATGATATTTTTAAATTGGCATCATGTGATATCCACTCTTTTGCTGATGATACTACAGTGTCTGCTTCTATTGAGTTTAATAGCCAAAATGACTGTAATTCTCATTTATCTTGCTCTCATCAAATTATGAATAATTCACTTCTTACTTGCATTGAAAAGGTCATTGAATGGGGCAAATCTAATAGGGTAAAATTTAATCCACAGAAATTCCAAGCGTGTCTTTTTTCACTAAAAGAAGATTCCAAAACTTTTGAATGCCGATCCCACAACCACACTAAATTGGTTATACCAACTACCCTAGACGTAAGAAACATATGTTACTAACCGCACTTCTAAAATTTTAACATATACAAAAATGTGGAGTCACCATTAAACCAGACAGGTCTTGTCACTAAAGGTATGTCTCTCATAAATAGAGGTATGTCTAGATAATAAAAAAATCATAAACTTATCATCGTTAAACCAATTCTCAAGTTACAATTCTCTTTTTGTGCTTTTGATAACTTGCGGTCAAATTTGGTTTTCATTTCGATTTTGTCACTGAAGAGAATTTATGCTCGGTGAGATCACCGATTATAAAATTAATTTCTTTGCGCCTAAATGTCGGTATAATATTGTTAATTTAAAATATTTTATAAATATATGTACTGCCATCATGCGTAAATACTCCGAACTAATATAATTTTTTATTTGGTAATAAATCGGTTCAATTCTATTTCGATGATTTTATCATGAACATCGAAAACGCGATTCCGCTTTACCAAATTGAAAAAAATACGTTAGTTCTAAGTAATTAAGCATGATATCAGTGAAAACTGTTTATCATTTTCAGTTCAGTGATATATTTTTAAATAAAATAAATTATATGTCAAAATTTGAAATAGATTTTTTGTGGGAATCGCTCAGAACTGGACATTTTAAAACTGGATATTTCAAAATAGGATTTGACAAAATGAGATAAGGTATATGTTTGAGAAAGTAAACAAAAAAAATTATTAAATTGTAAATTAATTACCATCTAAACAAATAATGTAAACATGTCAAATGTCAATTCAATTACTGTTCAGTGTACATTAGATTAATTAGTAGAGTCCAATGTAAATTTATGTACCATCTACATTAACATCTACAATCTTCATTAAACTGTCAAAAGAATAAATAGTAAAAACTTCAATATGGCAGCCCAATACATCTAAGGGAAAATTATAATATACAACCATTATACAACTAAGTTAAACGTGGAAATTACTAAAAATAAATACAGTGGTGTGATAAACTGTACACCCATTCATAACTCATCCCAGTCGTACTTTTTGGAATTTTTGGATACACAAGTTGACGATACTTATCCCAGTCGTACCTTTGATATACATTTTTGGTGCCGAAACCCGGGATTTATCCCACTACATTAGATAAGTATACATTTTATCTAATTTATTTAATTTATTGGTTCAATCGTACGAAACATATAAGTATACGCTACTATCGAGTGAATTAAAACCACGAATTATAATTGAAATCTACATTTCCGTGCATCAGTTCAATTAAAAAAGTTACGAAGAGTTCATATTGTAAGTGTGTAAAGTGATAGTGTTAATATGGCTGAAAGACTAAAACGAGTTCGTGATCGAGCATACAAACAGATGACGGTCATTTTGCGATATGCTGAAGGAATCAAGGAGGACACCGGGCTCGCAGAGATTCAAACACGATCTGAAATATTGGAAAATAAATACCACGCGTTCAATGAAGCCGAAATTCAGTTATTAGAAAATGCAGATTACGTAGCAATCAATGATGAAGTTGATGAGGTGTACTACACAGCACGTGCCTTACTCATGCAAGCAAGTCGACCTCAGACTAACCATGAACCTACTAATACTCATGATCTGAACACCACCCTTGGACAATTCATTGATCAACAGAAGACATTTTACGAAGGTGTCAATATAGCACACCACGTGCGTTTGCCAAAATTAAATATAGAACCGTTTTCAGGAGACTATAGATATTGGGCATCCTTCAACGACTTGTTCCAGACGACGGTGCATAACAATCCTAATATTAGTGGCGTACATAAATTGCAAATGTTGAAGGGCGTGCTTTCGGGGGAAGCTGCGGCTCTTATAAGACACATCTCCATCACGGAAAACAACTATGCAGAGGCATGGAGCAAACTATGCAATAGATATAATAAAATGACACCCATAGTAACAACTTTAATCCAAACATTTATGGATCAAAAGTCTTGCGGACAAACTAATGGCAAGGAATTGCGACGTATGACAGAAACAGCTGACGAAATAATCCGTGGCCTTCGCGTACTGGGTCCAACCGCAGAAACGCGCGATCCATGGCTTATATACATATTGCTTAACAAAATCGATAGTGAAACAAGGCAGTTGTGGGCATCAGAATCAGTAAACAAGGATTTTTCAACGTTTGAAAATCTACTTGAGTTTTTAAACAAAAGATGTGATGCTCTAGAAATATGTGATGTACCAGCCAAACGATTATATTCCAAACCTACAGTGAAGTCATTTGTAACCGAAGGCTCTAATACAAGATATGACTGCGTAGCTTGTGGACAGCAACACCCTTTATTTCGATGCGCAGTGTTTAAAAATAATAATATTGAAGCTAGATCAAAATTAGTAACTGACAAGAATCTGTGTAGAAACTGTTTGAAAAAAGGTCATGTCAGCTCAAAGTGCTAAATCTTCGTGCATCATTTGTCAGAAACGTCATCACACATTGCTTCACTCCGACCAATCTGAGATGCAGTCAACTTCCAATCCAGTATCAACAAGCCATCATATTGCGTTAACCAAATCGTCACACAATAATTTGGAGAATACTTCTAATCCAGTATTGTCAACTGATACCACATCCACGATTGAATCAAACCAAATTGTAGATTTCCAAAATAACAATCCAGTTGTATATACATTATATTCCACGCCAACCACGGTATTACCAACAGCTGTTATACACATAAGGTCTCGTACCGGACAACTCCAGCCTTTTAGAGCGCTTTTGGACTCAGGCTCTCAATCATCGTTTGTAACTGAATCCTGTGCGCAACGCCTAGGCTTACAGCGAAGACAATCTTCCATATCTATTTACGGTTTAGCATCATCTTCGGCTGGAAAAACGAAGGGAATAATCGATATGACCATCTATTCACGTATAGATCACCACTATAACTTAAATATCACGGCTCATATCATACATAACATTACCAATTTCTTACCAAAGAAACCAATCAGCATCCATGAGCAAATTGTGAATTTGGAGCTAGCAGATCCACAATTTTTTAAACCTAATAAAATTGATGTACTTCTCGGAGCAGACGTATTGTTCGAAATACTAGGTTCAGAAAAACGTGTCATTGACGGATTTCCAATTATGCAATCATCAAAACTTGGTTGGTTAATCGCCGGCACTTCCAACAATCACACTTCAGATACTATCAATTTACATATTAATACTGATTCTATCATTCAAACTAACTTTGACGAACTACATCAACTGCTTAAGAAATTTTGGGAGGTAGAAGATGTAGCAGTTCAAAGTAATCCAGCGAGTTCTATTAATATATGTGAAGCACACTATGAAGAAACCACAACAAGAGATGCTAGTGGTCGCTTCGTTGTAAAACTTCCATTCAAGAAACCGAGACAGGTGTTAGGCAACTCATTTCCAGCAGCATATCAGCGACTTCTCGCAATGGAACGCAAATTATCAACAACACCAGAACTGTCCGAGAATTATACGTCTTTCATGCGAGAGTACATATCACTGACACATATGACTTATATACCATGGAATCAGATTCCAGACAAAGATGACGCAAAAAATTATTTACCTCATCACGCAGTATTCAAGAGCAGTAGCAGTACCACACAATTGAGAGTTGTGTTTGATGCGTCATGCAAAACTAGCACACAAGTATCACTGAATGATATCCTCGAGGTGGGTCCTAATATTCAGACTGACCTTGCTACAATCATAGTAAGATTTCGAAAGTTCGCCATCGCTCTAGTGGCAGACGTAGAGAAAATGTACCGACAAATTCGGGTCGATACTAACTATCAACTAGTACTATGGCGTGAAAATTCAAGAGAACCTCTAAAGGCGTACAGACTTGACACGGTGACGTATGGTACTGCTTGCGCACCGTTTCTGGCTGTTAAAACATTGAAGAAAACTACGGAAGCATATCATCACGTTTATCCAAGGGCTACCAACATAATAAACAATGCTTTTTACATTGACGATTTGCTGACAGGATGTGACACTGCCGCTGAAGCCATACAATTAAAAAAGGAATTAACTGAAATCCTAAGTAAAAGTGGATTCAATCTTAGAAAATGGAAGTCCAACTCACAAGAATTTCTCAACTCATTCTCACATTCTGATTTAGAAAGGATACCAAAACTAATTGAAGATGACAAATCAATTAAAACCTTGGGAATAAGTTGGAACTCAGAATTAGATACGTTCTCATTTAAGGCACAACAAAGTGACGACCGGGTACCTTGGACCAAGCGAAGAATATTATCAACGGCATCTAGAATCTATGACCCTATGGGTTGGCTTGCACCAATAATTATTTTGTTTAAGATGTTATTACAGAAAATATGGTTGCTAAATATCGAGTGGGACGCCAGCTTGCCCAACAGCATCACAAATATATGGCATGGTATCTACAAATCGCTCCAAGAACTGGAATCAATTCAAATACCACGATGCCTGACGACACTTCATAATCCAACATGTCGTCAAATACATGCTTTTTGTGACGCATCTGAAGCTGCATATGGGACTGTTATCTATCTACGAGCAGTCAATGAGATGGGCGAGGTCACTGTTAATATACTATATGCTAAAAGCAAGGTTGCACCGCTTAAACAAATATCGCTCCCTAGATTGGAATTATGTGGAGCTGTGCTTTTGTGCAAATCGGTCAAGTGGTGTATCGAGTCTCTCGCGTACGAAGATATAGACGTATTCGCATGGACGGATTCTATGATAGTTTTATATTGGTTATCTGATGTTCCACGGAGATGGAAAAGTTTTATAGGCAATCGAACGTCAACCATCCTTGAAACTATTCCACGAAGAAAATGGCAACATGTCGAATCCAAGAGTAATCCAGCGGATTTAATTTCAAGAGGGGTCAAACCGAAAGTTTTGTCTACACTTGAACTGTGGTGGAACGATCCAGAGTGGCTGAACAAAGATGAAAGGAACTGGCCGAAATCTAAAACGACAATCAAACCTATGTATGGCAATGTTGAAAAAAAACCAAAATTTATCAATGTACTGACTGAAACAAGCAATGAAGATAACGTGATTTTAACTCTTCTATCAAAAATATCATCATGGTATAAAATACGAAAAATTGTAGTTTACATTTTAAAATTTGGCAGAGTGAGACGAATAAAGCAGCAAGAGCACCCTAGAAGCAAAATAACTTCATCCGAGATGAATGAAGCTGAGAAAATAATTCCTCGTGAAGTTCAGAAAACATCTTTTAAACCCGAGTTAGCAAATCTAAACAAGAACGAAACATTACCAACAAAAAACCATTTGTCGTCACTAGATCCATTCGTAGATTCAGATGGATTACTACGAGTAGGTGGACGTTTATCTAAATCGTCGCTTCCATATTCATCGAAACACCCAATTATACTACCAAAAAATTACATCATATGCACACTAATAATTCGGGAGACACATCTTAACCATATGCATGCTGGCAATTCATTAACTTTAAGCATGGTGCGAAACAAATATTGGATGATCGGAGCAAGATGTATGATAAAACACTGCGTAAAATCTTGCGTTACATGCATTCGCTATAGAAGTCATAAAACCGAGCAAAAGATGGCCGATTTACCAGTGGAACGTTGTACGCAAAGTCGACCGTTCCTTAACACTGGTTTAGATTATGCTGGGCCAGTATACATTAAAACTAGTAAGCGGAAAAGTTCCCCAACAGAAAAGGCATATGTAGCGGTTTTTGTGTGTATGGCAGTAAAGGCAGTCCACCTAGAAATTGTTAGCAGTCTTGATACGAACTCTTTTTTGGCTGCACTTAGGCGATTCAATGCAAGACGTGGAACGCCTGCGCACATTTGGTGTGATAATGGATCGAATTTTGTTGGTGCAAACAAAGAACTACAGCAACTAAAACATCAGATCATTAAGCAAACGACAAATTCACTAATATTTGATTTCTTATTACAGAAAAACATTATTTTTCATTTCAACCCAGCTCGTGCCCCACATTTTGGCGGATTGTGGGAGTCTACGGTAAAATCTTTCAAATACCATCTAAAGAGAGTAACAGGCATGGGGCTCACCTTCGAAGAAATGACGACGTTAACAACCCAGATTGAATCATTGTTAAATTCGAGACCATTATATAGAATCAGTGACGATCCAGTCGATTTGGAGGTGCTTACACCAGCACATTTTTTGGTTGGAGAATCGTTGATGATTCTTCCAGATCCTAATTTGGAAGAGCTGCATTTAAACAAGCTATCAAGGTGGCAAAACATACAGCAGCGACTGCAGGGATTTTGGAGCCGTTGGCATAGGGACTACCTTACTTCGCTGCAACACAGATACAAATGGAAGACAGTTAAACATCATTATCAAGTTGATGATGTAGTTCTCATTCAGGAGGATAATTTGTATCCGGGCCAATGGTTGTTAGCCAGAATTACACACATTCATCCTGGAAGCGACGGGATAGCAAGAGTAGTAACTCTAAAGACGTCAAAGAGTTCATTTAAAAGACCTGTAAACAAAATAGTAAAACTAAATATTAAGAAATAATATTTGTTAAGGCGTGGGAGTATGTTTGAGAAAGTAAACAAAAAAAATTATTAAATTGTAAATTAATTACCATCTAAACAAATAATGTAAACATGTCAAATGTCAATTCAATTACTGTTCAGTGTACATTAGATTAATTAGTAGAGTCCAATGTAAATTTATGTACCATCTACATTAACATCTACAATCTTCATTAAACTGTCAAAAGAATAAATAGTAAAAACTTCAATCTGGCAGCCCAATACATCTAAGGGAAAATTATAATATACAACCATTATACAACTAAGTTAAACGTGGAAATTACTAAAAATAAATACAGTGGTGTGATAAACTGTACACCCATTCATAACTCATCCCAGTCGTACTTTTTGGAATTTTTGGATACACAAGTTGACGATACTTATCCCAGTCGTACCTTTGATATACAGTATAAAACTGGATTTTTCAAAATTGGAAATTTCAATACGAGATAAAGAACAAAACGAGATATGGATACTGGATATTTCAAAACGAGATAAGGTACGAAGCGAGGTATGGTTAAGCACTAGATATTTCAAAATAGGATATTTCGACATGTGATTTAAACTTAAAATGATTTTTTGGGAAAGTTCTGGAATATGGCCAGTTTGGAAGGAACTCGGCGAGTTCTTAACCGATTACGATGAAATTCGATATGTAGGATGAAAATGGAATTTAAAAATGATTTTTTGGGAAAATTCTGGAATATGGCCAGTTTGGAATCAACTCGGCGAGTTCTTAACCGATTATGATGAAATTCGATTCGTAGGATGAAAATAGGATTTTGAAATGATTTTTTGGGAAAGTTCTGGAATATAGCCAGTTAATAAGGAACTCGGCGAGCTATTAACCGATTATGATGAAATTCTATATGTAGGATGGGAATGGGATTTTAAAATGATTTTTTGAGAAAGTTCTGGAATATGGCCAGTAAGGAAGGAACTCGGCGAGTTCTTAATCGATTATGATGAAATTCGATATGTAGGATGAAAATGTGATTTTAAAATGATTTTTTGGGAGAGTTTTGTACCATATCTCGTTTTGAAATATCCAGTTTTGAATGATCCTGTTTCGTTAAATCCAGTGGTAAAATATCCAGTTTCAACCGATACCCATTTCTTTGAATACACAAATTTATGTATAATTTTTAGCTTCAAACATTATTATTATTATTATGATAAAATTGAGTATTATTCCATATTATTTGGTAAAATTGAAACTATGTGATTGACTTTTAAATTTAAAATGTATACTAAGCTTTTTTTAAAATACACGCAACACACGAAACACATACTTTTAGGCGCTAAGCTAGTAATTTTATAATCGGTAAAAACACTTTTATCATTTATCATAAAAAGATAATCGCGATTGGTGTTTTATCGATAATAAGTTTATCGTTTATCATTATCATCGAACCGGAAATGCACCCCAGGGGTTCGATTCTGTTTCGATGAAAAGAGAATGAAAAACAAAAATTTATCAATATGTTTTCATTTGCTTTTATCGTTTTATTTTATCATGAACATCGAAAATGCGATTCCGGTTTACCAAATTGATAAAATACATTAGTTCTGAGTTTTTTACGCATGATGTCAGTGAAAACTGTTATACATTTTCAGTTCAGTGTTATATATGTTTATATATCTAAATGAAATATATGTCAAAATTTGAAATAGATATTTTGTATACACAAATTTATATAAATTTAAGTCTTATAGAAAAATTGAAGCACATTATTACGATTATTATGGATTAATTAATTATTATTTAGTAAAATTAAAACTCGTGATTGACTTTTAAAATTTGTCATTAACAAAATACACACAACACACATATAGAATACACACATATAGAATACATACAACACACGAAAAACAAACATTTAGGCGCAAAAAGAATAATTTTATCATCGGCGATAAACTCTTTTCAGCAACAAAATCAAATTGATAAAATATCTCAGTTTTTCACCAAATTTGACACAAGTTTATCGTTTACCACGAAAAGGGAATCGCGATTTGTGTTTTATCGATGATAAGTTTATCAGTTATCATTATCATCGAACCGGAATTGCACCCCAGGGGTTCGTTCTGTTTCGATGAAAAGAGAATGAGAAAAAAAAATTTTATCAATATGTTTTCATTTGCTTTTATCGTTTTATTTTATCATCAACATCGAAAATGCGATTCCGGTTTACCAAATTAATAAAATACATTAGTTCTGTGTTTTTTACGCATGATATCAGTGAAAACTGTTATACATTTTCAGTTCAGTGTTATATATGTTTATATATCTAAATAAAATATATATCAAAATTTAAAATGGATGTTTTGTATACACAAATTTATATAAATTTATGTCTTATAGAAAAATTGAAGCACATTATTACGATTATTATGGCTAAATTAATTATTATTTAGTAAAATTAAAACTCGTGATTGGCTTTTTAAATTTGTCATTAACAGAATACACACAACACACATATAGAATACACAGATATAGAATACATACAACACACGAAACACAAACATTTAGGCGCAAAAAGAATAATTTTATCATCGGCGATAAACTCTTTTCAGCAACAAAATCAAATTGATAAAATATCTCAGTTTTTCACCAAATTTGACAAAAGTTTATCGTTTACCACGAAAAGGGAATCGCGATTTGTGTTTTTTCGATGATAAGTTTATTATTTTTCAGTATCATCGAACCGGAATTGCACCCGCGAATCACGTTTTCGATGATGATAAAATAAAATGATAAAATACAATGAAAACTTTATGATAATTTTCATTTTTTCATTGTCATCTGTTCATTGGCCCTGAATATGTTTTAAAATACCGATATGAACACCCACAAAAGTTTAAACCTAGCGTAGAACCAAGCATAGAGATTTTGGTGCCTCATTCCACGGTAAAGACAGAGGCGGTAAAAGATACAAGGCATATCTGTTCTTATTCATTTGTATATCGTCACCAATTTCAATTCACAAATTTTTTTTTAAATTTGGATATATGAATCGTCCAGCTACACTAAATCGCTGGAAATTGTGCCAAGTTTGAGCTCCTATATAATAGCATTGAAAACATTTTGCTATGAGTTTTAGGAAAAGCCCCTCTAACAAATGAAGATTTTTTAACTTTAACAAAACAATTCGAAGCGTTATTTACTCCAGGCAAATTGTAAATTTGTTTACATATTTTTTGGTGACCCCTTGACTCAGAGATATTTTTTAGTTACCCAATCAAAATCCAAATTTCCAAACAAATGGAAAACAGATTTTTTTATTGGTCTACATACGGCGATGAGACCATTAACCTGCTTGGTAACCATGCTCGTTTCGGTGTATCTAACTCTAACAAAACATGTGAGTACCCTCGGACCACAAGGGCGAAAACCACAGATTCTCCAAATTACCTAAATAAGCGATTACATCAAAATAACTTGTATTCACAGAACCACACAGGAAGTTAGATTAGATTTAAAAGAGTTTGATGAGACATATAGGCGTCACATTTTGTTATCGCGCTAAATTTGTTGTGTGTATGATTCATCAATACAAATAATTGTACATTTATAAGTACTTCATAAGTTATGAAATCTTAAATAATTCGTACCGACCGATATATACATTCCTAACTGATATGCAATTGAACCCAATTTATGGGGATCATAAAATTTTGTGAATATGTTACTTGCTCTCATGCTATTCCATTTATGAATATACGTTGCTATGGAACAATACACATTACACTCGTGACATTTAATATCATGTTAATACAATATGAGGGACGGGGGGGGGGGGGGGCACTAAACATATTTATAGAAATCGATTTTATGTTTTATGTCCTAAAGAAGGTAATATACCATGCCATCGGCATTTTTTTACACCTAAAACCACACATCGACATTCGACACATATGAGTATTGATCGAATTTAATGACAATTGCGGTTCAATAATTCGGATTGATACAGAATTAATATAACTGTTAATTCATTTTGTTGTTTACAACTCGATTAATGAATTTTAATTGGCGATTAATCATGTTATTTATAACATATGGGGCACATTTTAATCGCTAACCTGAACTTCTCATTATATAAAATTAATTATATTGTTGTTTTCCATGACGTCATTTGTACGTTAACAATTATATATAGAATTTGTTTGTGTCAACTGCCACTGTACTAGAGTATATATTATATTTTCTATAATTTTGTAAGTCGGGTTGCTTGAGAATTGTCAGGTACATAGCACTACAATTGTTTTGTTGCGAATCAAAGTGTACTTACGTATAATAAGCTTCAAGGTTTATTGTTGGTGATTTAGTCAATTACGCCAGCTCTAGTTATAGAAATTAAATGTTCAGTGAGCACAAACACACTTACATTTATATATATTTATATTTATTATATATATATATATATATATATATATATATATATATATATATATATATATATATATATAAATATATATATATATATATATATATATATATATTTATATTTATATTTATTATATATATATATATATATATATATATATATATATATATATATATATATATATATTTATATTTATTATATATATATATATATATATATATATATATATATATATATATATATATTTATATTTATATTTATTATATATATATATATATATATATATATATATATATATATATATATATATATATTTATATTTATTATATATATATATATATATATATATATATATATATATATATATATATATATATATATATATATATATATTTACCGTATGATTCATAGAATACTTAACACAGATCTCTCAAACTACACATAAGATTTTTTTTAAGCAGACTAATACTTTTATTTAACTGCAAACAGTATGGTCGAAAGATTTCACCGACAGCAACAAGTTTTGCACAAATCACGCAGAAACTATAAAAAATGGGCTAAATTCTCTCCATGTTTCGAAACCTCCTAGATAGATCGCATCCTCATATTGACATACTATTTATTTATATATATTATATATATATATATATATATATATATATATATATATATATATATATATATATATATATATCAGCGATTCCATACGAAACCGATTACGAGTTGTTCTGACCCCTTTGGATTTTGATGAAACTTTTCAAAAATGTTCTCTTGGTTTAAAAAACATGAAAAATGATTTTTGTTTTTATTTTGCGGCACTGAACTTTTTGACAGTGGCGCACGGCGTTTTACGTTTTTCTTGATTTTTCTTGAAAATGCTAATTTTTGAGGTCCTCTTTCTCAAAAACCACTTAACCGATTTGAATGTTTTATATTTCAAATGAAAGGGAATGAATGGATCTTATAAGTAACGGTACAATTATAATTTTTATAAATTGTATATTAAAGAAAAATTGTGTTTTTTTGAAAAATGTCCCGTTATTTTCCGTTATTTTCGACCCCAACGAGTTATCAATTTTTTTATTTTTTTCCAAAGCTTATTCATTTATCAAACAAATAAAAAAGTAAAAAAAGTAGTGTTATCTTTCATTTTTAAAATATAATTTTTTGAATATTTCAGGATCTGAATATTTGAAACCAAAAATCAGAAATTTTGTACTGAGCCCCAGATCCATCGGAAAAAAAGCAAATTTTCGTAACGTGACGTAATTTTTCCTTTAAAAAATTAACTAGGCCGGTAATAAACACTCTCACAGCTACATAATTATGTTTTGGTGCCTCAGATATAGCTATTAAGCTTGTGAATTCCAGACTACTGTCGCCCAGTTTATCTTTGAAAGCCAATGATGATACGGTTACTGTTTTCATGGTGTATCGATCTACCTTCTGCCTCTGCTTGAATGTTATTTCATCTATACAATTTTGTAGAAATTTTGCAAATAAAGCCTTAAGAATATTATCGATTCCCGGGCAGGTTGGACATTCGTTTAAATAGCATAATGTGCTTGGAGTATCGCAAATAATCTGCGATAATAAGATCTTATAACTTCCCACTTCGTGTGATAAAAGGTTCATAGATTTGATTTTATTAAACATAAGTTTAATATTTTGATGGTATATGCAGACGCAAATAGTATGTGTGCCGCTAGAGTTCGCTAATACGCAGTGCCCTGGACAAAGTGCAGCAAAACTAGAAAATCCAATTTTTGTATTTGGATAGGTTTTTTTTAAATATTTGATGAGCTTCCTTCAAATTACAAAGAACTAACCTACGCTGATCTGTAATAATAACTCTGTTGACATTGTCTCGAAATCTTCATAAAATTTCTGCACCAATAATGCTATTTCTAGATTAAGAGTTGTTGATTCCACTTTGGTGTTTGGAGTTGACATGATACCTTTTTCTTTTTGAATCTGTTTTGCTCTATTTGCCATATAATAAGACACACCAAACTCATCTTGAATTTTCCGAACAGGCCAGCTTTTTGGTACCGATGTTAAAATCATATACTTTTCATTTGTTGTTATATGGGATGTCATATTTTTCTCGTAATTGTTGAATAATTTCAATACTATCGCCTGGTATGTCGATAATCATGCCCGGAACTGCACGGAAGCATAAATATTTCCTCAAAAATTTTCGCTGAAACTTCTTGATGTTTTTGTTGTTTATAATTTTCACTTCCCATTTTCTTATGTAATAAAGGAGAACTGTGCATTGATTTTAAAGTATCGTTGAATGATGAAATATCCGGATGAATGTATTGCTCCCCATTTGAATGTATTGCAATCTAAGATCTTGTGAACCAAAGGGTCCTTCTTCATTATCACCACTTGATTTACTTTTATAAATCACCAAATAGAATTTTTTGCAAATTGTCTGTTCTTGGAAAAGTTCAAAGAAAAAGTTTGATAGATTTTTTTGATTTTTGGTTTCAAATATTCAGATCCTGAAATATTCAAAAAATTATATTTTAAAAATGAAAGATAACACTACTTTTTTATTTTTTTATTTGTTTGATAAATGAATAAGCTTTGAAAAAAAATAAAAAAATTGATAACTCGTTGGAGTCAAAAATAACGGGAAATGACATTTTTCAAAAAAACACAATTTTTTTTTAATAATTTTTTTTTTTTTTTTTTTTAATTATAATTGTACCGTAACTTATAAGATCCATTCATTCCCTTTCATTTGAGATATAAAACATTCAAATCGGTTAAGTGGTTTTTGACAAAGAGAACCTCAAAAATTAGCATTTTCAAGCAAAATAAAAAAAACGTAAAACGCCGTGCGCCACTGTCAAAAATACAGTGCCTCAAAAAAAACAAAAATTATTTTTCATTTTTTTAAACATAGAGAACATTTTTGAAAAGTTTCATCAAAATCTATAGGAGTCAGGACAACTCGTGTAAATATTTAAGTTTATTTAAGTTTAATTGATGAATGATGGTTATTGCTCAAAGAATGTATGGTAATTTACGAATTTTCGATTGGTTTTTCCTATAATATGGCCTTGTAACGACCTTGAAAACGTATTTTAATTTAAAATTTCGTCACCATATCGTTTTCCACCAGTATAATTGTTGTGTAAATTTTTCTAAATGATTACTCTAAAGACCATCTGTCGAGCGTTCGACATCTGTTATTTTTATCATTTTCCTTCGATTAACAAAACTTATCTTGCTAGAAAGTAGAAAAAAAAATTTTGTTTTTTACCCAAGGACATTCAACTCGACATTTTAAACTTCTTAGAAAAATTCACAGTCAAATATAAGTGGAATCGATACAAAATCTACTTGAAAAATTATTTTCAACTAGGGGCAAAATGAAGTAAGTATTATTGAAAATGTAAAATAAATAGAAGACAAGAAAATTAATAAGCATATTCTACATTTTATTTGCTACGTACTATAAGAGCCAAAGATGGTCAGCAATTGTTTATATGTCATAATGCATAAACTAGAATTAGGCAACTTTGATTAGCAAATAACTATTACTACTTGACCACCTTTGCCGTAGTTTTGAAAAAAATCGTTAGGTGTCAGCCAATTTGCGAATAGTACTACTACAAAACAAAGTAGTGAATTTTATAAGTTTTATTGTATATCCGAGTATGCTACTTGGTATTTGTCAAAAATTATCATAGCAACTGACATGATAATTTGGGTGTCTTCGTTTTTATCAAATAAATGTCAAAAATGTGTATTCAAAAATATTTATCATGGGTTTCGAACCATGAAATATAGGGATTCGGACAGATGGCTTAAATACAAATGTATCCCGTTTCGTTAGGTGATGCTTTTATGGTGGTGATCCAATAAGAAGACAAAAAAAAAGTAGTAATCAATCTTAAATGTTTCCCAGCATTTTAGAATTTACAAAAATTTTTGCTCGATCTATAGTAATCCACAAAACGGACTATTTTTTCAAAAAGATTGCTTTTTCTGCTGTCAAGTTGTTCGATTTGTCAAAAAAAAAAATGTTTAGCAATTTGGATTTTTTGAAAGATTTACTCCTCTTTTAGTAACATAAGAAATAGTTCTGTCATTTTGCTGCCGATTTTAAACGACATTAGTGATTTGTTTATTTTTTTATACGTTTAAAATTGGGGAAATTAATTTTTTTTGTTTTTTTTTTTTGCAACTAAAATACAGATTGCTTTTTTTAAAGAGGGGAAAAGACGAATAATCGACATTAGAATGGCGTAATTCATTTTTGAAGAAGACAAACTTCAATTGTAGGAGAATTGTACTAGATACACATTATGATTCATCTAATTGATCATCGGTTTACATTTTCTGGTGATTGAAAATTTGTGAAATTAATTCAAAAAGTATCTAATTATTGAAGCAAGTGACATATTTAACTCAATAACTAACAGTAGTTTTTCAGATTTTTCGGCCTCTTGCCGAGTAACCTAATCAAAAAATTTCGAATCTTGGGAAGAACTAAAAATGAATTTGTAATACAGGAAAAGTGATGTAATGAATCATCAATGTCTGGTTCATCACGATGTGATGAGTTTAACAAAATCACATTCATCACGGCTCATTCAGTATAGTGCTGAGCTAACTTCACATTACTCAGAAGCGTCAATTTGATGATGAACAATGACAGTAGTGGCAGTTCAACGCTAAACGATGACATGTTGAGTCGTAAACATCTCACACACATCGAATTGCAAGCCAACTTGCAATCAATGCCGCAGTAGAAGCGTTTAATACAAAAGTTTCTGCTTACACCGATAGCATCTGCTAGGTCTGCCACAAGGGTTATTACACAGATCAACTTTTGACTAGTAGTTTTAATGACAGATCTCTAGATTACCTAATTTTGTACATAGTTAAATCAGAATATAAATACACATAGTACTACCATCATAAGGAAAAAACAGTTTACCCAGTGATGTTCCAGATGTCGGGTCGATAGACTATCGTCAAAATATAGTATAAATATATGACATTTAGGCGATTCATATAAAAATATTTTGATTATTTTAAAACGATACCAGAAGCGACATAACATAGCGACGTAAAACGATACCTAGCACGTCAATGGGCTAGTATACCATGGTAGTACTATGTGTATTTATATTATGGTTATGTGTTTAACGGTTGCGCCTTTCGAATTGTTTTTACGTTCGCTTTACAGTCACAATATGTTGATCTTAGTCTTTGGCTATTTTGATAAACTGTTCCAGTAAAAGATTACAATTTTAAATATTTCAACTGTTAGATAGGTCTAAAAAGGGTCACACTTCGAACATCCAATTTCCAAATCTTTGTTATAGATGCGACACCCAAAAATGATTTGAAATATATAGGCAGAGAGCATCAACCTAGCGTTAAAAAGCATAGAATAAAACCATAAATTGGAAAACATAAAATAGTATGACGAATTTTCAAAATTAGTTCGACCTTATAAATCCCACCTATAGACCATATGATCGAACTATAGGTAAGAGCAGTAATATATTTAGGTTCAGGAAGGCGACCTTTACTGTATATGTAATAGCCCGTGGTCAAAGATAAATGAATCAAGATTTGTATTTTGATAAAAAAGTCGTTTGTTACGGAAATCTACGGGATTATTGGTCTTTTTACTGATGCTATAGTAAAATTGTTAGTAGGCAACTTTTATACGGGAAGTACCGTTATGTCACCATCCATATATCTACAATAAGGATTTTATCACCGTATTCATTAAAAAGACGTCTGCAGGTACTTCATGGCCTCCTAGATAAGGTAATCGATCAGAGAAGTAGTGAGAGGTATATACTTAACTTTGGCCACATTGGTTTACCAATACTAAATAAATTCGGAACTTTTCGGTATTCTGATGAGAAACTAATTTACCATATAGATGTCAGCATCATATATAAATGTCAGTCTATATCTATATGAAAAATGTTTTTTATTGTAACGCGATGTATAAGCACGCGGCGTAATAAAGCAAAGATCGCGAGTTATATCCCACTCATTTTTCTGGTCGACCGTCAAATGAAGAATGATTAAGTGCGAATGTTTGGGAAACGAAAAGTGGTGGATACACTTCCAAGAAGAAAGGAGAAGTCCTCGATAAATTCATCAAAATAATGTGTGCGGCTGTCCTATATCAATCATGGTAGAACATTTGGTAGTAGACACACACATATAGTCTTTATAGTGAAATAAATGATTAGTCCGGGACTACAGAAGAAATTATGTTGCATTTGCGAAATCCAATACAAATCCGAGCTTAGAGCCCTATTTAGTAACAATCGGTGTTAGAAGTGGAATTTTGCAAGAAATGAGCTGGGCAAGCGAAATTAAAGACTGTAAATTAATCAAAGCTACTTTCGAGATTACAACGGGCTATGCGGCAAGAGTTAGATGATTTAAAGTTTCGTTAGTTATGATTAATGCCAAGTTTGACCAACAAGCTCCCAAATTAAATAAAAATCGAAAGTTTGAAGAGAATTGCTATAGAGCTCAGATGGGACAAGAAAGCGCTTGAGGACGACGTGAAGGATCACATACTGGATCTTCGACATGAGTTGAAAACGCAAATTTAAAAAATTGAAATACAAATTGAAAGTTATACCACAGATATGGAGTTGATTCACCAGAATGCTACAAAAGTCATTGTAAGAGAACCAGTCGTCGGAAGTTTAAAGTAATGCCTGGAATCACCTATATTCGATGGCAATACACATTTTGAAATTTTTAAGGTTAATCCTGCCTCTTCGAGGAAATTGCCAACCACATTCATCATAGGAATGAGCTGAGGAGATGGATTTGAGATACGGACAGTCCCATGTCATGGAATTATATGCAAAATTCAGCTGCATAAAAAATTACAAACACGTGGAGAAAGCCATCTATGCCTGAAACGGGAAATCGCAAAGTTAGCCACCATATGCCAAAAATTTTCTGGCACTATTGCATCAATCCAAGAACCAGCTATCCAAAAACCAACGTGATTTTGGAAAAACAGGTCATGCAATTTCAATGCCGCAGGCACCAAGATGTCTATTCTAAGCAAAACAACAATCCATGAAAAGGCTGATTAATAAAATACGGCATGATTAATGAGTAAGCAATCTAACAACCTATGGAGTTCGCCAGGTCTTCTTGTCCCAAAAAAAGGCTGGCTCGACAAGAATTTGCGTTAACTATCGCAAAATGAACTACGTTACTAAAATGAAAATCAGGAGCTAAAATTTTCAGTAAATAGGATTTCAAAAGTGGATACTATGGCAAGCAGTGATTCATCCGGAAGACAGAGAGAAAACAGTTGTGTTCATCGTCATCACCGATCGTAATCAAGTAATGAAAACCCCATTTTTTAACCCTCCCCTGTTGGTATTCGAACCCGGTAACTCCTGACCCAAGCACTGCAGCTTTAACCACTGCGCCAATTGCTCGGTCCTTTTCCGAGTTGGGTTCTTATTTTCTTGGCTTTGACGAACTCACCATCTATGTTTTTACTCTCTCTGTTCTTTGTTTTTATGCCGACTTTCATGTGCCTTGATAGTATCTTTGACAAACAAAATCTGGTGATGCATCAGCCTAAATGTAGTTTACAAATTATACATACAAAATATAAATTTGTTCAATCAAGCATTTCCACGCTTTAAAAATGAATAATGAAACTGCAGTCGGTCTGGATGATAGGATATTAACCACCTGATCGGAATATCGGCTACTTCCTATACAGTAAAATTAATATTTATGTGTTAAGAAGTACTATGGAGCTCTTGAGAAGCAAACTATTGGACAGGAGGTTGGGTTCATAGACTGACGCAAAAAAATGAATTGTGAAAATGTAGAATATTTTATAGCAGTATTAATACTGATGGCGAGAGCCTTCGATTAAGGTATCAGTCATTCAAATCGAACTACTATTACGTGTGCTAGTGTCCATTCGTTCATTTTCAAAAATCTGTAAAGGCTAACGCCTTTTCGAATTTGTATGCGTAAAAATGACGGAATCGAGTCAACAAAATAAATGTATTGCAGATGAATTAAAGACTTGGACGGGGCAGTCAGAAAATGTTTGTTATGAGCGAAATTTAACGGAACTTGAATAGCGAATAAATCTTCTAGAACGACAGAAAGAGCTTATCGAGCGTGAACGTATGCTTAATGAGGAATTATCGGTATCCATTACCGTTTAAAAGCTCTCTTTTGTACAACGTACAATATTGGATACAATTATGAATATTAAAGCCCAGGTGGAGAAAACTGTCGGTGACTACTAAAGAGGATTTCGTTTGAATCGGCCCATCCACTGATTAGGTTTTTTCGCAAAGAGATGCTCTGTCCCCGATACTCTTTAAACTCAAGTTAAAATGTATCTTTAGTAAAAGTAAAACACCGCAAGACACCATCTGGCGTATTTAGATAATATCTGTGTTGCTTTACTAAATTCCAACCGTGTTAAAAAATTACTAGGTACACTTGTACGATTCTTGGCTTCCGTTGGTCTCACAATCAATGAGTATACAAAACAAAATATATGATCACAGGTTTTCAAGGCCAAGACGCAATGGGCTTTAGTAATGGAGACTATAGACATTTGAAGGAGTAAGAAGTTTCCAAAATGTGGAGTCTTGACAAGGAAATTTATTGGGTACACAGGCCAGCAATGGTTTGTAAAAACCACCTATATATTTTTCGCTTTATTTCGGAAATATTCCGGGATTGTGTTGATGTTCGTAAATTCACATTGACCGATAATTCAGGTCAATGTGGATTCCAAATTACTTCAATTCCATTGGTCTATTTTTGACCACATAATCTATAAAATTTCATGAGAATTATTCACTAACCTCGATTAGTCAATAAATGCCGTATAAAACCAAATTAGCTAGCTCACTCTTTATCGCCTAGGTATATGGGAAATTAAGTTGAATCACATTTATAGCAAAATTTAAACCATAATTATTGGTTATTTACAGGAAAAAAAAACAATGTACATGAAATTTTGCTTTTGTACGTGCTCTACGGATCATACTGTAAATATGATTTCATAATATGTACAATGAAATTTCTGTAAACACGAATAAAAAAATGTTAATGATGACGTCGAAAAGTATATACATAACTATATCTCTATAATTAATTTAGCTTCATACATTACACTTGATAGTTCAGTTCTGTGTGAGCAACCGACCGGATTTCAGTAAAATATTTTTGTTTTTTTTAATTCGATTAGTACTTGTTCATAGGTAAGTGAATTTAATCGCAACATAAACAAAAAACGGGCAGATGGATTTATTTTTATTTTTTTTGTATTTATTCAGCGGTCATGTCCACAATTGCTGTTGGTCCAGATCCCCAAAATATTGTTTGTCCATCGTGTCGGGCACAGGTTCAAACCGAAATGAAGTATGAGGCAACATCCCGAACTCATGTAATCGCATTGGTATTATGTTTGTTTCTGTAAGTGAATGGGCGATAACCCCAATTTCTGTGTTAATTAAAATTAATTACTGTGACTTCGTTTAAGGTGTTGGCCGTGCGTGTGTGTACCATACTGTATGGATTCGTGTCGGAATGGGAATCATTACTGTCCAAATTGTAGAGCATTTATTGGAACTTATAAATCGTAGTTTTTCGTGTGGAGTGTTTTTAAATTAATTTTTTTAAATAATTTCAAATTTTTTTAAACAATAATCGTATGTGTTAATACTAAAGTGTGAAAAGCTCTTCGTTTTGCTAAATTTAACTTAAACTACTATAAAAGTGACGCTAAGAAAAGTTAATTGAATAAATATTTTAAATTTTTTATAATTTTCTGATTTATTTGGCACTAAAATTTGTGAATGAGCCATTAAAACTGGCAACAATGAATACGTAGGATCTGAACAATTTTGCGTGTAGATTGTGCGTGATCAAGAGCAAATACAGATAAAAAAAAAATAAAATGTTTTACATGATTAAAAATAATTATAGTCGATTTTTACAGGCCATTGCTGGCCCGTACCATATGAACAATCGGATGCCATTTATAATTTCTACCAATTGGTGGCTTTTTCGTCTAAATTACAGACTAAAGTTTTCGATGGAATATTACGATTAGTCAATAATACCTAGATGGTACTAGTGACAATATAACAAGAAGTGTCTTGATTGTTAACTAAATAAAACCAAATAAAACCTTTTTAACCTAGATATTCCCTATCAAGTTCCGGTAATTTAATTTCCAGCAAACAAATTGGCATTACTGTCTCTATTTTTAAATCTGAAACGTTCACAGTGCCTTGAGCCGCAAACACTCCAGGTTTCGGTTCTAATATTTGGAATGTATGATCAATCATTGTCAAAATTAATACTTACATAATGGTATAAACAAAACCAGAGCGTCATCGACGAGGGTCAACGATTAAATACAAATTTCGATAGCGATATCGCCGTAGTAAACATAACAAACAAAAGCGTCAGCGTATCACGATATAAAAATAAATATAAAAACATTTAAAACATGGCTACTTAATACTCACTATATTAAAAAGGCAACGTAAAAAAATGTAAAATAGTTGGTGAAATTGTTTCGCCGGCGATAAAATTAGAAATAGATTTTATAGAATTTATAAATTTATTTCAACGAAAAAATCGTCATCGCTAACGTCGATGTTTCTGTTAGCATACTATGCTTTTTGTGTATTGTAATTTCTGTTTCGAGCTGTAAAATCACACCGATCGTCACCTTCAAATATTTCCAATGAAAAGTTGATTATTTTGTAATCGTGACAACTAAATTGAAAAGTAACCTCACAAGGAGACTTTTCGGTAAACTCTGATGGTTAATAGCGTAATGTATCGTCGAATAGTTTAGTCTGTAATTAGACTCCGGCCGATTTTTTTGGCTAAATTTTTGTGTTTTCTAAATTAATGTGTAGTTCTGCTAATTATTCTTAGATGAAATATATATTATATGTATACTGTGCTTGCTTTTCAATTTCTAAGTAATTAATTACCAAAATAAAATATATAATTTGATATTTTAAATTTAAATAAACATTCTTTTTAATTTACCGTTATTGTAAACTTCAAAACCGCACAACACTAAAAAAAGTAATTACAGCGGCTTTTTTATATTTTTGTTTAATGTCCAGTTAAATTATACATAATTCAAACTCACCATGAGTCTTTTCGTCCGCCGCCAAGTGAGTAGTAGCGAAACTAATAACGATAGTCTAATGTAGTTACGAATTAATTGTGACGTCACAGGTAATTTAATTAATTTAATTATGGGGCGCAGAAACTCCCCGAACTGATCTTGACCTTCGCAACTCGAATAACACCTTCTCGTCCAGGATAAACCTCCAGTACACGGTATAGAGGCCATTTTGCTGGTAGCAGAATGATGTCCTTGATGAACACTACACCGTCCGGTTGGATTGTCTAATGACCCGTTTTCCATTTAGTACGCTGATTGAGTGACCTAAGGTAATATTTGTTATATCTTACCTAAATAGTAACCAAATAGTGTGATAAATTCGACATAACCCCAGAAAAACTTAAGCTTGTCGTTCAAGTACCGAACCAGTTAGCTTTGATGAACGAGAACTGACAGTCGGCTATTGATTATCAGCCATGACTGACCTTTGACCCACAAATCACACTCTGCAAGTTATGATGGATTTATGCTTCTCATCATCAGATCGACAGAATTAGATTTGGTATTATATTGAGAATAAACGCAGTGCGGTTATAGCAATGAACGACTTCTATCTTCTACGAAAATCGGCCAACCATGTCAACACTACGATGGAATCACACCATTCTATGCATTCAACTTCTTAATTGTTAAATAATTGACTTTTGATATTCTTGATCACCTTCGTTAGGAGCATAATATAAATACACATAGTATTTAGCCATTGACGTGATAGATGTCGCTACTAGTATAGTTTTAAAATAATCAAAATATTTTTATATGTATAATCGCCTAAATGTCATATATGTATACTAAATTTTTGGTGAAATTCTATCGACCCGACATCTGGTACATTAATGGGTAAACTGTTGTTTTCTTATGATGGTAATACTTATATTATGCTAGGAGGTAAGCTCTTTGTAATTCCAACCTTGGAATACAAATTTGTTTTAATGGCGCTACCTTTTTTTTTGCACGTACGTATAAGACATAAACCGTCAATTCGACGTCAAAACATAACACCTAATATTTCTGCGATTTCATTATTCTCTATCAATTAAGGAGTCGTATATCGATTTCCTCTTGCGAAAAGGGTTAAAATTTGGGAATTTGATTGCCACTTTAGAAGGTTAAACCCATTTTGTTGTAAAGCGTGAACCAGCTAATTCTTTAAGTCCATCGCGGCATCTTCGTTGTCTGATCCCAATAACAGATCCATTATCATCCATGCATAGAAATTTTGAAATATGGCTATATATTTGGATAATCTTTTGAATTGTTTAGATGCCACCACTTGCAATGACCGAATGGCCATGATTTTTTGTTTTGGTCAGACGGATGAATCAATATTTGTCAAAATTACTAAATCTAATTTTAAATTAATGTTCGGATCGTAAACCAATTGAATTATTGGTAAACATTAGGCGCATCTAGCACACGTAGAGTCTACATTTGAGATAGTCTATAATGCAGACTAATCTCATTTGTGCTGGACGTAAATATTTACGTATCCATTTTGGCTTTTGTACTAGATAACTTATTGAAATTACGTAATAAATTAAATTGACATTTCACATCTATATTTATCTCCATCACTATCGTAAATATTCAAAAATATTCAAAAATGCGTGTCATCCTCCATGTTTTTTTTGGTTAATAGCCGATTTACATTCAACAAATTTTTCATCCTGAAAAAAGTTGAGATACTACATTTATAAATGATAGAAGCTAAACAGAGACACAACTACATCTTGTAAAAAATCGTCAGATGGAACCCGAGAAACAAACCCAAAAAAAAGATATCTTTTATGGCACAAGACAACGATATTTGTCTTTTTACTATAAAAAGATGAAATTACGTCACATTTTTGACCATAACACGATGAAAAAACGCAAGTACATTATTATATAAAAATTGCTGGCGTTCAAAATTATTTGAATTATAGAATTATTATCTTTTTATCAAAAGATAACCTTGAAAATGGAAACATCATATGCCGGTAAGAACTAACATTTTTGTATGTTTTGTATATCAAATTAAATGAAAGATTTTATATTATAGATTATTGTCATGAAGAGCTTTCATTGCCACAGAGTGAGAGTTAGGTTTATATTTCCAATGGTAACTATCAATTGTTTATAACTTATAATTAAAATTTAATTAATCGAATTTCTTTACAGAAGCTTTATTTAAGGCTATTCATTCCCGGCCATCCATTTGGAACTTGTCCGATGAGTTGTACCGAAATCGGGTGATTAGAATACGGTTGTGGGAGGACATTTAAAAAGAATTAGGTAAGGGGTTTAGATTTTTTTTACTTGTTTTCTGATACAGTTGGAATCTGTTTAATCATTTCGTAAACAATTTGCTTTCAGGTATCAAAGTTACTCCAAAGAATATATCAAAAATTAAAAAGCGGTGGGATCAACTAAGAACATCATACATACGATTTTGTAAGACTCCAGCAAGTGGATCTGGAGCAGTTAATATGAAGCCGCATCGCTATGAGCGATTATTAACTTTTTTAGATGATACAGCAATACCAAGGAGGTAAGAAAAATGTGTGTGTGTGTGTGTGTGTGTGTGTGTGTGTGTGTGTGTGTGTGTGTGTGTGTGTGTGTGTGTGTGTGTGTGTGTGTGTGTGTGTGTGTGTGTGTGTGTGTGTGTGTGTGTGTGTGTGTGTGTGTGTGTGTGTGTGTGTGTGTATGTTTCTCAATTATTATTTCTTATATTTTCGAGCAAGCTAACATTCGGAAATCTGGGCAGGACATAAAAATTATATAAATGATTATTCCTTTCCCACGGCAAAATCTTCAAAATGTTAAATAAGGTAACATTTCTAATTAATAAAGTGAAACCAGTCCTGAATTTAAGTTTTGACAGTATACCATCCTATTAGACAGTATACCATCCTATTAATACTTGTGGAGACATTTTTGAAAATTTTTTGAATTAAATAATTTACCCAGTACACAGACTCCCGATTGTGGCCTTAAATGAAAATTTTAGCACTATAAGGAGTACTATGAGGTGGTTTTGTTTTTCAAACACTTACATTCCATAGAAAGAGATAAAAAAAAATCAAAAATATTATTTTAATTTCAGATTCAAAAGTTTGTGCAATAACGATCAATCGATTCACTTGGATGAATCAGCTGTAAAAGACGATACACCTCTGCCCTGCACAGAAGAGAAGTCGCAGCATAGAAGTAAGACAATTAATGAAGCAAATATGAATATTTCTTTAATAGTAATTTTAAACTTTCAGAACGACCCCTCACAGACTATCAAAAAGAAAAACTTATACTATGTTTACACCACTACTTTAAAAGTAGCTACCAAAAAAGTACGAATGGTGTAAACGCAAAGTATAATACTATAATACTTTAGTCCATACTTTTTTGCTACTTGAATAAAGTATGTATCAAAAAAGTATTGAGGTAATATTTTGTTGTTGTTTAATTGTCATGGGTTAAGAATTAATTTTCTTTTGTAATTTGTTTATTAATATTTTGAAAATAATAGTAAACAAATTATATTTATAATTATATTAATTGATTATATAATTACATTATATTATAATAATTATAATATTAGATTAATAATAAATTAATTAAATTAGAATATCATCTGTCAAAACGATAAAGTATTATAATAAGGGTTTACACCACAAAATACCAAAATAATATTATGTGGTGTAAACTGAACGTGAAAAATACTTTAATAATATAATAGTATTATACTATTAAAGTATGTTTTAAAGTACTGGGGTGCTATTCTTGAACCATTACGAAAATTTTCGGTACCGAGTTAGTGTCAAAGTATTACGAAAATCATAAAATGGTATTCTTGAAATCGGATTACGAAAATTTTCGCAACAGAACGTTACGAAAATTTCCGTAATGGTATTTTGGTTCCTTATTTCATTTTCGCAATGAAATTGCATGTAATAATTTCATTTTTCAAGAATAAGAGTAAGATATATTATATCAAAATTAGAGAAAACGATAATAAATTTGGTAAACAATAATTAATTTATGTGTCTTCACTTTTAAATTAATTGATACATTAAAAGATGATAATAATTGCACAGTATAGATCCATTCTTGTTTGCATTAAGATTTTTTTATGTTAACGCGATAACCAAACAAACGTAAAAAAATTCATGTGCTTTGTAAAATTTATATCTTTAGAAGAAAAACATAATTTGTATAGTAATTATTAAATTAATTAATTAATTAATTGTTAGTAATATAATTATTCGAAACGCATCCTCTTATGCACAGAAAAAATTAACATAGATTATTTTTTCTGTGTCTTATGTCATTAATTTAGTTCGTCAATCGTCATCGATGTTAAAAATATCGCAACACAAAAATTTAAATAAGAATTTTTTTGTTGGAAATTGTTAAATATGAGGTGGCCATTTTGACCGTATACTTTCTTGACACTGGGGCACCGAGGTCGATATTGGAATTATTTACAAATTAGTTAATAAAAACATAAAATGTGAATTAAATAAATTCCTTGTTCGCAATCCACATTTTTCTTTTTTTAATTACAACTAAAAGAAGTTCATTTTGTTTAAATAATCACTTGGTTTCACGTAATAAACTTACGATAATTTAAGTATCAATCATTTAAAATTCAATTTTATCCTTCTAATTAATAAAGAAATACAAATAAACATTTTTTTTAAACTTTTTTTCATATAAAACACAAATTTCAATTTATGTCAAAATCGAACAATTTTTTCTGTCAAAAAATGAACTATTCCATAATTTTTATTCACCACGGGTTTGTTTCCGTAATAGTTTCAAGAATATCAATTAATGATTTTTCCATTACGATTACGAAAACAGCGTTACGAAAATTTAAGATACCGAAAATTTTCGTCATAGTTCAAGAATAGCACCCCTGGTGTAAACATAGTAATAATGTGAACTAGTAATAGAAATGTCAAAAAAATCCAAGCTTCAAACCAAAATAATTTACATATAAATGTAGACTACAACTTTGTCTCACTAAAACTAGTAGTCTACATATTTTTACTGAAATTTTTTGCATCCAGCACATGTAGACTTGTAGAGTCTACGTATTTCCGGTAGACTCTACCGTATGCTAGATGTGGCCATTATGTTCTAAAATTTACATACATTTTTATATTTACATTTTTACTGTGTTTGAGTCATGTTACATAAATTACAATATACATCTCTGTCTAATCGTTCTTAGTTTATAGAAACAAAACTATATTAGCAGTTTATAGTGGCATATTGTTGTGCGATTCCCATATTTAATTGTAAATAAATATGTGCGATCCTTGCGGTAATAGAAACAAATATGACTAGCAGAGATCCAAACCATTTGAATTTTATTCACCACTATAACTTATATCCATTTTATTATTTTTTATGCACATATTCAAATATTTATTTAAATATTTAAATAGTTTTATTATTATAGGATGTTATTAATAATTTGTAGTTACAGCAGAGACATCTATGGCTATACTATGACTAAATGGTTTGTTTGCAGAATTTAGGCACGGTTCTAGTTGATTTGTTGTGACTAAGTAATATGGAAAGATTACAGACATAGATAGATAAAACATTTTCAAGGCTTTCAATTCGGTATGCCCGAACTCATGACATAATACTAATATTATATTATGTTATTATGTATAAATTAAATTAAAAGTGTGTATAACGTAACGGTGGGTGACTTAGTTCTGATAACTTACCTTTTTTTATGTGGGCAAGAGGAATCAAACTAATACAACCAGATAAAGATTTTCTTATAAGAGCAGCCACGATTTCCACTCTTAAAGGAAAATTTGAATATCCTATTACAAAATTGTGTATTCTGCTAGCCTTTGAAGATGAAAATAAGAGCTCATCAACTGTAGAAAAGTTTTAGCTACTTTCTACACACTGAAATCTAATCATTTGATATAATATGAAGAGCTACTAGGATTAAGTCATCAAAGCAAAAAATCACCTGCAGTTGCTTATAAGAGCATGTAGTAATGTGCAATCAATACATAGTAATATCATTGTCCAGCAACTCCCACTCTAACTTGACAACACTAAAGAAGAAAACAATTTGCTTGAAACCAAAGTGAGGAGACATCGCAAGCGAAGAGTTGGAGACACGATGGGGATTCTTCTTAGTGACATTTTTGCAATCTTTTCTCACCGAGCAGCCAAAAATTACGAACAGCACTTTGATTTAATCGAGCAGAATGAACAACACCTTTTTGCTTGATGGTTGGTACAAAATTTTTTTTTGCATAAATAGTAAACAAATTACGCATTAACCATTAGGTCACATTTAACTGGCTAGTATATGGACTCACTTAAAAGTTTATACCATATTTGCGATTTTCGAAAAAAAATGTCTCTCTTTCTCTCATTCACTCTCTTGTGTCCTTGGTGCATTTCAAATTTGAAATTTCTGGGCTATTTTTAAAGTGAAAAACGATGCAACTGGAACTTCATACAATTTTCCAACACAACTCAGCTAAATAAAATAGAACCGGATCTAGTTCGCTTGTGATATTCTAACCAAGACAAAAAAACCAATCAAGAATAATGACAGTAGTTCTATTTAATATTTTTTTCGTAGAATTTGCAACGTAGTTTTCTACTTTCGAATTACCACAATGGCACGTAAGTAAAACATATAAATGATTTACCTAACCTAACTCTAAATCATAACATTTATATATATTTTCAAGAGGTTCAAGTTGGGCCCGATCCACAATTGATGACATGTCCATCATGTCATGCACAAATATTGACAGTTGTACGATACCAGGCCACAACTAGAACTCATATACTTGCACTTGCATTATGTATACTACTGTAAATATATAGATATTATGTTTGCGGGTGGGAGAGGTTACCAAAATTAATTTTCTTATTTACTCCGGAATTAGATGTTGGCCGTGTTGTTGTCTACCCTATTGTATTGGTTCGTGTAACAATGAAAATCATTACTGTCCAAATTGTAACGCGTACATTGGAACGTATCAATCATAGTTTTTAGTCATTAACTTATTGATTAAATTAATTTATATTTATTTGTTGTTGTTTTTTTTTAACGGTATATTTATATAACCTTTTTAAGGTATTCAAAACATTGTAATTTGTTCAGGTGTGACTTATCAACTCCCCTTTTTAATTAGCGGAACATTATTGTATATGCTTTAATGAGGGTTGAGTTCTCTTTCTACCGCAAATCTTATACTGCAGCCATTCTTATGTGTTGTGTATTCGCTACAAACTGGGAGTATAATTCAAAAAAAAGACACTGCGATCAATGGCAAATGTGCAAATGGGATTTAGAATCAGGATACATGTAAATGTACCGGAATGGTTTATTGAAAAAATTCTGTTTTTTTATATGAAGAACTAGATAAAGATTAAAAAGTTCATCTCAGGGCTAATTTAGCTGGAATGACCTTCTTAGCTGAGTATTTTTGTCGCTTTCAAGATCGATGGGTATAACTGTGTGAATTACGATTTACTACAAGTTGAACAAAACAATATCCAATTGTAACGGTCAGATTTTTTTTAATTTGTGTTAATTTATTTTAGTTGACAACTGTACTTTGTCCTTATAACCGTAATAAATTATACTGGGCAAATACCATCGTTGCTGAATACCATCTATGCTGGTCAGAATATTATAGAGTCTTTACCATTTAAAGTGGTTGGTATTTAAAATATCTACCTAGCTAAAAAGATCACCTCATCCTGATAACCTGTTTATCATGATCCAAAGCATTGACCTTGTATTATAATGTATATGTATATCTGTTTCACTTACATTTAATATGCTTGAGTCTCAAAAAAAATAAACAAAATTTCGTTGTTGCACGCCTTTTAAAACTGTATACATTTAGGCAATTTAACTAAATGATATGAAAATATAAAGTTGCTTCGATGCGACATCTAGAACTTGATTGTTTAAGTTTTCTCGCCGGGTTTAATGGCTCAAATTCCGTTACAACTCTAGGATCGATGTTGGTGGCTTCTTCTTCGGTGTTTATGAAGTAATGTATTCCTCTAGAATATTATCTTTATTCTGTTTAGTAATGGTGTTTGGTAATCGTTGATAATATCTGATAGCCATCCTTTAACAAAGCTCGACTGTGGTGGTCTATATAAAAGATGCAAAACCTGGTGCCGAAATTACCAAACGTAATAGTATACTATCAAAGGAATTGGCAATTTTTGACCAAAAATGTGCACGATATGCATTTTGATTTGAACGCCCATTTTCATAATAAGCCTGAATAACTTTAACGCGTTGCTCGATTGTGTATCTTTCCATGGTTCAAATTGAGTTAGTCTGAAATTGAGAAATGTCAAATGAAATGCAGAAAAAAACTTGACGTTTAGGTGTGGTTCACAATCAACATCGGCCCTTAAAATTTAACCACCATTTACAAGCGGCGCTGCAATAAAGTCAGTTCACCTTGAACTCGCCAGCGATTTAATAATGGAAGCTTTTCTTGTCGACTTTATACGTTTCACATCTAAAATAGGCTTATGCGTAAAATTAAGCTATGATTGTGGTTAAAATTTTGTGGGTGCTAGCAAAATATTAAAGAAAACTCAACCTGAAAATGGAAACGATTGACTTTTTATCTCCGGAAATTCCTCACTTTGGAGTATTATGAGAGACCGGTTTGAAATCGACCAAACAAAACATGGAAAGATTCTTGGGGCCATACAATAACTATACAGAAACACCACAAAAAAAATCAACAGCATTACAGGCCAGGGGTGCAATACTCCATATAATTGTTCGAGGTAAATGCGGTTCATCTATCAGAAATAATTTTTTTGGACTTTCAAATATGGCTTTTTGCAGATCAAGTTTTTTTAATACTTCTTCAGTTGATGTCGTTTAAACTGGATATATCCATGTGAACTTTGCAAATCAATCAACAACAACACCAAACAAGTATTTCACATTTTTTGCTGTGGACGGCAATGGTCCTAGATGATCGATATGGTATTTGTGAAGTGGGACATCGCATTTATCAATGGGAAGGTAGCCTTCTTCTTTTCCTTATGCACACAATTAAAAATTATTTCATTGATTTTTTCAGTCAGCTTTGGTATGTCCTAATCCTTTTTTGCCATACAGCTTCCACTTTCTGTTTACTGATATAACCGTTTTCATGAGGGCTTTTTTCTATCTCATTCCGCATACTTCTATCCCATCTGGCTATTTTGGTACATAAAGTGAGCTGAAAAGCTTGACAATCAGTTTATGTTTTAACTGTTAGCTCTAACAAATAAACTCTTAGGTTTTCCAGACATTTTATAAAGACTATAACTTCCAGTTCGTCACTTGTTTGACTTCTATTTCTGTCATTTTAAAACTAACATAATATATGGATGAAATTTTCGATCTTCTGGACTATTTGTTGAAGCACACAACCGTATCCTATTTTCCTTGCATCCGTATGCATTTCAGCTTCGAGTATTGAGTATTGAGTTCTGTTGCAGATTATGCCCTATGTTTCGATGCAACATAATTATTGAAGAAAACACTTAATTTAATTCAATTTTTAGGTTAACACGACACATTTTCCTTTTATTTCTTTGAATTATAATCAGCTGTTTATAATTTGTAATTTGGTATATAAATTTACGCTGAAAAAGAGGGAAATAGAAAATGTGAATTATTGTAATTATTATAATTAATTTTAAATACTTAGCTCATAGCATCATTTTAATTAATTAAAATATTAAATGTTGTACAAACAAACACAAAAATGAAAACAAATGCAAAATTGATTGACATTTTGATATTTGTTATGTAGCGACTACACTGCCATCTCGCACAATTTATGTGAACTATAGAACTGTTATATTTTTGTAAATTTTTATAATTTTGTAGTCGATTGAAAAATAAAACGCATTTTTGTACTTGAGCATTTAATCGATCCGTATCTAAGTCAATTACATAAAATGCATCCATATTAGATGTTTTCAACTTCATCTTCAGAGTTTTAAATGCATGTTTTTGATAGAAACCAAACTAATACGTGTTACAGAATTTAATTACTAGTACGCTATAATGTGTCCAAAAAATGAGAAAGTCTCAGAGCTTAATGAAGAGATTTTTGACAAATTGGTTTCAGAAAAAGCACTCTACTCATCAATTGGCAAAGTAAAAAAATGATGAAGGGACTTGGGACTCTGACTTGCAAGTAAATTTCACAGTTGAAATCCTTCTGGTTTCAAAAACGGCACAGTGGGTAAAGCTGTGAGTTAGCATCCTGATGATATATTCTAAAATGGAATCATATCATCGGATTAGGATCGGTAATAGCGAGGAACACATATAGAATTCTTTGTAGAGTTTGATCGTCACCGCTAACCACGAATTATAAAAATACGGTCTGAAAGATCTTGGAAAAGATCTCAGTAAAGGGTCAAATTTGGCCTGTAATGCTAATGACTGATTGTTGGAGTGCAGAATTCATATATCGATAGTCGTACAATGTGCAGGCGGTCAACGTAAAACGGACCAATAGCCTACGTATTAAGCTACTGCGTAAAGTAGGACGTCAAAAGTAAACTACGAATGATTTGGAAGAGCCTAGAGCCCCAGAAAGATTGCATACGGTCAAATTTACCCATTGACGGCATATAAACAATTTAAGATCTGGATTACTCCGACAATATATGCAGCCTAATCTACAAATAAACAGCAAAAATGTAAAATAAAGCTACAAATATTGAGCTACTCTAGCAAAAGCAACAAGCAAACATTGATCAAAGATCAGAAAGCTTACAGATGAATTAACACATTGAAAAAACAATTTATGGAACCAGCTATATAGAAAAAAAGAAACCATGGAAGACTACTTAGCAATAATATGGGAAAAACGATGCTAATAGAAGGCATCGGGTCATCGAAGAGAATATCATTGACTAAATATACTATATAGACTTGTAAGTCCTCGGTGTTTCGGTAAAGCTATATGTAAGGTGTATATTGGTGATAAAAACGGTCGTGCATATAAAAAAATGTATTATCTTGTTAGTGTGAGTTGTAATTAGTTCAATAAAATATCAATAAAACGTTTTCCAAAATTTTAAAGTTAAAATTGCTGATAACAAAAATTCAAGATTAAGCGAGTTGATCGATAGATACCACTGTCGTTATACAATATAAGTTAGGTATATCAAGACCATTTGACGGCTCAATTTTGAATGTGTATTTTTCATGATAAGAATCGAGCTTCTCTCTCTTTCGATGTCGCTCTCGTACGCTCATTCACCTGTATTAAGTTCGTTAAACACACATGTTTGCAAATGATAAGTGATAACCATATATGATAAACGTATACTTGTATATTCACAATTAAAATCATCGAGGTAATATCTTAAACAAGTCACTTTAGTTCTTCACGAGCAATCGACCAAGTCTCATTAAACAAATTTTAAATTTATATTTACTGAGTGTTTTCCAAGTTTAACAATGAATGTCCGTAAGTGAACTTAACAAACAAATGAATTAAAGTTTTTAACGAAGCAAAAATTGTTACTTACATTTTTGTATATTTACAGCGGTCATGAGTTCAGTTCCAGTTGGACCAGACCCACAAAATATTGTATGTCCATCATGTCGAGCCCAAATTCGAACCGAAATGAGATATGAGTCAACATCCCGGACTCATTTAATTGCATTAGTACTATGCTGTTTCATGTAAGTGTCTCGAATTGAATAAGTCATTTGAAGATCAATAAAAAATATTTTACCGTTCCAGATGCTGGCCATGTGTATGTCTACCATATTGCATGGATTCGTGTCGAAATGGAAATCATTACTGCCCAAATTGTAACGCATTTATTGGAACATATAAATCATAAATTTAATTACGTTTCATAATGGCTTTTAATCTTTTAATAATTAATATAAATAAAGACAAAGTTAAATTAAGACGAAATCAGCGTGTGGTTCCAATTTTATTTAGTGTGCCACAAAAAGTGATTCCCTATATTCCATATAGGCTTAAAATAGTATGTGGCATATTAAAATTCACCGGAATTCAAATTTAATTTTTTTAATTACGATTCAAGTGTCTTATTTATCAATATTATCGGTTATCTGATAAAAAATTAGTCAATGGTTTATGTTTGTTTTTTGTTAAGTGGCTTAAAAAATCGATGTGCGATAACTAATTTCTTTCGCAAGTTTTAACAGTGTGCAAAACACACTGTTTTCTGACCTGCAAAATGTCAATCCAGTTTGGGGTACTAAATTCGAAATTAAATCTTAAATCTGACGTTAGTAAAATAGTTTAAGTGCAACAAATTAAAAATTTTCAAACGTTTTAGAAAAATTAATCTGACAACAAATTTTGAAAATAAAAATATATTAATACTTGCAATTTTCAATATTTTACAATTAAAATTAGGAAAAACTTGAGCTTAAAAGGTGAAAGCAGTTAAAATTTAAACTTCTGAGTAAATCTGAAATTTTAAAAAATTTTGGATCAATTTTTCAACTATTTTAAAAATTAATCATTTTAAATTATAAATACAAAAAATATGCTCTCGATATTTAGAAGTAGGAGTTCATGCTCAACTTGCAAAACTTATGTGAAACCTACATTTTAGTCGTTTTACCTTTACTTTAGAATCCAATTGATATATGAAATCGTGTAGTGTGATTTCAAGTGTACCCTACATGAAATAAAACAAAATGCACACAGGTGCATTTACAACACACTAAAATTAGAGCACCACAATTTGGACAAAACTAAAATTACCGAATTTTAAATTTATAATATCTCAGCTCGTATGCTTACAACTTAATAAAAAACGCAAAATATTAAGGCGAGCAAATGAGTTTCGATACTCGATTCACTACGTATTTCGGTATCGATTTTGGTGTGACGTGATGGGGAAATAGTTTCATTGGGATTGTTTCTAATTAACTCGCTTCCCGGCTGCTTTCTTGAATCAATCGAAGACACAATGGTGGACTCAATTTTGGTCGTGGGTACGAACTTAAATTGAAGTGAAAATATTATGACTAAATGAAATTATAATTGAAAAAAATAACACAAAATTTGATAAAAATTTCGGCCATAAAATACAACTTCAACATATTGTCACGGTACCACCTAGTGTGCGATAGCATAAGTGTAAATATATGAAGATTTCTCTAAGCTTAACCTTAGAGACATCTATTAGATATCGATAGTACTGGTAGTATTAAAAATTGAGCAAATTAAATGTAGTAGTGACATCTCGATAGAAGTAGAAAGTTCGAGATATTTTAATTTGTGTGTATAAGCAAATCGATATTGTATGCAAAAGAATAGTTGTACTTGAACTACGAAAGCGATAACAAGCGGTTAAAATAAAAAGTGATAGAAAGTGATAGTAAGTGATAGTAAGTGATTTTTGTGAAATAAAGAATTGGTAAAGGAACTAAGTTGTGAATAATTGTGTTTTATTGAGGCAATTATTGTCTGTGAAAGTGAACAGTGTCTAAAGTGGAACTTGTGTAGTTTTTGTGAAATTTGTTAGTGAACAGTGTTATTCAGGTAGTTATTCACAATCCAGAGATACGAACCTTAAGTGACAAGGCAAGAACGTAGCAATTGGTGACAGCGGTGGGATTGTGAATAAAAAAAAATAAATAAATAAATAAAAACAAAAATGAAACTCTACAAGTTAAAAGTTCCAGAATTAAAGAAAGAGTTGGAGAAGCGTGGTTTAGAGACAGAAGGTCGTAAAGACGAGTTGATGTTACGATTGCGTGAAGCAATGGAGCGTGGTGGTTTAGATCTAGAAAGTTATGAGTTTGAAATAGAAACGCCGGAGTTACGCATCGAAGCATCGTCTGGAAATTTCGATATGGCGCAGTTGATGGCAGTCATGCAACAGATGATGATGGAACAAACTAAACGACAAGAGAAATTTCAAGAAGATCAAATGAAACGACAAGAGAAAATTCATTCAAAACAGAATGGAAGAAAAACTTCTCGAATTAGCTAGTACTTTCCAAGGCGAAGTAGAGAAAGTAAAAGACGAATTATTACATCAATTTTATCCGTTTTAACTTCTACAACGAAAATTGTAGAAGTTAAAACGGATATTAAACATGTTGATCAAAAGTTGGACAACAAAATTGAATGTGTCGAACAAAAATTTCTTCGTCTCGAAAAGGAGGTCAGTGTAATGAAACTCAATGAAACAGCAGCGCAAGTAATCCAACCAGTAAACACTTTTAAATTGAAGCCACCAACGTTTGACGGCACCACATCATTCGCCATTTTTAAGCTTCAATTTGAAATGGCGTCCACACAAAATCACTGGGACGAAGCGCATAAAGTAGCAGCGTTAATAGTGGCACTTAAGGGAGAAGCAGCCGAGATATTACAAACAATTCCAGAAAACGATCGCAAAGAATATGGTGAAATAATGAAGGCGTTGGAACGCAAATATGGAAGTGACCATAAGCGGGAAATTTATCGAATGGAATTGAAAGGACGGTCACAGAAGGTTGGAGAAACTTTACAAGAATTTGCATCGGCCGTCGAGAGGCTAGCACATCTAGCACATGCAAATACTGCTTCCGATTTCATGGAAAGAATTAAAATGGACGCATTTATTGATGGTATACGAGACCAAGACACACGCAGAGCAGTGATATAATCACCAAAGGCTACTTTCGCGGAAACCATTGCTTGTGCGTTAATGAATGAGACGGCACAAACTCTCATTGGACCAAGAATCAATAAGATACGTCGGGTAGAAATAAGTACCGGCAGTAATATGGAGCAGTCGGCCCCTAGAATTTCGAATGGTGGAAAAATAAAATGCTGGATATGTGACAAATTGGGTCACATCTCACGAGACTGCAATAAAAATAAACGGAAACATGGAAGATCACCATCTCCAATGGTACGAAGGCCGGAGGGAGGTCAAGTAGTGACCAATCGAGAGGCCCAAGTAACGACCGAGTCGTTAAACCACAACGAGTCAGCTTAAAGGGGCAGAAGCTGACTCCCACAACCGATTGCCCCATGACCTTCATCCCTGTTTCCGGGTTGGCGCCGGGCAGTGACAATTTAACAGTTCGAGGTGATGTTGATGGAAAGAGCTGTATTATCACTCTAGATACAGGAGCAGCGCGCACCATTGTTCGTGCCGACGTAGTTAAAGGAGGTGTACAACCAGTGTATGGCCTGAAATTACAAACAGTGACGGGAGATAGTGCAGTTATAAAGGGTAAAAAACTCGTTGATATACGAATAGGGAAAACTCATTATCAACATGAAGTGCTAGTGGCAGATATAGTGGATGAGGTCATTTTGGGAATGGACTTCATGAGAAAGAATGGTTTTATGATGGATGTAGGACAAGGAATATTATACCAAGGTAATATCGAGTTGCCACTTCAGTTAAACGGCACAGAGGAATTAGCAAGACGAGTGATAGTTGATCATCGGGAGAAGTTGCCACCGAACTCGGAGACAATTGTATGGGGACGATTGGAGGGAGGTTTTGGGTCACCCAGGTTGTGGGTTATAGAAGCCATAGAAGACGAAAGAGGAGCCAGGGAAATAATCATAGGCAAAGCCTTAGTTAAACCGGACAGTGATTATCGAGTTCCAATTAGGACTCTTAATTTATCGGATAAGACGAAAACCATCAAGAAAGGAACCATCATCGGTAAATGTGAAGAGGTATTAACAATAATCAAATGTGAGCAGAAAAGTCCTGTTAGAGAATCCAATGAGGACAGGCAGAAAGAAATTGTTGATAATCTCATGCAGAAATGGACCAATGATCTAACCTTGGCACAGAAAAACTCTGCACAGCAGTTACTCGGTCGGTATATGTCCATTTTCTGCAGTACACCCGAAAATAATGGAAGAACCAAGATGGTAAAACACCGGATTAATACAGGAACAGAGATGCCAATTCGTCAACCACCTAGACGATTACCATTGGCGAAACAACAGGAAGTGAATCAAATGGTGACGGACATGCAGAAGGCAGGAGTAATTGAATCATCGAACAGTCCGTGAAGTTCACCGGTAGTGTTGGTGGAAAAGAAGGACGGAAGTATGCGATTTTGCATTGATTATCGGAAGCTCAATGCTGTTACCAAAAAGGATAGTTATCCCTTGCCCAGAATCGACGATACATTGGATACATTGTCGGGTGCTACGATGTTTTCCACATTGGATTTGCAAAGCGGATACTGGCAGGTGGAAGTACAGGAAGAAGATCGCGAGAAAACGGCATTTAGTGTTGGAAACGGATTATGGCAGTTCAACGTTATGCCATTTGGCCTATGTAACGCCCCTGCAACTTTTGAACGATTAATGGAGCGAATTCTAAAGGGGTTACACTGGAAGACGTGTCTAGTGTATTTAGACGACATCATTGTAATGGGAAAAGATTTTGAGGAGCACTTACAAAATTTAGCGGAGGTATTGGATAGAATACAATCCGCAGGTCTAAAATTAAGTCCAAAGAAGTGCAGTCTATTCAGAACAAAGGTCAAATATTTAGGACACGAGGTAACAGCAAATGGAATCCGCACCGATGAAGAAAAGATTGCAGCGGTTAAGACGTGGCCGAGACCTAAAAATTTACATGAAGTGAGGAGTTTCCTTGGCTTGTGCACATACTATAGACGATTTGTACCGGGATTTGCAAACATCGCAAAGAGTTTGCATGAATTAACAAGGAAAAACAAACCGTTCAAATGGAAGGAGGAACAAGAAAATGCATTCGTGGAATTAAGGAGGAGATTATGTATAGCACCGGTCCTCGCATACCCGATGCCGAATGTGAAATTTATATTGGATACTGATGCTAGTAATGACGGTATAGGTGGAGTTTTATCACAGCAAATCGATGGCAAGGAGAGAGTTATAGCTTATTATTCAAAGATCTTATCGAAACCAGAGCGTAACTATTGTGTAACACGTAGGGAATTGTTGGCTATTGTGGAATGCGTCAAACATTTCCACAAATACCTATATGGTCAACAATTCCATTTAAAAACGGACCATGGAGCCTTAAGGTGGCTGCTTCAATTCAAAAATCCAGAGGGACAGGTGGCACGTTGGATTGAACGTTTACAAAGTTACGATTTCCAGATCGAACATTGGAAAGGTACAGTACACGGAAATGCTGACGCATTGTCAAGACGACCGTGTCAGGCAGAATGCAAACATTGTAGTTGCGTAGAGGGGAAGGAGAATATCATTGATGTCAGGCTGATGCAAGTGTTACCTCATGATGAATGGACCAATGAAGCAATCCGAGAGGAACAACAACGAGATCCGAATTTGTCGATAATTTTGGAATATAAGAAGAGGAAGTACCGGCCAACATGGAATGAGATCGCGGACAAAGCCCCCACTGTAAAGGCTTATTGGGCACAATGGCAGAGCCTTAAATTAGAAGACGGCTGTTTAAAACGAGTGTGGGAAAGCACTGACGGCAACGTTAAACAATCCTTGATCGTGGTACCACAAAGTCGTATTAAGGAAATTCTGAAGGAATATCACGAGGGAACTAATGGAGGTTACTTAGGAATTAACAAAACGCTAGCTAAGGTACGTCAGCAGTTTTATTGGTCCGGGTGTAGACAGTCGGTGGTTGAATGGTGCCAAAAATGTGATCTATGTGCAGCCGCAAAGGGACCGGCTCGGAAAACTCGAGGAGCTATGCAACAGTATAATGTTGGAGCACCTTTTGAGAGAATTGCCATGGATGTGGCAGGTCCATTTCCCACTACCGATAATGGAAACAAATATGTGCTAGTTATAATGGATTATTTTAGCAAATGGCCGGAGGTGTATCCACTACCAAACCAGGAAACTACTACAATAGCGAATGCCGTTGTTAATAATTGGATTAGTCGTTTTGGAGTACCAATGGAACTTCATACGGATCAAGGAAGAAATTTTGAGTCGGTTGTATTCCAGGAGATCTGTCAGATGCTCGGTATCAACAAAACGCGAACGACGCCTTTGCATCCACAATCGGATGGAAGGTTTAACGGAACATTGGAAGAATATCTAAAGAAGGTGATAGATAAAAACCAACGCAACTGGAATCAACATATACCGATGTTTTTGATGGCTTATCGATCAGCAGTACATGACACTACTGGGATGACGCCAGCAAAGACGCTTTTCGGAAATAATCTTCGCCTGCCTGGAGATTTGAAGTTTGGGGTTGTTCCATCAGCGGCCTTATGCGGACAAGATTATGTAGACCGGATGAAAGAAGAAATTAATGAGATACATCAGTTTGTACGAGACAAAATACGGATATCAAGTGACAAAGTGAAAGCTCGATATGATATACGAGCAAATAGCAAAGGCTTCGAAGAAGGGCAATTGATATGGCTTCATAACCCGCAACGACGAAAAGGTTTATCACCGAAATTACAGTCAGCATGGGAAGGACCTTACACTATCATCACAAAGATAAACGACGTGATTTATAGGATCAAGAAAGGGCGACGAGGTAAACCAAAAGTGGTGCATCTCGAGCGGATGGCTATTTATAGAGGAGAGATTTTGGATCCTGTTCGGGACGAACAGGTTTAGGTGGGGGGTAGTGTCACGGTACCACCTAGTGTGCGATAGCATAAGTGTAAATATATGAAGATTTCTCTAAGCTTAACCTTAGAGACATCTATTAGATATCGATAGTACTGGTAGTACTAAAAATTGAGCAAATTAAATGTAGTAGTGACATCTCGATAGAAGTAGAAAGTTCGAGATATTTTAATTTGTGTATATAAGCGAATCGATGTTGTATGCGAAAAGTAGTTGTACTTGAACTACGAAAGCGATAACAAGCGGTTAAAATAAAAAGTGATAGAAAGTGATAGAAAGTGATAGTAAGTGATAGTAAGTGATTTTTATTGTTAAATAAAGTGAACAGTGATTTTTGTGAAATAAAGAATTGGTAAAGGAACTAAGTTGTGAATAATTGTGTTTTATTGAGGCAATTATTGTCTGTGAAAGTGAACAGTGTCTAAAGTGGAACTTGTGTAGTTTTGTGAAATTTGTTAGTGAACAGTGGTGTTCGGGTAGTTATTCACAATCCAGAGATACGAACCTTAAGTGACCAGGCAAGAACGTAGCAATATAATGTTAAACGGTATTTACTATTCAATTATAGATGGCACATATGATACACCAAAACTATTGTCAAGATGGGATGAAATATTTTTTAATCAACACAAAACAATACAGCAAAGAAAAGAACCGCTTTCAAAAATAAATCTTTTTCGAAAGTGTACTAAAAATAATTGGGGTTTGAGTAAAAGTTCACGGCGAAGTTGATTTAATGGAAAATGTGGTCACCTTGCTTAACTTTTCTTATAAAATTTGAATCCAGAGTGAAGGAATATTACAATTCAATGAATTTTAACTTAATTTTGTGGTCTCGCTCACAGAATCAAAAGGGATAGTACTAAATTACATTTAATTTAGTACTAAATTACATTTTGTTTAGTTTCTAAAAATTGATTAATTTGTATCGATTGATGGCCGTGACAATACGTATTTTATCAGATTGTTGAGCAACTACTGCGGATCAAGTGTTAGTACAATTCGATATAGCATCATATTATAGCACTTTGATCGGGGTACACTTTGATCGGGGTATGTCTCATTAAGCACAATATTTTTAGAACTCGACTATTTTATTCTTTGATCGTACCAAATCAGCCATGAAAGAGTATATGTTAGCTCATTGCTCTCCAAAAATACGATTGCTAAAAAATAAGTCTCCCAAGGTTATACGGTGCTATACAGTGAAGATACCTTGGCAATTTTGTTCTTGAATTTCGATGCAACGAGCCTGCCAATCGTTTGTATTTATGCATCAACGGATGTTAGCCAATCCAAAGATAAGGACCCATTTTACAGCCATTTGGATGATTTGATAAGTTCTCTACCGAAGCTAGTCGTAACAAGCGTGATTGGTGATCGCTTGGGATATAAAATGCGTCATGTCTAAATACATTCCAAATGCCAAAATATTTATACATTTTCACAAACCATTTTGGTCTCTTCCACTACCTGGAACCGTTTTAGATTTACTGTAGAATCCGGTTGATATATGGAAACGTGTATTGTGAGTTCAAGTGTACCTTAAATGAAATAAAACAAAATGCATGCCAGTGTCCAATTTTATTTAAAAAACACTCCAATTAGAGCACCACAATTTGGACAATAGTGATTCGTATTCCTACACATTGGCATTATATACGGCAACAAAGAACATGGAAAGCAACTGAAATTAGTAAATATTAAGTTTATAATATTTGTATCTCAGCTCATAGCGCTCATACGCTCACAACGTACTAGAAAACGCAAAATATTAAGGCGAGCAAATGAGTTTCAACACTCGATTCACTTCTTATTTCGGTATGGATTTCGGTGCGACATGATGGGCAAATAGTTTCCTTGGGATCGTCTCCAATTAAATCGCTTTCCGGCTGCTTCCATGATTCGGTCGAAGATACTACGGTGGTCTCAATTTTGGTCGTGGGCAACTGAAATCGAAACAGAAATATTATGGCTAATTTTTTTAGCTATACTTAATCAAATTGTATGAACTAAATAATGAAAAAAAGTGATACAACATTTAATAAAAATTTCGGTCATAAAATACAACTTAGATAATATGAAGAATACTCAATATAAAGTTGCGACGCAACATTATGCGACCAATATACATACATACAGTATTTACTATTCAGTAATAGATGGCACAATATGATAAACACAAAAAATATTGTCAAGATGGGATAAAATATTTTTTAATCAACACAAAAAATACAGCAAAGAAAACAACCGCTTTCAAAAGTAAAACTTTTTCGAATGTGTACTAAAAATAATTGGGTATTGAGTAAAAATTCATGGCGAAGTTGATTTAATGGACAATGTGGTCACTTTGTTTTATTTTTTTTTTTATATAAAATTTGAATCCAAATTAATTTAACCTAATTTCGTGCTCACTGGATTATACTTTTATTATTGATGTTACTTGTTGTGAAACTTGGCCGCATAGTTGCTTTAATAAGCCCACCCACCGTCTCAACGATCTGAAATATCTAAACGATCTTTTCGCTGATTTCTTTAGATATCGGTAATACTCTATGCTATAGGGTTTTAATAAACAGGTCTTTTGGACAGCGGTACCACTATCAGGTTTAGTTATCTAAACTTATCCGTTTTATTGACGCACATAATTGTTGTGGGTTCAGGAAAATCAATAAAACAAAGATTTACCTCGGTTTCTCTAACCATTCAGAAGCTAAGTAATTGTACCGAAGGTTGTCTTTAACCGTGATCGAGCATGGCAAAGTACGTCTGAGCTTGGATGCTAGAGAACTGATTTAGGTTACCGTCAAATTCTGGTCACATTCACCACTATGTCGGAACATTTCAGCCTGTTGAAGAAAATTACTTTGTTATTGCAGTCTTACGTAAAATTTATCTAAAAGTAAGTTCGTGATGAAAGAAGTTAACTATTTAGGTTATGTCATGGACAGGTTATGTCAAATTCTCTGCGTATAAAGGCAGTTACATTGAAAGAATAAAAAACTGGAATCTCACATGGATGATGCTACTGTAGCAACGTTTGCTAGCGATACTGCGATTCAGGATAATAGCAACAAAAACCCCGGATTGTCAGTATAAAAACAATTGTTACTGAACCAAAAGATGCTTAGTTCTATATCGCCTTACGGAATACAGTTGTAGGGCTGTACGAGGAAAAGAAACTTATACCTGATACAAATCTTTCAAAACAAAGTACTCCATTGAATAGGTAACATTCGGTGGCACATAAGGAAAGGTGACCGGCATATAAGGATCTGAAGATAGAGACAGTTGATGACGAAAACAAGAAACACGTGGTGATGCATTTGAAGCTCATATTACATTTATTTGTGAGTGTCACTATCGCGTTACTTCATGGCAACTAGTGGAAAGTCAGTGCAGTCAAAGTTCTACGCCGTTAGGTGTAATCGTACTTGGGGAAATTGCCACACAACATTCTCATTCCTAGATCAATCTCAAGTACTTTATATGGACTACGAAGAGAACTACGGAGAACTGTTTCCGTTGAATAAGTTCAACATTGAATAAGCTAGTTCGCAAGCTAGGGCTCAACAAGCCCTCTTTTCTCTCTCGATAAATTACTTATTAATGGCTCAAACGACACTAAAATTTTGTTTTTTCATTTCAAATAGCTATCAAGGCGTTAAAAATGGGTTTGGGATGGGTTTTATTGGTCTGTAGTGTTCTGAAGACAATCATTGATAGCTGGCGTAACCTAAAAACAATTCGTGATTTTTTCGAAAATCTCATAATTTTGACAGTCTATAACCTTGCATTTTTCACAAAATTTGAGCTAAAATTTTGTTTTTTCATTAGACTTCAAATGGCGATCTATAGCCAGTAATAATGGGCTTGGAATGAATTTAATTGGTCTGTAGTGTAGTGAAGACGATCATTGATAGCTAAAATAACCTAAAAACAATTCGTGTTACAAATTTTACACATCCTACATATATAGGTTCAACCTTACCACTCAAAGTTGTCATTATGAAACCAATAACCAAGCTACCTTGTATTGGCGAGAATTCCTGCTATACCTCGCAAGATTTTTCCGTTGTCCGACCCAGAATTTTTCAGAGCCAATGAAATGGATCTACTAATTGACGCAAACACAACAACAATCTCAGAAGTTACTCTAGACAATATTATTCTGTGAGTTACCCGAACGGAGTCACAATTTAATCGACTGAAGAAAAGCTTTGTGAGACAAGTTTCAAAGATGGTCAAAAATTTTCATGACTAATATTTACAAGAATTTTATGAAGGAATATTTGGCTCTTGGTCATTTGGAAGAAATTGCCCAAAATTTTGATTACGATTTCTTTTTGCCATTTCTTGTTAGCAGTAGCATTATGAAAACCAACCAACGTTCGGAAAGCTCTCTGGAAGGTATTAATCGCTTTTGTGGTCATTGCTGCCCAGGCTACTCAATAGGCATAGTAAAAATTGAACACAAAAGTTATTGGTTTGATGAGGAGTTTCGCCCTACTGTCCAGCAACAGATTATAGCCTTTATAAAGAGCATGAATGTTAACATTAGATTCAGTGCTCGAGAAGTGTAAAAAAAGTATCTGACAACGGTGTCAGAGAACTACTGGATCAATTTGTACAATTCTCAGCTTCTTTTAGTCTCAAAATCAATGAGTCAAAAACAAAATATATATGATCATTGATTTTAGAGACCAAGACACAATTACGTGACGATAACGACACCTACCGAGCTTTATTCAACCACGAGGCCAGGTATTTAAGGAAAATTCGTTACGTCGTTCATGAAATAAAAGGATAGCATGAACAGTGACTCGGTCATGTTTTCCGAGCCAATTCTAAACGAATGGTTCAGTGATCTTTGGCTCCTCGGGGTAGTCAAGTTTTTTGACACATTAATGCTCATTTATACATCTTAAGAGTGAGCAGTGACTGACGTAACTTGACTTAACTGCAGTGTCTTTATAGTTGGAGATTCTGTAAGTGCCTTTGATGCAATAGTTCTATCCAACGTTTCTTGCGAAGGTAAGTGCCAACACTGGCCTGTAAGTAAACCCCGTCTATTATTATTTATGTTTATGTATATAACAATTAACTCTGTTAATCGTTAATTAAGAGTTTTTATTTTTTAATTTTTTGTTTAATTCTAATAAATGAATAAAAATATAAAATAATAAAATAAAATATTTTATTACGAAATGAAAATATTTTAAGTCCAGCAGGAGTTTATAAAACAATAAAAGCTATAAACAGTCGAAAGAAATTTCGACCTTCTCTCCGCACCAACACATTATTAGATGACATAGATACGCAGGCGCAATATATGTCTGTTAAATTTGCGAGGGCCTAATTGTTTTATTTATATACAGCTATATGCACGATAATTAGTGATTTTAATCAATGCTGCCAATCAAACATAAAGAAAAATACCGTTATTTATATTTTAACATAGAAACGCAATAAATCTGTGCTCATAAATGGTTTAGATACAATTATTTTACATTCACTTTAGCGGTTACATGTTTTTTGCGTGTAGCTTAAGCCGAGATTACGACATAATATATAGTATTATTTAGTTTTATATAATATAGTGCTTGAAAAAAAATTATTTATTCACAGATGTGCGCGAGATATGCATCTTCGTCTTACATTGCACCATAACCATATGCTATATATGACTCTTCTATAATATATATATACGTCTAATTATTATCATTGATGCTTGTAACACGAAATATATCATTTGAATAGAATAGAAACATTTTATGGCCTTAGTTTCGATATATAAGGACGTATTCGTATACGATGTTTATATGATTATGGGTGCGGAACATCGGAGTTAACATCTACGTGTTAAATATTGTACTTATATTTTTTTAACGAGTTTATGTAACGATTTGATACGTTTTGGTCGGAATAGTTTTCTACTTTGACTGGTCGCCCAGAGATGGCGCTTTTAATGTAAAATCTTTATGATTTGCAAAAATGCCTCAAACGATATTGCAATTATGAAAACAATGGGGAAAATAAGAGTATCGTGTTGGTGTTTTTGTCGATTTAACGGTTAGTTAATTTTCTTGCTAAATAATTGTTTGAATCTGTCACTTTTATACATGTTGAAATTTTGTGTGGGTTAAGAGTGTTGGTTGGTAATTTTACTGTTATTTTTTTTATTGATTCACTAAATGTGGATCAACTGAAATTTCTTTTAATTTCAATGACGTATTTTGTTAGTTTAACAGTTATTTCGTTTAGTTTTTTATTTTTTTTTATCTGTAATTTATGTTTATTTTTGTGCTCGGTGCTTTTTCTTCAAAGTGGTCGGATTGGTCTCTCAAAATTTTTTTTTTATATTTTTTTATACCTAAAACTGGCTGTTAGTGATGAGATTCCACTAAGTTCCACGAAAATTTCCCACAAAGTTTGAACTATGCAGTGCTATTTTACTGTCTAGAAACTTACCAATAAAGTTTCAAAGGCAATGGATTACGTCCGTTCATAAAAGTCTTAAATTAAGCTATTTTAGTATGCATTATATATAACTAAGGCAGTTTACATCGAACTGGACTCCTTGTCAACAATGGTTTTGACTGGGTCAGAGTTGGACAATTAATATTAACTAATTTTATCCAATTCACTTCAACAAGACGTCATCATTCTGTGATCAATTAAGTAGACTATAGTCCATTTATTACCATCGAAGGCGCGCAAAGAATTAACGTCCATTTTTACCAAAATAGAATTAATTTTAAATTAAAAGCTATATTTTTTCACTGAGCATTTTTGGAAATAAATGGCTAACTAGCAAAAAAGCGGATATCACCAACATTACAATTGGAAAAAGGTTCCCATTAAATACAGAGAACAAATCATCCTGATTGTGAATTGTTGATGTTCACTGCGTTGATGAACTCTGAAATGATCTTCGATAAGTTTCGCTAACAGTTCTTTTTTTGGATCCAATATCCAGGATAGCATTAAAATTGTAATAATTTTATGAACTTAGACCTGTAAATGTCACCGAAAAGCGTGGTACTTGCTAGTACAACTACCGGTTTCATTATAGCGAGTATTTAAATTTATTTTGTCCTTCACTCTTCCCTTCCAGTTTGAAATAAAATTATTTGAAATTTTTCATAATGTCCTCGATATAAAACATGTTTCGATTTTATTTGAACATCTTTATCTTGGCACCACGAGCAGAGTTAAAAGAAAATCATCTCCAATCACAATTGACGCTGTTTCAATAGGAATATCGACATTTTTGGTAGCAATCTACCCGGATCTTATATTCTAGAAATTTGTGATGAATAAAAGTTATTGCAGTAGAGGATTACTTCAATCTATAACTGGTTTAATATTGGGTGTATGCATTAAAAACCGGAATTTTTTTATGAAATTTGAGCCTTTATTGTGAAAGAATGTTACAAGATTTTGTATTCAAATATTGCCTATCACTACCCACTACTTTTTCCTATCTTTCTATTAATTATGTGGTAGTCGGAAGGAACAAGGTCTGGGCTATAAGGCTGGTGAGGCAGAATTTCCCATCCGTTATTCTCCAGGTAATTTTTGACTGGCGCCGCAATATGTGGCCGAGCGTTATCGTGGTGGAAAATGATTGACTCGTGTCTGGTCGCATAGCTTCAATCCGATCAATTGTTGACGATAGAGTTGGGCATTGATGATTTGGCCACTTGGCAACAGCTCATAGTAGATTACAACTAGCTGGTCCCACCAAATGCACAGCATGACCTTGGCTCCGTGAATATTCGGCTTTGGTGTCGATAGGCTGGCCTCGCCTTTCTTGACATACGCTTTTTTGCGCTTGGGATTATCGTAATAGATCCATTTTTCATCGCCAGTGACAATATGATGCAAAAACGACTTCTTTTTATGGCGCTCGAGCAGCATTTCGGACATGCAAAATCGTCTTTCCACGTCTCTTGGCTTCAACTCGTATGGCACCCAGTTTCCCATCTTTTGGATGAATCCCAAGGCTTTCAAATGTCTGGAAATTGCTGCTTGATCAACTCCCAATGATTCTGCAAGTTCTTCTTGCGTTTGACATGAATCTTGTCAATCGAGTAATACCTCCAATTCTTCATCCTCAAACATTTTCGGCTGACCATGACGCTCTTTGTCCTTGATGTCAAAATCACCACTTTTGAAGCGATTAAACCATTCAAAGTACTATGTTTTTGCAAGAATATGCTCACCATACAAATCTACGAGCAAACGATGACTTTCAGCTGCAGTTTTGTTTGCAAACAAGTGACTCAACAAAACTTCCCGCAAATGCTTTTTTTTTCGCAAATTTGATAAATTTTCCATCGTTGAAATTGGTTGGATGTGCAAAATCAAAACAAAAATTTTTAGCTGATTTTGACAAGTATTGAATAGGATTTTCAAATGAAATATATGTCCATGATGTACTATAACGCATAAACAAGTAATGACATCTAGTATCAAATTCCGGTTTTTAATGCCTACACCTTATAATATCTACAGAAACAACCAAGGTACTATAAGATATTTCTTCAAACACTTTCCAGAGCTAGTAGTATAGATTTAACCGTTTAGTTTCCGGACCATCATGAATCCGTTAACTTTTCTGTTATTTTACAACCTGAAACTATTTAAGTTTCTAAAAAAGGAAACACAAAAACTGAAAGTGTAGACAACTGTACTGATGAGTCATGTCAAACTGAAAAACCTTCACAAGTGGATTTTAGGAAATGAATTTTATAAAAAAAGTAGACACTAAATTTTCGGTTCTTTATAATGTATATCCATTGGCTATGTAGACAATTTTCTCTAAAGCGGTCTCTATATATACTATATTCACCACATCACTGATGCTTATTTGCGTAACCCGTCTCAGTAATCAATTTTTCGAGTAAAAATGATACAGCAAGCAAGAGAAGTATAAAAACGATACGTATAATATGATGATGACTGATGAGTACAATATTGTATAGTATGTGTGAGTAACATAACATCATTAATACAACATCCCTTAACGCCCGCAGTTGCGAAAAGTTCCGTTGATTTCATTGAGCGAACTAAACGACGAACTGGTTTATCTGGAATATTAGTGATCTGGAATACGATGATCTGTTATATTAGTGAAACTCTATACCCATATTGAAATTTGAGGAACTTTTTGACTCCCTCAAAAATGTCAAGCTCCAGGGTGTACCGAACCAGTACCCACTGTCAGATGTTACAAATTTTTCTAACTGTGAAATTGGAATTGATTCTTGTCTCCCAGAGTATCGATTTTAAACCCACAAAAATCTAAGCACTTCACACCAATTTTACACTTGTGATATTTTTAAAGTCGCGATAAAGCGACATCAAAGCGATTGTGTGCTCTTGCCCGTTTAATCGTGATATGCTGACGTCATCGACATAGATGAGCACTTCCAGAAGCTGAATATTCTAGGGGCTGAGAAAATACCAAATTGGAGGCATGTCAATTTGAAAGCTCCTTTGTGGGTAACAATTGTCTGCAACTTGCCAGTATCTTGAATTAATTGGTCTTCAGCGCTCTATTTAACTTTGATTTATAACTATTACATTCGAATTGACCCATCAGTTTTGCGCCCTAGCACTATTGGTGTAGCCTAATCCAAAAATTCCACAGTCACTAGTACTCCCTGATCAACCAAACGGTTCAGCTCTGATTCGACCTGCCCCTTGAACGCAAATGATATAAGGCGTAGCGGTAGATGAATTGGTCTCATACTGATTTCTCGAGTTAAAGAACAATACGGGCTCCTTTAGAATGGTTCAGTTCATCCGAAAAAAGTTGATGGTATATAACGTTGAATGTCATCCTGAATAGTATATTCAGAAACCAATTACACCCAAGAACGTGTGTGCGATGTTCATCTTCAACTACAAGTGAAAGGTTATTGATTTTCACATACAAAATGCGATTGAGTTGTCAATATAACCTCGAATGGGTATCTTACAATCTGGTTCCGTGGAAAACCAACGAATTGCAAATAATAAGATTAGATGGCTGGCTGGGCCGAAGATCTAATTGGTTTGAACATTTCGAATGATATAAATGTAAGGTTGGATCCCAAATCGACTTCGAAATCTTAAGATTTATTGTCAATTCCGGTATTTGTATCCTTCTTTAAATCGACAAATACAAAATATGATAGGATGGCTTCGTAAGATCACAAAATAGTTATGCTTAGAAGAACTGTTGAACACAAAGATTTAGCAGGAGAGTATAATGGTTCAAATTTTTGAAAACCAAATCTTTATATTTCTATAGTTGTTTGTTTCCTCTGCTATGTTGTGATCATAGTCAGTCAAATCAAGGACGAGCACTTTAATCAACTATCATTTACCACTTGGAAAGTTCTCCTCAGTTTTTTTTATGCACCAAATTAGCATTTCAGCACCGACTCACCGAATTCAATCGATTGCAAAACCATTTGATTGGATCAATTAAAAATTAATGCATTAAAAATGTTTAGAGCTCGCCGTAATAATTAAAATCACATAAAATTCAAAAATCACAACAACAACAAAAAATACGCGCAATAATAGTACATACAATCTCAAAATAGTAATAATAATTAATTATTTAATTTACTTGTAGTAATTTTATTGAGTTTTAACCGTAAAAAATTTTTTTTATTAGAATAATTACCCATCGGTTATATGCCTTGATACATAAAAAAAAAAAAAAATACCAACTTGATAATAAAAATATATAAGCAGCAATAGTAATAACAATAATAATGTTGATGGTGATGATGATGATGGTAGCAGTCATAACAATAAGTCATCATAATATTGTATACACAGTTTTTACTTTAGCATTTTCCCTATTTTAGTGATTGTCGTTTTTAGTTGTTTATAACGATGGAAATTGGTGTCCAGTGCCACTCAATTAGGAAGCTTATTTGTTTTGTGCCTATGGTCGCGGAGCGTTTTGATGACTTCTCAATTCGTGGTTTTTAGTGTGACAACCTTAAAACGCTACAAATAGTGGCCATACGTATTTGGTTGCATGTGTGTGTGATGGTTTTTCAAACAGCCACGAAATACTATTCGAGTGAAAAATACAGTGGAATTGTTATGGATTTTGCTGCGTGCTAAATGCAAGTATCTGCTGCTTGCTTCATTGAGTGTTGCCAATACGATTTTTATAGATTTATATCTATAAAGAGACATCTATGACGTAATATTAGTAATGGCAAATAATAACAGCGTTAAAAATAATGACAGCATTAATTTGTCATTAACAATTAATGACAGCGGTGGGATTATTAACATTAGAAAAATAGAGAATTTCTACAAATTTACAAATGTTGGAGATACGACTTCGAGGAGATATGGAGAAAGAGGAGTTAAAACAGGAAGAATATATAAGTTAGACAAAGAAAATGAATACTTCAGACTTCAGATGAAACAAATGATCGTAGTCGGTCAATACGAAATGGAAGCAGAGAAATTTCAAGAAGAACTTAGAACTACGATTCAGAAAGTTAAATCGGAGGTTCAACAAGTTGATCAACAGTTAGAAACCGAAATTGACGAAGTCGAATAAAAATTTCATCATCTTAAAAAGGAGTTAACTATTAATCTTTGATGAGACAACATCGTTTGGCATATTTAAGCCACAATTTGAAACAGCATCCACCAGAAAATGTTGGCGTAAAGAAGATCGCGCCGCATTTTTTATTTTGAAAGAAACTAAAGTTAAGATTTTACAGATCGTTCCAGAAAATGAGCGTGATAGTTACAGTAGAATAATGCAAATGGTGGAGCGTAAATATGGAAATCAAACACTGTGGTTGTGACCAAATCGATCATATCTTAAGAGATGGTGTAGAATGGCAAAGAGAACAACATCGTAAATGTATTGCAGACCAACGAACAAAGATAGCAGCGGTATAGACCAAAATATTGGATGTGTGACAAGTCACACATCCAATTGGTCACATATTTTGGGACTGTGGGTGGATGAGGAGACAATCGCAACAAAATGGTTCCAACTGCAACTTTATATGGCCAGGAATACGTAGATTATAAATAGAATTGGAAAAGTACATAAGTTTAATGTGCGAGAGAAAATATGGCTTTCGAGTGTTAACATAAAGGTTATATATGTAACGTACGAGCCGATAACAGAAGATTTGAAGAGGGACAATTGGTATGGCTTCACAATCCACGGTAAACCTAAAGTGGTACACCTATAGGTGATCTCTCTTTATATAGAGAGATTAGTGCTCTACTAAGGAATTTTCTTGTTCGGGACGAACACGCTTAGGGGGATAGTGGTTTGATTTTTCAATGTTATATCTAGTGGCATCTTTGAGGTGTTTTTAACATTAACAAAAATTGAGCAAATACGTTGTATAGAAAAATAAAAGAAAAGCGAAACAACTCTCAAAGACTCTCGAAGACTCTCGAAGACTCTCGAATACTCTTGAAGACTCTCGAAGACTCTCGAAGACTCTCGAAGACTCTCTTAAAAATAGAATAAAAGGATAGAAAAATAGAATATTCGAAAAACATGCAATTTTGATATATAACATGCGTATAGTTGTGGATGGAGATAATAGGCATTTTTAAGGCGAAAGAGTAAATAAAGATTAGGGTCATATCGTAGCCCCACCAGAGGCAAGTGGACAATCTAGTGAAGAATAATTGTTAAATATTGCGAGAATGATTGTGGTTGAAAGTTAAATATTCATGGAATCTAATCACAATACAGTGATACGAACCGGAAATTGGCAAAAACTTAAACATTTATTTATTCAAGCAAAATACATGAATTTCTTGTGATGAACAGTGTAAAGTCGGCAATTCGTTTACTTTTATTGTAATGCCTCCATTTTTTATAAAGTAAAGTTAGTTGCAAGCTGACTCGAAATGATGTCACTTCGCGTTACAATCTTATTGTACTATAGGTAAATGCAACGACGCAATAAGCAAGCGGCCAATTATAATGGATTTCGGAGTTAACGCATGGCTTATTTTTAAATCCATCCTTTTTTGGCTTGTAGAGTTTACCACTTATACTCGACTCCAAACCTAAAGTGTACTCATGGCCTACGCTTTAATATTTCCGACAAGCAATCCAAAGCAACGGAAACTCATCATAATAAAATGTGTGATCGCCACTACTAAATTCAAAATAAAACAAAATATTTTTGAACATGATCGAATCGAGGTAAAAAATGTTTAGTAAGGACCATTCAGATTAACTTTGTTAGCAAAATATTTTATATTCCACAAGACATCTTAATTTTATAAAAAAAAATCGAGTAATTTATTGCATCAATAAAATCGATTTAAAAAGAGATATGTGCGAGGTTGGTTTGTTATGTACATGGACGAGACAATATAGGATGGCTCAACTAATAGTAGAAAATGAGCTCCAAACCAGCTCCATTGATTTCGATCTCAAGCTTGCTCTTTTTAATGTTTATTAGAAAACCTCAGAAGAAGCCATAAGTCGTTCTCTAGATCGAGGACCACTAGGACATATGCCAGTGTCTTTATAAATAAGCGAGGTTATATTAATGTATCGGAGGAACCCATTTTCCTTGTGGTGATATTTGCAACAATTGAGAACTTTACAAAATAATTTTCGTAGTCAACCTCAGCGAGCTACTTGTTTGGTGATACTAATCATCACGGCGATGATGATACTTATAAAATTCTAACCTAATTTTTGTTTCAATTAGACAGCGAATATTTTGACTTGACCAGCCATTTGAAATAGAGAATTTCTTGACTTGTGGCTTAGATTTCACAGGTTCATTATGGGTTAATCATCATGCATTTTCTGGATTTTAGAAATTCTCGATTTGTTTAAATTCCAGTTTTAACGAGGGAACCCATAACGTATAATCCGTTTTCTAGATTATAGAATTTTCCAACTTGTGGCTTAGATTGTAATTTTAATGGGTCCATCATATAATCTCTGAATTTTAGAAATTCTCGATTTATGGCTTAAATTTTTCAATTTTAAAAGGGTTAACCATCATGCGACTTCTGTATTTTAGAAATTTTCGATTTCTGGCATAAATTCATCAGTTTTCTAAGGGTTAATTATCTTGCGTGTTTTGGATTTTAGAAATTCACGATTTTTGGCTCAAATTTCACAGTTTTAATGAGTTAACCATCATGTATTTTCTGGATATTATCAATTCTCAATTTGTGGCTAAAATATCTGTTTTAGTTGGTTAATCACCATGCGTTTTTTGGATTTTAGAAATTATCGATTTCTGGCAAAAATTCATCAGTTTTAAAGGGTTAACCATCATGCGCTCTCTGGATTTTCCACTTGCGGCGTAAATTCCACAGTTTTTATGGGTTAATCACTGTGCGTTTTCTAGATTATATAAATTCTCGATTTTTTGCTTTGCTCATATTGCCACAGTTTTATTGGGTTAACCATCATGCGTTTTCTGAAACTTATAAATTTCCGATTTGTGGCTTGAATCCCACAGTTTTAACGGGTTAATCACAGAGCGTTTTCTCGATTTTTTAAATTCTCCATATGAGACTTAGATTTCACAGTTTTAATTGGCTAACAATCATGCATATTCTGGATGTCAGAAATTTTTGATTTCTGGCTTAGGCTTCTCAGGTTTAAGGGGCGAATCTTATAACTTTTGAAATTTTTGTTTTTTAGCTTAGTTTGACTGTGTAAATGAGCTAACCGATCAAGTATTTTCTGAATTTAGGAAATATGGCAGTTGTGGCATGGATTCCACAGTACTAGCAGAAATTTAGCTTTTTTAAGCCGTTTAGCATTTGTTTAAGTCCACGTACTTATCATACAAGCATCGTTTACTTTGAAAACAGTGATAACATCACACAATTATATACAAATACAAGTCTTATGTACCTTCGGTTTCACTTTTTTTTTGTATAATTAGGATAATGCCGCACAGCCAACGACGGGTGGTCTGCTAAAATATATAAACAACATAAAACCCATTCTGTAAACAAAAACGAAATGGGTTGAAATAATGTGAGTATAGAAAAAATAAAGTTTCACTTTCGACTAACTGCATTATGGTACCAAAAACAATTATATTGGTAAATATTTAAAGTAGTTTGTGGTTTAAGTGGCATTAAATTCCGAATTTAATTGTCTGTATATCGTTTGCGGTGAGTAAAAATTTAGAAAATTTCCGTTACAACTACGATCGTATATGTGTGTTGATAAATTGTATAATGCATCTTATATAAAACCAAATGGAAGCCCGCATTAGCCCATCTCGTAACCAATTTATATAATCAAAACTCAGATCTTTTCTACTTCTTCGTCATCTTAAAATTTACGAAATGGATCTTCATCACAACGTCAAAACCAATTCCATTATATAAAATTATAAATTTTACTGTCAAATTCATTCGATTGGTTATATCTTAACATAAAATACAGTCACAAAATGTTAAGTTGATTTGGTTTATTGTTGCTGATGTTGTTGTTGTTGGTTAGTCGAATCCATTCTTCCTTTGAGATAAAAATCGAATGTCTTAACACACATATGTATATACTATATACAGTAGATATGTATGTATAGCTGTAAATCGAAACAAGCTTTTGTATTATTTTTTTATTTCTTTTCATTCGTTTTTGACTTAAAATATCATAAAACGACGAATTTAATTTATTACAAAAAAAAAACAAAAAATACGAGACTCAAAGTCGTTCTTAAGACAAGCTGAACAAAACAAAAAAAAGTAATAAAAATGGCGTAGCTCGATTTTGTTTTTTTACTGTACGTCTTGCATGAATATAAAATGGAAGATTTGTGCGCGTCAAAGTATGTTGATATCGCAACCGCCGGCAATGATTTTAGAATTTTTTCTTTTATATAAAGAAATGGAACACTTTAGGGCAATATTTTACACCGTTAGTCATACCTTCGATATCTTTGAGTAATTGGAATAAATAGCAATCGTGAGAAAGAAATACTGAAACCACTTTTGCAGTTCTCATTTTGGATCACTACGAAAATCTTGAAAGTAAATGTAACCGCTTTATATGGAAGGTATCGACTACTCAAAGTTGACGTTTACCACAAAAGGTATAAATTAAGAACGTAAAATGTTGGTGGAAGTGGTGTGTCTTGATTTGTAACAATGCCTTCTGTAAGAAATATAGTGATTAGGGTTTTGAAGGCACTGCCTCAATTATAAAATAGTGAAAACAGTAACTCTATACAGAACAAAGTACGCCTACTCTATTCTTGACTGGAAACTTTAACAGGAATTATCACTGGTGACGATGACAATGCATGGCTGCCATATCATACAAAGGTTTGATACAATTATGGCGGATCTGAAAAATCTTCCAATTTCCGATTACAGGCGACTGCAAATTTATTTCATCATCAGTGGTGAAACCACGAATGTAATAATGTCAATGAAAAAGGATAAAGTAAATGGCCTTGATGTTATTAGGATCGAAGTGATACAAAGATAATTGCGTATAATAGGGCCGTTAACACGCGGTTTCTAAGCGATTGTCTAAATAGAAGTTTTTTCTAAAATGGGGAAAACCGGTAAAGTAATTATCATTAGTAAAAGAAGTGAAAGGGTAAATTATTTGAGAAATTATTAACTGGCCGGTTCATGGGTGTTTTTCAAACAAGTGGGATACATATAGTGAAAAATAGTTCGGATTTAAGAGGAAAAACGCTACAGATATAAAATGGAGCTTTCGTCTGGTAAGAAGTTTAATATCAAAGAGCGCTCAATATCAGAAAACATCATTAGTGTCTGCGAATGAAATGAGAATTTAAATGGTCCAAATTCTAAATTGGCTTCATTACTTTGAATCGAGGAGTTTACGAATCTTGAGGTTTCTTTGAAACTTTATGTGATTGTGCTGAGTGGGCGGATCGGCTAAAATGTCACAACCGTAGAATGTTAGTAATCGGATAAAGGTGATTGCTTCTTGGTATTACTAAACCTTACAGAACTGCATCAGCAGAAGCAGTTCCTGTCCAAACCTGCGAAAAACCAATTGGAATAAACTAAAGAAAAACCAATAGTTTTTAAAAGGTTCTGAGATCCTGTTCTAAGCAATATTGATGAAAACCTATATTATAATAGCAATTAGCATTCTTAATACAGAGCATTGCCAACAACGCCATTTAAACAATCAATTTGACACCGTTGAGTGTCGATGTATCAATGCAGATAACTACTGATTACTAATAAATGTTCGCTTATTTCGAAGCTATCGATCTAAGTACATTTTAAAGTCTTTCAACGACCTTATAAAACAAGGATCTTTTATTAAAAAGCCCATTTGCCGCAAGGCCAAATAACAACTAAATGTTAAGTGTGTTTAACCCACATTTCATCACCGAGGTTTCTGTGTACTGTTCCTAAATCATAATGACATCTGCTCTCATTACCTTAAACAGTCTATTCAAGCATACCTTGTGGAGTTTTTTCTGGCTTAAATAGCATTTTAGGAACTTAAAACTATTCGTAACTTTCTGTTAGATGACATATCATGTATTCTAGTTTATTTTTGCATATTCACGTAGTGTACCTCTCACTCGACGACGCATTATAGCACATTTTTGAGTGACTCTCTTTTCCTGTATGGTAACCCAAACAGTTAGAATTTTATCCTCAGAAGTATTTTTTTAATACGAAGTTTAATAGCAGCTTCCTTTCCACGGCATCTAACTGTTATTTCCCCATCTCTAACTTGTCAAGTGTGGCTCTTTCCGTGTTCTCAAGCCTTTTTTCATGATGTTTCTTCTTCCATACCCTTGACTTTGACTAGGGCTTCGTAGGGAATATGCCTTATATTAGGTTCTTGACCATTGAAAGTGTCATTGGTTTTCAATGTCAGCTTTCGATTGCCAGTATTTTGTAACTATTAAAAGTTGGGTGGAGCGAGTGACAGAGATAGATAAAACGACAACAACTTTATCATTAACGTCAGCAACCAGTGCTTGGGTTATTTATAATTTGGGCTACCGCTTGAGAACATCAAAGAAAAAGTGTAGACTTTGAATGTAACGAACCCTCTCTCCGATATGCCAGTTATGCCTTACCCAGCAGCACTGGGATTCAGAGGTCCAATCATCCACTAATACGAATTTAAAAATTGACTACAGAAACGAATACTAGAGAAATAACACACACCGGCAAACACAAATATCAACCCTTGGCTATCGAATACGTACACGATCGGAAACTGGAACTTAGTCTTAATTCTCGGAACCAGTGAAGACGGATGGACAAACGTGAACGTAAAGTAAACACAAGTGAAGGAAATTACCTGATATTCTTAGGACGAGATGATACACAAGCCGTGGGCTTTGAATAGAAACCAATTAATGGCAGGATTAAGTGATATGTCCCAATAGGGGCAGATGAACCAAGGATAAGTTCTACGAACAACTACAAGCCACAATAACTAGGGCATAAATGATATCAAGATAATACGAAGAGATTACAATACAAAAATTGGATCAGATAACACCGAACAAACTGTGCGTAATAATAATGGAAAACGGCTCATCGACTTCTGCATCCAGCTATATTATAGGAGGCAGTAGATTTTCACACAAAAATATACACAAATACACTGGACATCACCTGATCGCATAACAAGGAGCCAAATACACCACGTAATGATAAACATATAGTTTTCACTTCATTATACAAGATATCAGATCAATGAGAGGTGCAGATACCTACAATGACCACCAACTGGTAATATTAAAGGTACAAATAATGCCTGTTGCTGTAAACGAAGTCAAATCGTCAAAATTGAATACCAATATATCAAAGATGTCGATACAAGAAACAAATTCTGCGAAGCGCTCAAGCTCAGACTCCAAAACAATGGAGCATAGCCATCAGTGTAGAGCCACAGTCGAAGAGGTCAATATCGAAACAGCTACTAACACACTCGGGAACCAAGAATACAGACGCAAACCTTGGATTAGTGATAATACTTGAATGAAAATAAAAGAACGCCGGTAAATCAAGTTGCAAAATGTGCTAACAAAACACGTCAGTACGTCAATACGAGGATATGGCATGCAGGTAAAATCAAAAAATGGCAAAGAATGGTCGTAGACAATATACTAGAAATATTTTCAAGGCAGTAAAAGAGGCTCCAACGATCCAACTCATGTGCGCTACATCAATGCGTACGGCGGGTCACGGAAAAATTCACTATAATTACATTCTTTACAGGGATGAATCTGGTCAAATTTTAACTATGAAGCACAATTGAAGAGATGAAAAGAATATTTCGAAGAGAACACCACAACAATATACACAAATCTTCGAATTACCAACTGGAAAAAGCAACAGCCATCCACCATAACGGAGTGAGAGTTAGTACCGTTGTCATTTTGTAAAATGAGCATTCCAAATAAATTAATCGAATTCATTCAAGATATGTACAGGGATGCAGATAATCGATTCCAATCCTGACAATAACAACAACGGAGTAAGGCAAGAATGCGTACTCTCGCCACTTCTATTCCTAGTAGTATTAGATAGTAATCAATAAACGGATCAACAAAGCCAGAATAACGTACAATCAACGTCACGCTACACAAAGTCTGGAACTTACCTGTCCTATCCCAAACCACCAAGCTAACAATGTTCAATTCATGTGTGAAATCGGTATTATGGCTGTGAAACCTGAAGCATATATGCCAAAAATCATCAACGAGCTACAGGTGTTTGTTAAACAAATGTCTTAGGAGAATCGTGAGGTGCTTCTGGTCCAACAAAATTTTAAATGTTGAGCTGCTAGGGCAAACAAATCAAACAGTAATTGAGATCAAAAATAGGAACACAAATGAAGATAGGATATCCGCACGCATCGAATGATGTCACAAGAAGAAATCTGGGTGAAATCCGCAAGGAAAGAGGAAAATTGGACGACCACCTACAACATGGAAAAGAACGATGCTATAGCAGAAGTGAAACAACACGCGGAAATCTTGGACGGAAATTAAATCAATAGCGCCCAACAGGCTTCTAGTAGACGCCTTATGCGCCTAAATTGGAGTTAAAGAAAACAAAAAATAAATTAAAAAATTACAACCAGCTTACCCTGAACGAGAAAACTTCTTGAGTTTCTTAATACAACACAACTGACAATATTTTGCATTTTCATAATTTCGATATTTTTCTCGATTTTCTCTCTCATTTTTAAAATTTATGTCCGACGACGTTCGTAGCGCCTGCTACATTCCGTTTCACTGTAAATATTTTGGATACCTCCTTATATTATAAAAATCGAGAATTGTCAACGACAGTGATCACAATGATGAGTTTGATATTACCGATAACTCAATACACAAAAGCTATACGTTCACATACTCATTTTTACGATGTTTACTTAAAAAATTGTAAATGATAAATTTAAGTCATAACTTAAGTATATAATAAATACACACATACATATATGCATGCATAGATAGTACCATAAAAAAACTATTTAATATTTTTATTTATTTATTTATCATAAAATTAAAAATTATTATAGTTATAATTATGGTATATACTATTTTAGATCAATTAATGGAATATTTATATAGCGACGGCGGCGGCAGTGGCGACGGCGCATATTTTAACGATTTTTTATTCGCGTTATTAGTTATACCGTAAATAATTATAACCATTAAAATTATGGCGAATCAAATCATATGTGCATCATATTTTGGTATAATTAAGACATCGCGGCAAAAACGAGAGAATATCCAATCAATCATTCACGGGCCCAAACACCCAAATCATAAACCAAAGCTTATATGTGAGGATATTATGGCATTTTTATTTACCAATCGTAAATCAATTTGAAATTTTTATTTTATTTTATTTATTGCAAATTGATTTGGTTTATCGTTCGATTGATGTGTGCATATACTTGGTTGAGCAATCACATATTAAAAAATTTGTATAATTTATGGTCGACGGGCAAATTTTTTTTCCAAATTTTAAGACTTTCTTTTTTTGTTTGTGTTTGTGTGTGCACTGTCTAATTTCATGTTTCAATATTTTGACATTTGCATATTGCGTTGGACAAACCTCAATGGACAGTGTCATTATAAGTTCAATGACATTTAAAGTTCTCGCTTTATCCCAAGATTACTTGGATTTGGTAAGAAAGTCTTAAGTATTGGCGATACTGCGAGAAATGTAAGTAAAACTTGAAGTTTCGTTCAGTTTCGTTAAATTTACATTGTCACAATTCTTTAACGTAAGAGTGAAGATTATCGATCAATTTATTCAAGGTTTTTTAAAAGTTCATGGTTTTTAAACATTTATTTGTAGTGCATTTCGCAATAAATTATAAATTTAATGTACAATGTGTTTGGTAGTAAACACATTTAAATTTTAGAATAAATTAACTTTCGATATCCAAGTTCCGTTTGGCCTCTTTTTGCCTTAACTATGGCCTTGAATTGGTCGGCAGAAGGACGGCATGCTGCACTCTTGGCCAATAACTTGATTGAGATTGTATATTTTATTGTCAATCTTGTTCTTTAGAATGTCTATTGCTAAAATGCTGAAAAGGTTACGTAAGCGTAAGATTCGGAAACTGTGTTAGCAAAAAATTTTTGCGTTTATCTTCACGCCACCGTTAAAAACAAATGAAAAGCAGTCTTCAATATAGCGACGACGGTCCAAACCATCATATTATTAGCGGCCATCCGACCTTTTTCGGTTGCCATCCAGAGATGTACATTTTCATATGACCGCCCTGGCAAATAAACTCGGTCATTTTGTTTTTTTACATGCTGCTCAATGTAAAAAGGAAGAATCTTCAGAAAAGTTTATGGCTGGCAACAGGCCACTTGCGTGCAAACGAAGCAATTCCATTGCTCTATCTAGTCTACTTTTTTCTGAACAGAAGTAAGATCGTGTGCCTTTTGGAACTTATATCCAAACTCATTTTTCAGAATCTATTGCATCCTTCCTTTGGATTTATTCAGCTCAGCAGCAAATTTTTTGGACCTTGACCTTTCGAATATTTTTCTTTTGGTATTGCTGTTCGTTTACGGCGGCATCTTTTGACAAAAGATTTATGCACATTGAGATGGCTTAGTTCTCGAACAGTTTGAACTTGTTGCTTTCCATGTTAGCAATTTATTATTTTCGATTTAAGTACGCAAATGCTTCTACACACTAATAAACAAAACAATGAAGTGTCATTAGCATAATTTTGTCATGGTTGCTTTTACATATATATCAGTGCTAAGTTTTCGGCATATGTGGCGAATATATTCGAATTGTGTTTGTGATGTGGCTATTTGTCAAGGTCGGAAATATTGTTTTGGGGTGAAATAAAGTCGTCATGTATTTTAAAGAACAGATATTAAACGCGGAGAAACATTTAATCATATGGGAAATGCTTGAAGAGATCAATTTTGAGCCGATCGAAACAAATGAAAAGTTCGAAATGGATACTTTTTACTATAGTATTAACAAAACAAAAATACTGAGGGGATTTATTTTTCAAAAACATAACAAAAATTCACAATATATTTATGCCAAGTAGTCATCTCAAGTATGTACTTAAGATGAAGTGCGAATTATTTTTCTATACCATATTATGATAAGAATCATATAGGAATAACATTCTTATAACCGAAAACATATGACCCGAAAACGTTTATTTGTCATTTGTAATAACTTGCATGTGGCTGAACTCTCTGAAAAATCGATGAATACATATCGTTATTTAACATGCGCGGACAAAACAGTATACCGAATGGATTTATTATCTACTAAGGTTCGACAACTCCCATAAAGTGTGGTTTAATACTTAGTTTCAGTTCTTCATTTACACAATAGGTGTATTCCAGATAAAGAAATCGCGATCACAAACTGTTTTTGACAATTACGTTTTGTCATGGCATATGTCAAAATAATGCTGAGTGGTGACTTTATAGATTTGATGAGCTGATAGAATTGTTTTACAGTGATTCAACATCGTTAAACTCGTTCAAAAAATTAACACTGTCTCTGAAGAAATCTCAGCTGATGCGTTCGTTGCCAACACTTTTCGAGGAATGTCGAATTTTTACGATATTATGATATTTGAGATAACATCTGTCAGGATGTTCACCATAGCAAAATTTCCTTAAGTAACGTAACTGGGACAAAAATGCAGTGTTTTCGAAAGCAGACTTATCTTTATAGATTGACGTAATTATTACACTGTCAAGAATTCAAGATACTACTGTAGATCAAAGCCTGAGTCATTAAATAATATTTACAGCTCAAATGCTAGTATATCTTCTATATGGATGGTTGGAATAACCACATCATTATCAAAATACTAAACATGTAATTATTGTAGACGAATTGATTAAGGAATGAATATTTGTGTCGCCGAAACTTAAACTGGATATAATCCAAAATCAACTCTGTGTGTCTATATCTTTCAATAATCTGATTTTGTAACAATTTCTTTCAGCTCAACAAATCACACTTTGAAGAAATCGCAATTGTGGAAACATTAATGCTTCAGGAATATAGAAAGTGACCTGTTTTGGCATATACAAGATGATAGAAATGTGGCACGTATAATGAAGGAGAAATTTAAATAAATACCGATAGTAACAAAGTGACCATCAAAACAAAGTGAACGCCAAAACAAAGTGAACCGAACTGCCATCGTACGATTTCAATATTAAAATCTCCATTCAGGGCCCTTCAAGCGGTTTATTAAAGCTAAACTTATGCAGTATATTCGCTTTAATTGTAATTTAACCGCCGGAGAAACGTTTATATAGTTTATCAAAAACTGCAAAATAGTGATCTCCTGGTTAAACTAACTTCCGAATGCAAACCGCAGTTTTGGCCTTCGATCGTTTCGATCGTCTCAAAACTTGTGATTCCTATGGCTGAGTGTATGTCCACCGAGCTATACGGAGGTTTATGCAAATTGAATTTCTCGTGATTGGCTGAATTATTCATCAAAATTTTTGGATACGATCGTTACCTTTTTACCCGTATCGCCTACGATGATTTGATTTTGATGTCTTCTCCATCTTCTATGCGTTTGTACTTACAAACATTTTTTTACCTAAATGCTTTACTAGTTTGTCTGACACCCATTTCTCTTCTCGCGAATAGTTTCGCGTAAAAAAGTTTTCTTCAAGAGTAAACTTATGTGGTACTGCTTTGTAGCTCGGTGCCGTCTTACTGGGTTTAAGTATAAAGATAAGAATGTTAGATGTTCTCACTGTGCTATTTGAAAGCTGGCTTTTTGTTGTAGATCTAAATGTTGCTAGGAATATCGTAAGAGGTCGCTTAATACGGACATTTCCTTGCTAACCCAATCTGCGATGATCTTATGCATGCCAATTTTAAACGTGCGAACCATCTTTTCGCTTCGCCATTGCTTGCGGAAAAAAACAGTGCGGTTGTTAAATGCTTGATACCATTCAATCGGTAGAATTCCTCAAATGCTGATGACTTGAACTGGGCAGCGTTATCTAAAACGATGACCACTTGTAAGCCTTCTATCGAAAAGGTCTTCTGACGAGCCATGATTTAATGTTGTGTTAGATAGTGGCACAACATATTGTTGAGATATGGTCCAGTAAAATTAATATGAACACCCTCCCAAACATGTTCTGACAATTGTCAAATCCTGTCCGGATTCCATCTTGAGAAGCATCCACTGCGAGCTCGATTAATAGTTTATCGTCGAAATAAGCTAAATTTATTTAGTTTCGACCTTCTTAAGCGCTTGTTCTTGGTTCTTTGTCCAAATAAAATCAACATACATATATGACGTGGATCATTAAATGGTACTGCATTCTGCGAAATTTTCGAATAAAATTATTAATCATTTGATTGTCCTATAAAGGCTTCCGATAGCTTAACATTTACATGGGCGTGACATGTTCTCGATTTCTTTCGTATTGATATCTGAAGGTCGGATACCTGACGAAAAAATTAGTGGTCTGAGATATTCTAATCCAGTTTATCCAAATATACATTTCGTTTTCTTGCAATTTGATACCGTTTGCTTCCAATTTGGTAAATAATTGTTTGACGTTATGTTGATGCTTGGCTGTGGTATCTTTCTTTGGAAAATATCAGTTGCACTAGCAAAACTGAAAACTAGTTATAAGTACTTATATAGACTAAAAAGTGTATTAATCACTGCTAATTACACCACTAAACACCTAGTGAGGGTTCTTCTAATGGTATCTGCAAGTTTACGAGTTCGATAAATCGAAAAAAGTGATACTCCTATATCTTCATGAATATTTCAATTCTCAGAATAGGATGACAATCGATTTCAAATTGAGAATTCAACTTTTTTAAATTCCTATACATATTCGAATAGCTCTAGTGGTTTTGGTAACAGCAAGTATGAAAGAAGCCCAATCGTCTCAACCAAAATATCGCCAATGAGACCGGTTTAATGATTTTGTTTTCTATAAATGAGTCGCTGGAATTCATGCCTTACCGGCATCATTAAAACAAAAGACAATGGTCTTGCTTTTTGATATTTTGAAATTAGCTTCAAAACTTTCTGCTGCACCCTAAACGTTATCGACAAACAAGTGACGTTGTTTACATAGCTTTTTCGTACTGTTAATCAATCCTTGTTAGTGGGTGTTGAGTTGCAAAATTCCTTGACCCGGAACTTCGGTATTCACGATTCTGAATCCTTTTGAATCTAAATCTGAATTCTCTCAGAGTGTTGGAAATACAAGTAGTATTAATTTCAACATTAATGTAATTTATCATACTGTCACATACTGTACCGCATCGTACGTAAAGTTATTAACGGCATTTGATGTTGTTGGACTGTTGCTCATTTTGTGACGTTTGTATCCATTTTTTCGATTCATGGGTTCAACATGTTTCAATTATAACAGTTTCGACTGTAATGTCGTGACTGTGATTTACTTCTATTGTACATTTTTCTTGCCTTACGCACGGCTGCAATATAACCACGTTACGCATAAATATAGCATTTTGACTTAAGATGCACACAATTGTCACGATTATGCTTCACTAGGCAATCAGGGCACGAATTATTAATAAAAACATTTTTCATACCTTGAATTCCCATAGCAACTTGATTACTATTTTCACCTTTTGTTAATTAAAAGGCTTTGACTCGTTGACTCGAAAACTTCTGGAAATACGAGTACCTTTTCGAGAGTTAGATTTGCCGTCGACAATACATCTGTTTTTACTGGGTCATGTGGAGTATTCATCACAATCACGTCACGGATCATAAAATCAACGAATGTTGACTTTCACGTAGCCATCCCACATGAAAATTCACCATTTCATGCCTCGCAAATCAGCAATCCGCATTCTTTTTATGTCTGGTTAGGTATCATCATATGGTAGAGCGGTTGTTAAATTTAAATAGCGCCTCCAATATATGCACCATCAATGAAGATTGCGTCAGCTTTACTGTTAGCATTTTTATGCATCGCTTCTTTTTTTATATCTGAACCGCCAAATAATTGTTGCAGTTCCACCAACATACCGTTTGAACCCCATGTTAAGAAACATGCTTGTTTTTGATTTCTTTGACGCCAAACAATGATCAAGCCAGTTGGGTGGTCCTTGGAGAACTTAAAAATCAATAATCATCTTATCAACAGTAGATCGATCTAGAGGACGCAAAGGAGTCTTAGTTTAGTCCACAGTTTCAAGCCTTTCAAGCCTGCAGGCCTGGACGGTATTATTCCTGCCGATATTCAGAAAACCACTGACTTAACTGTTCCCTGGCTTGACGTAATTTTCAAAAGTAGCTTCGAACTATGCCACATTCCAAAGAAATGGACTGAAGTAAATCTAATTTTTATACCAAAGGGCGGGAAAACGCTCTCATTACAATCCCAAAGACCTTAGGCCTATTAGCTTATCATCTTATTTCTTAAAAATTCTAGAAAGACAGATAGAGGCTTACCTCAAAGGCTCAATCGAGCCTGCAAAGCTGTCAGCGTCTCAGCATACATATAGTAAGGGAAAATCGGTGAAACTGCTCTCCATTCCCTCTTATGTCCCATAGAGAAGTCCCTCGAATACAAGGAATTCTCTTTGGTGACCTTTTGTGATATTGAGGGTGCCTTTAACAATGTCAAACCAGAGGCGATCTCGCAAGCACTTTCAAATTTGGGGGTGGATGTGACACTTAGAAACTGGATTGATCAAATGCTCAAAGGCAGGTTCATAACGGCGAATCTAGGTTTATCATCCTTCCATAGATTTGTAAGTAGAGGTACACCGCAAGGTGGTGTATTATCACCCTTCTTTGAAATTTGGTCATAAATGACCTGTTACTTAACCTGGAAGGTACTGGCTTTAAAGTGGTGGCTTATGCAGCTTATGTTGCTATTGGCGCTTTCGGTAAATATCCTTGTATCCCCAGAGATGTTATGCAGAATGCTCTTGGCATTCTAGCTCAATGGATCAATAGTTGTGGTCTTAGTGGTAACCCACTGATGACTGAGTTGGTTCTTTTTTCCAGGAAGTACAAACTTCCTCGATTTGACCCTCCAACTCTCAATGGAGTTGTTTTGAACATCGTAGATAAAGTAAAATTCTTGGGTCTCATTTTAGATAGTAAACTAAGCTGGAAGCCTAATATTCTGGAAAGATTAAAAAAGGCTACAATAGCACTCTACTCCTGTAAAAATGTCATTGGAAAGGATGGGGGCTTAAGCCTCATATTGTGCATTGGCTTTATACCTCTATAGTTAGACCAGTTCTAATGTACGAATTTACAGTTTGGTGGCCCGCTTTAAATACAGTGGCGAACCAAAAGTTGCTGATGAAAGTGCAAAGAACTGCTACCTTGTGTATTAGTGGTGCACTTAGAAGCACTCCTACTCAAACACTGGAGATTCTTTCATGTCATCCCTTTGGATATCCTGGCTAAGTTAGTGGCTGCTAGTACAGCCATAAGGCTTAAATCAATTTCTATGTGGTCCTGTAACATTATGGGACACTCATCTATTCTAACGAACAAAGAAATCCCTAAATCTATCGACTACACCATCTCGACATCATACCTCGAAGTTAAATTTATAACTGATATTCCTTCCAGAGAGGACTGGGTGAATGGAACAGTTCTAAAGTCAGGTTTTATTAACTTTTTTACAGATGGCTCGAAAATTGATGGAAAGGTCGGCGGAGTGGTTTTCTGCAAAGAACTAAATGTAAATCTCTCATTCCGCCCCCCTGATCATTGCAGTATTTTTTAGACAAAGCTTATAGCAATCAACGAAGCCATAGACTGGATGAAGTATCATGTAATATCTGTAAGAGATATTGGCATTTTTACGGACAGTCAGACTGCAATTAAAGTTTTACAATCGGGCTTTATCACGTCGAAAGTAGCCCGGAGTTGTCTTTCATCTCTTAACGAGATGGCTGAACAGTTCAATATCCATCTTATATGGGTGCCAGGGCATTTCAATATTACGGGGAATATGAAAGTTATTACTTGCCTCATCTTACCGAGCAAGATGGACATTAAAGTATCACTTGCTATATATGCAAATTACTCCTTAAAGAAGAAGCTCGTAAAATTACAAGCAATAGATGGGCAAATTACACCTCATGTGTAATACTAGGCAGATTTGGCCTAATTTGAACTTAACAAGGTCTTATCAGCTAATATCTATGCAACGGCATAATATTAGCACGGTTGTGGGTGCCATTACTGAATACTGTCTTATTGGAAAGCATGCCAGTAGACTTAGTGCTTTCTTTCATAATTATTGTTGAAGCTGTTGGCAAAGAAGAGGAGGAAACAATACTTCATTTGTTATGCACCTATCCTATAGTCTGTCTCAAAACAGACAAGTTTTTGGGAGCTCACCTCCTGTGCGATCTAACGGATCTCAGTAAATTGAGCGTTAGAGATATCTACTGCTTCTTGAGAAGCTCAAATTGGTTACAGTATGGTAGTGCGGAGAAGCAATTTCTGTGGTAAGGCTATGGACCATATGTGTCTATGCCTCGTCATTTTGTTGGGCGGCCACTTAATATTAACTAACTAACTAACTATACATTTGAAGAAAATTGGCTAGTCTTAAACTTATCTTAATACCCGCAGTGAAATCGTTCGGCATTAACTGATTGACAGAGCATGTTTTGACTTGCACGAACTTTTAGCATATCATCTACATAGTTTCTCCTAGCATTCCTTCCACTGTATCGTCATATAGTGGAAGCCAATCAACGTTTATCTTAGTTCACCATATATATAAGTAAATTGAATCCGACGGGAAGCGAATAAATTTTAATGTATGTGAATAAATAAATTTATGCAAAAGTTAGTTGGAATTATTCTGACAAGGCCATAGAACATTAAATAACTCAAAGAAAAAAAAACAATAAATTTATCGTTCCAAGCTACTACCCAAAATATGTTTCGTGCATAAAGCATATCATGCATAATTATGAATTTGATTAATGGCATCAAATCACGAATATTTAAAAAAATTTAATTACGATTTTTAAAAAAGGTTCGTCTTCGTTAAATGGTTCATTACAAGGTACGTTTATACAATCTTACGATTCATAAAATTAAGAAGACCACCAAAAAAAAATTTCAAATGTCCAAACAAGGTGTGAAAATACCTCTGATCTCTAGACGATAAATGACTTAAATTTTATGTGTTCAATAAATCATAAAATTCCGGAGAATTGATCCAGTACACAGGTTTGAACTATAGAATTTGGGACGATGAAATAAAGACTCCGTACTGCGTGCGCGTTTATAGTACCGAACCATTTTTTTTTTATGAAACGTATTTTGGCTATGTATTATGTAATACCATTATAATATTATGAAAAACTGTTTACCCTTTTTTTTTTTTTTTGGTGGAAAACAATAAAAGTTTCTTATCAAAAATACTTGAGTGGTGTATTTATATATAATATGATGATTGTTATCATTCCAAGTAAAATATGGAAAAAAAATTGGTTCTGCTTTTGATGTCTAAGAAATGCCGCGTCACATTATCATGCACAACGTGATAAGAAATGGTTATACGCATTTTTTTTTTTTTTGCTTTGTTATATGACATGGCCAAAATTAGATCATCAACATTACGGAATTCTATATATTTCAAAATACTATACGGAATTGTATATAAAAAATGGCGCACTGTACTCTATATTGGTCTGAATATATATGTATAAGATGCGAGCGAGCTTTGTTATAAATCTTAAATTAAATATAATTTAAAATTGTAACAGATATTGACAATTTGATATACAAATTCTATATTTACCCAGCCTGATAAGAATACTATACCGTGTATCGGAGCTATAGATGTATTGCGGTGAATTGCAAAATGTTCATTTTTTGTTCTAAATTTCAAATTAAATGGCTATAATTGAAATTATGGTGGCAATAATGTAAATCACCGTTATTAGGCAAAATGATACAAGTAACCTGGTGAAAGCTTTTCAGAAAGCTTTAAATGAATTTGACATTTTTACCCCCATATACAGGTTTGATGCTGTAACAATCGTTCAAAAGTTGAATTATATATGTAGATATAGGTACGAACTGACTGTAACTCGACCGATTCAGCGCTTTACACTAAATACTAAAATTCAGTCATCAGGACCTGATGAGATCTACTTTTAACAAACGTTGGTAGGCGTTCCTCACCCACAGATCAAACCTGAGCATTGCTACGCAAAACATCCAAATTCTAAATGGATTCGTCGTTTACCGCAGTAAGCCAATTTTGAGATCTTCTCTTAGATCTTATCTTCTCATGTATTAAAAAAGCTTTATAGGTTTTTTAACCTCAACAGTCGCCTCGCTCCCAAAAACAAATTAAAATTATAAAAGGTATATACGAATCCCATCATAACTTACATTATGACCATCATTTACCAACCGCTGGTAAATGGTCCAAAAAATGAGTAAACATTTTTAGAAGATAAGACACATTGAAGACCTTACTTATTTGCAGAAATGAAGCAAATGACAATTCAGAAAGCCACAAATACAAAAAACTCTCAATTTCAGTATTAATACTGCTGAAATAATCATACATTTTCACAAACAAATTTTAACAACTTTGCTGATTTTTTGGCATAAAAACTATTTGTTGAAATGTACACATATTTTGATGCAGTATTTTTATTCATGACCAGAGCTTTTAATTAAGGTATCATTCATCACAATCGGGCTACTGGTGTAATTGCTATAAAACGGTGGATTCGATCGACTTTAGTCCCGATATCCTTTAAGTATTCAATGATCTGTTTGTTTTTATATTTTGTTCCGCGGTCTGAGCGAATGACTTTTATGGTCTTTGAAAACATAGTTCGCGCCATTTGACTGAATTCCTTAAGCCTCATGAAACATTGCGATTTTTCTTTCAGCAAATAAATTACCGTGTATTGCTAAACCGTGTAATCATCTATGAACGTTAGAATGTCGCGCATTCCACCATGTGACTTAGTTGGCATCGGCCCACACAAATCAGTGTAAACTAGATCCATCACAGCATTCGTTGATGTCAATGACCTTTTTGGAGAACGCAATCTAGCCATTTCCCTTGTATACATATTTCACAGTCGTCGCCTCAAAACACACACCGGTGACTAAATTGTCATTGTTTAGACGCCTGACCACAATAATGTCACGATGACACAAAATGCGATGCCACTTGTGTACACATAAATTAGTTCTCTTGTGCGCTGCATAGACTTCCTTTGATTGTTTGAAAATGTATTGGCTGCCACAATTTTCGCCAATATATATTCGCCTACCACCTTTTTTTGCACAGAACACTTATGTGTACCAAACGTGATCTCATATCCACAAGCCGCCATTAATTTTACCGATAAGATGTTTGATAAAATTTCTGGTATATATAGTACATTCGTTAATATGGCCGGTACCGAATTACCTTTATCATCAAAAAACTGTAATTTAATGGATCCGGTATCACGTGATGAATATGTGCGTCCATCAGCCACCCTGACTTTCTTGATTGTTGAAAATCAAATTCTCCAACCTAGATTTATTCACGCAAATATGTCACGTAGCACCGCTATCAATGATTCAATCGTCTGCACTTTGACTTTTGATGTGTTCGGTCATGAACAACATATCGTCATTTGATTTCTCAACAGCTGCCGCCTTTTTAGATTTTACCAATTGTTGTTTGACCTTAGCCTTTTGAAGCCATCTAGTACTTATGGCATTCTGCTTTAAAATGTCCCGGTTTGTGGCAAAACCGACATTTTTCTTTTCGCTTGACGATCTTTAGTACAACGTCGCCTGTGCGATCACCATTTTCGTTACACTTGCGTATAATTAAACGTTTATACTTGTCAATCAGTTTTGCCTGAACTATTTTCATGCTCAGGTCTTCTGTTTTCTGAGTTCAAAGTGCCGTCACGATTGTGTCATAGCTGCGCTGTAGTTGCCCAAACAGCAGCCCAATCTGCCATTTTTCCGATAACTTTTTCTATCCGAGATCGTCAATCCGTTGAAACATGTCCAACAACCAATGAATATGTTCTTCGAGGTTATCGCTCTCCGTAAGCTTCTTTGTACAAATTTTCTTTATTGCTATTGCCTGCACCCTTTTCATGATAACACATTCCACATCTCTTTTACAGATTTAGCTTCTCGTATATGAACAAATTGACTCTTTTGCACACTTAAAACGATTGTAGACATCGCGCTGTCGTTTGCTTTATTCCACACTGTCAATTGTGCTGCTTCGGCTGGCTTTTCACCAATTATTGTATCCCAACTATGCTCTTTCTTCAGCAGCATTTCCATCACAAACTTCCAATTAAAGTAATTATCGTTGTCCAACTTTTCGATGTAATTAATGAAATTTATTTTATCCACTTGTTTTTAACAAACTTAGCCTATAAACGATCACTGGGCCCATAACCTTTATGGGCCTAGTGATCGTTATATAGGCTAAGTTTCGAATAGTGTTTATAGAATATTTTGTAAAGACCATAAATGAACCACATGTGCCAAGAGGGCTATATTGATTTAATTAAGGATACACCAAATTTACTTCTGGCATCAGTCGATATGCTTACGAAATATCAAAATAAGCCTTTATATGAAAACTACTCCTGCTTAAATTTACAATATTTACCAATTACATAAAAAACTATTTCCTTTTAACTTTAATTTGGCATTGCAATGTTTCGATGACTTGGTATTTTTTTCGGGACGGATACCAATAAAAATACGTTTTATTACCAAGATTTCGGGACACATCGAAATAATAACAAAATTTAGCAAAGACACAATCCAAAAATATTTGCAGGCTAGTTTTCGGGCTAACTTCACATACATGAAACACTTATTGAATATTTATTTTTAGTAACAAAATTATGCAATACAACTTTTACATATGACGGCACGGAAGTAAGTAAGAAATTAACAAAACAAGATGGCGACGAAAAGTAAAAAAAAAAAAACAAATTGATGATGATAGCGTTTACACCAAGAGTTGACTTTGAGTTCCATCCAACAAAATAATATAATTAGCATTGTAATTTATGATTTTTTAATAGTGGCCTTATTTCCAAATTGTCTACCAATATTATCCAAGGCCAAAAATTGAGGTAGCTTTTGAACTACTTTCGATGAAAGCTTTTCAAAATTTTTTAAATACATATGTATCACATCAGATACAGTCGATTTCCACCTCAGTGTCCCAGCCATGCGTCTTTTTAGATATGTATATTGGACTATTTTCTTACATGAATTAGGTGTCACCCAAATATTTAATTTATTTAACAATTTAGCAATTTCGGCACACATTTTTAGAAGTAATGCCATTTAAGAAATCGGACACTGCTAAAGGTTAACGTGTACTAAAATATCAATTTACTGTACTAAACGATTTACCTGACTATTCGGCCGCAGCCCATGTAAGACTTTTTAATACAAGTACTAATAAGTTAAATTGGTACAACTGTATATGCAGAACTCTCTTCTTATAGGAGATACGGAAAGAAATACAATTTAGATTACCTCTGTTCTTACCTAATTATGTCAACGATTAACAAATCGATTTATTTTTAAATATCCGGTGGAATAATATTCTGTTTCTGTATGTATATATTTCACACGAAAATCAAACTAAGCTACAAGCACGGCCGAAAACTCCAATTATTCTAATTAACCTCCTTTTCGAACAAGGTTTTGTACGTTTAGATAAATTGAATGTACCAAGGGCTACAAATATTTCGTTTTTCTTCTATAAAATCGAATGATTTTATCTCGTGCTTACCTTCATAAAAACAAAGTAACTTTTATGATGGGCATACATGTTTTTCAATCCACCATTATTATTATTTTTATGATACGAGTATATGTTGTTGTCCATTGCTGGTCCCTGGTTCCCTTATATATGTACACAAACATGAACACTATACAAAACCAAAACACATTTTTTTTTTTTTTTGTTAACTTTTTCTTATAGTCCATGTCTTATATGAAATAGGTTGATTCGTAATTTTTATTTTGTTTTTTATTTATAAAGAATTTTTGAGGATTAAAAAAAAAAAATTTAATGCCGACAAAATAATAAAATAAAATGGTCGAACCCGGCTGAAGATATTTTATTTATATATTTCAAAGAGGTTTTTGTTCTTACGATACAAAATTTTTGATACAAAATTTAATGTCTTTCGAATTTTTTTATTTTTATTAATAAGATAAAATAAAAAAAAAATAAAATTTAACTTTAAGGTGTGATATAAATCACAATGAAACAATTAAAGATGAAAAAATTTCATCTGAGATATCATGCATCATTAAAACATTTTTGTGGTATTTTATATGAGAAATGGTGTGGTATTTTCAGGTGACAAATCCATATTATGACCAAATGTATTATGAAAGGCACATATAAGTGTCGCAACATTATAATATTATATGCATAGTTGACAGTGGCGTGCCGACTGCCTGGGAGCCAACTGGATATCGAGCCTCTTATCGATTTAAGTTTTTTGCCAAAAAGCCTAGTTAAGACAACAACTGAACTCAATCTATGCCACTATTTAATAAAAATAAAGCAAAGGGAACTAATTGATCGTCTAGACTCTAGACGGTTAATTCTAATATCATACTGAAGTATACTGGACATACTGAATCACAATATATGCTATCTATAGTGCAATTACCCCAGGTGTTAGGTGTCTTGTCAATCGCAGATTTTTCATGATAAAACGTCTTTTGGATAAAGATAGCGACCTCAAAAGTTTTTATTCGGAATTCACGGGCCGATGACGAGCTCCATGGCGAGACTGCGAGTCATATTTGATAATGCTGTGGAGTCTTTAAGTGGCAAGACGCTTAATCTGGAATCACTGCTCACTCTCGATGGTATAGACTTCGTTAAGGTATTTGGCATCTACTGACAATCTATATCATCTATCAGTGACCAGATCCATATCAAAATCAACATTACTCAGAAACAAAACTTCACCAAATGATTAGCATTGAAGTTTGAAAATTGATTGGAATGATTTATTGCCAACAGACAAACAGTGACAAAAACATCCGCTAGTCAATAATGAGCTTCGCAAATGACGGAAAAAGAAATATCCGTCAAATATCGCTTCACAATCTGATAATGTCATGTACCGAATTAAATTCCCCAACTAGTATCTATACCCTATCATGGAAGTTTTAGAAAAATTGTCGTCTTTTGGAAATAAAATCAAAATAACTACGAGTTGATCAATTGTCTATAACATTTAAATCAGACCTGATCACACTGCTTTATAATTAGATTGATTTAAGGCGAATTAGAAGACCAAATCTGTTAAAATCGCTGTCGATTTTTTTTTATGATCAAAACAGATTACGTCGGTCTTTTCAAAATTCTTCACTTGCTTATTCCAAGAAACATTCGATTTTGTTACCCAAAAATTATAATTTCGTTACGTGTATTTTTTACTGTCACATCAGGTACCGCCATTCAGCATTGTTGGCATATAGGTCCGTTCAACATACATTATACAAATGAAGAGGGATAACTTCCACCAATGATCGAACGTTTTTGACGACCCTTCCAGAGCAAGACTATACATCTTACTTTTGGTTTAGTTAGTCGAGGGAATATTTGTTAGGTCAAAAACAAAACAAATGCAAAAAAAAACAAAAAGCAAAAGTGGACACATGAGTCAACCAACCTACAACCTGATCAATCTTACAGGCCACGGTTCGTACTGCACGAGGTGTCAACAAGAGGCCAGTACACAAACTATGTGCTTTGCCGACGGATAATATGGACATACCTACTTCTTACAAAAATTTCAAAATTTTTTGGAGTATAGCGGATAATATAGAAATAGGTCTGTAATTCTCAATTAAAGAACGATTAGCCAAAGTTAGAAAAATAACTAATAGACAGTAGCCTATTGAATATCAATTCCAGAGATAATTTTAATGAAAAAGCACATTTGCAATTCGAAAAAATCCAGAGTAATCGAACCTAAATTTCCAACAGTTAAGCAAGTTATATTGCTAATAGCAATTAAGGAGCCACAGTACATTCAGACTCCGTGGCATCTATAGTTTTAAAGTTCTTTTGAAATTGATAAATGACCAAAATTATTTTGGATTACTATTGACAACCCATTGAAACTCTTCCCATTGAATCTCCTTATATAACCAGGGATTCTAAATAAACCTGCGGCTAAACCTAAGCGGAATAAATTTTTTCAATACCAATAAAACCAGTCCCAAAAAATGTTGGTCCTATTCAGATTGCAAGAATCGAATAACTCAATCCAATTAATGGAAAAACACACGGTCGTACCTATAAATCAATATAGTAGGGCCAAAATAATTCCGCGTTTAAAACATCAAACGAAAGCTGCATGTTTCAGTTCAAATTCAGTTACGTTGGGTATGTTATTCAGTGTAGTGTAAATTATGTTAGCTTTTTGCGGATCGAGATAGTCCAGCATGCGGTAATTTCTGGATAAATGGAAACCGAGCTTGGAAAAGTCAAACATTAATTGAACACTGTACCCACGCTAAGAAATACGTCATAATACCTATCTAATTTATCAAAGTTAAAGTCAAAATCGATTTTGAAAATGGAAACAAATCATTGTGGCCTAATGTTTTTAATCGGGTGATAAGTTTGTTAGCAACAATTTAGCCGAACTGTTTTCTAAACTAAAACTTAAAGGAATATTTGGTAAACAGTTTGAGCTCCACCCAACATAAAAAATGTCCCATTGTTTTCTATTATCGATATGATGGATCAAATGTCCCAAATATATCGATATGTTCAAATAATATAAAGTAATTCTGGCAGACTACTTTCAATTGCAATAAACGAATCCTTTCTGGGCCTTTATTAAAAAATAAAGTGATTTATAGTTGTAGAAAGAACTTTTGACTTTTATGGAAGAAAAAAGTTTGAGAACTTTAAAGAACAGTAATATAAAGTGCAAGTCAGATAAAGGAGCATATCCTGGTATCTAAGCAAAAGCATTCTAAACGATTGTGTGTATTTAAGCAACAATATACAGCGATGGATACTACACGATTTTACACACCACTGATATTTGACCTGTAATAACACAAATTTACCAGTCATAAATACATTTACGATGTTAAGAGTTTTGTGTAAACACAAAATCCAAAGCCAATAAATCAAGGTGACTCGATAATGAATGGTTTATAACGAAACTATTGATCCAAAATAACAAAAACCTTAACATTTTTCTATAATATTAATTACATTAAATATTAATACAATTTTTAGTATACACCAATACCTCGATTTGCGTCATCTCAATTTGCAAGATAAAGCAAAGACAACAAGAAATACTACATTTATTTGGAATTCAGAATCTTTAAATGCCAGTCTGGTGATCGTTATGGATAACGTGTATATATATATATTTAATTTCCAATATAAGGAACATGCCAGTTAAAGGTTACTGGAAACATATACAAATATTGTCTTTTCTAACATATTGTATCGTGTTAGTCATGATAACAAGCTTAATATTTGTCTTACCATACGCAATCTCTACTATACGCAAATTTTGAGTTTTTTAAAAATATATTGCGAAATAGTTGCCCATAAAATATTTTTCATTGTTGGTAATATAAAAGTTCCTTGACTGTCATCATTGAACCAACCGGAAGAACAATTAGTGTGTCTTTTAATTTTTAAGGTGGCTGCTCGAAATCGGATTTAAATCCTAACGATTTACAAGCTAAAGAGTCTGAAGGTACCTCTTCAGACTAGCGTATACACATTTGAAATGTTTTTTACTGCCGAAGAAGAACTAGTAAGAGAAACAGATAAGGTCTCAAAAAAAATATAAATGGAAAGTCTTCTCTATTGCAAATCTCAAACAAAATTCCACCCAAATACTGGCGAATTAGCTGGAACACAACAAACGTGAAAAATGTAGAAAAACTTACTCACATATCGGTTTTTATAGTGTTGGTATAGCGTCATGGGGCAAATTCTCTATATATCCTGTATACAAGTAATTGGCTAAATACATATATGAAACGATAATATAGTAACATTTGCTAATGGCACTGTAAACTTTTGTAAAGGGCCACTAACATACTAAGTAAATGGACAAAGAAATGACAAACCCAGCTAAACGAAATCAAATCAATTCATGTTAACTTGACCAACTAAAGGAATAAGTTATGGTACCACTCGAAATCAACTAACAGCAAGTTGCACATGCAAATACTGCCAAATAACTAGGTATGACATTTGAAACTTTTGATCAGATTTTGATCAAATGGCAATATTCTAGTGAATTGATTTGTTAATGATAAAATGTAAATTTTTAAAATTCAGATCCTACCTCGTAAGATCGATTAGAGGAATCGTGAAATGTGTGAAAATGGTTCATGTTGGTGTAAAAACGGAGAAAGAAACCAGGATAGTTTAGCAACCATAACTCGGTAGCGCAACCCGCAATAAATCCCAACGAGAATATTTCGGTGGTGTCAATGAAACTGCCCGAGTTTTGGACGGACAATCCAGCGGTTTAGTTCACCCATGCTGCGATTCAATTCTGGAATTAAAAAATGGTCAGCGACATTATGATGTTTGAATATATATGTGGTCATGTTCTCCACCCATAGCGAGGTGGTTAAGCCAGTTGTCGATATTATCGTGTAAATGCTGATATGGAAGATATGAAACCATCGGAGTTTTATCGGTTCATATAGTTACTCTCGCCATTCCAGCCGACAAATTCGATCGCAGGTTGTTGAAGAATCTGGCTGACCAGATCTGTAAAATTTCGAACCAGTCCAAACGACACCTCATCAACTTCATCGGGCTCGGGGGCTACAAACTCGTTTATGCATCAGGTCCAATCTCTTCCTAAATATCCAATATGTGGGTTGAGCGCAATGGTCAAGATTGTGTGTTAAAAGGTCAACGAATTGAAACGAGTCAGAATAGTTTCCGGGGTAATAGTTTCTCAAGGTCTTATTCCGTACTCGATCTCGTAATATCAACGCGATTTGTTGGTATCACCGACGTTTTGGAGACCAAATAACTAGATGCTCTGATGGTTCCAAAGACTTATCCAAAGACTGGAGGATCCCAAGATCCCCTATAAAAAAACCAACTCAGCTGTTAAAGCAGCCGACAACTATGTTGGGTCAGCACGCCGCTTATTTATTCGAGACCTAGCAACCAATTTAAGATTCCTCATCGATATGGAACCCGATATCTCTAATCATCCTACTCTGCAAGCGAATTTCTTATCGAAATTCGGCTTGATAGTAGATCTGAGAAAGAAATAACTCGTCGACGCAGAGACAGATGAATCCTCGATACGATTAGTGCCAAACACGAATTCTCAGTTTTGAAGTACCCATCGTTAACACAAACCCCGATGTATTATTACATTCAAATACAATACGACGTCGTTCATCTTATTCAAACAACCGAAAGATTGCCGTATTCGCAACCACGTCGGCTTGATCCTGCGTTTCGGCTTGGTCCAACGACTGGTGGCCGAGTAGGGATTACCGACAAATGAATTTCGACCGTACCCGACAGGTTCCCATACCGCATATACAATCTTTTTCGAATCAACATCACGGTTCTACAATTTTTTCAAAAATTGATTTTGTAAGGACCTACCACCACATACTGGTTGCAGAAGAGGATATTTTCAAAACTACCATCACCATTACACCATTTGACTTATTTGAATTCGTGAGAATGTCATTTTGGTTGCGTAATGCAGCGCAAACCTTCCAAAAGTTTATAAACCGCGTCTGCATGGCACTGGAGTACGAGAATCGTACGTCGAGAGAATCACTTAAAACACTTCGAATAATTATTCCACATAAATTCATCCAAATTTGGTTTTGGAGTGACCCAGCTGGATTTCTTAAGCCACAAAGTATAAAACCTAATCCTCAAGACCTTTTGTCAGATGCAATGGTTCATAGGAATGGTCTACTAATCTACCGTCTATTTATACTAACGCTCTCAGAAATACTCGCCCCCATCCATTCGCATATGGGCACGTTGACTAAGAAACCAAAAACAAAAATATTCACTTAGGCTGATATACCCCAAGAGAATTTCGATAGAGCAAGATTAATGTTGGCTATAGAATACCGCTTTTGGTATGATGACGATGATAAATATAGCTTGACGACCAATGCCTCTGATGTAGCAGTTGGGGCTGTACGGCAACAAAAAGCCTCAAGTGTGAAGGTAAGTACAGCCGTTGGGTTATTTTTCAAAGAAATTAACCATCGCCAAACAAAAATATTCGACATTTGATAGGGAGCTTTTGACCATTTATTTGGCAATAAAACATTTTCGACACTTCTTAGATGGTCGAGCGTTTACAGAGTTTATTGACCACAAGCCATAGACTATATGCAATATCTTCAAAAACTAGGCAAAGTCCTCGGCAGTTGCGTCATCTTGACTATGTCTCCTAATCTACCGCTGATATTAGGTACGTCAGGGAGAAAGATAACATGTACACGAAGAAACCACGGGAGAAATTGAGAAAGAGGGTTTTCAAAAATATTAACGGAATTTGTCATCCTGGAATACGAGCTACTCGTAAGCTAATTGCTTCACGATGGTTTTGGCCAGGGATCAATAAAAACCTGAATGATTGATGAAAGAGTGTAATCAATGTCAACGATCAATGGTTCAGCATCACATTAGATCGCCATTACAACGATACAACCTGCCTTCTACACGATTCGAATACAGACATATTGATCTTATTGGGGCACTGTCTCCGTTCGAAGGTTCCTCGTATTTGCTGACAATTATTGACAGGTTTACGAAATGGCCGAAAGTATGCCCTATTCGTGATAAAAATTGCGCTAACAGTTGCGAAAATTTTAGTCAATTACTTCGTCTCGAGATATGGAGTTCATTATATAGTCACAACAGATAGAGGGACGCAATACCGCGTATCACCCTCAAAGTAATGGATTAGTTGGGTGCCTACATCGCACTATAAAGATAGCCATCGTGACACAAGGTAGTGAAAAATGGTTCTTGGCCCATTATCCTTCACTTCACGGACTGCTTAGTTCAGTTAAGGAAGACATTGGTTGTACCGCAGCCAAACTCCTATACGGCCAATCTCTTGTTTTGCCCGGTCATCGGAAACATTCCTGATCCAACGATTACTCCTGAAGAGTTTGTTAACCGACTTCGAGAAATTTTCAAAGACGTTCATCCGTCATAAATCCGTACTGATCTTTGAAACATATATACGTTCCAAAAACGATCAAGAATTGCAGCCATGTCTACGTTCGAGTTGACCGGGTGAGATAGCCACTAACAGTCCCATACGAGGAGCCATTCATAATCATCAGACTTCTTTGAAAAGTATTTTTGGTGAATCGAAACGGAAAACCAGACACCAGCAGTCGATTAAAACCAGCTGAGATAACCCACAGGTTCGATTAATATACCAACTTCGATTGCAAAACGTGATTGCAAAATGATGAAAATAAATTGCGGAGACTTAAAAGTGAGTTTGACTATTTTGTGGAGCCCTAAAAGTTTATTGGAGTCCTGGAGGGTCTCACAGATCCATAAACCTCTAGCATCCGAAAATATTTATTTTGTGGCCGGCAAACATTGCGGCCAGATGAACAAGCTTATCATAAAAAATAAATGTTGTCAGCGAACTCAATATAAATGATCCATGCAATGCATGGAAAGCAGCGCATTCTATTGTATATTCTATTGTACGATACTGACGAAGACACAACTTCCTAAGAAACTTCTTTGACAATGAAAAAAGCATGTCCTTACAAAGAAAAGAAAAGAAATCATCGCCAGAATATTGCGGGCACGCAACACCCACAAAAAAACAAAACCAGGCAAAATGTATGAGCAAGTAACCCGGATATCTTTAAAGGGAAATGAATAAATCAGTCAACACCTATACATATAGTTGGTATTCACAATTACCCTAGTACCAATGAAGCTTAATCCTGACAAGTATCTGTAGTATACTTATGAAGAAAGACCAATTAAAATTATGGCTATATAGAAGGCCACACCATACCCGTGCAATTAATGACATAATTGCAGAGTTACCACATAAATTGTAATATATTCAGGATGCTGTCAATATCACTAAAAAATAGAACAGAATAAAGACACAACGTCCTAGTAAGAAGAGGACTGCCAATTTTTATGCGTATACGTTTTGCAATAAATAAACTTTCCAAAAGATATTATAATATTCGAGCAATTCAAAACATGAGAGACTGAATAGAGAGCCAATAAGGAAGAATATTTCAAAGTTAGCTGAAAGTAGAAAAGTGGTAATCTTACCTAAAAATATGGAGGGAGACATGTCAAATGTGCTAATAAGCTTTTTAGTAACATTTGCACTTTAGACATACTATATCAACATGCATAAATTGTAAAGAGTTGTTGCTCGAAAAATACTGTGGATCGTGAGTATTAAGTAGCTAAAGAACTACAAAAAACCTAGTATCCGTATGCAATAAATTCTGAGCCGAATCAAATAAACTCCGTGACAACAAACTAACAGAATAATCCATGACTATAGACAACCTACGAGGTAACGCAACATATAGGAAGAAGTCGATAAAAATCAAGAACCAACAACAAAACTTATTAACGTAGAACGCTAGACAAATTCAAATAGATTTCATCGAAACTGTATCTAGAAAGGCCTTAAATAAACAACTTGACGAGCAGGCTGAGATCAAATAAACCTATATTTGATCGATTGAATACCCTGTCATCAGGGTTTCCTAAAGTGAATATTTTGCATATTTTTTATGTAAAATATGAGTTAGCAATATTCATAAATACAAGCATACAAATTTGGCGAGCTTATGATTCAAAAACAAAATATCCATTGCAAGGAAAACATTTGTGCACAGGTCGAGAAGAAGAATCAAACATTGAAGTTGATCAAAACGTAAATTAATCAAAGCCACGTTGCGGAATTCTTTCATCTTGTTTTGGATTTCGCAACGTTTTGCTTTTAATTGGCAGCTTCGTGCCAAAAAAGAATAAACTTGTAAACTTAATTTCCACCGTGCACTATACAAACAATCATGTCAAGGCCAAACTATGAAACCCAAAGCGATTTTGTTTTCTAATTCAAATAAAGCAGGTGTCGATTGCATAGATCAAGTGGTCACTCATCTGGATCAAAAGCATAAAAAGGATCGAAAGGTGGACCTTTGTTTTTTTCTGCAACATGTTATTAATCGCAGCATTGGCTGCATTTTGCAATTGCAAAGAAGTCGATTGCAACAAAAGATGTGACGTTAGACGTTTTTTCCTAGCCACGCTATATGACACTTTGGTTCTCCTAAACGTCGACGAACGGAAGGTAAATAAAAGCAAGTATTCAAGTTCCTTTATCTCGTTTTCGTTTCATTTTTCGTTTTCGGTTCCTAAGAAAGGTGATAAAACTTCTTCTTCCAATTACCGCCCAATTGCTTTGTTGTCGACCTTATCTAAAGTAATGGAATCTATTGTGACTTTTCACATAATGAACTATCTCGAAAGGCATGCGCTTTTATCTTCAGGTGATCTTATTGCTTATTTAACTTATTTGTGGGGAAAAAGTATTGAAAAATATGGTGAGTCAAGTGTCGTATCTCTAGATATTTCAAAAGCTTTTGATAGAGTATGGCATCAAAGCCTGATCAATAAAATTCGGTCACTGAAACTTGATAGTTCTTTAATTAAATGGATAGAGAGTTATTCAATGGGACGATCGATTAAGTTAGTATTAGACGGCATTTCATCCGACTCGTATGAAATCAATGCTGGTGTATCGCAAGGTTCATCTTTGTCGCCTACCTTATTTGTGATCTATATCAATGATATTTTTAAATTGACATCATGTGATATCCACTCTTTTGCTGATGATACTACAGTGTCTGCTTCTTTTGAGTTTAATAGCCAAAATAACAGTAATTCTCATTTATCTTGCTCTCGTCAAATTATGAATAATTCACTTCTTACTTGCTTTGAAAAGGTCATTGAATGGGGCAAATCTAATAGGGTAAAATTTAATCCACAGAAATTCCAAGCGTGTCTTTTTTCACAAAAAAAAATTCTAAATTTTGTTCCACCTATAATAAACGGCATTCAAATTAATAGTTCGTCCTCTCTTAGAATGTTGGGCTTAAACATTTTGAGTGATCTTTCTTGGAAAGAACATATATATTCTATTGCAAAAAAAGCTAGTCAGTAATTGGGTTTCATTAGACGGTGTAACTTTTATTTTACCCCTATAGAAGTTCTTAAATTATACAAGGCTTATGTTAGGCCCATTATGGAATTTAATTCATTTGTCTGGGGTGGTGCTCCATGATCAAATCTCAAATGTCTTGATAGAATTCAAAATAGAGTTATTCACATGATTAACGATAAAAATATTGCTTTATCAATTGACTCATTAGAGCACAGACGCAAAGTAGGTGCTTTATTGCTTTTTTACACATATTATTTTGGTCACTGTTCTTCCGAAATTAAATCTCTAATACCAGCGGCGTTGGTCAACAGGGCTCCCACTCGTTTTGGTTCAAAGCAACATAGCTTCGCCTTAGATATAACCAGATGTAGAACTAACCATTTTAAATCTTCATTTTTCTCTAGAGTCACCTCTCTGTAGAATCAAATAGATCCGTCGGTCTTTCCTGCAATATTTAATTTACAGGTGTTCAAGAGGAACCTATACACGCCTACTTAAAGAAACAAGCAACCCGAGAAGATTAAATATTGTTTTATATTTACTTGTAATATTTTCTCGGTCAGGGTTTTATGTAGTTTTCCCTGACCATAATGCATTGATAAAATTGGTTTTAATGTGTCGGTCGTTGTATTTTCGTGAGCGTTATTCACCTTAAAATGAAAATCAATGCATTACAGAAATCTGAGAAAATAAATTGAAACCGGCTACATACGTGATGAATGTAATGTTTATTGTAAATTACATTCATTCAGTCTTTAAATTAATTGTAATAAAGGGTTTTAACCCACCATGTTGCCGTGGCGTAAGCCATTAAGGGAATTATCTCTAGGCAATGTGTTAATCTAAAAAAAAATTTCAGAATATCTCAAAAAATGACCCAAAAGAGATTGGTGTTATCGATGCTGATACATTCGAAAATAAGAAGTATTGAAAAATTTGTAACAATTAAAATATCGAGTAAAATATTAAGATGAATATAAGAATCTAACGAAAATTTCAGCTAATTTCAGCCAATTTTTACTAGCGACCAAACAAAAATGCTTTAATAAAAGGGCTGCTTTATTTGCTCCCTGTGTAATAAAATGTGCAATTCCCGAATTAAAAACTTAGTATGCGCTACACAAAACTTAGGTTTGAAATGTTTAATTTGATTGGATAATGTCACTGGATATTCTGTGTAGATCGACGACCTTTCGGGAAACAATAAAATTCCTACCAACGAATGCTAAAAAAGCTAATTTTGAAGGTATTTAGTCTGGGGGATATAAAGTTAGCTTTACGTGTAGCTTTTCTTGAGATAGGAAAACTGACAACTCAGCAAGTTTTGGATCCAATGCAATAAATATAGGAAGGAAATGAATTTTTTTAACTGGCGATGCTGATTAAAACCAATATGAGAAATTTGCGAAAACTGTAAATGGTCGAATAAATCGTTATAACATGTTTTAATCAGAGAAGAAGGCTCAACAGACATTGAAGACATTTTTAACATAAAGCAAAAACCAATCCAGCTAATGGATGCCTCTTTGCTGTATCATAATTAACCACGCAAACCGAGGTATTACTGTATTACATATTTTAAATACCTTTAATGGGTGTGTTCGATAGTTTTATTTCCATATATTATTATGTTTGTATATAGTATTGAAGTAGCATGCAACAATATAGAAATATAATCACAAAATAGTTGTAAACTAATAAAAATATAAAAAGTAACAAACCCTTGAATTAAAAAAAAATGTGGAACAGCAATAAATGCTTTTACTGGCACTCACGACTCACCTGAGCAACAATTAAGCGCCATCGGTTAATCTTCGCTGAGAGTAAATTCTATGTTATCCTCATCGGTAATCCACTTAGCCCAAGCGATGTTCACAATTACTCTAAACATGACCACAACGAAAAGTTAAATGACTTCTGCACTGGAACATAAATTAGGCAAAAATATGCAGTTATATGATAATATTCAAATTAAAAAGATAATGTGAGATGTTTTCATGCTTGCGGTTAAAATTCGTCGTTTGAATGTTCGAGAACCTTGCTTGATTCGCTTTAGTATTGATAGTAAGCGGATGATTAGATATATAAGAGCCATTGTTAATTTGACGATTGGGTTACCGTTGGAGCAGTATAAAAACGTACTTCATAGTTCGTTGAGTATTTTGATCACTTTGTTGATTTTGATCGGTTTAGCCATTAAAGAGTATCGCTTGGAATTTGTTGTTCTCCAAGAAACTCGATGGCAAAAAAATAGAGGCCATGTGTCTCAAAGCTATACGTTGCTTTACAGTTGAGATGTTTTTATTTTGGAGCCCAGGTGAATAAAGCAATTGTTTCGGATTTCAAAGCAGTTGATAATCGTATAAGCTACGTTTACGCATATGACTAGCAGACCTGTCAATCATTTGTATATTCCACCCATTGATGTTAGCTTACCTAAAAACCCATTTTACAATAATTTGAATGATCTGATGGGAGCATACTGCACGATGTCAGAATAGTGATTGGTGACTTTAATGCTAGAGCTGGCAAAAATCAGAGTGACTTATGTGAAAACATAGTACCATTCTTCCAACATGGTCTAGCGCACGATCACATTGCGGCTAGCACATAAAAATATCCATTTGGAAGCGTAAATCAAAGTAACCAGGTAGGTTTGAAACTACCGAAATAGTATGTGAATCGAAAGGTTAAATTTTCTTCCAAAACTATTCAAATCACCAAAAACTCCTACCATTTTTATTTAACATCATACCACTTTCATTTTTAAATGGGCGTAAGCTTTTATACACACACACACACACGTACTCGACATTCGTATTCACACGACTATATACAGGGCGGTCAATTTAATTGATATTCACAAATATAATAAAAAATAAAAAAATTCTGATTATTTTAATCTAAAAAAAATTGTCGCGGTATCAAATTGATAAATTTGTTCCCTCTTATATATCGCGCGGCTATATACACACACACGTTTGTTAACAAACAAAAACCGAGCTCGCACTCTTTCAATGATTCTTATCGGGCACAAACCATACTCAAAAAAAAAAGATGGAATTCAAATTTTTATCTGTTTGTGCTTTGATAGACAGGTGGTTTCATAAAACAGGCGGTGTAGCTTTGAGTAGATGATAAAACAAATTGTATGTGATATGTGTGCACGCGAATTCACTCTATAGTTATGGTAAGTGTATGTTTAGTGGTATATCAGGTTTACAGCATGGTATACAAGTCCCTAAAACTCGACACTTCTGCGATTCTTAACCACAGGCAGAATCTTTCTACATATCCAGTTGATGTTTATGACATCATCGTTCAGCAACATCTTTACTTATCTCAGAACCAACACACTTTAACATAATAATAATAATAATATAACGGTTTTTACAGGTCATTACTGGCCCATATTGAGTCGACATTATGGTTTCATCGGCTTCGATCACGAGATTATTTTTCGTATTGTTCTAGACAACCCGAAGAAGACAAGTCGTTCTCTAACCCAAGGAGCCATCGTCACCAACAGTGAATTCTGCTCGCAAATGTGACCGAGTCAGCGTGCTCGTTGTCCTTTTATTTCATGAACGAGATCATGAATTTTCATTAAATTCCGGATTTCGTGTTTTAATAAAACTCGGTAGGTATCGTTATCGTCGCGTTTGGGACCATATATCATGATTCTTTTCTCATAGTCATCTTTTTCCCAAACTCATCCATCGGGCTCAAAATCTCACACCCATATATGACCATAAGTCTGATCATTCATTATACAACTTCAACTTGTCGGAATTTGCAAGGTATTTTGTCTTTAGCAGCAGACGTAAAGCATACCAAACACGGTTGCCAGTGACAAGACGCGCTTTAATATCCTCTCTCTCACAACTATCATGAGTGATAGGGACTCGAGATATCGGAGACTTGCCACTCCTTCAAATGTGTGTGGTCACTACTACTAAAATCCATTGCGTCTTGTCTCTAAAACTAGTGATCATGAGAATCGTACTAGTGGATCCAGTAGTTCTTTGACACCGTTGCCATTCAATCTAATAACACAGATATCATCTGCATATGCCATAACTTGGTTGGGCTGATGGTACAAGATCTTTTCTTGAGGTGTTTGTCCTTTACGAAAGATACATTCTAACATGAAATTAAGGAGTATCGGACACAAAGCATAACCTTTCCGTACCCCAGAGCTATTTGTAAAAAATCCTGATAGCTTTTTCTCAACTGAGTATTTTCAGACAGACTATATTGTATACAAGTAACGAGCTGAAACCAATTTACAGGTTGCACGAACCTGTGGATGAGAGATATAATGTAAAGATTCATAATTTTCTTTCCGAAAAATTTCTTCCGATTCTGCTCCGTATAGAAACTTCCCACTAAATATTGAAACCCGGAAAATTAGTACCATAAAGTAATTTTTGAAGTTCTACGTCAGCTTTTTGTGCTCGAAATAGTTAATTGATAGTCCAAACTATCATCAACGGATGATAAAACTAAAGTATCTTCGCCAATAAGGGGAAAACAATCCGTTACAGTGTTAACTATACCGCTCACATGTCTAATATCTGTTGTAAATTAACAAATCTAGTCCAAGCATCTCACAACACTCGTGGACTGTGTTAAGATTTAGACTGAATAGCACTAGTCAGAGGCTTATGGTCGGTGTTCACAACCTTCTAAAAATAACGGAGCTCTCTATCGAATGAGGAATACTTAAATTCGACATTCGATCCCTTTCGAAGGAAACATCCTAAAGCGTCCCATACATTATTGTAAAATAGTTGTAAAACAGCTCTAACGACTATACAGGACGCATCGGTCGTCACAATGAGTATAGAATCATTCAGAATATGAGCTAACAAAGCAATGGATGCCATTTTTTTGAGTAACAGAGCCAAATAAGCTTGAATTAGGGCTAACCTTTCGACAAGATTAAGAATAAAACAGTGATAAAAATTCACCATACTGATGAATTGCTGTATACGTTTTATTGACGTTAGGGCCAGAAATCCGCAATAGTGATCATGAATCGTCTCTGCTGAAGCGAGAATTCCATCCAGAGTAATTTTATGACTAAGGAAATTTAAATGATGACCGGAATCAAATAATAAGCACTGACAAGGTCGAATTTAGAAAATATCGACTTACCATGAAGATTCATGGGAAATTTTTGAATGAGAAGAATTTGATAGCGATCCGGTATCGTAACCGCATTAAATCGTCTGTAATCCTAACAGGACCGTCAATCCTAACAGGACCGTCTTTCTCCTAGACTATGTAGAGGACACAAGAAACAGAGGATGCCGATGGTCTGCCAAATCCTAACTCAACCATGAGCTCAACCATAAACTCGGCTTCCTTATGTCGCATAGAATCTATACGTGGTCTAAAATCTACGTAGTCTAGATACTGGCAAATAGCCTTCAATGACAATATGATGAAACACGGAATGTTTAACAAGCAAATTGTAATTAAGTTCGGCAACTATAAGGAGGGAATTACCCCATAGCTGTTGTCAATAACAAAATGAATGGGAGTGAATTCATCAACTTCCATTATTATTAATGAACGATAGCATTGATTGATAGCTTCGCCGCTGAATCAACCTGTCTTTTACGTTTAATATCAACTAATCAACCAACTTTACAAGAAAATCGGCACCAATAATTGGCGATTCAATAATTGGTCACAAGGATAAAGGCGTGCGTGAATGCCCTTCTAAAACATAAATCTACCATACGCAAACGTATGGCCGTAGCTATGGATAACTAGTGTGCTATAGCTATGGAGAACTGAGCCATTTGCTGCCAATAGAAATTAAACAGATTTTACAAAAATTCTCAAAATAATTTGTACTATAAGCGTCAGGGAGTACTAAAAGGTCTGCTTCTGTATCAATTATAGATAGTTTGTGCAAACGACAAGTCTTATTTATACACTTGCGTCTGCCGTTGCACAACAATTTGGCGAAACTGTCGCATTATTACCTCAAATGGTTCTAATTCAGAATCCACGACTTTCTAAGCTTCTCTAAACTTTGAATTCTTGAAAATATATTGAAAACAAACGCAAATAAGTCTGAATCGCATCATCCTTCGAATTGGGGCCTTTTTTATAAGTGGAGTTTGTCGTATCGACTAAATTATTTAAATTCTATATCCGGCTTTTTTTACACAGCAGCCAACTGAACTGCTTCGGCGATTGACGTATAACTTCTAAAATAATTAATAATACAAATAGAATTAGTTTTTTTTCTGGCCATTTAAAGAACTCTGTGACTGACCCCGCTAGTAATTGCACGGATTGATACAATGATGTACTATGTGGCTAAGAAAATTGTGGTAGAAACAAGTACCATCATAATGTGTTCGTTTAACTATTGAAAAATGGCTCGGCGAAATACTTTTGACCTTTTATTTGAGGAACTATGCTAACTAGTGTCATTATTGCTGATAAAGAGATTTTGGACAACCTCTGGTTCATTGATTTCGAGCTAGACTCAGGTAGTATGTAGCAACTATTGTTGTTGCTGTTTTTTAAGTGGTATCGTTGCGAGGCTGCGAACGTGAAAACTCACATAACTGTTGCTCAGGAGTCAAGTATTCAATGATCCTGTCCGCCTATGGTTAAAATTATGTTTAATAAAATGAGAAAAATTAATTATCAAACTCCAACCGGACAAGAAAGCAAGTTAATATAAACGTGGTGAAAAGCCAAGCGGATACAGTGAACAACGAATCTTAAATTTACTCATGTCTAGAACCAATCTATTGTTAATTAATCAAGTGAAAATCGGTTTAAGTAACTGTACGCCATAATTTTATGAAATCATAACTACTGACCCGGAATTCTTTATATGTCGACAGCGAAGAGAAGGCAGATGCAATTTAAAGCAATTTACAATATATCATTAATACATAATGATAATGGTAATGGTCAATGTGACTATCCTGGGTCAAGGTTGATGGCGAAATAGTAAGGAGAGTGACTAAAAGATCCTAATGGATTGTCAACAAATGGAGAGGTATGGACGCAACCAGTCAATGGGGATAAAATGGCAGCCAAAAATTTCCAACTTGCTAATAAGAATAGAGTGATAAATTATATTAAATTAATCGCCGCAAAACTAAGCCGGAGTAAAATCCATATTGAACAGGAGGAATAAGTCCCTTAGTATAAAAGTAAGTAAAACTTTTCTTGGTAAGCTACAGACTTTATCAGTTTCGGTAAGATGGAGAGAATGGCGATCCCATTATAAATTGCTTACCTAAATTCTTCTATCCGGCTTGAAGTTTGGATGAATACATGCAATTTTTCATATATAGGGATCAGGAAATAACCACAAATAAATCTAATATTCGACTATTAATTAGAGCTCAAAAAACTGCAAACTGGAAATATTTGAAGATATTCACGAATACCAGCACAAATACTGGACCAGCAAAATTTATGAAATATCACATAAGCCGATATTTGTCGACATTTGCAATTGGCTAATCGTATTGCCGCTGCTTACTTGCGGCTGCAATCGAAACAAATAAAAACAATCGAAATTGATCGAGTTCTAAACATATTTCCCAACATGATTGTAAGTTATTGTGATATGTTTGTTGTTGGTTCTGCTGGCCATAAAAAAGGAGATGTACAGTGTTATTGGGATTTTCACAAAGCAATAAAATTAATTAAATTAAATTTTTGTTCTTTACAACTGTCAATATCTCCAGAAACAACCAAAATTCTTTCTATAAATACATCTTTTTATAGTTTTTGTGTCGTTGAACAATAGAATTTAATTTTTATGGCATCTTTAAGAAAATGGTTATAATATGTAAATGAGCTATGAACTATATGTACGCTGTCATAAAACGAACATAATTTTTTTCAAATTTTTTTTTTTCTTTGACAACAAAAACAAAAATATCCGCCCATCGTATACAAAAGGATATTTTAAAATACTCTATACATCTTGTGTTGCTAATTATCGGCCCGAAAAAAAACAAACCGGGCATTAAATATTTAACCGTTTAACGGGGGGATTGAAAATATGATATTATAATTTTAAGGCGTTAACGACACAATAGGTCATATAGTTTAAGACATAATATAATGAACAAAAAATTGAAAGTGCACATTTTTCAGGTACACATATCCTTTTATACGAACCTAAATGTCAGGCAAAATAAAATAAAAATTCACTTTGGCAATTTATTTGTGCTAATTTTGATCGAGGGAATTCTTCTAAAAACAAAAAAAAAAAAAACAGAAAATTCTGCGATAAGTAAAGTTGGTCTGGTTTTGATTAAATTTTATGGTGTTTTTTTTTTTTTTGTAACATCACTCTGAACGTCGAGTGGCGGTCTTATTTGAAATATTTACATTTTTTTTTTCTATTGATCGATTTACTTCGTCGATTTTTATCGTCGCATCATTACAAATAGACCAATATAATATTGCGTTATCGACAAAGTTTTAAGTATTTATTGTAAGCTCTCGATAAAAGTAATAGGTGTACAGGGTGACGCCTATTTTTAAATCGCAAATTGGAGGATGCTAGGCCAAACTGAGAAGCAGTCTCAGTTACGTAGCGAAACGATCCGGATGAAAAGTGAAAGTTGCGCTTCACAGTTTAACTATCTATAAGAGTGAATAATACAGAAGGGTTAAAGCGAAGGAATGAAGGCCGCCAGATTGTCGTAATAAGGTATGCTTAAGATTTATTAAAATATAATTTTTTTAGACCAATCAACCAAATAAATGTAACTTCTTTAACAGCTTTTAATTCGGAAATAATATTGCAGGTGATGTTTATTATTGGCAATATAACGACTGAGTAATTTCATAATTCACGGTGTATAAAAAATATATTGTTAATAAGGTTCAGGTGGGTCGGATGGACACATTCTCTCACCCGCAGTAAAAGCATTACACAAAAATAAAGAGAATTCAGTTTAACAAATTTTACTCTTTTTGTAGTAGTTGGTACAAACGAAACGTCTTTGCGCACTGAGTCAGTCTTGAAAGCATGTTTAAGTCGGTCTATTGAGGTAGATATGGTTTTACCATTTAAAGGTTTAAGAAAATAATTACGGAATCTTTTCACTACTTTGAATGGTGTGTCGTTTGGAGGTGTTAAGCTGGTCTTCACCTTGTCCACTCTAACAAAAAAGTGATCGCAGTTCGTCAACTCAAGGTATGAAAGTATTGTTTTAAGAGTACTTTGAGAAAATGTTTTGAATCGATTGTTTTGTTCGAGCGACCAGTGATTTAGGATCTGCCTATGGCGTAGAGGAGGTGTGCATTACAAGTTACCTTGGCGCATTTAGTGATTGTCCGTAGACAACATGTTATAATATTTGAGAGAATAAATGAGTCTGTACTCCGAGCATAGTGTTATCTCTTTCATTTAAAGCTACTCTTAGGATACCGTTGAACCACTCTATCCATACCGTTTGACAGGTGATAAGTTGTAGTCCGTAAATTTTGTGTATTTTGTTGCCTAAAAGTTTTTTAAGTCCCTAAAAACGGTTACTGTTATCGTTACATTATCGTTTATATGCGTATAGTAATTTGACAGAGGTAGTGGTCCCAACCAAGCCCATGTGCGAATTTGCTCGAACCTCCCAGATGGTACATCAAATCGTTATTGTTCGGATTGTGTATGACGATTGACTATCGCTTTCCTGGCAAGGAAGAGATGTTTTAGACCAGTATCTTGTGTCTACGTTTATATCGGGCCAAAAGTATTTCGATCACCGTATTATAAGGTGCAATAAGTCGAGTAGCTTTTAGCATAGTTCCGTGCATAGTTGACACGCAAATTCACATCAGGCATTTAATTCAGATGCTGGGTTGCTAATAAGTTCGAACTTTAAGCCTGATTTATTGTTGGTCTGCAGAAGTTTCAATTCATTGTCGGATTCTTGAAGAGAAACAGGTCCTTATTTACTGGTGTGTGACGTATTGGACATATTGGAAGCAACCTGAGACAGGGTGGTTTTGATTTTATTTATAGCTGCCTGGCACTGATATGGTTAACTGAAGTTTTTCCTCTTATCTTTTAGAAGTATGGCCAGTTTTGTATGTATTGGAGCCAGTATAATCCAGCTAAGTGAGGGAGGAATCGGTAATAGTGGTTTACCATTCCGATAAATTACTAAGCCGTAAAGATGTTTACCATGTCGCAAAGATATTGGATGGGTTCCATCATTTGAGATTCCTTAACTAAGAAAATGTAGCGAGGTTACATCGAGTAAACACTTTGAGAGTTTTAAAAGGATGCCAAAATCGGTGACGCGTTAGAATAGATTTTGGTACTATTGATTTTATTATGGTACTCTTGACGTTCAATTATACTTCATAATTTCACGAAGGCATTTTTGAGCATCTTGCCTGGTGACATAAGGTTTTCCAATTTTTCCACCTTTTTTTTAAAATCTGGTTAATCTGAATAGCTAACGTTCCGATACATTTTGTTCACTTCTGAGATTCCACATTTTATTGTGCAAATTGGTTTAAAGTTGTTAGATTTGGCTGAAAGTATGTAGTTATTTTCAGCTTTAGACCTCTATTGTCATCTATAGTGAAGATTGATCCTCTATCAGCTATTTTAAATCAGAGTGAGAAAGACAATCGACGGATGGACGGAATACTCCTCTAAATTTTAATATTACAATAGTCGTGAATATATTTCAAAGATAATCCATCCACCCCTCGTTTTTATATCCAACCTTGCAAACTAAAGCCTTATTACCATTACACAGGGAAGTTAAAATAAAGACACTACCATATGAGTAACATAATAAATATCGTCAGCAAGTCGATATGGACTTCGAACCACAAGTAGCTTAACCAAAAATAAAACCGCTGCACATAAATGCTTCAGAATTAACTTAAGCCCGCAAATCTAGCGCCAAACGCTTCGTTCGAGTTATAATACGCCTCGTACGAGTCAAGATGTCCGCAACAGACCACTTCACCCACTGTTATTTTGTTATTTGGAGTTAGAGTGTGTGTGAGTGCAGCAATGCTCAGTTTCAATTTGATGAAGAAATTGTTACAATTTTGGTTACAGTAAATTGTTATCTTATCAGGCCATAGAAAATATCTGAATAATAGTTTATGTAGGGACTCAATATTGTCGCTAAAATCCTTTCAATTCGGTTCTATAGAAGCACAATATGTAAGCAAGTTCCATAGTTCCTTATATAGAACTTTAGTGTCTGGACATGTTTGCCCTCAAAATTTTTGAGATTGTGGTTGTGACTATGAGTTTTTTGTTTCGATTAAGCCACGATTAGTCCCTGTGGAGATTAAGTTTGCTTAATATAGCAATACTTTGGCGTTTACATAAAGTTTTGTTTCATCTCATATTCAGAATAACCAATCGAAGAAAATGCCAACAAAATATCAACCTCTATTAAACACAAAAATGCGGGCTCTTTTTTATAAAAAGGTTCATGGAGCTTTAAATTTTGGCATGACTCTTTTTTATAAGTCACTCATGTCCGGGGTCTCAAGCATATTGTAATCATTTGCGCCACACATTACAATCCTTCCATCAAAATTAAAGTAATCATGAACAAGCTACTGTAGCATTTTTTTGGCATATATACGGCATCGAAAATGTTTCCATAAATACAAAACATGTTAAGACGAGAGATATTTATTGCTCCATCGGCACCAAAACATTTGTTTCATCTGCATGACATCCGTAAATAAGACGTAATATTCATGCCGCTATTTGTTTCATTCCGCTATTGGGTTCTTGTATTCCACGGCAGATGTGTCTATTGGAGAAATTGTTCAGTGTTATGGAGGTTAAATCTTCCGGATCTTATTTATATGGACACAAAGGACTACTATTCAAACCTCATCCAGTTTCAGTTAACACTTAGTTGACCATTCTTCGAAGGTGGGTGCAAAATCACAACAAACTCACTTGAGGTGATATTTCACTGACTTTACCCCAGATTCATACACCATTAAAATGTGGTAAAGCTAGTGGCATAAAATGCCGGGTAATGGCATTATTGGTATGATATATCTGAATTTCCTTGTTGCTTCCATATTTTTTCGTACGAATCCAGGTGGTTGGATCACATAAACTTATAGGATAACGTTTGTTTGTCGTATAAACGGCCACTGTAAATATCCGAGCATATATTACGCCTACTGTCTTTCCCCGTAAAAAGCGCCTAGGCATTATATTCGGGTGGTCTTCAAAATCTAAAATTTTCTAAAAATGATAAAAATTTTCGAATAGAACGCCCATTTGAATAAAACGCCTAGGCACTTTAATCGAGTTTTTGTTTTTAAAAAAAAAAAATTCGATTTTTATTATAATGACATTTTTGGATGCGTTTTCAACAACGTTCACATGCTCATTAATTTTGCAACATTTATTATCGAGGATAACGATTTATGTTCCACTTCTTAACCATCTGATTTTAAAATAATCCTATCATTATCATCAATAAGATTATGGTCAGTAAGAACCATATTAACTTCCAAAAAATTAATAATGTGAGCACCTTATAACGCTCGTTATAACCTTATATGGCTCGTGCAAATTAATAATTTTAAATTTAACTTTAGGAATTAAAAGCCTTGTCTATTTTATCAGCTTCAACGTTGTTTTTTCGAGCCCATTATGACACTATAAAAGTATTAAGCACTTTAGCGCCCCCAGTTTTGTCTGCCTATTTGAGTCTGAAAGAGCTTTCGCTACGTATTCATCATAATTGCCATTATATGTTTCTTGAAATGTTTTGTTTATACAGACATCCAAAGGCTGGTAGTAAGCCAATCATTTTAAGCGGTATGATTTCGATAAATACGTTGTTTTTCAAAATATTTTAAGCTAGCTACCGTAATGTGTGGCGAAAACGAGTATAAATAAGTAAAACTGGTTGTGGTTACAAACTTGTTCGTGAACGTTTCGTTATTACATTGTGAATATATTGCTTAATGATATCGAAGTTCCACATTCCAGTATGGTTTACAATGACAATACGGCCACTACAGACATTAGGAACTACAATGAGATGTTTTAAACCTTTTTAAATACATTTTATAGTGTTATAGGTACTTAAAATGTTTATGGTTTTAAAATCGTCAATTATCCTCAAATACTACGCCTAGGCGTTTAAAACGAATAGTGAGCCCACTAGGCGTTCTATTCGCTCATTGCGCCTAGGCGCTTTTTACGGGGGAAGACAGTAGCTCAAACTGCAAAGAAAACGAAAATGCAAGGTTGCATTAATTCTCGACCTTCTTTAGGCACAGATTGTAAAATTCAGATTGAAAAAGGACCTTTTTATAGAGGTACCATAATTTCTTGCAAAAGCAGAGCATGTTTGATCATGCAATTTGCACATCCGAGTACATCATCTACATTCGAACAATAATCTAGTAAATGACTTGCCTTTAGATACTTATTATGAAGATCATGTGCCAAATTGTTAAAGTGCGCTTATTGTCAAGTAAGGCTCACAATTTGTCCCAAATATTGTGGGTTTCAACATATATACTTGAAGAGGCTCTAGTACGCCAAACTACCCATTGAAACTATATTTAATTAGGATAAAATAAAATTGGCGAGAACTTTTACTCATATACCATATATAATCACTTCCATGATCACCAATCAAATTTTGATAAGAAAAGCAAAATTGCCTTAAGACAATCAATGGCATAACTGGCATTATTGATGGTTTAGTTCGGTGTAATGCTGGCACCAATTATTGCCACTTGTTGCATATTTTTAATTTACCTTTATTTTATTTTCTTTGATAATTGCCAGAAAGCTTCCTATGTCTACTTAGTAAGTCTATTTTGTGAAACAGATCTTGCAAAATCGTGCATTCGGTGGAATACTATATAGTTGACCATTTGCTTGTATAATCTTATCCTAAAAGACTGATCGGTAATGCCAACTAGTTTATAAATTGTTACTTTATGAGCTTTGCGTACACAATCTTTAAATACCTTTTCAGAAAATGATCGAGTTGAGTCAAATACCTCTTTATTAAGAGAGGATTCGTAAAGAAAAAATTGCAAACATTATTCAGTATCTTAGTATCTTTTGGTTAAAGGCTCATTTGGCATTTTAAAATAACTTAACTCTCAACAAAGACAGATCCCATTAATATAATACTCAATGTTCTAAGAAATTTTATTGTACTCTGCTCCTTAATGAATAAAACATCAAAAAATAATATTCCTATTTCTAAGCTTATATATTTACTGAACAAATCTCTTACACTAATACTAATTAAATTAATCTTCAAAAGACTCCTATAATTAAGATAATAGCACACACAATATATAGAGTTTAAGACTTAACTCGCGGATTATCGGTAGTTAAAAAATCTCTCATTGCGTACAAAACAAATTTCGGTTGTTGTGGTATAGCCTCATGACAAACAAGTTTATGATCTACATGCACTTAGTTTTTATCGTCTTTTAATTGAACGTATTGTACATAAAAATACAATATGGCCATGGCATTGTCAACCATTATGATACAAATGTTGGTAATAACCGAAAAATTCTAAAGGTATCATATAACAGTCTATATAAACAAAGGTAATAAAGGTTTATAATTTTCTTAAAGCCATAATTTTGTATGCCTTTTCACTTTTCACGACCGAACTAAAACTTTTATGATGTATCTGATATTTTATTAGTCATTTATGTCAGGTATATCTATATACAGAAGATAATAGGATTATAATTATAAAATGCCGATTTATTTTTATTTGAAATGTTGTTTTTGCAGATCCGACGCGAAGGGTTTAAATATAACCCGCATACCAGCTTTTCTTGATGTCAAGAAAGGTCCAAACCATTTCTACACTTCCAATTGATCGAGTTTTAAGTTTGCTTGACATTTTGGTACATTTTAAGATTAAATTAATCCTACCTCTCAATAACCATTAAATCAAAAGTGCATAAAACTAAATTCACCTTGACACAACCTTGAAAACATATTTTAAATCCCAAATTGCAATATAAAGAGTTTCCATATGCGTCAAATAGATCCCACCACAACTAGAAATTTCAATCATAAAAATAAAATTCACTTGGGCATGCTAAAGTTTCGATTGTTCTGGCGTTGGATAGATAAGAGACCCAAATACGCTGTGATTCAACAATTAGGCCTAATTAAACTCATTTACAAATTCCTGTTTAAAGCACTGCACTTATTTTATCTGAGCAACTTTTATCTGCAGTCGCACAAAATGCATAACCTTTGATTTGTCACCAACCGCCAGCCATAATGGAACCATTTAGCAAACTGTTTTTTTAAATTTTTCTGAAGTGAGAGTAGGGGATCAAAAAAGCATCAAGGCCAAGGCGTCCGCTTCAAAATAGCCTGTCTTTAGGATACCATTAAAAATATCGGTGTACTTATCTGGAATGTTGCATGAGAGTACTGAGTTTGAGATGCAACCGCATCATCGGCATGTTATCGGGGTTTCTCTTTTGCTAAGATACTGAATAATGTTTGCAATTTCTTCTTTACTCTCATTCACTGAGTTCTGACAAAGAAAGTCGAAAAAAAACTGGGAAAGTAACTTTAAGAATGGTCCTAGATATTTATAGTAGAGTGACGTTTAGCTGGAATCTTTGAGATAAATTTAATTTGTGTTGAGACGGATAGGATTGCACTATAGTCAATATCATCGCGTTGTCCTAAAAATGAGTAACAATTTAAGAGGGATATATTTGAAAAGCACCTGGGAAGTTTTGAGTATTGAAAACATTTCAATCCAGTTTGTATAACTGATTTGAACATTCTCTTCGTGACTCAAATCTGTATATTAATTTGTTGGACTTGGTTCAAAATTCAAAGGTTTAAGTGCAAGCACCTATTGGAAAACCCCGTTCTAAAAAATTTACAACCGCTTACAAACAAAATTTATGTACTTACAAATTTACTTTATATATCATAATTTTATGTTACGTAATCAAATATATAGAATGTAGCGTTCGGTTTTGTTACCTTGTTTATGTACATAATGCGTGCTATATTATAATACGGTAACATATCTAAATTATTTTTGACAGACTAATAAACATATGAACCATCGAATAATATTTGTAAAGGATTATGGTAATAATTAATTTGATTTTGTGAAGGACGTCTATCTCTAATGGATATTAACCAAATTATCAACACTATATTTTACCTTGGAAATCTCATTGATCAAAATAGCATGCCTCACTAATAACTTTATACATATGGGTCGAGACTTATTGGTCTTAGCTTGTAAGTAAGCCATAACGATAGCACACAAATTGTGTGATTTGATAATTTATTTTGCAGAAAATTGAAATTGAGATCTGGCCCTTTGGGCTCCCTAATGGAAAACCCTTTAATAAAATTATCTTTTAATATACATACATATTTTATTACGATAAACAAAACAACGAAAAAGGTTAGAACTCATATTTTCCTAATCTCAACTATCCAAACAATCCAATTTATATTTACGAGTACATTATTATGTGTACATACTCGTAAGATGAAAATTTTATTTAGTTTTTTAAACAAATTTACATTCTGCAAGTCGAACAATTATGTAAATCTTAAACAAAAACCGAGAAAATCGCACCAAACAAATATTTTGATCACCTATTTATTCGATCGCACCCATGACTCATACCGCGGTCAAAAGGCGTTTGTCTAAAACATATAACACTTTTTTTACTATATATAATATGATGATTTTAGAATCACTTAACTCTTTACAAAAATAAAAATTCTTTCTAATTTATGTATCGAGATGTATTAGAATTAACCAGTTTTAAAAATGTTTAATGGGATTTCCATTTTTAACTTTTTTTAAAACAATTCTAACCGATAAAATGTTTTATAACTGTGCACACTGTAACGCCTACACTAAAAACAGACATTTCTATTGACGACGATGCGCGATATACAATGATTTACCTGCGACTCGATATATGTGAAATGTGAGTATGTGTGTTATGTGTTTACCAATTTAAAACTTTCAAAAATCTTTAAAACCGACTTGACACATTTAAAACGGAAGAATTTTATTTAACTTATGTACCGATAAAATATATGCTAAGCGTACTAGGTTAAATGAATATCCGAAGCAGATACATTTTGGCAACATCGCACTGTTGAAAACATAACCGACAATGGCAATAAAATCTAATCTTCAATGGTATGTCAATTTGACAGATGCGAGAGCGAGTACCTGTCAGAGTAAATTTCAATACCAAAACTGGCCAAAGAAATCAAAATACTTGATGATTTTCCAGATCCGACTGAATGCGTTGCGTTCCTTACGATCCTCCAGACAATATCAAAATTTGCTTTATACGAAAAGAAACTGTCTGAAGGTTTCTATATATCATAAGATGATTTTTAGGCATTAAAAATCTAAAAGGGGGTCCTTACACATTTGCGAAAATGAAAGAAAAGTCAATAACACAGATAATAGTGTCCGATTTTGATGACTGGTACCTCAATCGAAAGCTCTTAACATCAGTCTTCATGCTGGTAGAAAATGTCATTCCCGTTATATTTAGCTATAAAATTTTATTAGTTGATCCTGTCAAAAGATGTTTTCACATCAAAAAAATTATTTAACACCAAAACCAAATGAAATAATCGTTCATCGAGGTTTCTAAGTGGATATTTTTATGTGATCATTTTGTTCTGGCCAAAATGAGGTCGGGTGCGATCGCAAAGTTCATTATCTGTTCTGCAGTATTAGTCCCTAGATTCGGCAATCCACTATTTATACGAATGTCGATCTAATTTTGTCCAGGCCTAGCTTTAAAGTTTCTAATTACTGTTATCATACCTCGCGGCAGTATGACTTTATCAAAGCACCTAGATTGTTGTAAAAAGGGACTTTATCTTCAGGTTGGTTTCATTTTTCGGCTGTTACCCTCATTCATTTTGACTAACAAAAAATTGCAAGCTGAAGAAGTGGATGTTTAGGAATATACTGACCAACACAGTAAGAAACTGAATGTTCCAGATGTAAAAATTTGAAATTGCGAAGATGTTGGCGATAGCCAAATTAAAATTTTAATTTCTACTATTAACAAAAGCCATTAAAGCATTAGATTATTACTACTACAGATAATATTAGTATATTGAAAATTAAAAGAACTTTGGTTTCCAAGATTTTCATAAGTTATTCTGTGGTAGCCAGAAATAGATTATGATACAAATGCTTAGAAAATAAAATATGTCAAAAAGGCCTTTTATTAACTTTTAGATGCAACTAAAATCACAAAGTTTTATTTTACATCACATAACAATAAACAATCGATAAAGGTTTTCTTTCTATTTGTGGCAAAGAAAAACGCAAAAAGGATGTTATTTAGGCTGAAAAAATCTGAACTCTTTAAAAGACAAAAACGCCATAAACCTTTCCATAATTCCCAGCTAAAACATGAAACGCGGTATGATCTGCACTTTTAAAGAAACATAAACTTAAAAGGCCTTTTCGTAAAATTAAAAAGGATTACTTTACTTTTGTATACCTCAGATGCAACAAAAAGGATTTGAATTCTTTGAACGCCAACTCAAAAGGCTTTTTATTAATATCTCTGAAGTGATAAACTGTATTATTTGAACACTTTGGAAGAACGTTAAACTTAAAAGGTCATTTCTTTTTAATGCAACACAAATACATGATGTGGTCTAAACTTTCAAAAAAAGGCCTTTAATTCGCTCATAAATACAATAGAAAACACTTTGATGCTTGATGTGCTGTTAACATGCAAACAAATAAACCGAAAAGACTTTTTTTTAAAATTCCCAGATAAACAATGTAGGATATGCAGTCCAGTAGAAAAAAAGTTAAAAGACCTTTTCATATCTGTCAGATACAACTAAAAACATAAGATATGATTTTAACTATCTTAGAACAAAAAAATACGATTTGATCTGAAAAATATCTCAAAAGGCTTTTATAATCTATGTAAAAACTACACGTCAAATTGTCGAACCTTTGGAATGGTTATCTCCAGTAATAATAAACATTAAGATATTATTGCACACACCAGATTGGGATGATGAACTACCGCAAGCGATCAAGCAGAAATGGTCGGTAATCAGAGAAAAACTGCTAACTACCACCTACCAAAAAAATCAATTAGGATAGATCTATTGTAGTCTACTGGCCACTAAATCTCGGGTTATTCGGGTAAAGAAGTTATCTATTAGACGACTGAAGCTTTGCGCTGCTTATCTCTTAGCAAAACGTAAGTAAGACGAATAGTAAAGGGCAAATAATAGTACAGCAAATAATAAAGGGCCAATTCCAGTTGCAGAGATAGAAGACGTAGTAAAACTAAATTAAATAAAACTAATTAAAACTATGTTAAATTGTCTAAGTCCTTTATTAATGAAACAAAGCATCCGATTTTTCTATCTCCATAGAAATACACGACAATTCTTATCGAAGAATACCACAGCCAATATTATCATGGAGGCCCTCAATTATGAGTACTAAATGGAAAACAAGTAATATAAATGGTGAACAGTTTTTGAAGTGCTTTAGAGCGAAACCCATTCAGTTGACTCAAGCAATGAGGGACTTACTAACATTTCGAGCATTTTGCTAGAACAATCTAGGTTTTCCACAAAAAATTAAAAATTGGTCAGTTATTTAAATCTTTCGTGTGCCTGTTCATTTGCACTACTACGTGGTCCATACATATTGAATAAACTACGGATATTACGGATATACGCCTTCAGAATTTTTACCACTACAGAAAAGGTTTCGGTAAGGACATATATTCAGACTGTGAATCAAGCAATTGGCATTTTAATTTACCAAATGCTTCTCATTTTGGAGAATTATTGGGGGCCAACAATTAATCGATTAAACCAAATCGGTGAAACCGCCGAAGAACTGCAGTCATTACTCGCACCGAGATAGAAGCAACATTAAATTCAAGTACTCCCTTCGGCTTTCTATAATTGACGGTGATATAGATATATTCTTACTCCGGCACATTTTATCGTAAGTCACCCGCTGGTGTTGGTTCCGGAAGTTAAATTAATGTATGAGAAATTGAAAAAATATTTGGCAACAATAACATATCGAATGCTTGACGATATTACAGTCACGAGCGAAATAAATGTCAACTAAAGTAATAGTTTTATTATAGGTGACAAAAATCTACCACCAACCAAATAGTTATTAGGCCACATCATCAAGGCTTAGTCGACTTTTAGTGAGTCCGATGGATTCGTACGAGTGGCCTCCGTAAGGACACAAAATGGCATATTTCGGAGAGCTATGCTATATGAGCTTTACTCTCAGATACATAAAAAATCAAAAGGCCTTTTCATATCTCACGTGTCCAATAAGTAACGCGTAATAACGCGTCTGTTAATATTTTGGGATATAAAAGTGCCTCCCAGCCACAAGGACCAATTAAGTTAATTTAAAATTTCGTCAAGTCTTAAATTCTAGTTTTAAGTCATTTTCAGCTCAAATTCGACCGAAGCTCCAATTTGCGAATGTAACACCATCAAGCGCATAATTTGTTTGATTTTCCGATGACAATGACCATATCGTAAACGTATTTTTATTGATGGTCTTAGTGCACAGTTAAACATCCTGTCAAATCGTAACGATATATACTACATAATCGCACCGTTTCGCATATATAGGAAGTCCTCACGTAATTTCCTTGAAATAAATTACCTTATCTCGTCTTCTCCAAAATCCTAATGATGTGTGATATTTCCAAAATTTAGTAACCAAAATCCAATTTTTTTTGGTTTTAGTATTTAGACAGCGCAAATAAGTAATAAAAAAAATTTTTATAGTTTCATTCTATTTACACTAAAATATTTAATGTTGATATAGTTGTTGTTGTTATTGTTGTTACGTTTGCTATACGTTACCGAAGATGAAACTCAAAGTAAAACATGTGATGATAATAGATAGAGGGGCTCTGTAATATAAGATTTGATTTTGGCTTTCAAAGAAAAATATAATTTTGGGATAACCCTTTTATGGTTAATTTTAATAGAGTATATGGAACCAAAACGCATACATCGTTCATGGTTGGGTTAATGCAGTAATTTAATTGTGTTTATTGTCGTAATCTTTAATTGTTTAATTGTTAAAATGTATAAGATAAAAATTTTAAAAAAATGTCTAATGTAAATTAAAAAATTTTGATTATTTAAATTATATTCCGTTTTTTTTTTTTTTTTTTATTAAATATTTGATTGAGACTTTAAGCGCTCGGTATAAATGCGCTAAATAAGATATTTATTATGGGTATATATAATATGTCTCGCAATATAATTAAATAAGATATCCATATATGAGATAACAATATAATAGTTGTTTTGTCGTCGAGAAAACTAATTTTGTTTATTAATATATAGTGTGCTACACGTGTGGATGGTGCATGCAAAATGTCAAATCCATTGTATACAGTTCGTAATTTAGAGCAATTTCCACGCATTAAACATTTTTGAAATTTTAAGTACGTACAGATACCGCAGGGGCAGAACTTTATAATCTACAGACATGGGTTTTGACCCTTCTGTCAATAATGATTTAATGTTAGACAAATACTTTCCACCTACTTTCCACCTAACATACCATCCCGTATAGTAAAAACGAAAATCAAGGTCAAAACATTTTAAAAATCATTTTAAAAAAATAAGCTCTTACCGCTTTCCGAATTCTTATGCTTTAAAATGATTTTCGAAAATGTATGAATTTCCTTTAGCATAGTATTGATATTATGCTAATATGCTTAGTATTATAATAGTATGCTTAGTACTGATGTCGAGAGCTGACCTACCAAACTGATCAATTCCTTGTGACTCGTCTGCTGGGAAAACGGATATTTATATAATTGCTCTTTTATAGGAAGCATTCCCTAGACCGCGTATTGAAACTAAGCGCACCAAACATCTACTTCCAGGTAGGTTTCAACAACCCTACCTCTTATCCAATTTTTTGGAGGTAGATTACCTTCAATTAAATGCACAAAAATTCCGATTTCGTCATTTCGGTCGTTGTTGTAATTTTCGCAGATTCTCATTACTCCATTTATTCCAAAAGTCTGTTTTGGACATAGACGCTTTGTATTCAAAATTGCCTCTATCTAATTTAGCAGTGTTGTTAATTTTTAGAAGGTGTATAAGTGTTGCATGTCCTATGATATTTACAGTTAATTATTTGCTCCAACAAAATTCGTTCTTTCGTTCTGCAGTTAAGTCTGTCACTACTTTTACGTGTATTACTTTAAATGATAAACAAAATGATCAAATAAAAATTGCCATGAATGCCTTATAAGACTCTCTAATTCCTTTTGTGGTTTTTATTTGCACAGGACCAGCATGATCCACTCCAATATGTGTAAACAGTCTTGATAGGTTTTCCATTAGTTGATAATATTCCGAATTGATTTTGAACCTGTGGCATGTAACACATTTTGAGATTATTGATTTAGCTGTAGTTTTGCCTCAAACTGGATATTTTATTTATTATGTAAGTTATCCTGTTATTGTCCTTTTTTGTTTTATATAGTTCCTCTTGTTCAAAGCAGTTTTATGAGTCAAACCCGTCATCACACTTGGTTTTGAGCCAATGAGGTCCTGACTTCAGAATTTTATGGTTGATCAATTCATCAACCGTCATTCCGCAACTTGCACAGTCAGCTGGATTATCTCCTGATTTTATGTGACGCCATTGTTGTGATGCAGTAAGATGACTAATTTCTGATACTGTGTTGGCAACGTAAGTTTTATATTTCTGGATATTTTCTTGTATCGATAACAAAACTACAGTTGAATCAGTCCATGCGAAAGATAGACGCAGGTAGCGTATGCTGGTTCTGAAGCATCACTGCGAAGACGTGAACCTCAATTTGCGATTTGGATGTAATAATTACCCATCTTGGAGTTGTGAGATCGCTGAAAATTGTACCTTGTCTTTAACCTTTGCCCACTATTGAGCTTATGACATCAGGAGCTACATTTTCCACAACATTATTTTTGGTGTTTTTATTGTTGGTGCTAGCCATCCTAAAGGGATAAATAGCCTAGTATTCGTGGAGAAGATATTACGCTTTGTCAGTGAGCTACTGAATATTAATAGGTTTAAGGCCAAGAGCTTCTCTACTCTTTTATTTTCTGCTATATTTGATGTAAAGATTTTACTGCAAGGTAACTGGCAAGTGGCAGCATCGGTTCCATAAGTTACTGTATGTAGTTGATACTCTTGAATTATGTCCGAAGGTGAGTTTCACCATAAAATTTGTTTAAAGTTTCTATCTTTTTTGATTATCCAAATCTGCCGAAACATTTTCTATAAGTCGGCTGTTATGACGAACTTATGCTTCCGCCATCTCATTACGATACGAGAGCTCTTGTTGTATTTTTTGACTGACACACATTATGTCATTTGTTTTGGCTGATGCCTCAAAGATTACTCTTAGTTTTGTTGTAGTGCTGAAGCCATCAATTGAGAACAGAGTGATTAGGCATGTAGAGTGTCCCATAATTTAACTTTAGTGAGTGAACTTTGTCCAAGTTTCCGGGAGTTTCATATTGTCGCATGAATTCTTTATATGGTTTTACCATCTCGTTCTTCGTAAGTTGCTTTTCTAGTTGAAGAAATCTTGTTGTTACCATTTTTTTGGAGTCTCCTAGATTTGATTGCTGTTAAAATGGAATTCTAAGAGTACGTCTGATTCTTTTTTGTGGGAGTTCTGAAAATGTTGTTCACTCTCTTCTTCATCAGAGGTGTATTTTCTTTGTTCCTCTATTTCCCAGAATTTCTTTTATGTGTTTTCAATTTCCTTTATTGCATTTTCCTTGGTTGTGATTGCGACTGTTTTTGACAATGGATTATTTTGGTAGTTTACTTCTTTAGTAAAACTCATGTTTTTGACCACTACATTTGACATCTCAACAGCGAGCCTGTTCTGGTTCATCTTCATCACCGATCGCAATCAAGTGGTGAAAAATCCCTTTACATCCTCCTCTGTTGGAATACGAACCCGGTACCTCCCGTCTCCAACACCTCAACTTTAACCACCGCGCCAATTGCTCGTCGGTTTCCATATTACCACAGGTGCTTGTAAATATAAAGGATGGTATAGAAAAGTGGCACTATTGCAGAGTGATTTAGATTCTGGATCACAAGCGTCGTTCGTCGACGCGAAACTGTAAAATTATCGTTGGTAAAGAACAATGTACGTATTGCGCTAAGTAGCTTAGCAAATTAGAGCCTATAGCTTTAATTCAGAACTCAAAGATACGTTCTATCAGCAGACTTATAAAAAATAAATCGTCAGAGTTTGCTGAATTCTAATAAACTCGACTATCAACGCATTGTTTAGTGAGAAATTTAAAACGAAAATCTAAAACATATCCAGCTTCTCATGATAACTAACGGCACCGCGTCACCTCCATTTATGGCGACAAGATGTTTATATCAATTATGCGAAGAAGAATCAAATCCTATCGTTAAACGAATAATTTAAACTCAATTATGTTAATGAGCTAATGACGGAAGAACTACATGGATTTTTACGCCTCTGTAATTTATTGTCGGATTTGTACTCACAACAAAGCGTGCGAAACTTATTTGATGACAGCGAAAATAAAGGTAGCACCGTTAAAACCCTTGTTATTACTGATAAACCATTTGGCACAAGAATTCGGTATATTATCGCAAAATTTGTTGGCCTGGACAAATTCAATGGTGGTGTTAGCTTAGCTAAGCAGTCATCGAAGTAATTGGAAATAGTTTGTTGGCAATCGTACAGCCAACATTTTTAATTGTCTGCTAAGAAACAATTGACGATTCATGGCAAACGACAAAAATCTAGCAGATCTGGCATCGAGAGGTATTTGTCCATCGAAATTATTATTTGGTGGAAAGATCTGATGAAATTCATAAATTATAAACAAAACATTTCAGTTTTATCATCCTTGGCTCCAAACTTTGGAGGACTTTACGAATTGGTAGTCAAAATGACAAAGCATCACTTGGTAAAGCTTTGAGAAAGACTTATTTAACTACAGAAGAATCAGCTACTTTTCTGTGTGAAATTGGGACATTTTTTAATTTTTAATTTTATGCTCAATGGATGCTCAATGAATACATAAACACACTACAACAGCAGCAAAAATGGTTTATGACAAACAACAACATCCAACCTGGCGAGATAGTGTTATTGAAGAATGTTAATCTACCACCAACCGAATAGACGATGGGCATCGAACAAATTCTTTCAGGAGACGACGGATTAAGAAATTTCGAATAATTCATGCAATTTAAGCAATTTGATTAAAAAACAAGTCAAATGCACTTGGAGAAGAGGAAACTCTTTTTTTTATTATAGCAGCAACTGTTCCAGCATTACTGAAACGACAGTTTATATACCCACCTTACCAAAAATAAATTTATAGTTAACGTCAGCATTTGGCATTAACATTTGAGATAATTATTGTAGTTGGGAAAAGAGCGGAGGATATTTTAAAACAGTCGAAACAATTAAGTATCGTATAGTTTTGGGTATTTTGTGTTATATAAAGGATCATTTATCCGACTTGTAACAGGCTGTAGGAATTCGGTATTATACTTAAGTCATGCCAAAGGCTTCGGTTTAAGGTCAGTATAAAGTGTACGGTACCAAAATGGATCTAAGAAACAGTTAAGCAAATATTCATAATTCACGTGTGCTATTCGCATCTGTTCCCTGTCCCTCTATACCTCGTAAATTAATTAATTTCTACATATTATATTTATATAAATAAAGCCATAAAATTATAATTCTTAAATAAATACTATAATTAAAATTAATATAGTATTTGCATAACGAATTTAGTAATTAAAAGGTTTTGGCAATTTTCAAAATTTTGTTTTCAAATTATTTTGGTTGTGGCCAATTAACAAAGGTAAATTTCAATGTTAAATACAAGAAATCTTGAACAAATAGTAAATGAAACTATACATTTGCTTATTTAAATTCGAAACAAATAATATAAAATCTATTTATTTATTTTGATTATTTAATTGGATGTTATTGCGCGACGTAATTTATTTGCTTAAATAATTTTTTTTTATTTTTATTAAATTATAGACTTATGTAAAACTATATAAACTTTTAAAAGTTTACAATATAGATAAATTTGTTATTCCGATTCTGGATTATATTTTAGAATATAATTAATATTGTTTTGTAGCTTGTAAGTCACAATTTATTCGAATAACTATAAAATAAATCAATTTTGGGGTCAATAATTCCTAAACACAAATCATACTTTCTAACAGTCTTTATTGCATACAGAGCTCTCATCTTACAAAACATATTTTTAGATTCACTTTTTGCATTAATCAGTATACATTCCACAAATGATAGAAGCAATCATTTTATATTCAAAGCAGTTTTGTCTCTACATCGTTTTCCCAATATAAGAGGAATCACCTTCCCCACTAGCTAACTGAATTGTGTAGTTTTAGATTGGATAACTTTTAGATTCAAATCTTGGTTAGCCGACAGTGGATTTTTAGTGTTATCTTTTGCATTAATTTTTCGGTATCCACTTAATATTTAATATTTATAAGTTTTTTTTAATTAATTTTAGCATTTACACGAAGAACAAATTAGCTCCCACACAAGCTGACGAAATTATTTGATTGATAAGTTTTAGATACAAATCAATAATTCGATACATCAGATCAATTAAATTTGCAAATTCAAAGCACTAGAACAGACTAGCAGGTATGGCCATTAAAAAAATACGGCAACGAAATTATGATAGTTTTTTGTTAACACAAAGATTAATGTAGAAAATAAAATCACTCAAATAAGAATAAATAAAGCTTACAATTATTAATGCTGCGGTACCTTTATTTTATTTCCGCGATTGTTAAATATTAAATTTAAAATTCAAATTGAAAAAACGAAAATTTATTTAACGACAACGACATATACAAAACAAAATTGACATTTAGTTGATAGATTCTAATATTTTTTTTTGAAAATTAAAATAATTGAAATAATTATTGTAGGTTGAATAATTTACATGATTTACATAAAAATTCAATGCCTACGTTGTCTAAACATGAAAATTATAATATTACCACTGTCGAAAATGTATATATATATATATATATATATATATATATATATATATATATATATATATATATATATATATATATATATATATATATATATCTAACTGGCTCGTAACTTTTAAATTATGTTACAGAAAGTAGGACAAAATTATTCCCATTTAATGACTAAACGAGTAGAAGCCTATAAATTGTTTAAGGCCCGCATAAATCTTTACATTGTCTTTAAATTTAATATATATAAAAAAAATTAATTATGTCCCACCAATTTTATATTTGAACTTATAAATATGTGCTCTTGGTTTAACTTTAAAATTGATGTTTCTTCAAACTGAAGTTTGTCACCACCTTTGTTGATGCATGTTCGTCTGTTATCTTTAATAAATCGTCAGCAGTTAAAAGGTTCCATCCGAATTTTGTTGTTAATTTAACCTACAGAAATACACGATGGAGTATTAAAACGAACTTTCGTAATACCAAAGGAAATAAACAATTTAATCACAAACTTAATCCAGTCTTTTTACTTATAGTACTTTGGAATACAATGTGCCATACCATAAAATTAATTATCAATAGTTAACTATTACACCTTCTTCACATAAATGTGTCATATAGTCTTAGAGTCAAAGACATAGAGTATTCTCAGAGAAAAATTAGGATAAAAGATGGAAAATAAACAATCTGTAAATAAATTGCAAAATCGTGTGCAATTGGTATAGTAAACTAAGCCTCCTCGGTTGGTTTGGGGATACCGGGGTGGAATTTCAATGGAAAAGCTATACAAATTAAGAATTAAGACTGACCATAATCACTCTTTTCTAAAGTATAAAAAAAGCAACAGCGTTACAGGCTAAAGTTGGCCCTTACAAGATCTTTCAGAATGTTTTATAATTTGTGACCATTGTACCAATAAACGATTTTACAAACAATTGGTCACGGCGTTGTGGTTAGCGACTGGGATCGAACACCTAAACCATCACTATACGACCGGTGACCTAAATTATAAGTTCTTTTTTGATTTATATCGTAATTTTTTTTATATTGTTTATATTGTTTTTGTATATTGTTTATATTTTTTTTTCACTATGTAGAATATTGCCATTAACACGCTGCATAATTATTTTCGCTTCTTTAAGTCGTCTATTATTTGCACTTGTAATTTGTAAATTTGGTTATAAACTATACTGTAACTCTCGTTTGGTTCTTCTGTTGTTCCGCCAGTAAATAATGCAGACGACATAAAGTATAACAACCTTAAACTACAAATCTCCTTGTAACCGTATAGATCTTTAGTAAAACTGAATCCAATTTTTAAAAAAAAAAAAATCTTTCTTCTCCACAAAATTCCAAAATTCTGGTGAGGTTTTCTCCCGCATATACCTTCTGGAAAAGTGTCGTTTCTGGATATTTTTGACAATAGCATCATCTATCGTAGTTGTCTCCAGATTTGGTATAGGAAACACTTCCGACCATTTTCTAAAATAGACCATAACTACCAGCACTTATTTGTTTTTTGAATTTCAGAAGATGTAAGTTATCCTTAACGTTTAACTGTTGATAACGCGCTGTTTTCCTTGGAAGCCTCTTTGTTGCCAAATTCTATTGAAAATCCTTTGACTCAACTATACGTCACGGTTGTTTACAATATGAAATAATTATGAAATAATTCAAGCCAAATTTGAAGGCTCTGCAAAACGCAAAAACCCACAACACAAATTGTTGGTTCTTAGTCATTATTTTACTGCTTCGTTTGACTCAATTATACTTCATTTTTATTCGGAATAACTTGCATTTAATGGCAGGTTCCATTTTTGGGTATTTTTACTCATTTTATTATTGCAAATATACGTAGTGACATTTCTTTCAGAATTTATAGAATGTCTGAATTTTGATCAATTTATTTTATATCTTTCAGTAGGGGCAATTCAATCCTTTCAGCATTTTTTCAACCTATACTCGTTTGCGTTCAAAAATATCTGGTCCGCTTAGCTTAGACCAATACCACACATTCTCTAGATTGAGGTGCCTGCGACTGGAAATAGAAAAAGTTTCCCGTAAACGAACATTCACAAAATACGAACTATAAAAAGTAAGAAAATTTCATAAGCATCTCAAAATTGTCTGTTTTGTAGTCAAAATTCCTTTTTGAAAATTGAATTTTATTATGCCAAAACATTAAGATGCTCAAATAGATTGCAATGGGACAACTGCTACAAGCGAAAAAATGAATTGCTAAAAACCAAAACATCTAACTGATGCAAATAATAAAACTGTGGTTACTATTATACCTGCCACATCAATTATAGCATAACTACAAAATTGAAGGTAGTTGTCAATGGTTCTGTCAAAACTAAGAAGTGGTGTAGTAAAATTTTCACCCAATATCGATGAAAAAGCAACATCAATTTTAATTTACCAAACAGGCTGTGTAATATTTATTTGTTTTAAATCAGTCATGTACAAAATGTCATCCAGCCAAGAAATAGTTCTTAAACAAATTGAGCAAACTTATTTGGAAAATCAAAGTGTCACTTACAAATCGTTTGCAAAAAAGGTAATTCTAGATGTTCTACTGTTAGAAGGACTATAATTTGAGCCATATTGAAAAATAATTGGAAACTAAAGTAATACGCGCTTTGAAAAACAATCCAGACATGGAAAAACAATCCAAATTCATGTGCGAATTCTTTGGATTAAAAAAAATGTGATTCTTGCAGATAAACAACAAGCTACGGCAATCAAACAGTGGAAATAATGCTTGTTTGGTAATAGACAACGAAACCTATACCTTAAAGCTGATTTCAAATCTCTACCAGGTCATCAATATTATTCTAGAAAGCATAAGCTGAAAAGAATACTTGGTTTGGCAGGCTATTTGACAATGTGGATCTAGAACATGACGCAAGGGACAATATCATCTGAAAATCACATCAAAAAGTACATCGAAAAGTGAATCCTGTCGTTTTACACCAAGTTGGTACTTTGTTTTGGCCTGATCTAGCGTCATGTCGTTTTTCTAAAAATACATTGGAATGAAACAAATCCAACAACGTGTGTATTATTTTGAAATTTGTCAACTTATAATGCAATAACTGAGATTAGGAGTGCTTCTTAGTGGCAAGGATCTTCCGTTACACATAGCAACAAAATGGCAGTAATTTAAAAATGCACTATCGCTTCTGGAACTAATATCTATTCAAAAATAATAAAACAGATTTCCATGGATTCTTCAACCGCTCAGAAAACGGCTATGCTGCTGTCATCTACTTGAAATATATATAAATTCAATAGGAGTCAGTAAAGTAAAGCATTTTACATCCAAAACGAAAGTTAATCTGATTAAAAAAATAATTGCATAAAATTTTCGTAGTCATCGGATATCAGAAAAATAAAAATTTTCAAATCAAGCAGAATGGCATCAATCGATTCACCGCTTTAACAAAACAATAAACTAATGGCAAGATTACCAGAAAAATCAGTCATGTCATCACGTGCATTTACTAACACAGAAGTAGACTATGATGCGGGCCCATCTAAAAGTATATCGAAATAAGTGTTACAAGGGATATTTAGCGCTATTGCGTGGGCTTTGCTAATTAATCAATGCACATATAGAGGTTGTGAGCGATTTGACTACTGCAGTCTTTAGTGCGGCCTAAGAGACTAAAGAAAAACACTAAGATCTGTCACAAACAACCACTGAACTTCAAGGCATATTATCCGACATCGAAGTCGAATGCCATTGTATACCACCATATTATTTATAGGATTCTGTGAAGCAGCTCTTAGATCATTAAAATAATACCTCAATAGGGTGTTTGGGGCCTCAAAAATATCAATTGATATTCTAAATGGAGTATGTATACAGAGGAGTACCTTGTTCGACTAGCATTTTATATTAGTCCCCTTTACATCGCTTGTTTGTGACTCATTTTGTCGTTTCTGCATTTAGAACATCGGTACTCAACATTACTATTACAGGTGAATGATCAGAGAACAGATCATAGTAGTTGGTTGCTTTAACAATTGTGCGTGCAATATACCTTTCGCTACTCAAAAGTAAATTAACCGAGCAATTGGCGCAGTGGTTAAAGCTGCAGTGTTTGGGACGGGAGGTAGCGGGTTCGAATCCCAACGGGGGAGGGTTGCAAAAGGGATTTTTCATCACCTGATTACGATCAGTAATGACGATGAACACAACTATCAACCACTGTTGGAGTGCAGAATCCATGGGCCGAACCATCGTCCATGTCAGTACAGGCTGGCTGGAGCAATGCAATGTGCAGATGGATTTAAAAAATCGAACCTATATTCGTGCGTCCTCGATTTGCCTGGTACCGGCGTAAGGCAGGACGTTAAAAATTAACCGCGAAAGAGTTGGAAGAGCTTCGGCCCAAGAAAAGATTGCAGAATTCAGAAACAAACAAACAAACAAATTAAATTAGGTTTTTTTTATCTAAAAAAAGATTAGGTGGGTTGGCCAGATGATAAGTAATTCAAATTTTGTTCCTCTATCGCTTCAAAAAGTTGTGCGCTTTCCGGCGATGTTGATTTTGATTCCCCTAGTGAAATATGTACAGCAACCATGCTGATCCATCTTTACTGGTGGCTCTTACGCGGCAAGAGTATTAAATTCCAAACAACAAATACAAGCCCAAAGAAACCATTCAAAAATGCATCATCTGCCACAAATTAAAAGTGCGGTGTCAATATAACATTTGATGGGTAGCTCACTAAATTCACGAGTTTATATAATCCGCCCTTTTTTAAAAACTGGTGTGGATCATGCTAGTCCTATTTCAATTCATTTAACAACTCTTTGTATACCTACATATAGTGATAATGGTACTAACTTTGTCGAGGATGATATCTGAGCTTCAACTATAACATTACCAATTTCTTCGCAAACCATGACCACATCACATGGCATTTTATCCCACCGAATTCTCCGTATTTTGAGGGGTTGTATGGGAAGCTGCGATCAAATCTGTTGAGTTCTAAATTTAAAGGGCCCGAATGTCGTTCTACTTATTTACTACTTATTACTACTTATTTCTTTCTTTAACTACTTATTTCTACTTATTACTATAATTAGAAGTTAAGAGTAACAGTACTGGAGAGTAGTCCTAAAAAGGATCGAAGCAACCATTAAATCCCTGGTTTTCAATAAGAAGTTTTTAATTTGTTTTTTTGCGGTAAACATCAAAAATTTAATAAAAAGGACAGTGCAAGCTACATTGAGGCTTTAAACTTTTTATCAGATTTTGATCCATTTCTGAGAGAACATATAATATAAGTCATCATGCCAACCTGTAAGGGTCACACAAATTATGTATCTTCAACCATTTGTGATGAATTTATTAAACTGGAGATGATGAGTGATAAAGTTAGACACAAATATTTATCATTTGGGTCCGAAACCCAAATGATAAATATTTGTGAACAAAATTTTTGACATTTATTTGAAAAATATTCCCCTACATTCCAAAAAGCAACGTGCTTGTGGAAATATAATAAAATTATGAGGTATTTATCAATGCTCGAGCGGTATTCAAAGAGAATTTTTTTTGAAATTTTCGTGCCCCAATCGTAAAAGTGACATTTTGAACTAAAAGTGGATTTAATGAACAAATATTTTTTATTACGGAATTAATTAAGGCTGCTAGATTGTAAATTGTACTATGAAAGTGTAATTTTGAAGCAGTATTTATTGTAAAATAAAACTATGAATTCTTTTCATCTATAGTAGCCAGAATATGTTTTGCTAAAATAGCAAGCCTATTAAATCGGTCAATTTCGAGTCACGTGTACGAAATATTTCAATTAAAACCATAATAACTGATAATTTCCCTATAGGGAAGTTATAAGTTTAATGTTATTTTGATTAGTTTATTTCGTACACGTGACTCAAAATAGCCTGATTTAATAGGCTTGTTATTTTAGCAAAAAAAAATCATAGAAACTGATTGTGATAATTTGGGTATCTTCATTTTTATCAAATAAAAGTAAAAAATGTATATTCACAAAAATGTATCGTGGGTTTCGGACACAGTCTTAGTTTTAAGATATGCCATTAAAAGATTAGTCTATGGGCATTTTCTATTATTTATTCCTGTTAATTCACATATACTATAGAAAAAACTTAGTGAATGTTGTATTGAAGAATTTAGAAAGTCTTGGCATAGGTAATGCGGTCTTCAAAAAAATATTTCAAAACAAACATTTGTCAATGAAACCTCTTAAAAAACACGTTTCGAACAATTCGTGAATATTTTGGTCGACATAACCGCTCAAATGAAACAACCATCGGTCATTTGTTGTGTAAATTCAAGGCTACGGGTTCTGTGGTGGATGCACCAAAGCTTGGCGGGCCAAAAACAGTTCGCACACCAGATAATATGTTTGTTGTCAACCAAATTGTGAGGTCCTTTTTTGCCCCAGCATGATGGAATCGACTTGGGTGATAATTATTTTTAACAAGACGGTGAAAATCGATTAAATTTGCATTGCAGAAATGTGAATTGGCCAGCAAGATCATGCAAAAAAACATAGTGTTACGATAATAGTTCAGCCATCATCCAAGACCTAAAGTGCAACATTATTGCCGAGATAAATGCCATTGAATCGTCCCTATTGAAAAATGTCTTCAAAAATTTTCACCACAGGATCGACGGCTGCAAATCTATCTATGGTTAACATTTGAGTGATATCACTTGTAAAAAAAATGGCATCGATAAACCTTCAAAATAAATTACCCAGCTTGATTCAAAAATAAATATTTGTAGTTTTAGTTTGCCTTAATTAATTTTCAAAAATATAGTTGTTTAAATGTATTATTAATATTACGTATGTTGGGACGGGTCATGGGCCAAAAATTAATGTGTGCGTAGGGTTCGAAATGGTCTTAATGCGGCCCTGGATCCAATCACTCCATTACACTTTTTGATTGGACTTCCAACAACTAAGATCGTTGAGCCAAACCTTTCTCATTTCAAAGTGTCACACCTTAACCGCTGATCAGATGATCAAAATGAAGCCAATGCCTTTGAAAAGCCTGAAACCCATACAAAATTATCGAACTGTACTTTTTTGTGAAGGGAATCAGTCTGAGAAATTCATTACCTTGTTGACATAAGAAATTCAAATTCAATAGCATCATTTTGCAAAAGATGATTCGACAAACTACACTAGGAGAGCCCAAATCAAAGGGAAGTTTAGGTAATGTTATTATTATTTTATTATTGTTGTTATTAAATTACAGTAACAACAATACTACTGTTATTATTTTTATTTGTATCAAGGAAAAGAATATATAGACTAAAACTTAAAATCTAAAATCGATCTAATAAAATAAGTTGTAAAACTTGATATCATTATAATAAAGAAATTAAAGAGGAAGTAATGATGCAGTCAAAAGACACCTACCTCTAGACTCTAATACACTAAAAGATGACTTTACATAATAGAAACAACGACCCGGGAGAATATATAAGTATTTAAAAGTTAGGAATACGCTAAAAATTCAGTCCGAGAAGTGAACATAGGATATAATCGTATTTTTTATATTTTAAGACCTAATTAAAGCTGCACGATCATAATCGTACACCTTACATTAAAATATCAAAAAGATATAAATCGTACACACCTGACCAAAATAACTCAAGGTGTTCTTCTTTAAGTTATTCAAACAACTTAATAATCATATATGTATAGATATATAAAGTCGGTATGTACGTCCGTCATAAACCAATTTACTATTTCCTCATCAACCTGTTTGATACAAATATATATCCTTCATCAGTCTAATTAACATACATCTGCCATTAACAATTGCTATACCCAACTTGAATCCTCAAAAAATAAAAACCGCCATTCTATCTAATCAATCAATAAAATTCCGTCCCATTCTTTCATTGTATACGTTCGCGCGCAGTGTCACATAAAATAAAATATACCGCGCGTCCGATCAATAACATTGAAATATATTTATGATAACGGATACTATATTGTAGTAGTTGTATTTGTAAATAAATTATTCATTATCAGTAACAAAATTCTAATTATTTTACTAATGCACGGCCCCCGTACACATACATTTATTGTTATGTTAAAATGTTATGTATCCGCGCCGCATCATACCACCATACCTATATACTTTGATTGGTCCCGTTGCGGATTAAATCTTTTTCAACCTAAAACTTTTTATAACTGAATCGAAAGCACATGCGGTGTATGATGATTGGTGCAAACGGTACATAATAAAATAAAATGACTGTAAAATTTTGTAGCTCCGCCTCCTTTTATTTTTATTATATGGTTGTGTTTTGTTTTTTGCTTAATTTTTTTTTTTGTTCTTCGTTATCAGTACCGTATTTTATTTTCAAAAGGTTGGCTGATCATCTGTCGGGTATGGTTTTTGTGGAGAAATTCAATATTATTGTGCCGAGTGAGAAACGAATCGTAAAATTAAAATTTGTTGTGTTTAGTTCAGTTTGAAATGAACGTTTAGTTAGTTGTGTGTGGCGTAATTTACATCACAATAATATCGAAAAACCACCTATATATAGAAGAACCATAGAGAGATTAAAAGACGAGTGTGCATTTTTATTATTTTTTTTAATTTAATTATAATTTTACCAACCAATAAAAGAAAATTGTTTTCATTAGTTTATATTTTAATTAAAAAGTGAAATTTATAATTCCATATGATTGTATAGTATAGTGATGAACAACAGTAATAAAATCAGTGATTCATACAACAATTGAAATCTAAAAAATGTGTAACAGTTTTATCAATATTATAAAGTGATTGAAGTGTAAAATTGATTGTGAACGCGTTAAAAAAAATATATATATATTTTGGTTTAAATTAAATTAAGTATACAAATAAGTAACTGTTAAAATGGTGTCGTATTATAATTTTCCCATGTATCCAAAAAATCATGGTGCAAATTTAACGTATACCCCTTCGCCATCATGGTACCCCGGAAATTATCATCATCAGCCGCCCAATCAATTTTTGGGCGATGCAGAAACACCGCCGCAAATGTACTATCATCATCCAATGTTTCAATCGAGTCCAGATTGGGCGGCCCATGAAAATTTTAGCGGGCCACAAGGTACATTAATACAACCGGGCAGTAATGGTGGTGGTCCAAACGGGAATATTGGTGTCATAAATGGTGGTCATCTAGGTAATTCATCAACACCGGGCGCTGGTGGTGGTAGTATACCACACATAAATCAAAGTGGTAATAATAATGGTGGTAATAGTGATCATATAGCCGAAGGAATAAATAGTTTACCATCGCCACCGATTACCGTTTCGGGAAGTGAAATGTCAAGTCCGGGTGCACCAAATGGTTCATCGTCGCCGCAAACAGCAAATAGTCGGCAAACACCTCCAAAAAATTCATTTGCATACGACTGGATGAAAAAACCGTCATATCAGAGTCAACCAAATCCAGGTTAGGTTTTTTTTTTACTATATACATTGTATCCCTTATTTAGGTATTTTAGTACAATAAAACTATTAAAATTTTACGAGATTGTCCCTTTAAAAAAAGGTGGATACATTAAAACTAATAATAAAAAAAGATCACAAAATGTCGATCTTTTATTTTATTTTTGACTGACAGATCGTCATCTTAACAGTAAAAACATCTTAAAAAAATTCACATAACAATAAAAAGAGTTTTTAAATTACATAGACAAAGGGATCAATAGACCAAGGTTACAATATATTATGTGCCGCGAGTATTTTCTTAATCCGACTTGATCACACATTTTGAAAGTCGTTTAATTCATATGATTCTGAAAATTGATCGATAGTCAGATAAAAAAAAAATTCCAATCATATATCGTTGTGGGACTCATCATAACTCGATTTCTCGTTTTAATTTTTTTTTCTAACAAACTTGAACTGTGCTTTATTAGATAGCCTAGTTTTAGATTAAAACTTAAACTTCAAGTGTAGTTGTCCTCTAAATCGTAATTAGAGGTTTCACATGACGAACACTTTTCAATTCTGTCAATATTATAATTTTAGATTAAGTCAAGGACCTAGGGACTTATTTTAGATATCAAAGTGAAATCAAAACTATATAGACTAATTATGAAATTGCAGTCCAACTGCGACTGGCCAACCTTCCATTGAGGAAAATAAATGAATATGTCTGTGACTGTCAATATTCAATCAGTATATTCTCAACAAAAAAACTTAAGCTACCTTGTTGGCTATAGGCGGTTTCTGTGAAAAACTTAAGCTTCAAGCATAGTGGTCCTCCAAATTGTAATAAGAGGATTTGAATAAACCATACTTATCAAATCTGTCAATATTAAAATATTATATTAGGGCCTAGAGACTTAAGTATTATTTTATGGCTTAAGAGTTAAGTTTAAAAATTGAAGGTTCAAGTATAAGGTCGTTTCTTAAAGCTAACTCGGTTTTAGAAGCTTGAATTGTCAAAATTGAATTGGTCAAATTCTTAAATTTTAGAATCCGATAAGTCCAAACTAACTCAAGCAGTTTTGTTAGGGCTACTCATTTGAAAGAGTAGCCCTAACAAAACTGCTAACAAAAAACAAAGAGGCTTCCTATTACGGAACTCAATTCTGTCGAAATTAAAATGTTATATGTATTAGACCTAAAAAATATTAGTGGTTTAGAGGTTAACTTTCAAAACTTAACGTTTAAATATGGTTGTCGTTTAAAGCAAAATTAGAGCTAGAAATTTTGGTTTTCACTCAACGGACACTTTTTAATTCTGTCAAATGAACTGGTCATTGAGATACATAAGCAAAAATATGTAAATGTTAATACTTTTTTTTTTTTGACTGCAAGTATTGTAATTTGCAAGTATTGCAAGTATTGGTATTGTAAGCTCAAGATTTGAGTTCCAAGATTATAGGCCAGACTATTTATGGGACAAAACTTAAGCGTTAAGAGTATTTGTCCTCCGACCCCAAACTTAAGGTTTCCATTTCGCTTTACCATTTGGTTTAACGAAAATTAATTTAATTACTATAGTAAAGTGGCTTTAGCTAACTTTTCGGCAAACTTTAGGGCAAATTTACGAAAAGTGTAAATTGTGACAGTATACAAAATATCAGTGGTATTGTTCAACACTTTTTAGTGTCGTTACTTTTGATCAGACTAAGATTGCGTCAAAGGTCAATAATCAGTATTCTATGACTTTGAGTTGCAGGCAAGGGCTGGCCCGCATAATGCATAAATCGCACTCAGGTTTAATTTTATATTTGGTTATGATTGGCCTGTACGTCTCATGTCATATCATTGTTATTGTGTGGTTTATATAACTTGATCTTAAACTGTAATTGGAATTACAGTTAATACTTAAATTTCTGTCGACATGTTATTATTTAATCGACAGTTTTTACATGTTTATTGATCAACATCATGACATTAAGGTTTTTAAATACTACAGGAATATTTAAATAGTTTCCTACCGAAATACATACTACCTCTCCTACCATACCGCAAATATACTATATCAAACCATAATTTAATTCTATTCTGTATAAAATGTCATTTTGAATTTTTTCCTCTCATTTTTTCTTGATTAAAATCAAAATACTGGCAAACACGGTTGGGCTACATCACTTAAGATAGTCAATCACGTTTGACTATTTCATTACCTTGCTTTTAGCACAAAAAACATAAATATACATATTATAAATCGGAAACCACACCATTTTAAAACAACGATTACCATAACTCCGCAAATAATTCAAACATGGAAAATGCGCACATTTTACTAACATATGCAAAAAAAAATTCAGAATATTAAAAAATGACCAAATGCGTGTCTAGAATTACACCTAACAATCAAAATATTGGACCATAATTTTCATAAATTTAATTAAATAAAATTATCAAATTGATAATTTACAATCATAAAAATAAATAAAATAAAAAATTCACACGCCCGACCTTCTTCTTTTTCTTATATTTATATATTTATATTACACACATATGTATATATATATATACACACACAAGTCTGTATTTACATTTCCCAAATTAGTTTAATAAATTAATTTAACCACCGTAAATTTATTATTTAATTAAATTTAAAGTGCGCGACTATAATAAATCGTATTATTATGAATTACAATATATAAAAATATAATTTATAGTACATATACGGTACTTAGATTTTTTTATAGCATTATTATAGCAAGTAGTAAGTAATATAATTTATAATCTAATTTGGGTTGTGATTTTAGTTTTTTTTTTAAATTTATTGGAATTGATTAGAACACAAGAAAGAGAACATAACTGTAAATCAGTGTCATCCATCTTTAAATTTTTATTACGTTATATTTTTTTTTAATGATAGAATGTGTTAATTGAGAAAAGTGTTTAGCGACTAAATTCTAATTTTCATTTCCGTCTTCCTACCTCTAAATACATTTATATGTTGTGTGTGATCATAATGATATTGATGATGATGATGGGTCTAATTATATGATTGGCCAGTGGGAAATATAATTTCCTACGTGACTAACATAAGTGTTATGCGTTCTGCTATATATTGTGCTATCTCTAAACGATGTGCTATCGAGAGATAAAGCACAAAAGTACACATAACCACTTATCAATCATTCAACACAGTGCCGAGTTGTTTTATTAAAAAATGATTGGAATCTGACATATGGTTTTTAATATATGTGGTATACCTTTCGTTTCTATTGGATGGATTACGATTTTGATAAGATACACACACTCACACACACTTACACACATATTCAGAGGTTTTTTAAGTTCATGAACGCATTTCAATGTGAAAAAGGTCGAAATGAATCATTTTGATTGTAGTATATCGATATTAAAAAAAAAAAATACAAAACTCAAGCGACAGATGTACTTAAATATTAATAAAAATATTTTATAACTAATTTAAGGTTCAATCAACAACATAATATGTTCAGCACCCTCACTTGATGATTTCACACCATTGGAACAATGTGGTATGGAATTTGCACGAAAATTAAATCGTTAGTTAACTTTTTTTTTATACGTTTCTTAAATTTTTTTTGTGGTTTCTTAAATGGACACAGCCCATCTAAATACAAAGCATGTTGTCGATGATGGAAATACATTTATTATTTTAAAATTTTATTTGGTGGAATGCTTTAATGTTGTGCTTTATAAAATTAGTTTTTATATGTACGTATAGCTATATTCAATTTATAACCGATTTTAAATTTTTTATGTCTTAATTTAATGAGCGAAAGAGACGAACGAACGATTTTATTACGGCTTAAGAATTTTTTTATTTTTTCGTAACCATCCTTAATTTTATTACATCTTATATCCAATTATTATATCCTTATATACCTCGGTTTCTAATTTATGATACATGAAAAAAAAAAATAACAAGTTTATTTATTGTTAAGATTTACAACGGCAAAATGGTGGATAGTTGAAAAAAATGTTGCGTGACTTTAATTTCAAGAAATGGACGAAAAATGGAAAAATTATAGATTTTTATCTCGTATATATATAGTCAAACCCAATTTTAATTAGTATTAAATTAATTAATCAAATAGGGTTGGGTTTTATATACATTTCCTGTCTCGAGGTTAGGGAATTTTGGGATTATAAATTATGTTTGGACTTGGTCGACTCTCCTAAATGTGTGCTACGTAATTTCGATCGAAAATGCATGTGGGAATATTTCATCAGAGAGAAACTGTTTGCGTTCTGTTGTTCTATATCGTTTGGCATTAGTAAAAAGCACTATCGGCCTTTTACAGCTATTCAATTCACTCAGTCTATAAATAAATATATATATTTTTATAGCGTTTAAACTGTTACACTAATGTCTGATTTGCAGTTTTCATTTTTCGTATTATCTTGCTAATATGTGCGTCGTGTCTACAAATATCAATACATCACTTCAAAATACTAGTCAAAAATATTGATAGATAAAGTTGTGTACCTGACAGTTCATTAAACATCGTCGGTTGAAGAGTGTTTCGAACTGTGCGTATTATTTTGTAACTCTTTCGAATTCGATAAAAGTACAGTTTAGAGTTCCAAATCTAGTATTCCAGCGGCAATTATTACCTCCGAACTGTAACCCACGTTTTAAATGTAAAAAAGTGATCAACCTTTCACTTTTGCCATGTAGAAATCAAATGTCATCTGCACTTTATCCTAAATAGCAGCTGAATACTAACATAATTGCATATATCTGTCAGTCTGGATCAATATCACTTGAATAAAACCACGATCAAAAATGTTTAGAATGGTCAAAATATTGTCAATACATTTTGCTAAAAACTACTACATTATATTATCACAGCGTGGAATGTACTTAGCAATATATTGCTATACAGGATTTTGTTAAACTGAAAGTGCCAGACGCCCTAATTTGTTTGGACATTAGAAAATATTGGATCGAAAATTTTGTCGTAGGACGCTGCATTCTTTAAATATAAACATGTTATAGAGCTATATGTTCAAAGCTCAAATGTTGTCATTTATTGAGCAACCTATTTTGATAGTTTTTTGTTAACAACCCAAACTGTAGGGGCGTGAGAAAATATGACTTTGAAATTTGGTTCCAGGATGGTTAAGTCATTAGTTTTGTTGGTTACATTTAGCTCAAAACAAATATAATTCATCCTCATAGCGCGGAATGTACTGAGCAACATGTAACTGATCAGTTCTTTGTTAAACTGAAAGTGTTTTACGTTCGGCCTAATTTAGAACATTTGAAAATATCGGGTCGAAAATACCTCTGTTGGAAGCTAAATACTTTAAATACCAACTAGTTATAGATACATAAGGTCCAATTCCAAACGGCTTTCTATATTGAGCACCGTATTTTGATAGTTTTTCGTTAAATGTAAAGTACCTCACATTTGGAAAGTACTACGCATTTGTAGTCATTAGCTACAATATATGGCGTATATATTGAGCAACATTTGATTTATAAATCTGATCGACCGATTCTAAAAAGTTTATTTAGAAAAATATTAAGCTTAGGCACATATTGAGCAACACTTTGATTTTCTTCTTTAACTCTAGATCAACATATAGATGAATTAAATAGATCAAACTTTTATAAAGGTTTGGTCGGACCAAACAACTATTGATAACCATTATGGGTTAAAAGTTAAAAGCCCAAACGGAGTTATACATTGGCCAAAGTATTATGATATTTTTTAACTACATAACAAAATAAGTTGCTCAATATATGATCGGATATTTAATTACCTAAGTTTTTGATAGATCCATTTAGCTCAAATCTTATTCATTGTTTCATCATAGCATGGAATGTACTGAACAACATGTTACTGATCTGTTCTTTGAACTAAAAGTGCTTTACATACGACCTAATTTGATTGGACATGATTTGGTTAGAAAATATCTTGTATAAAATTTCATAATTGGGATCTAAAAATATATAAATATGTCATATAAACATTTAGCTCAAAGTCCAAATAATTTCAAATATTGAGCACGCGTTGCATACAACTCAATTTTGATTGGTGTTTGTAAAGATGGCTTTGCAATTTGGTCCCAGGGTGCTTACGACATTATATACAAAAACATTATGTATGTATAAATCTGGTCGAACGATTCTTAAGTTGTTAAGCTCAAAGCGCATAAAGTGGTACATATTGAGCAACAATTTGATCGTCTTTTTAAACTATAGAGTAAAAAAAGACGGCTAAAATAGTTCGAACGCTTAATGATTTATCAATCAGCTTAAAGCCCAAGCGACGTCGCATGTATTAGATAAGGTATTTTGATATTTTTAAAATATAACAAAATATGTTGTTCAATATATGCTTACGAGTCATATACATTATATGCTCATAGCTTGAAATGTACTGATCAACATATAGCTGATCAGCTCTTTGTTAAACTAAAAGTGCCTTACAGACGCCCAAATTTTTTCGGCCATTAGAAAATATCGAGTCGAAAATGTTGTTGTTGGAAGCTACATTCTTTAAATACCAACATGTTATAGATACATTTAGCTCAATATTGAGCAACGTATTTTGATAGTTTTTCGATAAATTAAATGTGCCTTATGTATTACCTAATTTGCGTGGGCATTTGTAAAGATGGCTTTCCAATTTGATTCCAAGGTACTTAAGTAACTAACTTCACAAATTTTGTGTATATATTGAGCTACATATTGAACTAAAAATTTAACCAAATATTAAATTTTATATTCAAATACAATAATTTAAATTTAATATTCTAGATAATATTTTGCTATAAATCGATCGAGCAATGTATTTGGATAGACTTCTTTGTTTATAAATTCAGACAGCACAATTTAATTGAACTAAACGTTCAAAGATGTAAAAATTTTCAAGATTTCGAAAATAAGGGAGTTGGGCACTTAAGTCCCACAATATCAAAACATTGATAGATATGTACATTATCTCGAAGCAGTGAAAGCAGAATATATTGAGCAACATTTTGATTTCTATTTGAGGTCATACGTAAAATGCTGAATTAGAAATTTGGTTGAACACTTCTTTAGATTTTAGTTGTCAAAATGTTAATAAATACTCAGATCAAAGCACTTCCGTATTTATATATTGAGCAATATTTTGACAGTTTATTTTAATTTTAAATCGCTTTACAGACGATCGCAATTTGTTCGAACGTGTATAAGGATTTGGTTGAAAATTTGACTGTATATGGCAAATTTTTAGCTGAACGTAACAGCTAAAAATTTGCCATATACTGAGCAACTCGTTTTAGTCTGACATTTCGAAAAGTCTCCTTTTTCAATGTTTCTTAACTTATTCGTTCGTATTTGTTTCCAAACATCTTTGCTCTCCAATCACGAAATATATAAGTAGTCAAATTGTAAAATTTATTTATTATGTTGATTATACTTTACTGATCGCACTGGAACCTATTTTTTATAAAGATTAATGACACATGACGAAATTAACAAACGACTACTGATCCAGATTTAGCTTGTTGTGGCCTTTTGTTGTTTCCGAAGGTAAAATATGGCTTACTGGAAAGCGATTCACATCAAATTTAATGGCTGTTACCGAAATTAAAGCATATTTCGCAGGTTTTGAAAAATCGTATTTTGTTAGAAACTTAACGGTCCGCCCTCATACATGAAAAAAAGAAATAGTAGTCTATAATATTTGATTTATAAAAGTTATTTTATCAGTACTATATGATATGATGACGATCCATCATAGAAATAGGTTGGTTCATATTTACAAATTTTTATCTCTTAGTGAGATACAGTGACATATATTGAGCTACCTTTTAATAGAAAATTAATTGTATAAGCGATGAATGACAAAGCTTGTTTTGATATAATTTGTTAAGCTTAACAAAACTCCACAAATAGCCCTATTTGTATCGATATGACTGTAGGGCTAATTTTAAACATAAAAAATTAGATGAATCAGCTTAAGCCTGACTTAAAATAATTTCTTTGTTAAAAATGCGACGTAATTATATAAAAATGGCGGATAAATATTAAAATTATTCGTATATAACGATCCAATTAAATTAGTTTTAAAAAAAATAAATTGTTCAAACCTTAAAGCATGAAACCAAAACAAAAATGGGTATGTTGCATGTCAAATAAAATGTACTGTGTATTGTGTGCTTATATATAAATATACTGTGGGATATAATAATTTGCCGCAATGCGGAATTCAAAATTACAAAAAAATAAAAATAAAAACGAGAAAATTACAAAAAAACGAGAAAAAAAATTGTAATTTTCATTAATTTTTCTTATTTAATTGGATACGAGAATTCAAATTATAATTATGTATTTATGTATTCTGTATATATATACATACATATATATTATTAAAGTTTTCAATTTAAATTTATACATATATTAAAATGGGAAAACTTATTATACAAAATGGCGTCGCCATTGCAAGTTTTTCATTTTATTTTTTATATATTTTATTACTTTATGGTGGTAAAAAAAATTCAAATCCAAATCCAAAGTTAAAAATGTATAATAATATATATTCTTGCCAACGACGTTCGTGAATAGATGTTTTACCAAGAAGAAACTTTGTGAATGAGAATTATAATTTTTAGTTCGTTCATCGTCTTCTTCGTCTTGGTATTTTTTATTGATTTTTTTGTTTTGTCTTAGATTTTAAAAGTTTAGAAATTTTTAAATATAAAAATAACACTTATACGCTACATTAGCACCTTTTAAAATATTTTTTTGTGCTGTAGCAACTACGTATCATTTATATATACGCACGAAGATAATTTATTCCCACAGACAATCGTATAAATTAGCCATTTAGTCATTTCATCATATTATGGCTATAAAGCCGCCTCTCGAATTTCAATTTATATTAAGTATATCGCTTAAACATTTTCTAATTCAACTTTGGACACTTGCCACAAAAAGATATAACTTTTCTTTCTGTAAAAATCAAGTAATTTTCTTGCCGTTTTTGGGGTTTAGATCTCGGGTTTCGTCTGTTTATTTTTATCAGACAAAAAATTTTTCTCGCTTTGGCTTGCATAATTTTTCAATCTAGTATCTCAATTTTTTACAAGATGAAAAATTCGTTGAATATTAATCAGCTTGGAGTTTTCACATTCATATAATTCAATTATCGCGGTATAGTTTACTTAAAAAAAAGTTAAGTATAAAATCAACCGCGCGGTGTCCACTAATATTTAGATCTTAAAGAATTTCCCTAATCTAAATATATATATACACGTGAGTACAACAATAATCTATCGAACCAAAAATAAAAATAAAAACTTCCGTCAAACGACTTAAACCACATACATAGCCGCACAAACAGATTTTGAACAAATCCAAATATTAAAATTTATATTATTAACGGGATTGTGTGTGTCGTATTTTCCCTGATAATGATCAAAAAAAATACCGACACAAACATTGCGCGAGTGGATTGATATAATTTCTGTTGTTGAGAATGGATTAATAGATATCTAAATCCTATATGTTTTGTGTTTAGTACTTTTTTTATATATATATAGAAGGACAACTTTTTACATATATCATTGTTGATCTTAGAAAAAAAAAATTATTTAACGGATATGCATGACCGATCACCCCATATGCCTGCGCGCATTTATCGAATAGTATTAATAGATGATTATTTGTGATAAGAAATATTATCGTATATACGATTATGAAATGCGTATAAGGATTAAGGTGTTAAGTGTTAATGTTTGTTTTGTATTTTACTAGACAAACTGACTTCTTCAATATTATTTATGTATTATCTAGTTTTTAAAGTGCGTTTACACTTATGCCTTGATTCACACGGTTTTTAATATATAGTGGGATAATGTGGAAAGCTAATATCCAGTTACTAAGATTAACCCTTTCGTGACCATAAATGCTTATATATGACAATTTCCCGTACATTTACGTAACAGGGCACTATCGGGTCACCATCTTAAGACAAGTTCTATCAATGAGTTGTAACGTAAATTCCATTATATGTTTAAGTCATTAACTGTTCTCCACCAACCGTTGGGTATTATAACTAAAATGGTTTATCTTTTGTTTTAAATATTCAAAGCAAGACTTTAATGTTGGACAGTACATTTATGCTGTAAATATACTTAATTTATGTATTTAAAAGCTTAACAAGTATCGAAATAAAAGTTCATTGCAATTTGACATTTCAATCATGTTTGGTATATTAAGTTAATTTTAAGTTAAGTAATCAAACCATGTGACTTAAGTCAAAACTAATATAAGAAATCGGATTAAATTGAAGTCAATAAAATGCATATTATACTCACACAGTAAAAACAAGAACAAAGTCCACTGAGTATAATTACAATTTAAGTGTGCTTTTGACTTAAGTTATATTATTCAACCATAATATATTCAAAATCGTGAAGTTTTATTCAAAATGTATAACTTACTTTGGAGTTTACCGCAACAATAAACATTTACACTAAGAGACTTAACAAATTTGGCTCAATTAATTTGTCAATTAATTTTACCATTAAATAATAATGTATTGCTAAGTATACGATTTAAGATTATTTTTTAATTTACCAACTTAACAAGCCAAAATGTAGTCTTGTTATGTTGATAAAATAAATCGAATATCGCGTTAGCACGTAAGACACATTTTTCGAGAGTTTTGCTTAAATTTTGGTTACCATTCACGATGCTGTGAAATTTAAAGTTTCATATTCTGAATGTGTCTTAAGTCATACATAATTAAAGGTATACTTTAAGCTAAGCATTTAAAAACACATACATTAAATAAAACTTAAATTAAATCCAATCTGTGTAATTAAAAATAACGCAAGCTTTTGATGAAGTTAATTTTATCAACCGATTTTAAAAAATGTGTAATTTAAGATATGTGCAACATGGTAAAATCGAATACTTTTGTAAAGTATATTATGTGATTTAAGTTACTTACATAACTTAAGTTTAAGACTTAAACATATTAACCGTTAAATTGATGCTTGTTTTGACTTCAACTTAATTGAACGATTAAGTTTTAATTAGGTCATAAATAAATTATATAGGTATACACATTAGACTAATTAAAATCATGTTTAATCGACTAAATAAATAGTAGCTTAATTAAAATTGAAATCGTTTATTAAGTAAAACGAATTTGAATTGGAGGTTAATTTAAAGTAACTGATTTAAGGTCTATAGCTTAAGTCAATCAAAAAGCACGTATTTTTTATTTTATTCGATTTAAAGTAATTTTATCAACAAACATAAATACTTAAGTCACATACTTAAGTTCTATACAAATAGATATTAAATGCTTATAACTTCATAAATATTTAAAGATAAAGTTTAAACTAAGCACTCAACAAAATAGAATACATACTCAATTATTTAAAACTTAAATTTAGTCTAAATTATATAATTAAAAATGACGTAAGCTTTTGACTTAAGTCAATTTTATCAATCGATTTTAGTAAATGTGTAATTTAAGATATGTGCAACATGGTAAAGTTCGTTGAATTTTTATTTTAATCGAATACTTTTGCAAAGTATATTATGTGATTTAATTAATTTAAACTTGCAGCTATATACTAAGTTACTTACATAACTTAAGTCACAAAACTTAAGTTTAAGAATTAAACGTTTTATTCGTTAAATTTATGTTTGTTTTGACTAAAATTTAGTTTAGTTAGAAGTAAAAGAAATCTGAACTTAAGGTTACTTTAAAGTGATTGATTTAAAGGCTATGCCTTAAGTTGAATACTTAAGTCACATTTTATACGACTAACATTCGTATGACTCTTTGATTTAAGGTATGCTTGCAGCTGTATACTAAGTAAATTATGTACTTAAATACTTAAGTAACTAAACTTAAGTGTAAGACTTAAACATATTAACCTTTAAATTGATGTTTCTTTTGACTTCAACTTGATTAAACGGTTCATTTTTAATTAAGTCGGAAATAAATTAAGTTTAATCAATTAAATAAATTGTTGTTTACACAAACTTTAAATCGTTTATTAAGTAAAACGAATCTGAATTTGAGGTTAATTTAAAGTAACTGACTTAAGGTCTATAGCTAAGTCAATCAAAAATTACCTAATTTTTATTTTATTCGTTTAAAGTAATTTTTTCACAAAGATAAATATTTAAGTCACATACTTAAGTTCTATACAAATAGATATTAAATGCTTATAACTTCATAAATAGTTAAAGATAAAGTTTAAACTAAGCCCTTAACAAAATAGAATAGATACTCCATAATTTAAAACTTAAATAAATTCTAAATTATAAAATTAAAAATGACGTAAGCTTTGGCCTTAAGTCAGTTTTAAAGATCAATTTAATAAATGTTTAGAGGCTTAGTCCATTTAGTTCGCTTAGTTTTGACTCTAGACAAATATTTTTGCAAAGTATACCCTTTGGTTTAAGTTAAGCTTGCAGCTTTATGCCAAGTTACTTATATCTTTAAATACTTAAGTTACAAAACTTAAGTTTAAGACTTAAACATATTAATTTAAATTGATGTTTCTCTTCAATTTAATTTTATTGATCGATTAAACTTGAATTTATTTTGTAAAATATATGTGTCACTTAAATTTATTTAATTCAATTAGGCTTAAGTCATAAATAAACTGTATACTTATATACTCATTTAATTAAAACTTACATTTAGTCCAATCTGTGTAATTACATAAGCTTTTGACTTAAGCCAATTTTAAAGACCACTTGTAATAAATATTTAAAGGCTTAGTTCGCTTAATTGTTTATTTTAAATGAATATTTTTGCAAAGTAGGATACACTTTGATTTAAAGCAAACTTGCAGCTTTATATCAAGTTACTTATATATAAACTTAAATACTTAAGTCAACAATCATTAAGACTTAAACATAATATTTAAATTGATGTTTCTTTTCACTTGAATTTAATTGATCGATTAAACTTGAATTTATTTTGTTTAATATAAGTACAGTTACAATTTATTTAAGTTAAAAAGACTTAAGTCATAAATAAATTATATACACTAATGATATAGACTAATTAAAATCAAGTTTAATCTAATAAATAAATAGTAGCTTAAACAAAATTGAAATCGTTTATTAAGTAAAGCAAACCAGAATCAAAGGTTACTTTAAAGTTACTATTTAATGAAGCATAAATACTTAAGCCACATACTTAACCTACATACTAACAGTTATTAACTGTTTGTAACTTAAGACTTAAATAAAGATATAGATTTTAAACTAAGCACTCAACAAAGTATAATACATACTCAATAAATTAAAACTTAAATTAAGTCCATTTTGTGAAATTAAAAATTACATGAGCTTTTGACTTAAGTCAAGTTTGAAAACCGATTTAAACGAATATTTTTGCAAAGTGTGATTTAAAGGCAAACCTTTAATTTAAGGCAAACTTGCAGCTATATATTTACTAAATTATGTACTTAAGTAATAAAACTTAAGCTTAAGTTTTAAACATATTAATATTGAAATTGATGTTTCTTTTGAAGTGAATTTGATTTAAGATCAAACTTGAATTTATTTTGTTTATTATGTATATGTTGTTTAAACAATATCCAGATTGTTTAGTAAGTAAAATGAATCTGAATTTAAGGTTACTTTAAAGTAAGTGACTTAAGGAATATAGCTTTATTCATTCAAATTGCACTTAATTTATATTTTATATGAATATTTCTTTAAAATATATCATTAGAATTAAAGTAATTTTGTAACTATTTAATTAAGGTTAAATACTTAAGTCACATACTTAAGTTCCATACTATAACAGAGATTAACTGTTAAAATAAAATTTGATTAGAGAATTTTTTTTAATGCTTTATTTCTTTGAATTAGTCAATACCATACGGATACAGTCGATTAAAATTCATTATTATCGGATAAATAATTTTTATTTTTCAATAAAAAATATATGACTGACTTGAGAATTTAAACCGCAACCAGTGAAACGATAAAATGGGAAATGTTTGATTTCCTATATACATAAAATATTATTGTTGCTATTTTGCTTTGCCTTGTTGTTGGTTTAGTATATAATATTCTATAAATGGCGTGTCATAAAGGGGCAACACATTAAATTATTATTTTCCCATATATGTCTGCCATTATTGCTATTATAGTCTAAAAACATTGTATAAGTAAACAAAATGAAACATGCTTTGGTGTACGTATATTATAGTTGCCCTTATATAGGGTGGAGCAAAAGTTTTGCAATCGTATCATATTGTGAATTTCAACATCAAAACCATGAATGAAAAAGTGTATCGATCTTAAAAATTAATGTCGTGGCTCTATCACGCTGAAATCTTCGTATGTCTATGTTGTACGCTTTGTGGATTTAATCCGTTCTTGTATGTCAAACATCTTTTGTTATGATTCAAAAATTGTAATATTTATTGTTTGTAATAATTAATAATTTTCATATTTACTCTAATAAAAAAAAATTAGAAAATTTTAAATCGCTAAACTTTTAAATTCATGAATTTTCTTTTTAAACTTTTTATACCCCTATAAGAAGCTTTTTTTTTTTAAACTATATATATAAATTATAAATACGTTTATGTATATAGATAAATAAATAGATAAGGGTTATAAATTTCCCAAAATACTATAATTTGATTGGAAATTAATTTGAGTTGTGTGACGTCATAAATATTTTAATTAAAATTTTTTGTCAAAAAAAACGTAAAAACCTAACTAATCTGTGATGACCTCTAATTTTACGACCAAAATTAGCGTACACATAAATGTATATGATTTAATCAATTTTTTTTTTTTTTTTTTTTTAATTTGATAAATAATTCAATTAGGGGCTATAAATTAATAAAAATATATAAAAAGTAAACTGATTAGGATTTTGATAATTTGTGCAATACTTGAAAATCTTCAATCTACTTCGAAACACCGTCGTGTTGCTTGGTCATATGATTTCGATCGGTAATGATCAAATAGAATCATATAATATAGGTATTGCCATTTTTCCATGACAAACCGCCGTCAAACCCAAACTTTTACTATTTTATTTAAGATGTTGCCGCGTTTTCGATTTTCGTTAATTTACACGAAAAAAGCCATTAGCGTGAGAACCAAAAATAGACGTAATATATATAACAAAAAAGTATATGTGGCTTTGAATGCAAAAATTAGTCATCTAATTGAATCGTCATCTGAATGACGACCCACAACAAAAAATCGAAAGTATCTTTGTTTCGGTAATTAAGACTTTAAAAAAAAGTTTGTTTGTTTATTCAATACAACGACGTCGGTCTTATGTACATCCTAATACAATATATATATACACACAACAAACAAATATTCAAACCATTTTTTTTTGTTTTATTTTTTGGAGTCTATGTCTTAAACCGTAACATCACATGAAGATGATAAATGTTGTCACAATTTAACATAAAACAGTTGTCACTTTTCTTTATTTAAATATATTAAGTGTAAGTAGGTATCACTTACACCCAAAAAAATTTTTTTTTAAATTTTGGTTTTGGTTTAATTTGGTGTAGTGTGGTATGGTAAAATGCGGAGCAAAACAATTAGTCCCCTGGGGCGCATTTCAACAATTATCTTGTTGTTTTGTGTGTGCGTGGGTTATACGATTTGCGTACAAAATTTAAATTTATTTTTAAGGGTTTGAAAAGGATATGCCCGATATAATATTATGACAAATTTGCGCTACTGTGTTTGTACTACTGCTGGGGTGACGAATTTTTAATTTCGTACGGTTTGAATATTTAATTTTGCGGTTTTGTTTCAATAAGGCAATTTTAGAAACGAATCAATTTAATTTGGGGTGGGGTTCTAGCACACTAAAATTTCAAATTTATCCGACATCCGAACCAAATATTTAAAAAAATTATTTTTCTTATTTTTCATAATCATCATCATCATCATGACTCTGATACTGTGTGTGATATCAAGCCAAATATTTAATTTTATAAAGTCAAATAATGTTTTACATTAAATATATGATGTAAACATGAAAAATTATACAATACAAAAAAATTTGATAACAAGATAAGAATTGAAAAAATAAATAAATTTTTAAGTTTTAAATATCTTAACAAGTTAAGATAAAATCTTGTACTGTGGTTAAAAATTTTTTTTTATTTTTTTTATTGGATAAGGTATTACTGGCGCAATCTTAAATTTTGTGTCTAAGTGGTTCGTTATGTTATATATAGGGTATCCATTCGATATTTTTATATATACATATATTATATATATCCAAGGAATAAAAACAACAACAGTAACGTATGTTCTTATCACACATATTTTGGATTTATCACATCAAAAAAGTTCTACCGCGTTCTATTATTAATCTAAACACATTTTATGTATGGTGATAAGGAAAATATATATATAACGATAAAAAATACGCTTATATATATATATATATATATATATATATATATATATATATATATATATATATATATATATATATATAAATATATATATATATATATATATATATATATATATATATATATATATATATATATATATCGTCTTTGAATAATTGTTTTACCATAGCTGTATTCTACCATAAGTTGACGTACATATCGAGCTTTCAGTTAAATTTCTCTTTTATTCACTTAAACCACCGTCGCCGAATCCTTTTTAACATTTTTCAAAGTTTGCACTCTATTTCATATAGTAGTATGGTATGCATAATTTTCATTAAGTCAGATGCAAATAATAACGAAAGCTTGGAGCCTAACGAGACGATATTTGATCTGAAGATTATACCTCATATTTTAGTTTACTTGTGAATAGCTCCAAATGTTGATAAGCAAGAAAAAGCGCATACACCATCAATAACGCGAACATTTTTCGATATCGCACTGCCAAATAACAAAACATGTCAAGTTTTTTACGCCATTAATAAAATGTCACCACTAAAGCGTTGATAAGGAATTATCACGTTGAAGCCTACTTGTCTATAAGCGTGGATTTTAATGTGATCATAATTTGGTTTAACGACTGAATCGACAGATGTCATCAGCATCACGCCTATAGATGAAGTTCCATTTGAAGTGCTACATGTGAATTTTTTAAATATGGCCTATTGATACCAAATAAACAAAAACCTTGCAACTAATACAAAGTAACCTTCATTTGACATCTAATTTGAAATCTTACGATAGCGAAGTCATTTTGCTTTTTGTCACTGTCACAATGAATTAAATTGTGACTATAAACTGTGAAAGTATTTGTAACATACTTTTACTGCTGGATTCTTTAGAGTGCGCCTTTTAATTTTCAGCAAGTTATGATCTGTATTTGTATTTGGTATATATGTCTTGAATCAATTCGTGTATGGAAATTATTAGAGATCTCACGGGATTTTTATTTCGTTGCATCCTGATTAAATTTTTTTGTATGGTGTATGCACGCTTTGTTCAAGTTTCTTTTAAACTCCACACGCACAGCCTCTGAGTATTAGTCGGCTATACTCAACACCGTTTTGGTACCTCTGTGTTGACATTTTATTATTTTCTGTTTACAGATGTTTATTCTGGAACAATCCGTTACAGTGGCGCTTTAACAAATATGATTTATATTTTTTATTATTATACTTAACATTTTTTTTTTGGCTAGGCTAGGCTATAAGTTGTTTGAATACGCCAAGTTTTTCTTAATAAATTATTAATGCTCCATGTTAAGGCGTCTAATTGATTCTGCTTTTTGATGTTTACGTTCGAATGAATTTCTTGCAATGAGCATGTTCAGTTATCTATAGCCACTTTTACGTTTACATTAATAAATTTCTGGATTTATTTATTTGAATTATTATTACTGCCGTATCGTCAATTGGTTGATCTTTTTTTTTGCTTTGCCTTCCAATTTTTATTGTTGGTTCATGACGCAAAAAGATCTCTCCGAACGACTCGCCAGATGGAGTCTATAATGTTGCATCCTTTTGATTTTCAAATTGAGTATAGAAAAGAATCGGTAAAAGTCCCAGATGCTCTATCCCACGCTTTTTGTGATGGAATTGCTGCTAATATAGTGGAATCTCCCACTAGTAGTTCATCCCAGTTGAAATCAAATTATCCATTATCTAAACGTACCGCGAGATAAAACCGCGAAACGTTATAATTTTCGTAGTCGAAATAGAAACTTTGACAGTCGGTCTTCGTAAGATCATTTGTACAAAGTAATGCGGCTGAGAAATGTTGCTGTAAGCTAGCTGTTAAATCCGTACCAATAATTATAATCTCGAAAGTGTGAAATTCTGCTTTTCTCCTAAAGCTTTTAGATCGAAAATTATTGGGTACCTTTTATCTAAAGGATATTCGGTGTTAATATGTCAATTTATTTGTTTTCTCTCTGTCTTCCTCTTTCCATGATTAAATTCCCCTTTGGTTAAAATGGACCATTTTTTTAATATTCCGTTACACTCACCAGATCTAGTTGCAGTTTTAGACTTCCTCCTTATTTATGCAAGCCGCTGTAAGTTTCTGGAAGCTATCTTCTTAGATTTTCTTGAATTTCGGAGAAAAAGGATTCATGCAGTATTTGCTCGTGATGTAATTTGTGTCAAAATGTATTGTGTAAAACCGTAAATTTATTTTTATGTGCTGGTAAAGTAAAGTAAATAATACCTTTAATAAATAATACCTTTTTTCGGTTTACTTCGTACTCTCGAGAGAAACTCGAGTATTAGCTATGTCCGCTTTTCGGTCTCAACATAAATCAGCAAATTCAATGTTGGGCATACTCTTGCACCTTTGTGTCCAATTGCACAATGTTTTTTTTGTTCTTCTCCCATCAGTGGATGTTTTTTTCTACTTCTCTATTCCATCTCACCCCACTAAAAGTAAAAACAACGTCTAGGTGATTTTTACGAAATTCTCGTAACTGACAATTGGTCCGACCAGCGGACTGTAAAAATTGTAAAATTATTGAAAAAATTATTGCGTCAAACGAACTTTATTGAACTGTTAGAATGCCTAGGAGGGTAAGTAGTTTGATCAAAAGTTGGTTTAGCTTATCTCAAAGGTCGATTCTAAGTTCAACATACCAAAGAAAGTAGAGGGCTACCACAGGTAGGATTTTTTGCGAAATTCTCCTTACTAATAAACGGTTGGTTTTACTAGCTTTCAAATGTTTCCGTATCCATGTAGATCTGTAGAGCTTTGTCAAACACCACATTTGCCGCGAAACCTTTAGTAGGTTTTGTTAACCTTCTTCTTCAAAACGATGTATGTGAAAGTTCAATGGGTTTAACACTAGTAATTATGAAGCCTTCTATAGACAAAAAATTGATTTATGGTAGATGATTTCTCTATCTTAATATGGAGCTGTCGGAATGTTCAGGATGGTATACTGTTACCGTTTGTTGGTTAACCTTACCACAAGGATTGTGAATTAGAATTTATTTTCTGTGCTTTGGTAGTGTATTCTATAGAATTAGTGGCAAATTCACCGATAATAAATCTTGTGCTTTTTGTATCTTTGTAAAATTCCCAAATTACTTTCTATTCAAGGCTTCAAATTTGAAAACATGTTTTTAACACATAAGGTGTTGTCTTGGGTGCTAGACTATAAGTTTATATAGGATACCAAAAAATTTTATAACACCATCTCTATTTCGATTCAAACTTAATACTTTTCAGTTTAAGATCCACAGCTACATAAAATTTAGGCGAATTCACTCAATCTGTTCAGTAATAGATTGGTACGATTCATTAAGTAAATGTACATCAATGAATGCAAGACATAGTACCTAAAAGAATATTCTACGTAAGGCTATAATTGGCCATAGTATAAATACATATAGTACTACCATCATAAGAAAAAAACAGTTTTAAAAACAGTAACATGTTGAAGATGTCGGGTCGATAGAATTTCGTCAAAATTTATTATAAATATATGACATTTAGGCGATTATACATATAAAAATATTTTAATTATTTTTGAATTTATAAAAAAAAAATATTTGTTGAAAGTGAAATGAAGGAATTCAAATTGTCAATAAAAATATATCTATACACTGTAGATTATAAAAATGTACATCAAAACATGTATGAAATCCAAAAGATTCGCCAATATTTTTTGAATATTATACAAAAATAAACGAGGTTTTAATTTCGTTCAGAAATGTCAAAATAAATGCTATAATCGACTATAAAAATAAGAAAATACTAAAAATACTTTTATTTTTTCTCATATTTTCCATAGTATCTTATTTCTCATGCTATCTCGTTTTAATAACTGAATCTTGAAAATATCGTTGAATGTAAACCTCACATTAACGATCCAAAAAAAATGCAAAAATTGACAGGCAACCTTGAAGATTTTTAATTTTTCTTTTTGGTAATAATATAGCGTTATTCATTCAACTGTACTTTAACAGCTGTATGGAATTACCTTTCACAGCACCAACGCTATTTATTATAAATAGAGCATTTGTTAAAGATTCAAAACTGCATTGAGTAATTTAACATTATTTAAAAATTTATGAATATTGGTATCAAATTCATTTGAAAGTTAAGATATTATTTGAGCGTGTAAGTGGAAATTAGAAATAAATTTTCTTTAAAAATCCTCATTAGAACCCCATCCTACATCACTTGACAATTTTGGCAAAGCTCCATGTTTTTATTTCAGCCATTCAAAATGAAATTCAGTTATTAAACTATCGGTTATCTTTTCATCAACTTCAAGATGGTGGTTATCAGCTAATTGTTTTCTGTTAGGAGCTGTATCTAGAACCCAATTTAAATTTTCTGGATTATGGTTATTTTAGTAGTGTGTGCACTTGACAACGACCTTTTGCATAAATTGCTAAGTTAACTGGCTTTGCTTTATTGGTGTATTTTTCAAAAATCATTTGATAGTTTAGCTACATCTGTACATACTATAGATTCATCAGTTGGGACCGGACCTCCAAATACTCATTAGCTTCACGTCCCACAAATATTCCCTTAGCTCATCATAAATCGTCAAGATGTATCGTCAAATTTTACTTCATACCAGTGACCAAAACTACTACTATACATTTTGAGTCGACAGCTCTGCGGAAGAATTACAAATTTTTCAATTAAAACCCCTTAGCTTGTTATACCACTACAACGCCATTTCTCTTTATACTCGATGATTGCTCCAACTTACACTGGGATTGCACTTTTGTCGGTCATATTTTACTCTTTGATTCAATGGTTCATAATGTCTTGTTACTTCACATCAGACCTATTGTTTCTCCAGCTCAGCATGAGTTTTTCCTTGGTAGATCGATGGTCACTAACTTGATTACATTTTGCTGCTAATTCAGTTACATTTTCTAGCCGCAGGAGCTGATTCTACGGAACGCGCTTATGAAGCTATACTCAACTGGCATATCGGATGTGACTTCGATGTGAATTGCCTTCGAGGTGAGGCAGATTAAAATTCAGATATAGCCTTTATATGATTTTGCTCCACGATCTTTGCTCATCCGCTTATCTATGGGTCCTGCATAGTTGTTTCCCTTATGGGTAAATGGCCTTGATGTATAGTAATTCAATAATTCAAGGGCTCAGAAGGTCTCCCACCAGTTGTTCCAACATTTTAACATTAAAGCGATGATATCGTACACAATGGCAATTATGCAGCTTTACTGCTTGTACTCTTTTTATAATCCAAAAGTGTTTGCGGATGAATGGCAATGTTAATGCATTACCGTCGTGTAACATTTCTTGATGACCCTAATCCAATATATATTTTGTGAGCTGACTCTTATCAGGTAGAATCATATGATGTTTGTCTTCGTAGGGTAGCTGCGAATTGTGTAGCCTACCTTCTACTATAGGATGCTGCTGCAATGATCTAAGAAAGGTTGTAATGCAACTGGCTATTCTTCCGGATGCTCTTTGTTTTGTCCAGTGTGGTTTGTTCTTCGTTGTACTGTTTGGAATAATACTCACAGCACGTGGCCCCATTCTGCTGGTTGTTCGACTCATCTATGCTTTGTTCACCATCTTAAGAGATAAATCGTTATACGGATAGGATGTTTGAGAGATGATTGCATAATATCCTGGCCTTGTTCAAAATTATGTAGCTATCGAAGCCCGTTCCATCAGATATCCATTGTTGCCAAATTTTTCAAAATGACTTACATAATCTGCTGGATTATTTTAAGTTCGGATGTGCTTTCACGTATTTAGGTCACTTTGTTTATGTTTATCTCAATACCTTAATGACTTGTTGGATTAGTCGGCTTAGGTGTAAGGCGCCACATAATTCTAACCTTGGGATTGTCAACTTCATCACAGAAACCAAGTAGCTCAAATTACAAAATCGATTTTAGAATATTGGATGCATCGCGGAATTTGCATAAGCTGAGAGGTTCTCAATTCTGTTTTGAGTCGAACACATTTGTCCGAAAACTCGGATGGTAAAATATCATCCCAGCCTAAGTTCAGCCTCCAGCTGGATTGTAATGAATCCACAGCATTTTTATTGACTCTTCAATCATTGTATTCAGATCGCCAATCAATCTCTTGGCCACCGGAATTATTTCTAAAATATCTAGGTGATTACTGAATCACTTCTCCAGTTTCATTTCACCCTTGTACATAGTAAATGGTTTAGTTGTCTGTATATGTTGACTTTATTCTACTGTGTTGGCATCGGTTAGTACATAATCTACTTAGAAGTCGTTTTTTAAGACTTGGTTGGCTTCCGGATAGTACTTTCATCATTTGACACTTGATGGAGAGTTCGAATAGTCAGGTAGAGGAAAGCCGATGTCCTATATGTTACTGTGTTTAGTTAGTATTCTTGTAGAGACCGATTTTTTGTGCTCCCTCTACAAGATGGTTTGATATGGATGATGATACCATGTACGTCCCTCACTACAAGTTGATTTGTGGACCATCCTTTTAACGTGAAGGAAACATCGAGTATAGTTTTTTCTGCAGATATCGAAAAAATATATCGACAAATAAAAATGCAGGGTTTGTGTTTGGGATTCTAACGATTGGAACATTTGCTCTTTATGAAGATGAACTATTCTGTAATTTTCGGGAACTCTCTAGGATTGACTAATATAGTTTCGTATAATCTAACGGAGTCTGGGTTCAGTTTCTTCTTGATTAGCAATAAAGAAGAATGCTCATCTACAGCCATTCTATGTTGTGTCATGTAATGCTCCAATATTTGCAACTTGTATAGTTGGTATAATAACAGCTGGTTCAAGTTGGCAAAATTCCATTTCTCTCTGCAGAAGATATAAAAAAACTTGCCCTAAACGAAAAAAGTGTCCGACTGCCTGCTGCTAGAAAGTGATTTGTAGGTTTTGTAAGTGGTGCGCCAGTATCAAACTCTCTCTGAATGTGACTAATACTGTAAGATTTTATCATATTTTCGCATCCGTTCCCCAATATTATTTTATTATAGCCTCCACGATACCGTTATAAATAGAATGGATAATTAGTGTTATGGTATAACTTTCTTCTCTATCCGTCGGTGAACTCGATTTGCAAAAGGGTGAATTTGGAATACAACACCTTAAACTTTCAAAACCCAAACCTCATAGCTGTGGTAGTACTTGCGTATTTATTACTACAATAATTTCAGATTGTAAACCAACAAAAATAATTTCAATAATACCAAACTAATCTGATTACGATTATAGAGATTAAACGATTGAATTGTGTTGCATGCACCGTTGCGACTGTGCCGCATGACAAATTTGTGTTAGCTGCGTGGCACAATTATTTTTTTATTACGTAACCTCGTCTCGTACGCCAATGCATTTTTTTATATTTAATTGTTTATATATTTATTTATTTATTAAATATTAAAAATAAAAATGTTAGTTATCAAACTAAATAAATAAATCTAGGTTAAGAACATTTTGTGTGTATATATAGCATGTTGTTGTTCGAGAGACAACAAGAACGGATCGGCGAGATAATTTTTATGTGTAGCGGAAATGCGTTACTGCGCTAAATATATATTCATACGGGCCTAGCTTAACACGATTATTTTTGTTTTTTGTCTTGACATTTTAGTAATGCATCAATTTTTAAATTTTAAATACCATAGTTTTAGCACATACATCAATCAAGCATGGATAAGTCGAGGGATTTTTACGCCGCATGTCAGTGAAAGCTTCGCGATCACAATTTTAATTTTTTTTTTGTTGCTTTTTTTTTTGTTGAATGTTAAATTAAATTAAATTAAAATAAATTTGACATTGATCGATGTGATTTAATCAATATTTTTTTTTTGTTACCATTTTCAGGAAAGACACGAACAAAAGATAAATATCGAGTTGTATATTCAGACCATCAACGTTTGGAATTGGAAAAAGAATTTCATACGTCACGTTACATTACGATTCGTCGTAAAACTGAATTGGCCCAATTCTTACAGTTGTCGGAGCGGCAAGTAAAAATTTGGTTCCAAAATCGTCGCGCCAAAGAGCGTAAACAAGCTAAGAAACGGGATGATAATCCAAATGGTGTAAATAGTGCCCTGCCCCAACATCATAACAGTTCGCTGATGGATATTAAACCAAAATTAGAACCGGGCTATCATCCATCATTACATCAAATGGGTGCAATGAGTATGGGAATGACGACAATGGGACTACACCATCCGCACCATCATCACCATCCATTACATAGTCATTTAAGTGTACCAACATCACAAGTTGGTACTAGTTCGGTACTTGGTATCTGACCAAATGATTACAATAATTTTAATGATAGTGGTAACAATAATAATAATAATTTAAGTTATAATAATAATTTTCAACATTAAAAAAAAATTTATAACAAAAATATTTTATTTTGAGATTAACAAAATAATTATATATTTAATTATATTTTTATGGCTTGTGTGGTGTGTGTGTGTGTGTATGTGTAATTAAACTTAAATAATTTTAAAAAATAATAATATTAATTTAATTATTATACAGTGAAATTAAAAGAAAATAAAAAGCCTTATTTAGCAAGAAAAAAAAAAAACATTTTAAAAATGTTTTATAATAAAAAATAATTAAAATTATTTAAGTGTTATATATATATATTATAATTAATTAATAATTATTAACATTCCATCAAATAACCGTCCCATTTATAATTTTTTTTTTATTTTTATTATTATTAAAAATTAAATAAATATTGAAATTAAATTTAAAATTGAAATAAAAACAATAAAAAAAAGTGCAATGAATTAATTAATTAAATTAAATTAAAAAATATATATAATTATAATATAAGTATATATATATAGAAAATTAAAAAAATTAATTTTAATTTTTAATAATTTATATAAGTTTTTATTTTATATATAAAATTAAATAATACATTTTGATTGGATTATTATTTTTAAATTTAATTATTATAATTATAAAATTTAAAAAATTTAATTAAACGCAAACAAAATATATTTGTAAATAGATTATAATTATAAGACAAGAAATTAAAAATTAAAAAAAAAAACGAATTAAATCAACAAAACAACATCAACAAAAAAACAATTATTATTATTAAATGAATAAAAATGTCAATAAATTAAATGTGTTTAAAAAAAAAAAGATAAAATAAAAATTCGATTTTAATTTAATTAATGGGATAAGGCGTATAATATATGTGCACTTGAGAAATGCAGCATGCAGGTGAGGTAATTAACCTATAAGCCACATACGTCTTAGGAGTTGACGTAATATTATATGCTGGTTGTATAAGGTTGGGATCAAGGATATTATCTTCGATTCCACCGGTGTTCGTAAGTATTTAAATTTTGTATTTGTAGGTCTTAAGAGATAGGCCAACAATTATGACCTAAGTTTATACATAAAAGAAAGAGTGAGATAGTACCATTAGTACTCTCAATGAGATGTGTAAACTTTAAAGTTTACAATTATTGTCGACGTTGACGCGTCAACAATGCGTCAACAATACGTCGACGCCAATTTTATGTCGACAATGACGTAATGTCAAGAAAAAAAATTATTTCGATAATTTCTTTTGTTTTTGTTTCTTTTTTTTCTGCTTTTTCCTCTCAATTCTATCCGAATTTTGCGGTAATCTTTTTATCTTTTACTTTACAAGAGTAAGATGTCATAATTTTACAATAAATGTGAAAACCAGCGACTCAGCAACAACTTTAAGTAAGAATACGACAGATTGAGTCCACATGTTACTGACCAGTGATGTTTTAAGAACTGAACGAAAATGTTTCGTTCAGTTCTTAAAACATCTCTTGATGAGGAATTTAGTTAAAAATTATTTGTCATCTCATCAGGCCATGGCGACCGAGTGCTATGTGAAAATGCTGTTTTACGCTCTATATATATTTATGTACAGTGTACATGTAGTGTTAGCGAATTATATGAATGTGCACGAAATATCTGAATAATTGTTTTTTTTGTGTTTGTGTAGTCGCTACACAAAGTTAACAGAATTTGTTGAAATAGCCAGAAAAAGCAACATTTGTCAATTTCCGCAATGTTAGACTATAAGACGGATCCATATAGATATTAGATATCTTTAACCTTAATTTTTCTTAAGTTTGGGCGAAAAATGTGAAAAACGTGACATTATCGGTTTTATCTTTTATTTTAAATTGAGCAAGTGACTGATTTTCTCTTATCACAACTGCCGAACTGATTGAGTTGAATGACTTTAGGGAAAATAGAAGTAACGGGTTTTCCAATAAAAAAACGAGTATTTTTTACGAAAAATTAATGAATGTTTATTTCATTTTAAAGAGGAAGGTATGCCATTAACATTTGAAAATTATATCAGCCAAATGGCCGCCAATCTCGGTGGCCAATTGTGATCATCTATTCGAGAAATAACACGGTCAGGAAACATTTCTTGCAAAATTGCGATTGTTTCGTTGCTTGTGTGGCTTGTAGCGTCGTCTTGCTGAAAATAAACATCCTCCACATCAATATCTTCCAATTTTGGCCATAAAAAATCATTAATCAAAGATCGACGAAGAATCGATAAACCTGGGTTTTTTTCAACACTACGGGCTTCAGAAGCAATATTCTCAGGTGTTCTTGAGTGACGCACACGGTTTCGATTCTTTACATCACTAACTTATCCCAACAGCTCAAATTCTTCCACCAGTTTCAATATTGCCGGCCGAGGCGGTGCTTCACGACGACCAAAAAGTGCTTTAGTTTTGCGAACTATGACTCCAAAATTTTCATCATTTTTGTAGTAAATTTTAACAATTTCAATGCGTTGTACTATTTTTAGTAATAGCATAGTTGTTACTTGTCAAATGTCACAAGATGCCAGCTTCAAAATTGAAAGCTGCCCCAATAGCAGGCTATTCAAAATGAAACTTCTTATTGGGTAACCCTTTATTTTCAAATATTGAAAAGAGAAAAATATTAAAGACCCAAATGTTTTTTGGAATTCGGTGGACATAAAAGTTTTTGAGATTGCTAGTTTGGCTAGAAAATATTTAAAAAATCCAGCCAGTTCCGGACAACTTGAAAAAAAAAATTTTCAACTGGGTTATATCAAAAATACAAAATAAAATAAAAGTAATATTTTTCTATTTTTGTTGTTGACGCGTCAACAATTCACGTCGACAAAACTTGTTATTGTTGACTACAAAAATACGTCGACAATAATTGTCGACGTCGACGTTTGTTGACGTCGCTCATCGCTGAATTTTATTGTCAGTATTTTTTTACTGTGAAACCAGAAGGAGAAAGAAATACTGGTTTTCTCTATTTTGTTATTTTTTTGTTACAACAAAAAAAACGATTGTCTTTGTCACTCTAAAGTAATATAGTATTTTTTCTCCTTCTGGCTTCACAGTAATAAAATACTGACAGTAAATGTTCATTGTGGAAAGCCATAATGGACACAACTAGTTTATGGTAGCTAAAATAAGATACATTAATGTAGGCTCTAAAATTAATATTTAAATCCCCGCTCATAATCATAAGGACGAAATGTATGAAATTGATTATGTTTTCGACAGATTTGTTCTACAATATTTATACAACTACCGAAATCATCTTATTCTCATTGGGAAGCTTAAGTTCAGCCGTACATATATCGCCAATGGGTTCTGTTATACTGCTACTCCTGCAGCCCGCCATCTCTCTTGAACTGAACACAGCATTCAAAATTAGGAGTTTTAACATGCTGGTCATTGCATAGACAGGCTTAGGAAACAAGAGAATTAAGCATCTCTGCGTGACTAAAACAGTTAGGTTTAAACGATTTGATCTGAGACTCTGGCAGTTCAATGTTAAAGAGACGTTAGTACAAAATTCGCCATTACATTCTGAGCTGCACTTAGCGGGTTTGTGGTGGGACGCGCTAGCTCTGATGAACATCCCTTCTAGACTCGTTACTCGTGAAAAAACGCCATACATAAGTTGTTGACTGTGTTTTTACGGTAAGAGTATCTACTTTGTTATAGGTACCACCCTGTAATGCATGAAGTGTGGTTGCACACGCAGACCACAGTCTTTTGTCCGAATGTTGTTTTGGAAAACATTTTTTTCCAGTTGAGCTCAATCCAGAGTCGTTTGACATTTTGACTGTTGATTTTTTTATCGTTTTCGTTTTCCTCATCAAAGTGGCTCTATTCGATATAACTCAGACAGCTCATAGTTCCGTCACCAGTCACGTAAAACGTGACTCGATAAAATGTTTTGATTGCGGTATTTATTTCATAAAATTGTAGTCCCCGCCACAGTGTAACACCATCAATGGACTGCCTAATTTGCTTGCACATTGGAGTTGCGGTGACTCGAGATAGCTGCTTCAAATCTCCGATCGGAAACAGGTCCTTTCATCCAAACGGAACATTAAGACCACTGAAATTTGCTTGAGTTGCTGAATCGACCTGTTGTAAAGGATCGGCTAACATCATGCTCACTTCATCAATTATAACAGAGTATGAACGTACTTAAAGAGAGACCGAAACCGTAGAATGACTTCAATAGAAAGAGGCAGTGCCATCGATGACTACAACCGTCTTGAACTTTGAAGCGCATGTAATGAATGAATTAAAAAAACAATCATTTTCCATAAAGCGGTTGTAAATATTCTTTAGCAGCCGTATTACAAGTCAGTATTACGGGTCCGGTTAAAAAGATTTGCAATGGTTTGGTATCTGTCTCTTGCGAAAGATTCCTTTTGGTATGCATTAGGAGACCCTTTGTCTTTTATTGGCTGAGCGCATGAATCTAGAGAATTCTTCATTCGGCATAATTCTCGCATTTGGATTAGCATAAAAAGCGGAATGAGCCACATTCAGGCATTTGTGCTGATAGTAGATTAGTCAAGTCATTAACTAATTCGCAGTCTGGGTTTTCATCATCCATACTCATCTGTCAACAGATATCCATAGGCAGTCAGTGCTAGAGTGAAATTTTCGAGATCGGCTGGTCTCTTTTGATATTTATCAAACCAATCATCTTGCCGCAAACCTCGACTGATTCCTCGTCTACATTGGTAGGCACAGCAGATAACACGCCACCTTCTGACTTGTAATCCCGACTGTGTTGAGCATATCGACACGTAGATTTCGAGTATTGGGCCGTACTGCCCAATAGCATCTCGAAGCCTCCTTATCGGCATGAAACGAAACCGTGGCAAGATTAGCCGCTCCACCACTAAGTCGAGCTCGGATAGATTGGCAGGTCATTTTGGATATACAAAACTATTAGATTTAGAAACTACTGGAACTCTTAATTTTTTCAGTGATCACCTAGAAACATTGTTCCCGAACATTTCTGAACTCTGCCGTCTATACTTGACGAATTAATTCTATTAGAGAGCTTTTAGCTTCTCAATCAAATAGAGGAGCATCGATTGCGTGTAAAAACATATGAGGCTGCTTTAAGTGGGAGAAGTTTTTGAGAGTGGTTTCAAAAGTTTAAGAACGAAGAATTTGATACCGATGACAGAACAGAACGATGAAAGCCGATTATTTTTAATGTGAAATAATGCTGGCGAGCAAAAACCAATGAGTTTTTTGCGTCGTACAGTCACTGGTGATAAAAAATGGATCCACTACGATACCCAGAGAAGAAAAAATCAGAGAGCTACCTATGGCCATGCTTCAACATCGACAATCAAGCCGCATATTCATGGAAAAAACAAATTCTGTGTATTTGATGTGATTAGCTTGGTGTCGTGAATTATGATTTGCTCAGTCCGAAGTCCGAAAAAACCATGAATAGGGTTCTCTAAAAAAACGTGTAAGGAATTTTTGATGCTTTTAAAGAACTAAATTAATAGAAAAAGGCACAAACAAAAAATAATCTTTCACCGAAACAATGCACTGTGTCACAAGTCGTTGGAAACGATGGCCAAACTACACGAAATGGGCTTCAAATTGCTTTCCTATCCATCGTATCCTTCAGATCTGGCTTTAGTAATTACTGTTTGCAAACTTCAACAAATTTCTCCAGGGAAAGATATTTTTGTCTAATAATGTAAAGAACATGCGCATAACGTTTTACAGATTAGTTCACATTCCCACCACTATCACCATAACACAATTCAACGCAACCGTAAAAAATAAAAATTAAAAACTCACAATATCAGCAGACAACTTAGAAGCTTAGATCGAATGACTATCTCTACGAGTGCAACAAGTATTTGGCCGTTTTAAAATTCTAAAGCAAAAACTCAAATTTAGTCGTTCTCAAATCGGATGAAATTTCTCGTCAGCATAGTAGTTCACGATCAAAAGAGCAAAACACCCAAATTGCTAAAATTGAGCAGTTCTACTTCATACACCGAAAAAAAGACGGTAACTAGAGGTTATGCGGTGACTACCGAGAATTAAACTCGAAAACAAAACTTGATCGTTATCCGGTTCTTTTTATGACCAAATTCATATACCAATTCGAGGCATGCACAATTTTCTGGAAAAGCGACCTGATCCGGGCTTATCACCTGGAATCCTTATCGAGGAAGAAGACATCGGAAAACCTCAACCATCAGTATTTTCAGTTTGTTTAAGTTTCCTCTAAAGTTTTCGAGATCTGCCATTTGTATTTCCTTACATCGACGATCTTCTGATCAACTCAAAAAATACACCTCAAAAATTTTGAGGTGTACAGGTACACCTCAAAAATGTAAATATCTTCTTCCAACACCTAACATCTTTGAGCGGATTCCATATAAGTACAATGGGAATGTCACCCAACAAGCAAAGCATATATACGAGACCTCCAACAACATGCACCACTTTTCTTCTTCTCGAAAAAGTTAAATTAAACCAAATCCGATACAGTATACATACGACAGAGAATTATTATTTGCTTTTTCGGCCATCAAGCATTTTAAACACTTCGTTGAAGAACGAGAATTTATTCCATTATCCGACCATAAACCTTTGACGTTCACATTTCATCAAAACCCCAAAATGTCATCTCCACGACATTGCCGTCATTTAGGCTTCATTCCTAATATACATCGAGTATCCGTCACATTTCGAGAGATAGCAACATCGTCGCAGATACTCTGTCTTCTACTGAGAAGACCAAGTGAATGATGTATAGAGCTAGTAAAATTAATGGAATCAAATCAGTCTTTAAAATTCAATCCCTGTTACACAACGTCCCTTTTTTCTAAGTCGACAGATTTACGAAGCATATGTTACTACACGTAACGTCTGTCGTCCCGGTATTCGAGATGCTGCGAACCAAATCAAAAAAATGCGTATGGTCAGCAATGAACCAAGAAATACTATCTTGAGCAAAGCACTGTATACGTTGCCAGGAGTGTAAAATAACGAAGCACGTCAGAAGCAAAACTGGAATTTACCAACGGACTACAAACGATTCAACGAGGTTCACTGTTCACATCGACATAGTCAGACCAGTACAACCATCTGAGGGTTGTTTTTATTGTTTGACAATGATCGATCGCTACACTCGTTGGCCAGAGGCCAATTCCGAATATTAAAACAGAAACCATAACTGATGTCATCACTAGATTTTAAAGATTTTTAACCATCATGGATTTTCAAGATTTTGTAGATATTGAAATTTATGACTTGTAGGAAATTTTTAGTTTATGGCATAGTTTGATTAGTTTTTAAGAGCCAGCTGTCATGTTTTTTTTCAGATTATGTATGACATTGGAAAATTCAATTGGTGGGATAAATTTTACAGGTCAAAATAAATTATAATTTTTATGGTAAGTTATAAGTTTTTCATAAAAGGAAAATTTTTTCACTTAGTTGTCAACCCATTCTGGGTTAACTATCCGAGTCAATTGAATTCAATATCAAACCTCCTGCACTTTGTGTTGTATCCCTTTGTGCCACCGAGACTGACCAACGCGATCTAGTTTAAGCATGAAGGACAGAATCTAGAGGTTAAGTGATCGAGAGTATATAGTCAACTGCTTAATATAAAGAAGTTTACCAAACAATTGCCGGGTGACGTCACTCTTGAAGACATCAATACGCTCCAAGACATCAGATGCAAGATAAGCATAGAACAAGCTATCCAATCGATCCAATAAATAAAACCCATTATTACATCACTTTAACAAACATTTTTCGAGCAAAAGACATGCATCCACGCCAACGAACGAGAATTACTTCGAATTTTGGACACAGCCGATAAAATCATTCGTGGGCTTCAAACATTGAAATCAAACGCTGAAACAAGTGGTCCATGGCTTATCCATATAGTGTTGAGCAAAATTAATAGTGAATCCAAGCAAATGTGGGTAGCTTGAATCAGGAAGTAAACACTTTCCTACGTTCCTTACTTTACTCGAATTTCTAAACAAGAAATGTGATGCATTAGAACTTTGTAATGTAACCACCAAAAAACTCAGTCTATATACATCCCATGGTTTGATGTCCAGTATTCAAAAATAAGAACATAAAGACCCGATTAAATTTAGCGGATACACGAGCTATGTCACAATTACCTGAAAAATGTCGTATAACAATGGAAATGCAGAAAGTATAGTCAGTCAACCATCGACGAGCCACCACAGTCCATTGAGCGACTCATTCATCGAGAAAACAAAACATGGCAACTTCTGTGCGGAATTAATAACGAAAGATCAAAAATCTCCGCCAGTTTCGGTATAAGAGTTCCGTAATAGCATTAACTTGCTTTTTAGTTAGAACAATAGCGCCATTAGGTGTGATTGTGTGTGTAGCTGAGGAAAACGAGTGAATTCGAACCAAAAATGCATTTTGAACTTTAAATGTTGACGCCAAAGTCTTTGAGCAGTTGGAAAATTTTAAAATGGCGTTTGTGTTCCTCATTTTGCGATGCGACAAGAATGTTCTCGATATATGTAAAAATAAAGTCTAAGAATTCATAAATCAATCGCTGAAATCCTTGGGTGACATTTCTGAGACGGACTGGTATTCGAGTGAATTCGAAGAGGCTGAATGGAGTTGTGTGTGCTGTTTTGCAAACGTCTTCAGTTGCGTCGTGAGTTAAATGACAAGTTCTCACTAGATCTATGTAGGAGAAAATTGTGCATCCTTGTATAAATATGGAGAAGTATTCAATGTGGGGAATCAGCTAGCAATCTGGTACTTTGGCCTTATTGGGCCATCGATAATCACCACAAGATCTTCAATTTTCTTGACCGATGTTAAGCGGACTAAGCGGCCAGTGCAATGCGGATTATTTCTAGGATTTCCATGTCCAAAACGAGCTTTTTATATATAGAGTTGCTCAAATTGGCTCCGGCCAGGTTCGTGATGTGATGAAACACTTTGGATGGTCTTCGATCACCAATATCCTCTTCCCGTGCCTCCCGTTGTCGTTTGTTGGAAGGTGCTAGTCGTTCCAATAGCGACGCCTTTGGTATTAGTTTTAATTTAGAGGATCTAAAAGTAAATTGGAAAACATAACGTTATTAGTATATCGACTGAACGATGCTAAGTTCAGTATTACAACCGATGTATCAAATATTGCTATCGTATCAGTACTGCAACAATACAAAAACGTAAGCTGGGAGCCACTTCGATGGTTTTCCAAAAAAATTACTGAAGCAGAAAATACTCATTTTCAATACGCATTTGTCAGAGAATTACTTGCAATATATCTGTCAATAAATCATCTTCAGATATTTTATAGTAAGTCAAGATTTTTCCATCTACACTGACCATACACCTCTGACTAGAGCACTTCAGTCTAAAACTACGTAGTCCAATAAAAGCATGGCTTTTGGATTACATCAGTCAGTTTACCACAGATGTTCGGCATGTGAAAATTAAAGACAATGTCGATGCGGATACAATATCCCGCACGATCAGCCACAAAGCGGCACCAGTTAACAATAAAACAAAAACAATCGTAACAGTTGAAGCTATATTTTCGACTATCACACTATCACTCAGGTGCAAAAGCAGACTTAGAACTTCAGAATTTACTTTCTGATTCCAGAAGTTTTATTTTTAAATTTTCAGATAAGTTTACAGTCTAGTATTACTTTCAAAAATCGGCCTCTGTAAGTAACGGTACGTGAAATGCCGTTTCTGACAAGAAGGACCACTACCAGATTTTTGTATTTCTTAGTTAAGTGTACCAGATTTAGTTTAGATAGGTTAATTTCTAGCCCACGCTTGCCGGGTCATCTTGTAATAATTATGATCGAATTTTCTATTACCTCCTTAATTGTGCAAAGGTGTTTACCAGAGACCGTATAACGAATCAATTTGATTATGAGATGCTCTACATCCATGAAAGACAATCCTTCTATGATTGCATCCGTTTATCTATATACCCATTCCAACGTATTGTCCAGAGATATATTTAAACAGCCGCTATTCAGACGACTGAGAAGAGCAGATCCACTCTATATTTATCAAAAATAAAGCCATTGGACATACATATTAAAAAAAAATTATTGTAGATATATTGCCGACGGATTATTTTACCACAACACAAACCCAAAAAATGGTCATAATCAAATACTAATTTTTTACCCACGTTTATTAAAAAAAAGATTGTCTTAAAAACTTCACAAATCGTTGAAGTATAAAAAGTTAATGAACTTTATATTCTTCATGCCTCTTTGACATTTTGCGCGTTTGTAAATGTGCCAATGCAAAATAACTATAAATGAATATACGAGAAACCAACGTCAAAAATGCAAATAACCAAAACAACATCAACAACAAAAAAAAAATGAGCTAAACAGATATAAGCTTTTGGGTTCGCGAATCACAAACCACACACCATACATCATATCATACCCCGGTACCAACAACAACGTGAAGAAAAATGCTTCAGCCAATTAAGTTATAAAATAGAAACGAGATTTTTTTTTTCACATTTCAAATCACAAGCTAATTTACCGACAATTTTTTTAATGAAAACATGAATCTTGTATATATGAATATACACATGGATATATTATAGCTTTGTTGATTGTATATATGTCTCGAGATCATTTGAATTTAAGTACAAACCAACAACAACAACATTTTTTTTAAAAACTAAAAATTTTTGTGATAATTAAGCCGCTCGATTACAAGCTATAGCGTTAGTATACGCCAACAACACACAAAACGTAAAAATTTTAAAATGGAAAATTTTAATTAGCAGGTCTCAGACATAATTCTGTGTTTACGTGCGTGTGTGTACGTTATTGCAAAATCCGGGAATGCATTTAACTTTAGCCGTGTGTCGACAACGACAACGGCAATGAATAAAACTTTTTTTTTTGTAATTAACGTAAATTAAAATGTAAACAATTAAAACAAAATGTCATTATTTTTATATTTACCAATCCATTGATATGGGGCTTTGATTGCGTTTGATGTTTTACAAGAATCCCGCAACGCGATGTATATTTTAATACCGCATGTGAATCATACCGTTGTATATAGTTGTCATATTTATCTGTACGCATATAGATTGAGTCCGCAGGTGTCGCGGGTGTCGTTAAATTATTGAGAAATATGTTGGTTTTACGGTAATTAAATGTTTAGTGTTTTAATATTTTAATGAGTGTTCGAGGATACATTTTAAGAAAGTAGTACAGTGTATAATGTAACCAAATATTTAACGATCTTTGTAAACATATATATTGGCGCAAAATTATCCGAGTTACATAACAATGGGGCATGCTATATGATTTTATTTTGTGTTAGTTCAATTCTCATTCGTAGATGGCTATAGCGTAGGATAGGTATTCATACTTTATCGTTTAAGCAATTTAAGCAGTAATACGAGTATTTGCAAACATAATATATTGTTATGCAAACATAAAATTCATGGAACTGTAAAAAGGAGGTGCATTTTAAAATAAAAATTTGTTTTACTTCCCATGATCGTAAAAAACTTAAAAGGAGCACCCTCCCTCTGATCTTTTAAAGTGGTCAAATTAAATTAATTTAAATTTAGTAGCGAGTTAGGTATAATCTCTGCAATAATGATAGTAAAGAAACTTTTTTTAAAAGTTTTCGGCAATATATTGCCGGGGAAGAAAACCCGAAATTAATAATTATAAAGTGTCAGTACAGGGTTTGTTTAATTTTACTTCCTCAATCATTTCATAAATTTAGATAGCTTATAAGTTAGTGCTTTAATGTTTGAATTCTGGTTTTCTTCTTTCTCAGCCGGACAAGCGCATTTGGCTTTAATAATTGATAGACAAAATTATAAAGCTAATAAAGCATTTTTCTAGCCTACACTGGTCACCTTTTTGCAGCTCCACACTGCTTAACAAAAACACACATTTTATTGGAGATTAACTGTTCGACTTGTAAGCGTTCTAGCTTTCCAGTACATGGTAAGGTCCGTTATAAACGAAAAATCTAGCTGACAATCTGACGGTTTATCATTATTTATACAATTACTCCTACAAACCATAAGCTTTTGCCATAAGCTTTATCTTTTTGGACTGGTGCGACAGAACTTTGAAATTCTTAAGGATTTATAAATTGTTATTACGAGTATAAAATCAAAAATTTAAGTAAATTTTAAGTTATATATAGTTTTAAAATATTAAAAACTATGTATATACATGTATATATATATATATATATATATATATATATATATATATATATATATATATATATATATATATATATATATCAAATTGGTACACAAACAATAACAATTGAAGATTGGAGGCTAGCTCCTGGTGACAAGAATTATAAGTAGTGATTCCATGTAAAATTTGACATTTCTGTGTTTTGCTTGTTATATCAAAACTATTCGATTTTTTAAAAGTGTGTAAAATAAAACAATAAACATAAATTAAAAAATAGTGTAATATTAAAGTTTAAAACTAAATCTATTATTGTACTAAGTTAAAATTGTACTAATTTAGTGTATTTGGTGGTTAGTGGATATACTTTTTTCATTATGGATGATACCAATGGTAACACATCCAGAGTTTCCTTAAATTATTGTGTAGTTCCCCAGTGTGGTTCCATTAAATCCTTCACTATATCTTTGCACCGTATTTCAATAAAAGTGTTGCAATCACGAACAGAACTTATTAAATGGAAAGACAAATATTTGTTAAGACCACTTCATCCACCAAATAAACTGTTCAAAGATAAACTGGTATAAGGTCCTTTCCAACAGAGAATTTACCTGAATTAAACCCAACAATGACAGCTCTAGAGTAAATCGTTTAGTAAAGAGGACTACTGCAAGAACTCAATTAACTTAGTGTGTAACAAAAATAAATAAGTTGAAATATATACGTATTATTTATTAAAATTTATTTTTAGTTCTGAACATCTAGAATCTCAACCTGATAATTTTGGAGATCAGATAGAAAATCCCTTCATAAGATTTTCCAATAAATCGATACAGTGTAAACCTAGGGTGACCAGATGTGGTAGATAGGGCGATGACGTCATCGGATCTCAGGTTAATATGTGGAAAATATAATACCATTCGTGGACTAAAACTTGCAGATAGTGTCTGTTCCTCATGTAAGAGGCGGTTGGTTTTTTATCTGGCAGAAGGTATAAACTGCTAGAAGAAGGATACCTCGATCAAAAAACCTTCTATAACGACAATAAAAAATCAACAAAACGAACAAATTCTCCAGATGGCATATTAATTGTCTTGTAGGCATATTAATTGTCTGGGGAAAACCAATCATTGCTTTACCCATCCGTACCAAGTACTTAGACAATCTAACTGCGTAGTTCAGCAGAAAAACGAAAACGCTTAGCTCCATAAACAATTCAGAAAAAAGGGCTTCCACTCTTCTTGCTTACATTTAATAGAAATGAAGATTGTTCAAAATAGGACCACTAAAAAAGAACACGAAGCCAATACCTCAATGCAAAAAATGCAAAGGTTTCAACACCAAGCAGAAATATTGCGATCGGGAACCTAGATGCGTAAAATATGCTGGAAAACACAATGCAACCGAGTGTACAGAAAGTAAGAACAATCTCCTCGAAACACTTAAGGTACAAAAGAGAAACCAATTTAAAACCAAAGTTCCAAAACCATTAATTATAGGTACAGGGAGGAAAAACTACTCACAAATTATTCAACAATCATCTAATGTTAATTAAAACCTTAAATGCCATAAATGCACGATATTGAAGCTCTATTCAAACGTCTAGAAAAGCAAGAAGCCAAGAACGTTGCATCGTTACTCTTATACTAAGTAAATGAAAATGCTAATGCAAAACAGAATACCGCAGCTTATTTTAAAAATTGTTTCTAAAATTAGAGGAAAATAGCTATTCGAAGCAGAATGCATAAATAACTACGAATTCCATTAAGGAATAAAGTAATAAATCAATAAATTGCCGTACTGATATAAATAAAATACAATATAGATTTCATTGAATTATTTGTAACTAAAGGGATTTGTGAGGGTTATATGTGCCTCGAAAATGCAGCGAAGAGATATATTCTAACTACTACTTAAGCCAATTATATAGAATAAAACAATAAAAGATGCACTTGAGAATAAGCAGATCAGCTCCAGCAACTTTTTAGACTTTTTAGAGTTCGATCTCCAATATACGATTTTAATTCTTAAATCGTATATTGGAGATCAACATTTCTCTTTGTGTAAAGAACACAAACTACACTGGTCTGCAAGGTTATTTGGAAGAAGTAAATTGGGATGAAACTCTAAATGCTTGTATGCAAATGAAAATGTTGACCAAGATCATACATCATGGCCTTTAGCTCCGCATGTTCATGTCTTCAACAAAGTGTAACGAATCAAGGTGCGAGTCCCAGTTGTTGTCATTAAAAAACGACACCATTGGGATCCGCACCCTGATGACGTTAACAGAATTCTTCCAGCAGAGGCCTTGCTGCGGTATTATAGCCGGCTAGAGCTCAAAGTGGGGCGTGGGGTTTGCAAGGCATGCTTAGAAGCTGGAATAACCGTAGGAAAGGATTAGAAGATAGGAAGGCGGGGCACCTGAACAAGTCTCGGCACGCAATCGGACTTGTAACCATCACATCACGAAAAATTAAAAAAAAAGAATCACTAAATAAATTTTAACAGTAATTTTAATTAAGATAAAAATAAATTAACAGAAAAACAATAGCAACGATTTTGAGAAAAAACAACAACCAATAAATAAAATATAAAAACATAAATAAATTAACAAAAGAAACAAAAAAAAATCTTAATTAAATAAACACAAAACTTAATTAAAACGACAAAACCAAATCTTTAATACTAATTACACACACAAAAGAAATAATAATATATAAATAAAAAAAAACTTTTGTTCAAATCACCATCTTGTACGAAGTCTACTTTACTCATATCTGGATTCATTCCTCCGGCCATTATCATTTTTAGCACAATAAATTTGCCGGTGGTTTTATATGTTGCTTTATCATAGTCATCGATCTTATCACATATCGATTCTTCACGGTGGCCTTGCATACACGACCTTTAACTTCTGTCGTTGTAAATCACTGTACGCAATAAACACTTATCAACAGCAACAACGAATATTTAAAAAATATTTGCATTTTATTTTCTTTACTATTTTTTTTTTTTTTGTACAATCAAAATTCAAAATTTAAATACTACTTTTTTAGTAAATATGTCTCATATATATCACATCTACCGAATTTATTGATAACAAAAAAAAATTAAAAATTGGTTAACTTTTCTTAAAATTTATGCTATCACTCTCTCGAATTACACAAAAACCTACTCATTACCCGTTATTTATTTTGTAAACAAACAATGTAGGGGCAATGAGCAGGTATACAACATAAAAAAAATAAATTTTAAATTATTTAAACAAAAAAAATTCGGGGGTGGACACATAAATAAATTTTACACAGGGGAACGAGCACAACAAGTCGCTCGTTACAAAAGCACAGAATATTTGTCCATGTAAAAATAAAAGTAAAGCCTAACATTTTTACAACATGTCTATCAATTCAATGACATCACCGGGTAAATTGAGCAAATATTAGCCTAGAAGTATTTTAGTGACGGATGTGGGTCGAATGATATTCTTTTAACATCAGGCTAAAAACGTTTGCTAGTATTTTGGTAAATCCGTTAATTTTGATAAACGTTATACAAACCGCTCAATTATTTTATATCTCAAACATAACACCAATCGTTTTATGATGGTATCGAAAATGAAAGAGGGGTGCATAAATTTGATATAAAAATCCAAAAATTCTCGATGTTCCAAAAATGCGTGGTAGACTGCGCTATTTAAGAAGAGTTACAGTGAACTTTTCATCCTCAACTTTCTTTGCACTTGAAACCTAAATGACAACCAATAACAGCGAAATTATAATGGTGGATAACGTCATCCGCTATATGGTACTGCGAACACTTTTTTTCGATATTGAAAACTTCCAGGTTATCGTTTTTCTACCTAACAATACCCCTTGTTCCAGCCTCTTGACTAAAACATAATAAAACACCATAAGCAGCGGTATCGAAAGCGTATTTTCTATCAATCATCGTGACCCTGAGTGGCAAATAGAAATAACGATATGATTTCTGACGTAAAAAACTTTAATTTAAAAGACGAGGTGTTTTTCATGGTTGTGAAACCTGGTATGAACTCTCACAGGCAATTCAGATGATAGTTTAAACACTTAATTTTATTAATTTTTGAAATTGAAAACAATATGTCGGACAAAAGGATAATTCCACCCTGGTTAGACTTGACAAGATGAAAGCACAAACTTCAACATCAATATTGTTATGGATTTCTTCAACGTTACGGTAGAATTGTTTCTTCCTGTATTTTCAATTAAGCAGCATTAGGTGTATACTAGGCTAGACCACCTTACTCTTTTGGGAGCTACAAGTTTTCGCTTCTGTTAGCAACATTTTTCTCGAATGCACTTCTGGTCTTTCGCCTCTCCTTTTCCTCTGCAGTCTAATATCCCCAGTCAAATGACATCCTTATTATATAACTTGGTGGTTTCAATTTACGCCAACTGCTTCGTCATTCTGTGCAGTTCAATGTTTGTTATGGTGTTCGACCAGAAGGACTTTAATATTCGTTGATGGTATGTTTTTGCTTTAGTAAGACATGCGAATACGTTTACATCTTTGATTTGTTCTTCTTTGATTTGCATTGGTGTATTTTTATTCGTGTTTGGTTTTCAGGCATTTATTTGTAAGCATAGGTATACCTCATTTCTGTCATCTAGATCATTGAGTTAACCTAAGGCTAGTTTTCTATGGATGCCTCGAAGAGGCACACAAATTTATATTACTAAGCTTTCCTCCTTTGTGAGTTGTTAAGTACTTTTAGACTCGCGTCAATTTTTCGAGAGCCTTATGAAAGTCATAATACTTTGATCAGTGACATTTTAAGTCGGTCTTTACTTTTCGGCAAGATCTCAGCTGTTAGCGTATGGTTCATTTTTTCATTTTTATGAGTGATGCACTAAGCACTAGATTGTTTCCTTACCTCTATTCGATGTTGGAAGAAAACTAAAAGTTGTCCTTCCACCCATCGCACTGTTCCAACTGGCCTGCCAAAGTGATACAGACGGTTTCCGTCTTTGCCCAATAAGTGCTTTATGCACGTTTCTGTAATTTACATTTTTTGTTTTTTTTTTTCTGCAGTCATAACGCACGTAAAAAATAAAATTTTCTAAATGGGAAAGATCCGGGACTTATCACAGTGCAAAATTGGCCCTTTTAATTTCAATATGCCAATCCCTACCACTTTAGTTTGTTGAATTTTACAAAAAATTTAAATTTCAGGAGGACACGTGTGTATAGAATTGTCTGTAATGCAAAAAAGTGGAATATTGTTAGGAGTCAACAACTGTTTTTAGCTCACGCAATCCAGTTGGCAGTTTTAAAAGTAATTTCGTATATCACAATAATGTAAATGATCAGATTTTGATGATTTAGTGTTTTGATGAAAACTTCGGTAATTCCTGCGATGATGAAGAATTCGAACATACGATTCGTCCTCAACCAGAACCTAGGAAAAGTAGTGGACCTAAAAAAGTACCTATAAGGAAAACTAAGAAAAGTAGTAATATTTTTCAAATAATCGCGAGTTAAAAACTACGAAAATTTTCAAAAGCCATAGTTTCGTTGGAATTTGCGTTTTTTCACAGTGGCGTCGTTTGTTTTATCTTACCAGGAAATTTTAATTTGCGTTTTTTTACCTCGTTTTGCATCGTTTTTTAATTGTTTGAGAAATATTTTTTTTTAGTTTACTTTTTTGAAACAATAACGGCAAAAGTACGTATGTAGATATAAAATATAAAAAATATCCGCATAGTAACCAATCAAATCAACACATATAAATCATTTGACTAGCGTCACGAATCAAATCACTCATAGCGGACTTAAATCTCCGTATTCCATTTAAAAACAATTTTAAAACATTTTTATATCCGTTTTTACTTTGTTTTTATTTTGCTACGCATCATTATATCCGCAAACGTGTGATTTGATTGGTGCAACTAGTCACATGGTTTATATGTGTTGATTTGATTGGTTACCATGCGGATTTTTTTATATTTTATATCCGCATACGTACTTTCGCCTTAAATTTGTTTTAATTTATATTCCTTGCATTTTGTTTATTAGTACACTCTCTCAGTATAGTGTAAACTTTGTCCAATTGCACATTTGTACAAACATACTAGTCGATTAGAAGGATATAGTGATATAGTTGATATAGTGATTGGTTTTGTAAACGGACAAAAATACATATTCAAAATTAACTTAGTTGAGCCAAACCCGTTATATTCCTTCCTTTGTATTGTTGTGTTTTTGGAAAACTTATTAGATAACAGCCTTTTCCAATAAAAAAACCCAAGAGGTAGATAGTCATCGATTATGTATGTTTTTTTAAAGCTAGAAGTAGCTTAATGGTAAAAATGGAATCACTGTTATCCATTTGGATAGAAAAAAAAACAAAAGAGAATTCTTGATCCAAAAACATAATTCAAGCCAAAGCAAAAATTATTTTTGATAATTTGAAGAAATAGGTCATTGTTGATAGGTCATATCAACAAGTCATTCTAAAAACCAGGAAACATTTGGAGCAACCCCTGATTGGTTGGATCGATTTAGGACGCCATAATATTGCCCTGAAAGGAAAATTGCTAGTGCTGATACAGTTGTTGCCAGTCAATTTCCTGCTACACTTGTTAAAATGGTTGAATCGGTTGGATTACGGCTAAACAGGTATTTAATGTGGATGAAATCGAATTATATTGGAAACGCTTACCATCGAGAAGATATATTTCTAAAACAGAAAAAGCTTACAAAGTCAGGTTATAAACTAAGGAGCGTTTAACGTTTCTACTTGGAGTAAATGCTAACGGTGATTAAAAATTAAACGCTTTATTTGATCTATCATCCCGCGAACCCTAGATCAATGAAAGGCATTAATAAATCTGAGCTACCTGTATGGTGGAGATCTAATAGAAAGGATGGATGACTTCGCCTTTGTTTAAAGATTAGGTGCTATATTGTGCCATTTTGGAACTAAAGGAGTATTGTACATGAAAAAAATTGGCTTTTAACATTTTAATACTAGTATAGATAATGTCCCATTTTATCCTCTTTATTTGGATGATTTTTGTGAAGATGTCCAATTTTTATTTTTACCACCGAACACTACATCCTTGACTCAACCCGCATGGAATGATGTGTGGCGTGTGAAGATGATGACAGCGCATTAAGAACCAAATTTTGGTTGCAATGAGAGCAGATATAAATTGAAAAATAAAAAAGTTGAGAAATTGGTAAAATAATTGAAACTAAAGACAGCTAGATTATCTGTATCATTACAATTGACGAGGCATTAGAAATTTTTATAAGTAATGATCCTAACGGTGAAAAAAGTTCCAATGTTATGAGGGGAGTATTAAACTCAATAAGCTGATATAACCAAATTTATGCGGAAAAGTAAAAATGCCATCCAAACTAAAATGGACAATTTCAAGTCCTTTTACACTAAAAATAAAAAAATTTTGATGTTTTACTCAACAAATTTTTTCACAAATTACTTTCATAGTGAAAAGTCAAAATTAGAGGTTTAATACCATAAAAATACTTCACAGATCGATCAAGTGTACGATTGGAGTAGGGTAATGAGAAGGATAAAGCAGCCATTTTCCAATCTTCGGCCTTAACATCTATAAAAAGATGTTATAACAGAATGAGGAATCAAAACCTCTACGACCACCATCATCAATCTGTAACACTATACATATATATTATATAGCTATAGTAACAAATTCACTTTCACTTAACAATAATTTTCAATTTATTTCCAATAAATTTACGTTTTACAATCAATAAAATGTTATACAACAATAACCATAAAATTATTGGTGCCCCCATTTTTTTTGTACATATTTTGTGTGTTTGCTAGTTGCTGTTTTTAAAATACTATTATCCCTTACGATTGGAGGAAACGTATATACTCGTAGCTATAAGATGTTTTGTATCTGTTATCCTTTTTTCCAAAATTTTTTTTTTTTTTTTTGTTCAATTCTTTGGAAATACAATATGTCAAAATATTGTGTTTTAAGTATATATATGCGGGATCGATTGATTTTGCCGACATTCATACAAAATAAACAAACATTTTTTTTTATGTGTGTGCATCGAAAGAACGAATCGGAGATGGAAGGGACACAGCAACACAACAAAAAAAAAGGCAAAAAAGTTAACCATTTTGTCGGTGTACGAGGCTCAAATTAATGAAGTCATAAAATATTTTTTTGTTGGTGAATAATATTTTGCATGATCGTTTCGTTATGCACATTTTGAACGTCTTGATATTGTTATATTGTATCTAGCTATATAGATGTATGAAGATAATCATAATAATAATGGTGGTATATTTTCCAAGGTCACTAAATTAAAGTTGTTAATTCTGTGAATGGTAACTTCTGACTCTTTCTTAGTTATTGATGAGACTCAGCATGATTGTTGATTACTTGTTGCAACCAATTTTAATGTGAATCGTTGTTATTTTCCTCTTTCAAATTGGTGTCGGCTGTAGGATTAAGTGTCTGGATTTGTTCGTGATTTTATTTTTCGTTCAAAACACTTAAGTTGAGTAGAGTTGGAGCATAAGTTGAAGTAATTCATTCAACTTAATTGAGCATACTCCGAATACTATAGGGCGTACTCGAAAACAATTTCAATCATGGATTTTGAACATTTTTTTAATATGACGAAGTACTAATTGTAGTAATGAGTGCTATATTCCAACCATTACCACGAATTTCCCAATCTTCTGAGTGCAACCTGGTTGGATATTGATAAGTTTTCCTCCATTTCTATACCACAAATCAACAGCTCGTGCGATAGTCAAGTATAACTGATGGATCTTGGATTATCAACTGACAACAGGCCCTCAGAAGCACTGACAACCGAAGTTTTTAATACCTCCGCATAGAGCGTCACACCATCAGAACGATGATTGGTTCATTTAATGCTACTGCTAACAAGTTTCTGTTATTGTGCTTTCTCATCTTCGTTTACCAGACCTTCACAGTTCAAAAATAAGTTTCGTTTTCCTATTTATACGATCCTTGACTTGTAAGAAATCTGCCATCTTAGTGCAGATGACCCGAGACCTTCACTTAGAAATTAACACATGGTCAATTTAACTTCAGGACGTGATACCATGCGGTGTGTTCATGTTTCCAAGTGGATATTTGTATGAGAAAAGAATGTGTAGCCACAATGAGGTAATGCGCGATCGCAAAATACACATTCTTTCACCATTATCGGTTGCTTGATCGAGTCAGGAGAACGAACCTATGTCTGCACATAAGCCAGTTTAATTTTTGTCAGCTCGAGCATAAAAGTCACCAATACTATTCTGTTGTCATGCTCCGGTATCCATTATGTCCTCCTAATTGTTGTAAAATGAGTGGTTGCCGAGGTCATCTCCACTGTAAAGAAACTTTTAGCCTTGTGACATATGGAGAGATATGTCTCCACTTTTTGGCTTTAGCAGAGCAACGTTGCAAGTTATACTATTTCATGGCTGTGTGTCCGTTAAGATAAAGAGGTCATGTTAAATTTTGATTGTATCCATATTATCTTTTGTTGATCTTTTTGACATTTAAGTTTTTTAAGAATATGCCATTATGTCGACTGAAACGTTCAACTCAGCAATGGCAAGTAGCTAAAATAATTAAAATACTATTACCAAAAAATCCCCTTTATGATACAAAATCGTACAGGCTAATTTTCATGCTTCCAGTACTCTGATTTGTTTTGAGAAAATGCTGCTCAACAGGATCAAGGCCATATAATATTTGAAAGAAAACTAATAGCGTCTCATCAATTTGAATTTCGCGTAAATCACTCCATCATTGCTGTTTCACAATCTTCCAGGATGTAGACCAAGATTTCGATAAAGTATGGCACTCTGGGTTGAAATATAAATTGCACTGAGACTTACCAAAAGAATACTTTTAAATTACAAAATCCGATATTGGTCGGCATGCTCGCGTTAAATATGAAGAAGAAGTTTCTGAACTAAATCCAATATCAACACGAGTTCCCGAAGATAGCATCCTAGTATTGTATTTATTTTGTACGAAGGCTTGAGTACGATGGCTACAAAGAACGCAGACCGCATATTCTAAATTTAGCTCCATTTCTTTGTGTCTGTAATACAGCATTTTGTTTTTGCAGCTGTCATTTTTTTTTTTTTGTTAAAATTTTTCTATTAGTCTATCTGGTTTCAACGAACTACGACTGTATTCAAAACTCAATGAGAAGACAACTGGAAGTGGAATTTGGGTTCTACCTAAATTCGGTCCGAAGATAAAAGTTTACTGGTATATTATTTTATTATTATATTATTATATTATTATATTATTATATTATTATATTATTATATTATTATATTATTATATTATTATATTATTATATTATTATATTATTATATTATTATATTATTATATTATTATATTATTATATTATTATATTATTATATTATTATATTATTATATTATTATAATATTATATTATTATATTATTATATTATTATATTATTATATTATTATATTATTATATTATTATATTATTATATTATTATATTATTATATTATTATATTATTATATTATTATATTATTATATTATTATATTATTATATTATTATATTATTATATTATTATATTATTATATTATTATATTATTATATTATTATATTATTATATTATTATATTATTATATTATTATATTATTATATTATTATATTATTATATTATTATATTATTATATTATTATATTATTATATTATTATATTATTATATTATTATATTATTATATTATTATATTATTATATTATTATATTATTATATTATTATATTATTATATTATTATATTATTATATTATTATATTATTATATTATTATATTATTATATTATTATATTATTATATTATTATATTATTATATTATTATATTATTATATTATTATATTATTATATTATTATATTATTATATTATTATATTATTATATTATTATATTATTATATTATTATATTATTATATTATTATATTATTATATTATTATATTATTATATTATTATATTATTATATTATTATATTATTATATTATTATATTATTATATTATTATATTATTATATTATTATATTATTATATTATTATATTATTATATTATTATATTATTATATTATTATATTATTATATTATTATATTATTATATTATTATATTATTATATTATTATATTATTATATTATTATATTATTATATTATTATATTATTATATTATTATATTATTATATTATTATATTATTATATTATTATATTATTATATTATTATATTATTATATTATTATATTATTATATTATTATATTATTATATTATTATATTATTATATTATTATATTATTATATTATTATATTATTATATTATTATATTATTATATTATTATATTATTATATTATTATATTATTATATTATTATATTATTATATTATTATATTATTATATTATTATATTATTATATTATTATATTATTATATTATTATATTATTATATTATTATATTATTATATTATTATATTATTATATTATTATATTATTATATTATTATATTATTATATTATTATATTATTATATTATTATATTATTATATTATTATATTATTATATTATTATATTATTATATTATTATATTATTATATTATTATATTATTATATTATTATATTATTATATTATTATATTATTATATTATTATATTATTATATTATTATATTATTATATTATTATATTATTATATTATTATATTATTATATTATTATATTATTATATTATTATATTATTATATTATTATATTATTATATTATTATATTATTATATTATTATATTATTATATTATTATATTATTATATTATTATATTATTATATTATTATATTATTATATTATTATATTATTATATTATTATATTATTATATTATTATATTATTATATTATTATATTATTATATTATTATATTATTATATTATTATATTATTATATTATTATATTATTATATTATTATATTATTATATTATTATATTATTATATTATTATATTATTATATTATTATATTATTATATTATTATATTATTATATTATTATATTATTATATTATTATATTATTATATTATTATATTATTATATTATTATATTATTATATTATTATATTATTATATTATTATATTATTATATTATTATATTATTATATTATTATATTATTATATTATTATATTATTATATTATTATATTATTATATTATTATATTATTATATTATTATATTATTATATTATTATATTATTATATTATTATATTATTATATTATTATATTATTATATTATTATATTATTATATTATTATATTATTATATTATTATATTATTATATTATTATATTATTATATTATTATATTATTATATTATTATATTATTATATTATTATATTATTATATTATTATATTATTATATTATTATATTATTATATTATTATATTATTATATTATTATATTATTATATTATTATATTATTATATTATTATATTATTATATTATTATATTATTATATTATTATATTATTATATTATTATATTATTATATTATTATATTATTATATTATTATATTATTATATTATTATATTATTATATTATTATATTATTATATTATTATATTATTATATTATTATATTATTATATTATTATATTATTATATTATTATATTATTATATTATTATATTATTATATTATTATATTATTATATTATTATATTATTATATTATTATATTATTATATTATTATATTATTATATTATTATATTATTATATTATTATATTATTATATTATTATATTATTATATTATTATATTATTATATTATTATATTATTATATTATTATATTATTATATTATTATATTATTATATTATTATATTATTATATTATTATATTATTATATTATTATATTATTATATTATTATATTATTATATTATTATATTATTATATTATTATATTATTATATTATTATATTATTATATTATTATATTATTATATTATTATATTATTATATTATTATATTATTATATTATTATATTATTATATTATTATATTATTATATTATTATATTATTATATTATTATATTATTATATTATTATATTATTATATTATTATATTATTATATTATTATATTATTATATTATTATATTATTATATTATTATATTATTATATTATTATATTATTATATTATTATATTATTATATTATTATATTATTATATTATTATATTATTATATTATTATATTATTATATTATTATATTATTATATTATTATATTATTATATTATTATATTATTATATTATTATATTATTATATTATTATATTATTATATTATTATATTATTATATTATTATATTATTATATTATTATATTATTATATTATTATATTATTATATTATTATATTATTATATTATTATATTATTATATTATTATATTATTATATTATTATATTATTATATTATTATATTATTATATTATTATATTATTATATTATTATATTATTATATTATTATATTATTATATTATTATATTATTATATTATTATATTATTATATTATTATATTATTATATTATTATATTATTATATTATTATATTATTATATTATTATATTATTATATTATTATATTATTATATTATTATATTATTATATTATTATATTATTATATTATTATATTATTATATTATTATATTATTATATTATTATATTATTATATTATTATATTATTATATTATTATATTATTATATTATTATATTATTATATTATTATATTATTATATTATTATATTATTATATTATTATATTATTATATTATTATATTATTATATTATTATATTATTATATTATTATATTATTATATTATTATATTATTATATTATTATATTATTATATTATTATATTATTATATTATTATATTATTATATTATTATATTATTATATTATTATATTATTATATTATTATATTATTATATTATTATATTATTATATTATTATATTATTATATTATTATATTATTATATTATTATATTATTATATTATTATATTATTATATTATTATATTATTATATTATTATATTATTATATTATTATATTATTATATTATTATATTATTATATTATTATATTATTATATTATTATATTATTATATTATTATATTATTATATTATTATATTATTATATTATTATATTATTATATTATTATATTATTATATTATTATATTATTATATTATTATATTATTATATTATTATATTATTATATTATTATATTATTATATTATTATATTATTATATTATTATATTATTATATTATTATATTATTATATTATTATATTATTATATTATTATATTATTATATTATTATATTATTATATTATTATATTATTATATTATTATATTATTATATTATTATATTATTATATTATTATATTATTATATTATTATATTATTATATTATTATATTATTATATTATTATATTATTATATTATTATATTATTATATTATTATATTATTATATTATTATATTATTATATTATTATATTATTATATTATTATATTATTATATTATTATATTATTATATTATTATATTATTATATTATTATATTATTATATTATTATATTATTATATTATTATATTATTATATTATTATATTATTATATTATTATATTATTATATTATTATATTATTATATTATTATATTATTATATTATTATATTATTATATTATTATATTATTATATTATTATATTATTATATTATTATATTATTATATTATTATATTATTATATTATTATATTATTATATTATTATATTATTATATTATTATATTATTATATTATTATATTATTATATTATTATATTATTATATTATTATATTATTATATTATTATATTATTATATTATTATATTATTATATTATTATATTATTATATTATTATATTATTATATTATTATATTATTATATTATTATATTATTATATTATTATATTATTATATTATTATATTATTATATTATTATATTATTATATTATTATATTATTATATTATTATATTATTATATTATTATATTATTATATTATTATATTATTATATTATTATATTATTATATTATTATATTATTATATTATTATATTATTATATTATTATATTATTATATTATTATATTATTATATTATTATATTATTATATTATTATATTATTATATTATTATATTATTATATTATTATATTATTATATTATTATATTATTATATTATTATATTATTATATTATTATATTATTATATTATTATATTATTATATTATTATATTATTATATTATTATATTATTATATTATTATATTATTATATTATTATATTATTATATTATTATATTATTATATTATTATATTATTATATTATTATATTATTATATTATTATATTATTATATTATTATATTATTATATTATTATATTATTATATTATTATATTATTATATTATTATATTATTATATTATTATATTATTATATTATTATATTATTATATTATTATATTATTATATTATTATATTATTATATTATTATATTATTATATTATTATATTATTATATTATTATATTATTATATTATTATATTATTATATTATTATATTATTATATTATTATATTATTATATTATTATATTATTATATTATTATATTATTATATTATTATATTATTATATTATTATATTATTATATTATTATATTATTATATTATTATATTATTATATTATTATATTATTATATTATTATATTATTATATTATTATATTATTATATTATTATATTATTATATTATTATATTATTATATTATTATATTATTATATTATTATATTATTATATTATTATATTATTATATTATTATATTATTATATTATTATATTATTATATTATTATATTATTATATTATTATATTATTATATTATTATATTATTATATTATTATATTATTATATTATTATATTATTATATTATTATATTATTATATTATTATATTATTATATTATTATATTATTATATTATTATATTATTATATTATTATATTATTATATTATTATATTATTATATTATTATATTATTATATTATTATATTATTATATTATTATATTATTATATTATTATATTATTATATTATTATATTATTATATTATTATATTATTATATTATTATATTATTATATTATTATATTATTATATTATTATATTATTATATTATTATATTATTATATTATTATATTATTATATTATTATATTATTATATTATTATATTATTATATTATTATATTATTATATTATTATATTATTATATTATTATATTATTATATTATTATATTATTATATTATTATATTATTATATTATTATATTATTATATTATTATATTATTATATTATTATATTATTATATTATTATATTATTATATTATTATATTATTATATTATTATATTATTATATTATTATATTATTATATTATTATATTATTATATTATTATATTATTATATTATTATATTATTATATTATTATATTATTATATTATTATATTATTATATTATTATATTATTATATTATTATATTATTATATTATTATATTATTATATTATTATATTATTATATTATTATATTATTATATTATTATATTATTATATTATTATATTATTATATTATTATATTATTATATTATTATATTATTATATTATTATATTATTATATTATTATATTATTATATTATTATATTATTATATTATTATATTATTATATTATTATATTATTATATTATTATATTATTATATTATTATATTATTATATTATTATATTATTATATTATTATATTATTATATTATTATATTATTATATTATTATATTATTATATTATTATATTATTATATTATTATATTATTATATTATTATATTATTATATTATTATATTATTATATTATTATATTATTATATTATTATATTATTATATTATTATATTATTATATTATTATATTATTATATTATTATATTATTATATTATTATATTATTATATTATTATATTATTATATTATTATATTATTATATTATTATATTATTATATTATTATATTATTATATTATTATATTATTATATTATTATATTATTATATTATTATATTATTATATTATTATATTATTATATTATTATATTATTATATTATTATATTATTATATTATTATATTATTATATTATTATATTATTATATTATTATATTATTATATTATTATATTATTATATTATTATATTATTATATTATTATATTATTATATTATTATATTATTATATTATTATATTATTATATTATTATATTATTATATTATTATATTATTATATTATTATATTATTATATTATTATATTATTATATTATTATATTATTATATTATTATATTATTATATTATTATATTATTATATTATTATATTATTATATTATTATATTATTATATTATTATATTATTATATTATTATATTATTATATTATTATATTATTATATTATTATATTATTATATTATTATATTATTATATTATTATATTATTATATTATTATATTATTATATTATTATATTATTATATTATTATATTATTATATTATTATATTATTATATTATTATATTATTATATTATTATATTATTATATTATTATATTATTATATTATTATATTATTATATTATTATATTATTATATTATTATATTATTATATTATTATATTATTATATTATTATATTATTACATACGCCGACGGCTGCATGGCTAAGGGGGTGCTTAGTCGTTAGTATGTCTAACTCTGACTTTGGCGACAGTCAGTTTAAATTCGGAGCCTTGAATGATAATGCAGAGCTCTGTCATAGGTGACCGATATTTCTCGTGCTACTCGTGGGAACAGAAATGGATAAAAACAAAAATTTAAATAGAAATGAGAATCATGCGTTTCTAATAGCATCACAACAGCCAGCAGGCTATGAAAACGCGTCTCCCAGCAGTCCTGGTGAACTGGTGAACCGGATGAATTCAGAGGAAAACGTGTTTCAAAGAAAAGAAAAGGTACACAGGACTTCCCCATCTAATAATACGGGAGAAACTCCAGGGGATAAGGAGAGCGGGAATGATACTCTATTGATCAGCCTAAATGGGAATGGAGGGACCAATGAGAATGAAGGCCGGATGGGTGAGAACCCAACGCCTGGAATGCACACTTCTCCGGATCAACAACTTATTCTGGAGAAGAGTATAGGTATGGAGGAGTTATTGAAGAGGTGCAATATCATCATCAGCAAGATGAAGGCTGCGACAAATAGACAAAAAAATATATCTAATGATATTAAGATCGACCTGGTTGAACTGGAAGATGTTATTGGTGCCATTGCATATGGTTTCTCTAACCGGAGGAAGCTGAATTCCAACTTCCTTATAATACAGGGTTGCAGCAAGCTCCCGAAACCCCCAACACAGCAGGAAGGTAGAAAAGACCTGCCTCGAGTCCGGCGGACCAGCATAACTACTAGGAGAAGAAGGTTAGAGATGAAACGCCAAACGTCACAGGGAAAGTTGCCTGGGAAATACAGGTATCCAAGAAAGAGAGGAGACGCAGAAACCTGAAGATGAAAGCAGTGGAGAATAAGAAGCTGGAGGGTACCAAGCCCACTGCTGAGTCCAAAATCATCTCTACCACACAAGGGAACCCCAAGAAAAGGCGTGGTAAGCGCCGTAAATACCGGCCTGAAGCGCTGATAATAAAACCAATGGAAGAGAAATCCTACGCAGAAATTCTTGGGGAAATTCGTAGTAAAGTTAAACCCGAGGACTCCGAGGTAGAGGTTCACTCAATCCGGTAGACCAGAATAGGCGACGTTCTCTTGGAATTAGGACCGAACTCCAAGAATAAAGATTCCTTTTGTGGCGCGCTGAGAGACGCCTTGGGTAATCAGGCTAGGATTTTAAACCTTCAGTCAAAAAGTGTCGGTGGAGATTCGTGACATTAACGGTTTCACCAAGGAACAAGAAGTCGCGGCAGCAATCAAGAGGGATATTCCAGAGGTACGGGATATAAAAATTAACCTTGCCCCTTGTATTAGAGGGCAGCAAGTGGCCATCATAGAGATGTGTGATAAGTGGGCTGCCGATCTCATAACGAGGGAAGGATAAAGGTCAGTTGGGTATACTGTAGAGTGCGGGAAAGAGCCGTAGCTACGCGCTGTTTTAGGTGCTCTGGGTATGGTCATATGGCCAAGGACTGCAAAGGGTCAGACCGAAGCAAGCTGTGCTATAAGTGCTTCGGGGCCGGTCACAAAGCAAGCGTGTGTACTGCTGCGGAAAGTTGTATGCTATGCACGGAAAAGGGGACTGAGCAGGCCAAGCTTACTCATTTTCCAGGATCTGGTAAGTGCCAAGTGTACCGTGAGGCACTACAGGTGGCCAGGAACCGAATATAATACGTATCTTGCAAGGTAATATGCACAGGAGCAAGGCTGCTGACCATCTCTTGCATCAGCTGGCAGTAGAAAAACGAGGTTATTGCTGACTTCAGAAATAAACTCGACGCCTTGAAGAATAAAATTTTACGTGTGACCGGATCGGTAGTTGTAGCCGGGGATCTAAACGCGAGAGCTCTCGAGTGGGAGATGCCACATACAGATTCCAGGGGAAGACTGATTTTGGAAACGGCTGCAAGAATAGGGCTTTTGGTCCTGAACTCTAGGTCGACTACGACATTTCGTAGACCAGGATACACCGAAACTATATACCAGATATTACTCTTGCATCTGAGAGACTTGTACCACTCATTCAGGGATGGAGAGTGCTGGAAGATTTTACTGCGAGTGATCATTAGTACACTACCTTTCAGATTGGTGATGTACGACAATCCCGATCGTATGAAAAACCCCTCAGGTGGAATTTACTGAGAATTAATGTTGAGCGGTTTGAAAGAGAACTTGCCAAGGGCACGCAATTACCGGAGACATTATATGGAGATGGAAGATCTGCAACTGAGGCTCTGGTAGCTTCTACCGTGTGTCCCATCACCTCGGCATGCGAGGCATCTATGTCACGGAAAAAACAGCGACATGGAAATATTATAAGAATTAACAAAATAAAAAATTAATAATTTTTAGCTGGGATGAATTAATTAATTTGTAATTTTCAAGCGAAAACCAATTCAATTTATTACAGTTTAGTGAGTTATAGTGAGTTATAGTGAGTCTGTCATCATTAACATTCCTATCTAATGCCATCATTTCGAGAGTTTTTGGTTAATTTTTTACAGTATGCAAAATCAATCAATCTTGAATGTTAATCTTGATATTACCGATAGTATTGTACTGTTCTGTAGGTAGTTTAGATAAATAAATAACTGATATTATATTTTATGCATAATGATAATGCAACCATCATTAAAATTTATGTTATGATTTTTTTATTGTAACGATTAAGGAATTTCTTTCCTTCACAAAATATGTGCAAAGAGATGAAAATATTTACAACATATACCAACAAAATCGACTTTATCCAAAAATACAAAAATCGTCTTGGGTATTGTTCAAATACTATATTATATATGTTTTAACCATAATGTTACTATAAACTTACATATGTACATATATACGAAATTTTGTTGTTCCATAATAACTCGGACAATTTGTGTCCAGCGTCTTTATTGGTTAATTTACTGTTTATATTACACACATGTGCCGTTAATATAAGTGTATATACAATACAATAATTGGAGTATCGTTTCAAGCTGAAATCTTTCGACTTCATATAAATTTATTAACAAGTCGTTTATTATTATAGTCTCTGGTTGAAGATTTCGTTAACTAATTAAAATAATTTGAATTTTATAATATGTTAACAAGCTGAGCTGATCAAACCCCATGCATTTAATATACTTATAACGAATACAAAACCAACATTTATCATATATGTATTAAGAGAAACAAACCATTGACTCAACCCTCAAATCAACTTAAACCAATTACAAAACAACAATACAATTAATTTAAAGAAGATAGATAGGAGAATATCATCATCGTATAGTATTTCAAATAAACTATCGTCGCACGAATTTTTTTTTTTTTTTTTTTTTTAAATCACAATACAACTCGATGTGGAGGAAAAAAATTCTTTTACTTGTCTGAATCTATTAATCTCTGGGGTCCAATTGCAAAAGTATGTCGTTTTGTACGTATAGTAACTATTATATGTATATACACACAAACACTTCATTCAACAACCGAACACAGACTTACATTTTGTCTCTTGGTATAAATCCCATTTGAATTTGTATAACTATACTATATGTGCGCGGGGGTAAAAACATGTAACATTTTTAAGAAAGAAAGTTTCTTCGTGAACGAAGGGAGGAAAATTTAAAGATTTGACTTCAATCATGTACCAACAAAAATTATAACGATTTTAGTTTTATTGCTATACTTGATTTTGATCACATTTCTGATTTTTATGTGAGATAATCGAAATCAATTTGGTATTGATGTGTGTCACACAATATAATTCGTTTAGGGCCCATATATGTATGAAATATAAAATTTAAGGTGTTGATTTTGTTTATGTAGGTCAATAAGGGAATTTATATCGGATATTGATAGGTGTGATAAATAAACTGTTGACTATGTCGAATAAGTTAAGAGTTATGGATTTGTCTTAAACACTGTGGTTACTGTCGAAAGTAAACCTTGCAGGAGTTTTATTAATATGCTATACTTGATTGCCTCAAATGGTTCATTCGCTTAGTCCAATTTTGGCATACACTTTCCAACATTTCGGCCGGTACCTCACGAATAAATGCTTCAGTGCTGTCTTCCAATGCGTCAATCGAAGCGGGCTTGTCAGTATAGACATGAGCCTTAACATAGCTCTATAAAAAATAATCTAAAGGCGTTAAATCGCACGATCTAGGTGGCCAATTGACCGGTCCCAAACGTGAAATAAAGTGTTCACCGAACTTGCCTGTCAATTGAGTCATTGTTTCGCGTGCTGTGTGGCATGTGGCACCGTTTTGTTGAAACCGCTTGTCATGCAAGTGAAGCTCTTCCATTTTGAGCAAAAAAAGTTGGATATCATCTCACGGTAGCACTCACCATTCACAGTTACGTTGCGATTCGCATCATCTTTAAAGAAATACGGTCCAATGATGCCACCATCCCATAATCCGCACCAAACAGTAACTCTTTCTGGATGCATTAGTAGCTCTTGCAATGCTTCTGGCTGATTTTCACTCCAAAATCGACAATTCTGCTTATTTACGAACCCATTCAGCCAAAAATGAGCTTCGTCGCTGAACAGAATTTTTCGATAAAAAAATGGATCTTCCGCCAACTTTCCAAGGGTCACCAAAAATTCTGCTTTGTGGTAGGTCGTTCGACTTCAATTCTTGCACGAGCTGTATTTTGTAAGGCTTCACACCTAAATCCTTCCGCAAAATTGTCCACGTTGTTGAGTGACAGAGGCCCAATTGCTGCGAACGGCGCTGAATCGATAATTGATGGTCATCAATAACACTGGCCGATACAGCTGCGATATTTTCTTCAGTTCGCACTGTACGTAAGCGTGTTGGTGATTTAATGTCCAACAATGTAAATTTGGTGCGAAATTTAGTCACAATAGCCCGCTTCAGTGGGTCGATTAAACTGACCATAAAATGAAAGAAACACGTGAGGATCTTTTTTAACAGAGCACGCATTTTGATAATAAAATTCAATGATTTGCAAGCGTTGTTCGTTTGTTAGACGTGACACAAAACACGAAACATACGTGACCTGTCAAAATCAGTGTTGCCAAAAAGAAAATAGTTAAAAAATCACCCTTTATATGATGTTTGGTAACTACAGCGGAAACTACAATATTGGAACATCAGAGCTCTGTAGATCATCGGAACAATTAGAGAAGAAGGTAAAACATTATTACGTGAAGATTCAAGGCCTCCGCGAAGTCAGATGGAAAAACATAGTATACGGTGAAGTCAACACAAGCAATTGAAATTACATGATATTCTCTGGTAGAGACGATGTAAATGAACAACACGTGAATTGTGAATTGGCCACCAATAGCATGCGATTTGACACCGTTGGATGATTTTCTTTGGAGTGCCAAAATATCATCGAAAATTTGGTCAAAAGAACCAACGAATGTCATCAGTTACACCTCGGCCATTTATAGAATATTGTGTTTCATACACAACCTCGATGCCTACACTCTTATTCCAGTTGGCGGTATAAATAGAGAGTTTAACGGTTTGTTTCATTTAATTATATGTGGAGTCCTTTCGTGCGAATAGTTTTGACGAAAATGACGTAACGACGTGAATGAATAAGGCGTGGGCATTGCAGCAACCACTGAAGCAAACAAATAAGAAAAACGCGACCAGTATCCAGTGAGTAACTCCCACCAACAATAGCATGAACCCCCCCCCCCCCAACGGCGACCTTAAAAAAATAATAGGTTTCAATTTAAAAAAATTGGAGTAGAGAACACCGATCTTACAACTATCAACATAATGCATGGAGATATGAACATCACCCGGTGGCAGATCTAGAAATCAGAAATACCATGTGCCATAGAAGATGTCAGAACTATGAGGAACGCAGACGTTATATAGCACAATTTCGAATCAAACCATCCGCGCAGTGAAACATACTATGTCACATAGAGTGCGCTCTCAGAAGTACGCGACCTGAGAAAGAAAACAAAAAACACTGGGGGAAAATATCTTTATATCTCTGCAAAGTTTCCCTTAACCTCAATTCACTTTTTGCAGCGATGTTCAATAGCTTCGGTACCCTGTTTATAGGAGACTCAACAAGCTCAAATAGTCATCAACCGCATACTCCACCTCTTCATTGTTAGCAAATCTTTTACCTCCAATCCTTTTTTCAAGTTTAGAAAGAGAAAATAATCCAAGGGGTAAAATCTGATGCATAGACAGCCATTTGAACTTTAACTCATTGATTTTGGTCATCGCGGTTTCCTTCCTAAAGATAATTTATGAAAAATCATAAGATTCAACTCGAAAATAACCTTGGTTGCACAGGTAGCAGAGACGAAGAAGAAAATAAAAACTGCAAATAGCAACTTTTTATTTTTCTGGCTGAAGGTAGCAGTTAGACATTAAGAGCAAAATAAGAAAATGAAAGTGAAGATGGATTGACCTTACACTAAGAATACCACGAAATGATATAATAAAGATGCCATTGGACTGCAAGAGAAAAGAAAAAGAAACAGACCTTCTATGCTTTTAAATTGAAGATGAAAATGATGTCCGGCTATGATTGATTTATCATTTCTTCTATTACATTTAGGTGTTATGTGATCAGAAGATTGACTGTTTGTACGCTCTATAAGTATACGCTGCATAAATCAGATGAGTGGTCTAATCTTGACACTTTTAAATACCTTGAAAAGTAAGTGCTCTGCGGTAAAAATATTCACAGTCAAAATTGAATCTATCCGTAAGTTGGAGTAACGTTAAAATATGAAATATGAAGGAAATAGGAGTTCCTATTTTATTGCCAAATCGGATTCTGTACGGCTAAAAGTACAAAAATGTTCCGTTAAAATGTTGCATTAAATTCGCCCTTCAACATTAAATGAGCTGAGCGCCATAGGATCAAAATTTTGTATGCGTTCCAAAACTATAATATTTAAAAATACTGATGGTGCAATTAATGGATGACATATAAGAATTAAATGTCCTGGCAATATGCACGCCGAATATATAAACTATACAAAGTTGTATCATAAACTAAATAATTATATAGACGTAGCATACGGGAAACAAAAATGAATTAAAAAAATCATTTGTTTATACAGTGAAACTTCTGAAAAATGATTAAACAAAAAAATCGTAAAAAGTTTAAATTCTATGCATTGGTTTGCTATGTTCAACTTTTCGGATAATTAATACCCAAAATCTAAATTAGCGTACCCCTCGTTTATTTTCTTTTCTTTATATGATATGAGACGTCTTAGTATTAGATAGTTTTTGGTTGTATAGTATAATATTACAAGCTATATATAGTTGATAGTAACGAAAGCTTCACTGATATTTTTATTAGTTACCCTGGCTCGGTACATGATACCAGAGTGTTGCATAGTAGCCCAGTTTATAAACGAGGTATATACTCGTAGCAAATTTATTATTTACTTAGCGATGGTTGTTATGCATGAAGATTAAACTCTTGTGCTATAATCACTCCATACAAAAACCCAATATCTTTAAAAAAAATTTAATACAGCGCATAGTAAGGCAAGAAATATTGTGGAATGCACATTTGGCATTATCAAAAATCGGTGACGCAACATATTTTTTAAAGCTCTCGAGCAGAACATTGAGAAATTTGAGGACAGCATTAAAACTATCGCATCTGCGAAATATCGGGTTTTAATCAACTGCTTTTTTTCTGCTTTTGTCTCTACAAAAATTTAAGTAAATTTAATTATAAATTAATTAATTCATTGAAAAATATTAATATTTACATTTTGTATATGGAGTGTTAACCACTTTTTTCATTTATTTATAATTTCCATTTTTGTAATAATTAAGGGGCTGCGCCATATAATGTTAAAAGGTGTTGAAAAGGTGTTAAAAATTAAAATTTTGACATCATATATAAATTTATTCACCACTAAAACAAAATAAAATATTTAACGCGGTATGGACCGCATCTAAATTTTGACAAATAATGTTAGAAATTTTAACCTCACATTTTAGCTAAGGTTGATATGATAGTAAAATAATAAAATAGTTAAAATAATATAGTTAACAAAACTAATTTAGAAATAAAAATATTTCACCTCGACAAATTTTATTTCCCCAAATTTTTTTAACATTTTAACTCTAAATGACACAGATCTAAGTACTAAATTTGTATATTATGTGGATTTTTTATATTTTTATATGTAAAATGATAACGAGTAACATTTGTTAAATGGCATACGTGTATGCTGATGTACAAAATCATAAAACAATTTTTATCAGCTATTTGACCGAATAAAATATTTGACATTTTTATTCATCTCAATTTTTAACTTTTTATATGCGGTATTTAAATCAGTTAAAAAACGACCTAATTTAAACTATAATACGTTCACTATTAAAACAATTGAATAGTTTAATATAATAATACAGCAATTGCTGAAAAAGCCTTTCTGAAATCGGAATAAAAGCGCTTACTAAAGAAATATAGCAAATGCGGAGTAATCCTAAATTCCGAAATATAATCGAATCACATCAAACTTCATTCAATAACAAACAAACGTCGAGTCATTTCAAGTTATAAGTCTAGTGTTGTCTTTATACTAAAGTTTATTAAATAAAATTAAATTAAAATATAACTAATTAAACATGGCAGATACAGATGTTTTAATGCCAGATAAGGTAATTATCGTATTAAGTAAATCTATTGATTTACGAGCTCGACAAAAAAAAATTTGCAACGAAAATGTCACTCGGATGATGACAAAACAAAAAATTTGATTTTTCATTTAATTTTATCGAATTTTTAGGACGAAGTGGTCGATCCAAAACCTGTTAAAGACGGTGAAAAAAGTTCAGTCGACGAATTGGATATGGAAGATTTATACACCAAATATAAGGTAAAATTTATAATATGCAATTTACTTAACCTCAAAATGGGATGTTAAATTTTTATTTTAATTTATAGAAATTGGAAAAAACATTAGAATTTTTAGAAGTACAAGAAGAATACATTAAAGATGAACAAAGAAATTTGAAAAAAGAGTATTTACATGCGCAGGAAGAAGTTAAGCGCATTCAATCAGTACCGTTGGTTATAGGTCAATTCTTGGAGGCGGTTGACCAAAACACTGGAATTGTTGGGTCGACAACCGGATCAAACTATTACGTTAGAATTTTATCCACAATCGATCGGGAACTATTAAAACCATCAGCAAGTGTAGCTTTGCATAAACACAGTAATGCATTAGTCGATGTACTTCCACCAGAAGCGGATAGCTCTATTTCAATGCTACAACCGGATGAAAAACCTGATGTTAGTTACGTCGATATCGGTGGAATGGATATGCAGAAACAAGAAATACGGGAAGCTGTTGAACTTCCTCTAACTCATTTTGAGCTATATAAACAAATCGGCATTGATCCACCTCGTGGTGTGCTCATGTATGGTCCACCAGGATGCGGAAAAACTATGCTAGCTAAAGCTGTGGCTCATCATACAACGGCCGCTTTTATTCGTGTCGTCGGATCAGAATTCGTTCAAAAATACTTGGGCGAGGGTCCCCGTATGGTGCGTGATGTTTTCCGATTGGCCAAAGAAAATTCTCCAGCTATAATTTTTATCGATGAAATTGATGCAATCGCAACAAAACGTTTTGATGCTCAAACCGGCGCGGATCGTGAAGTACAACGTATTCTACTCGAGTTATTAAATCAAATGGATGGTTTCGATCAAACCACAAACGTTAAAGTTATTATGGCAACTAATCGTGCCGATACTTTAGATCCAGCTTTACTACGTCCTGGCCGTTTGGATCGTAAAATCGAATTTCCACTCCCTGATCGTCGTCAAAAACGTCTTATATTCACAACGATTACGTCCAAAATGAATTTATCCGAGGATGTCGATTTAGAGGATTATGTTGCACGGCCCGATAAAATCTCAGGAGCTGATGTTAATGCCATTTGCCAGGAAGCGGGTATGCATGCTGTGCGTGAGAATAGGTATATTGTGTTGGCAAAAGATTTTGAAAAGGGTTACAAGAACAACATTAAAAAGGACGAACAAGAGCATGAATTTTATAAATAAGCATTTGGTTACTTTTTGTATTAATTTCGTCAAAAATTTTAAGTTAAATAAATAATTTCAATAGATAAATCGTGTTATGACTTCCTTCTTAATCAGAAAGACATCTACCATCTAATAGAATAAACTAAGTTTAGCTCTACCTATGTAGCTTCAACACCATGGTACGAGACACATACATGTAGCATGCATCTCATTAATTCAGACAATTAAAAATATTACTTCAAATATATAAACAAAGATAACGAATTATGATCGTAAAGGTCATATTTCTGCGACCGATAATTATGTACTTAAGAAAATAGTAGTACCTGTACCTAAAAAATTATTCAAAGTGACATCTATGTACGATTAGTAAAAAAACGAAAGGATATCAAGGTTTCTAACCAATTTTAAGTCATATATGCCCGGGCACACAGATTTAATGGATAAATTCGATTTTGCCGCATGTTGTAGAGGGAAAATGTACCAAAAATCGCATCCAACCTACTTACAATCGTCTAATTTCAAAACATTGATAAGAATTTATTTAATGAATGCATTTGTCTGTACGAAGCTTAACATGTAAGTACCAGCTTGCCGTCTAAAATTTTGTTCACTATTTCTAGTTCTAAACCGTGTTTTAGGAATTCGAAACTCACATTAAAAAGATTAAACGAGTTACCACCTCGGCAATTTCATGAGCTATTTGGAAATGTTATAGAGCGATGGCCAGAAGGTGCTATTTATGTATCAGCGTTGTTGCCATTCAATTCGATCGAAATGCTGCTCAAGTCATTTGAACGGTATCTCCTTCAATTAAATGTCGAAAGTCAAGTGAAAATATTACGACTACATCCAGATTTGGCTGGAAAATTGGCGGACGATGGTGATTTAACGGCTGAATCGACCTTTGAACAATCAAGTGCCGGGCTCAATGAATTAGAGACGAACGACAAAACCAAATTAAATCAACTGAACGAGCAGTATAAAAGTAAATTCAACTTCCCGTTTGTTATCTGTGTACGTGAAACCAATAAATTCCAATTGATTCTAAGCGAAATTGAACGTCGTTTAGAAAATAGTGAATTGGATGAAATTCGTTTAGGGATCGATGAGGTTATAAAAATCTGTAAACTCCGAATACTGCAAATTGTCGAGACAAATTAAAGTTTATCAATTTTATTGTTGCTTAATTATCCAAAATACATGTTTTATTTTTGAGTCTGGTGTGATTGGTTGCCAACCGTTTACAAAATTTTAAACACTTGCTCCATAACGGCATGAGGTTGTTGGTATGTCTCTTCGAATCGTGTTGTTCCTATAAAATCTTCGAATTCGATAACCTCGTCACGACCGGTAAGGACTTGAAGTGATGGATTACGGGATGGTAAAAATGGGAGATGTCCCATTTTTTTAACCGCATTAATCTCCATAGCGAATTTCAATGGTGCAGCTAAGCCGAAATTTCGTCGTAAAATTGCAAAATCTTGATTTAATTTCTGTTGATCATGCTAAAATACAAACGGACATTTCATCAATAAAACACTACCATAGAGTAACTAAAGTACTTACATGAATCTCAGACTCTTTCAATGGATGTACAACTGCTAACTGGATGCCGCACGGTGTGTCCTGAGGTCCTATGAACTTATCAGACACTTTAAAATCATCCGGCATTGAGGACATGTGACGAAGTAAAGCCTATTAGAATCAATAAAACATATATTAAGTTCGGTGCCCCGCAAAAAACATTTTTTAGGTTATGTTTAATAAAAAAACAAAATCCATCATTCATTAACAGTTTTATTATATTGTTTTGTATAGATTAGTATATTTACCATTATTATTTATATTTTATTAGTAATTGAATGATTGAAATAAAATGATTTATTCGAATTAATCGGAAAATGTTTAATGACAAGCAATTTTTTGTTTTGCACAAAATTATGACAGTCGAAGCAGGGCTACCAACCCAACTATAATTTTTCTCCTATAAAGAGATGGATTCTGCATCATAATCGTCGAAAATTTGATAAGAAAATAATCTTTAATCTCAAAAAATTAAGCGAATAAATATTTTAAGTTTGTTAAACAACATATTTCCATAATATCGTTACTACCCTGCTCAAAAATGTTAAATGTGTAGTTTTTTATTGTCAATAATAGTCGACTGTGTGCGCGGCCTATACCTTTTTATAGCAACGTGACAATTTACAGTAGACATGATGAGTTTGGGAAATAAACAAAGTTTGACAGAATTTATTATAAAATAATGAATAATTCAATATTATCGCCCGTAAAATGTAATAAAATCGGTTATTTAATTAAATATCAATCTAATTTATAAATTTAGTTTCAAGTCCGGCGAATTATAAGTCACCAAAAGTTAATCCATCAGCATCCCTTGCCAATCAACGTCTACTTTTGATCGTTAAAAATCTACTGGCGAATCACGAGAAATGGAATGAGCTACAGAGACGAGGTCTTCTTGTGTGTAATTCAATCGAACGTGTAAAATCAAAGTCGATCGAAGCTACATCGAATGTTGATTCATTCTATCCCGAAGAGCTGGGGCCGAGCTGTGATAAATTACGGTTAATTCTAGATAGCCTAGCGAGTATCCGAAAATATTGTATAGAAACTAGAAAGCAAATCGAAGCTTTAAAACAATTGAATAGTGGTTCGTCCGAACCAATTTATAAAACATGGAATTTTGACGATTTCATCGAGTTTATCAATAAAATCGGGCGACTCTACGAACAGGAGCTCGAAATCAAACAGATTGTCATGGAGAATATAGCACATGCGACTACAAAAGCTATATTGGTAATGCACAACTCCGTATGGGAATATCCAAAGTACACAAATTCCGAAATGGATCTTTTGTTCGCTATTCTCGCCAAAGAATGTCTTTGATTTATTTCACCCCAAAACCACACTCTAAAGTCAAGAGAGAGATCATAAATTTTTTAAATATTTATCGAAAAAGTTTTCACATCATGGAATTTTTATTGGAAATTTGTCATAAAAACTTTTCCTTCTTTTCTATTTATTTTTTTATGGTGAATTTCGATATCTAAAGACGAGAAGAAAAATGTACCATTAACGAAATTGATGATTATGATGAGCGCGAGATGATGATACAACATAGAAAAAATGTTTTCACTGGCCAATGTGGAATATTTGCTTTTGGTTTTATGACTTTTGGCAAACTTTTGTATTGTTCGTTAAAAATTAATCGTTTAGAAAATATATAAGTATTACATAAAAAAAAGAGAGCTACACTAATTAAAAATGTTGGGTTGTTTTATTATTGTATCGATCGTGAAAGGCCGCCGTACAATGTCGTTAATTTCTGTCGTAAAATAATAACTTCTGTCCTATAAATTAATGTCTCTTAACCGATTGTAATTTAACTTAATTTCATATCTATATGCGTGGCCAGCTTCTATAGTAAAAAATAGAAAGTTGTCGAAAATTTTAAACGTAATTTCCGATATCCATATATATAATGGCAATCAGACATACCTTGAAAAGCCTGTAGTCGATCACCTCTGGGGCTACGATGGAGAGATGATGGTTAAGTTTGATTCAGATAATTTTTTTTTTTATATAAATGTTCAGAGCACTTAGGATATAGGTATGTATATCCTTTATATGAAAGTTTTAGCAACAAACACACAGCACTACTGCAAAAGGTAAAAGGAAGGATTAGGAGGGAAAAAGGTAAGAGAGGAATAGATGGAATAAAGGTTTCCAGTCTTCTAGTTGTTTACTTTTGATATTAAGTTTGAATCTCTGTAAATTGTATTCCAAGGGAAACGTCTCGTCGTTCAGTTTATTCTACATTCGCGTACTCCTAACAAAAAATGAATTTTTAAATTTATTGGTCTTCGCGAATTTAATTTCCAGATTGTATCGGTGTACCAGGCGTCTTAAATTACGCGCGGGTTTTGACAAACCAGGCATAAATTCATAAAGTTTCTATGACCATAAAAGTACTTGTAAAACACGCATAAGGCTCCCACATTACGCCTATGGGAAAGAGAATCAAGATCAGATAATAATTTTACGTCTTCAATCATTCGAGATGCTTGATTTTGGACCCGATCGAGTGCATTTAAATGAGTTTTCGGTGCTCTAGCCAAATATGAGAATTATACTCCAACCTGGGTCTTATATATTGTAAGTATTTCGGATGGATTAAAGTAAACTTACATCGTCGTAGAAATCCAAGAAATTTGGCTGCACCAATCGCTGCTTTGTTTATTTGTTCAGCCCAAGATATTCTCTTTGATATAGTTAAACCGAGAATCTCAAATATGTCAGACGTAGCCAAGCTGGATTCACCAGTCAGAAAAGACGGGGAATAACCATCAGTTCGGCCAGAAAAAACACAGGATTGAAATTTGTTGGGATTAAATTCAACTCTGTTGGCTTCACCCCATTTAAGAATAGAATTGAGATCTCGCGTAAGGCGATCATTCATTGTCATTCTTTCTGCGAGAACATCGTTTCGCGATGAAGAAGAAGGTAAACAGTAAGAGGTGGAAAGTGAGCTGTCATCAGCATAGGAGTATATTGGATTGAGAGTTGATGATAGAAGATCATTGATGAAAATTAGAAAAAGGGTAGGAGAAAGGACGGATCTCTGAGGAACACCAGCGTTTATGAGATGTTGATCGGAAGTCACACAATCTACCACCACTTGGATTTTGCGACAAAGAAGAAAATTCTCAATCCATAAAATTAACGAACCGTAAAGGCCAACTGCCCTCAATTTACACAGCAAACCCTTGTGCCACACGCGATCAAATGCTTTTGAGATATCGAGTACAATGACTTGAGATTCACCAGATTGATGAATGCTTCTGTTCCATTGTTTAGTAACAACATTAATTAAATCACCTGCTGAACGCCCTCCGTGAAAACCATACTGACGATCAGAAATTAGATGATAAGCTTCCAAATATTTCATCAGCTGGAAGTTGATTATGGTCTCAAATACTTTAGAAAGCACCGAGACGATAGAGATTGGGCGATAATATGAAGGGTCCGATTTACTGCCCTTTTTTGGCACAGGATGTATGTTAGCAGTTTTCCAGATGGAAGGGAAAATGCCAGAAGCATCCTCCATTCCCGTGAGAATTACAGTCGAAACCAGAATGGCTGCATTGTCAATATTACCGAAGGCAAAACAAGAGTACCTTTCGAACTCTTGAAAGAACTTGTTCATTCCTTCCCAGTCCGCATTTTTATAGTGCCATAATCGACGTTTAGGCGGAACATTCATTTGACACGACCACGACATTGAAAATTCCGTTGTAATAAATCGTTGGTCAGAGTTTCCCAAAGGAGAACTGAAAAAGATACTGTATTTCTCAGCATGAGAAGTTAAAAACAGATCCAGTAAATGACCCGTATCGTTGACCCGATCTGGTATCCTCGTAGGCATTTACAAGTTGTGTGAGTTGGTTTAAAGCTTCGAGACATGAATTTCGAGACATGAATTACAACCCTAATGAAGCTCATTATTCGTGGTTTGGCCTAAAAAACTGGGAATGGAAAAAGATATATCGTTGCGGATATACATGGCCAGCCCCCTATGGTGAATAAGCCGATGGATTAAAGAGTAACCCTTAATACTGATGGCCGAAGAATCACCGGAGTTCAAAATTTTGGTCTCGGTGAAAAGTAGAACCTCTGGTTTTGTAAAGACAGTTATAAATAAAATTATAAATAAAACAGTTTTACAGGCCATCGCTGGCCCGTACCGAATCAATAGTCTGTTTTCATCGGGTTCGATCCCGAGCTTGCTTTTCGTATTGTTCAAGACAAGTCGTTCTCTATCCCGAGGAGCCATCGACAGCGACTATTGCTTCCAAATGGCGGCTCTCGCAGAGACCACTGCGTCATCAGTTTAGGATAAGTTTGCAGAACGTGATCGAGACGACGTACTCGCTTTTATTTCATGAACGAGATCAGGAATTTTCATTTAAATCAGGGTTTAAAAATCGTATGGTTTCGGATACATAACAATTACTTTGAAAATGACTTTTAAATATTTAATGCGAAACATTAGATTGAGGAAGTGACAAAATTTCAAGCGTTGCCATAGTAAAAGTGTTGTCATAGCCTATGATTTTAAAACAAACCAATAGATGACCCACTCTTACTTAGCATGCCATTACATTTCTAATATATAATTTTCCTTATAATTTGTATATTAAAAAGCAGCTCAAGTAGAGCTGAGACAGTTTTGGCTCCAGAACCTATTTGAAAATAACACAAACATAGTAAATAATTTCAGACAAACTTATTTATCAAATTATAGAAACATTTTAAGTGTCTCATTAAAATCTAAATATTCTCGATTGGAACAAACAACCGCATACATCTGTTGACTATACATACGATACAATGTATTTGTGAAAAATAGAACAATATATTGTTGGCACCAATTCAAAATAGTAAATCGATAATTTGCAGAAAACAAAAATTTTGTGAGAGACCTTTAACTTTTCAAGAAATTGACCAAGAAAATTATTTTACCCAAACACAACAAACTATCAGTAAATATATACAAAAAAATTTTTGGCAAACCAATTCATTCCAGTTCATATTGCCAAACTAAACACAAACACAAACGCACACGATATAATTAAATTAGGTCATATCACTCGATGTTTTATTTTGGCACGCATCGCGCTTTTACTGTGCCTCTATATCATTGTAGATAGATAGCATGCATCACGTAAGGCTGCATAGGGTTAATTTTGTGTATGTATCAAATCAATAATTTTTTATCGTTTAATATTTTGTTTGCAGGACAATTATTTTAATTAAATTAATTTTGTGTTACGTTAGGATAATTTTAATCATAATTTATATTATGTATAAAAAAAGAACATGCAAACATCTGCGGTTCCATAAATAGATAGGTTTATTATATAGCTTAACCGTAATGGAGTTGGAGAAGAGTTTGATGAGTTGCGAAAATAGTTCGAAGCAAGATTTTAGAATATTGTAATTATTTATTAGTTGGGTGGAGCTAATGATGGTTCTAGTTTCTAATAGTTTTGACATTTGAACACGTTTCAAATTATGGTATTTTCTTTAACAATATTGCAAATTCATTTACATTAGATCAATACACTAGACGAAATGTTAATTTGTGCAGGGCCAATCTATGGGTTTTAACGCCCTGCGGCCACTTAAAATTCATGACCTGTTATATCTATAATAGGCCCTTAACAATAAAGGGTAACAGATGTTTGCTCAACCAATCACAACGATATTTTAACTAACATGATCATTAGGTTAGCAAAGCAGATCGATGCTGACTCAGGTGGTAAACAGTCTTACGTTGATAACCCATGTAGTGATTATGTCAGTACCACTACAAATTTGGTCTTGGTGACAAAGCTCGAAAGTGGGACCTTTCAAAGATGCATTTACGTGGCTGTATGAAATTCCAGTTGCTGTTTCTCATATATATCGACGGTTGGACTATATATATAAAATTTTACGCAGCTTCTTAGGCATGATTTAACAGAAAGTATATTCCAAACGTCTCACAGGATCAGACAGTTCTTAATGAGTTCTTAGAAGGGAGCAAACAATTGAAAAACAGAAAGTAGAATGAATGAGTGGACGCGTAAGCCACATCAATCGGTGTTGTGGTACCTTTGAACGCTATTTAGTTTTTACTCATTGAAGTTAAACGATACACAGCGGAAGTATAACGTCCAATGAAACATTTCAAACATGTCCTAGAGGGTTTACGCCTTACAACAGAATCTGCATAAACTGTCTTCAAAGCAACGTCGTTATTTAGACATTAAAGCACAGTACACATTTAAAATTCGGCACATACCAGGTAGAAACAATTTTGTGGCTGATAAATCGTCCAGAATCGAAAACAAAAACCTGGGTAGTGCAGTCGATTAAAAAAAAAACAAAAAAGCAAGCATCACATCCCAAATTAATGGAAGCAAATAAGTCCCCCTTCACGTTCACGACGGCGTTTAGTTAAACGTTATAATAAAAAGAAGTTAATTATTGAATCCTATATCAAGATGCTGTTTGAGCATCCAAAAATAGTCAGACTCTTCAACAATCGCTCCGGTACTCGATAGTCTCAATTAAGTCATTCGAGGGTTGAAAACTTTAGAGCACGCTGCGGAGCTGCGCAATCCGGGGCTCATCTACATAGTGTTGCAAAAGTTAGATGACAAATCAAGGCGTCTGTGGAAATACGAAACTGCAGACCAAGATTTCTAACCACTTCAATCGTTTTTGGACTTTATTTATTTTATTTAAGCACAACTTCCCGAAATCCGTCAAAATCATTGAGAATGATTTTTATGAGCAGACGACCTAATGTCCGGTGCAAACAATCTAAGCCAAGCGTTAATTCTTACGGAAGATTTGGTAGAAATTATGAAGCTTAGAAAATGGCCAGCTAATCACCTGGATTTCGTAAAAAATTTACCCGAGGACGAGCTAAGCTTATCTCTGCATGAAATTTTGATACTAAAGTGATTGCAATTTTGAGCATATGTTTTCTACCTTCGCGTGATGTATTAAAGTTTAAGGTGAATTTGTCAGAGGTGTGATACGACCCGATGGCTACTTTCTAAAGCATCGTAGCTCTTTGATCTAATGGGATCGTTGACACCCGTAACTGTTGCCATAAAGATTCTATATATTTCAACAACTATAGTTTGAAAAATTGGAATGGGATGACCTCCCTAAAGGTTTCCTGAATATTTGGATAAGATTTAAACGCGAACTAAGACTATTTGAAGAATTGGAAATAATGCAGTGGTTACACAATTGGTATTCATGGTTTCTCCAATTCGTCAAAGGATGAATTTGCCACCGTACTGTAAGCATGAATAGAGTTTTCGAATGATGCTGTAAAAGTGACATTGACAGCAGCGAAATAAAAGCTAGCGTCTATTAAAACCATAACCATCCCAAAACTTGAATTTTGTGATGCGGCCTGACTAGTTAAATTTTTACAGTTAACAGTTAGATCGTTGGAGTTTGAATCAAAACCTAAACTATTCTTGTGCACAGAATCAACTCTATATTTTAGTTCTAAATTGGCTATCTAAACAACCAAAGCCGTTGCCTTTTTTTTATTGTAAACTGGACAAGTTTAATACTCACGCATACAAGTCGAAATCAATGGTTTCATATACCGTTGCAACAAAATCCGACTGACTGATCCTCAAGGAGATAACCAAATTGGGTGCAATCCATAACCAAATTGGGTGCAATCCAATCCACTAAACTTTCCAAATCAAATTATTGGCATAGACAACATTGTAGGACCAGCCCCCGCGATAGTCATTGTGGCATTGATGGATGAAGAAAACTACTTATTGACTCAATTATTTGACAGAGTGTCAAATTACTATAAAATTATCAGATTACAACTCGAATTAAAAGATGGTTTCATAACTCCAAACAAAACATTGTTAACACGATTTGTTTCAGTTGACGAGTTGGCGTGCGCCGAGCAATTTATCTTACACAAGTTGCAAAACGAAGCTTTTCAAAAAGAGTTGTTGCAAAGCGTTGTAGTGACATATTTTTGGATATAGCGTCGAATTTCTTAGGGGCTTGCAATCGCAACTTGAGTTATCAGAACTGTTAAAATCAGAATGTGTAAGGAACCAGTTAAGTGATTGGAATACCCAGCAATACTAATTCTTTCAACTTCTTCAGCAAAGTTGGTATACGGTGAAAGTTTAAGGTAACCGCAGGTGATTTTTTGAGTTAAGCAAGTCAAAGCCTAAATATTTTTTCTAAATATTACGAAGCATTCCGAAACTTAATTAATGTGTTTCTGGATATCATGCAACCATATAAGTCGATCAAGACGAACAGTCTATATTGTGGGTGTTAAGATTTTGTAAAATGACAGTCACAAGGTTGTGTTAAAGTTGAGACAAATAGATGTTTAGTAACCGAGCAATTGGTGCAGTAGTTAAAGCTACGGTGTTTAGGACGGGAGGTATCGGGTTCGAATCCCAAAGAGGGAGGTTTGCAAAAGGGATTTTTCATCACCTGAATTCGATCGGTGATGACGATAAACACAACTATGGCCCCTGTTGGAGTGCAGAATCCATGGGCCGAACCATCGTCCATGTCAGTACAGGCTGGCTAGAGCAATGCAATGTGCAGATGGATTTAAAATCCATCTGCACATTGAACCTGTACCTGTGTTCGTGCGTCCTCGATTTGGCTGGTGACGGCGTAAGGCAGGACGTTAAAAATTAACCGCGAAAGAGTTGGTTGAGCTTCGGCCCCAGAAAAGATTGCAGGGTTCAGGAACAAACAAACAAACATAGATGTTTAGTATCCGATACCACTTAAACTTATTAGAATTTTTTACAGAGAAACATCCCAAGGCAACATCTTATATAGCGTTAGTAGTCATTTTCAGCCAAATAATATTCTCAGTTTCTTCCTTTGTAGTTTCTCTACTTTCTGGGAAAATGTAAGAGACATACTTAATCAGTGATTCTGCATAAGTAGCTGTAATAATGAGATTAGGTTAAGATAGTGTAAATTATCCTTGTAGTCCATCATATTGATATTGGAATGACTATATAGAAAACAAATTTAGATAAAAGGCGCATTACTAAACACTTAACGTACATCATCAATATGTAATTTATCAAAATGTGATAAGAACATAACGAGACAAGCATTAAAAATAAAGAGTTGCCACAATATGAACACTGAACAGTACACACTAAATTTACTCCCAATACGATACATAGTTAAAATGTCATTAACAATTTTGTTCTATGACAGTATGATCTGTATAGCACACAACAAAATGCGATTTTGATGAAATTTAATTTTTACATCAAGGACATGACTTAAATTATAGGTTTAAAATTTATCAATAGCTTTTTTTATGTTTGATCTATCCAATCTATTCTGGGACCAAAACTTGGATTATAAAGCCCTTCTTTACGCCGTAGCCAAATCGAGAACCCACGAATGCAAGTTCGCTTTAATGATACATTTGCGCATTGCATTGCTGGTAAGATTTCTATTTGCATGCAACTTCCTTAAAATTTTTGAAACTTCCACATAATATATTGGTATTGATGCACTTTAAAATATATCGTCATATGGTAACCATTAAGTCCAATATTGTTTTTGTGTTTTGCCTACGTTATCTAAATCTTGGGATGTCCTGATAGTTTTGGGTAGCCGGAAAATTGTACAAGTTTATTAGTACATTATAAAACCATTTACCTGACAAAATCGTTTTGCTAAGATGGATGAGGGGTCCGAAAACTGAGTATATCATCAGTATATGTTTTTTAACCACCTGGAAAGAAAGTTCATTGAGGGAGGTGATTATAATGCAAAACATATTCAATGTGGTTCAAGATTGACAACTCCTAAAGGAAAACAACTTTGTGAAGGTATAGAGGGAATGTGTTTGGATTTTCTATCAACAGGACATTCTAATTACTAGTCTACGGATAAAAAGAAAGTTAGATCAGGTCTAATAGACTTCTGTATAAATAAAGGTATTGCAGGTTCAAATGATATTGCAACAGATTTTTATGATAATAATAGTAGTGAGTACTGATGAAGTGAGTGCAAATTGAAGATAATTGCCAACTGGATATTCCTTTTAGCACACTAGCAAATATTAATGCACCGGAAGCATACCTCAAAGATATCTTCGTAGAAACAGCAGAAAAAATAACGTCCATCAGTGTTTTCGAAAAAGGGAATACACTTTCTGGAAATGTCCAAAAGTTAATTCAAGAAAAACAAAAAATCTAAAGGCAATGGCAATAGCAAAGATCGCAAAGAATAAAATAGAAAGTAAATCAAGCAATTAGAACCCGGAGAGAAGCTTATAGAGAAGAAGGAAATGAAAACTGAAAACTGAGAAGAAAACTGAAACCAGTACTAGAAGAGTGGCAAATTATACCAGATCATCAATTCGGATTCCGAAATCAGCATTGCAGATTGTCAAAAGTTTTGTGACCATTTCCAGTCATATTTATAACTTCAAATGTCCTGCAAATGTGTCAGGAGTTGAACTAATTCCAGGTAGCAAGGCAAAAAGCTTCTTATATTGTGAATATCAGTTAAATTGTTTTAGGCATCAGTTAAATTGTTTTAGGGAACACTGCTGTAAGGGAATATCAATTCTTCAGTTGTGGCAACCAGAAAATATCACTTAGGACAACATCTTGTACCGCCAGTCAAACTATGTTCTGGGATATGGAGATGGTATCTAATAGGAAGAAATGGCAGCGGTGTTAAATAGCTACTGGATCTATTTGTACGATTCTCAGCTTCCACTAGTCTCAAAATCAATGAGTCTAAAACTAAATATATGATCACAGGTTTAAGAGATTTTATTAATGGTGACCGCACATTTGAAGGAGTGACAAGTTTTGGTTACCTCAGATCCCTTGTCAGTCATGATAACTGTGTGGGAGGGAATATTAAAGCGCGTCTTGTCGCTGGTAACCGTATTGTGTATGCCTTAGTCCAATGATAAAGTCTAAATACCTTGCCAATGCCGACAAGCTGAAGTTGTACAATGTGTTGATCAGAGGGTGTGAGAGTTGGACAGATGAGTCTGAGAGATGGCTAATGGCGTTGGCGATGATGGCTCCTCTGGATAAAAACGACTTGTCTTCTTACAAAGAACAAGCTTGGGACCGAATCGAATGGAGCCCAGAATGTTGATTCGCTAATGGCCTATAAAACCCGTCTAACTATTATGCCTTTTGTATTTTAAAGCAGTTTATAATCAAGTGTATATGCTACGTTTCGTATACGATTAGCTAACCTATTAATCTTTCAGCGATGATGGCTTCTATGTATGAGATACCGACTTGGCTTCATCTGTTTGTCTAGACAAAGCGAAGAACTAATTTGGGATCTATAGCAACCTCATTAATGATTGCTTTATTTCTTTGTGATTGGCTTATTTTGACACTATCTCACCCAATTAAGGATAATTAGGGATATCACTATGTAAGTATTCTATAGATCACACTGTATATATATGTTTAAAATGTATGCATACACGAAATGTATGTCATTCAATTATCTTGTGTCAATAATTTTTTGTTTTTAATACAAAAAAATTAATTTTCTGAGTTTGGTGATAAGAAAATGGGAAAATAATATTCAAAGATTTCTCTTACAACAAAATTTTGTTTTATTGACTATATGCTCATCTCTATATCTAATTATTTTGTCTTGTTCAAACGAAAGGCCTCATAAATTTTGAATTTATTTTAAGATATTGTAATTTATACAGTGTTTACACAGACACAGTAGAATTATTTTTCCACGTTATCAACAATTTCTAATATGGTTCTAATGGTTGATCTATGGATCACAATTTTTAAAATAAGACATATTGAAAAACGCTCTCTATATTATTGTTCGATCGTTTCTTAAGTGAAGAGTTTGTTAAAGTGATCGTATAAACTATTCTTAATACAAAAAATCAAAATAAAATGAAAACCGGAGTTAATAGTGGATTGATAGTGGTTACGTTGATTTTAATTATTTATTGTGGAAAAGGTAAGAATTTGGGTATATAAGGAAGTTAATTAAATTAAGAGGCCAACATTTTACTCTATCAGCTGCCAAAATTGATGGAAGTGTAATATAAATAAACATGTCAAGATTTTGAATCGACTTAATATAAATTTAATTTGTTATCGTTGACAGTTTATATTTTATAGATTTTGTTTTAGTGAGTGGTTTTTGTTTGTTCCAAATGTGATAAGAACAAATGCGATTAATTATATAAAGTGACGTAGTTAATGTTAATTTAGCGAGATTTAATTGCTCATTTATTGTAAAATAAGCAATTAAATCTCGCTAAAGATTATACATTTTAAACGTTCAAGGGATTCCAACTTGTTGAAAATGTTTATTATAATTTTTTATAATAAACATTTTCATTTAGTCTATAGGTCACTTAAGATAATTTCGAATTGTTTGTAAATATTACTTGTTATATTATGAACACTTTCGCTGCTGCATGTTAACACTCTATTGCACATCGTTGTTTGCGACAAGAAAACGCTATGAAACCTGTGAAAGGCTATGGAAACATCACTTGACTATATATCACTTGATATTAGTATTACTTAATTTAAGATTGAAGTAAGCCTTGTGGTAAGAGTCCAGTTGCAATGGTTGATGCAAGATCCATAGACATTTTAAACACTTTGAAAAAAAAGTTTAGTTCTAATTTTGCTTTACTATACACCACTTGTTTTTAGTTTTACCCAAATGTTGGCTTCAAAATTTATTTCGATTGAACTAAGATTTGTGATAAAGGTCCGGATGCAATGGTTGATTTGGTTATGAGAGGCTCTTAAAATTTACTTCGATTGAATTTTTATGATACAATCAGATATAGGCTGATAAGGCTATGAACTCTTAAAAATTGGGTAAATACTTTCCACTGTTAGCTCAGGTTAGTTTAAATTACTAGTTTTGGGACGGTTCTTTGTACAGTACAAACGCACAGGTGTCCGCTAATTAATTTCGATTATAATTCGCCTGAATGCTCGATTGCTTTATTTTTTGTCTGAATAGTAAATATGCAGTTATAAAACAAGAATGTTATATTATATAAACAATAACAATAAACAATAACTGATACGTACTGATAGTACGTATTATGTGATAAGATAAGTGGGTATGATAAACGACCTACAAAAACTAATCAATGAAAAATTTTCCGCGTTTTTTTGCAGGTAAAACAAATTATGCCTGGAAAAGAATTTCGGCACATGTAAATAAATCGTAAATGTTTATTTATAGTGCTGGGTCATGTTACGATCAAGTTTTATGATCACTATCGTCATTATACGCATGCAAACTATATATTCTTTCCATATCTGCCAGGGGCTCCACTCTGGGGTATTGTAATGCTCTAACTTTTGGTTTGATCGCTATTTCGGCTATGCATACTTGATTTAAATCAATTTCAAAATATCTGCACAATTTCAAAAAAGTATTCGGATGGGCTATACATCACCAATTTATGATAAAGTCTAAATGCTCAGTAAAACATAAAACAGTTATCCGATTTGGATGATTAATATCTTATTCAAAATCCCAAGCTCAGAATCAATATTGCATATTTGCCCAAAAATATTTTGTGCTTAAAAATTAGAATGGACTATGCACCACAAATTCATTATAGTGCCTAAATGGTTTAATAAATATAAAATAGTGATCCAGTCAAATGGTTGATATTTTAATCAAAATCCCAAGCTAAGAACCAATATTCCATCAATATATTTGCACGTTTGTTCAAAAGTATTTTATGCATAAAAATTCACAATATGTATACATTACAAATTTAATAATGCGCCTAAATGTAATAAAACACGAAATGGTCGACCAATTTGAATGGTTTGTATCTTAATTGCAAAATCTCAAGCTCAAAACAAATATTGCTTCAACATATTCGCATATTGGCACAAAAATATTTTATGCATAAAAATCTGAATGGACTTTACTCCATTGATTAATGATTGCGCCTAAATGGTTCAAAAACACAAAATAGCAGTCAAAATATATGCACATTTACATAAAAGTAGTTGACATATAAAAATTAACATGGCTGCAAATTTAAGGATGCGCCTAAATGTAATTAAACACGAAATGGTGATCCAATTTGATTAGTTGATATATTAATTGCAATTTTCCAAGCAAATATTGCTTCAAAATATCTGCACATTTAATCAAAAATTGTTGATGCTTAAGAGTTTAAATGGACTATAATACACCACAAAATAATGATTGCGCCTAAATGGTTCAGCAAAACACGAAACAAAATCCGATTTAGATCGGAAGAATTCCTCAGCTCAGAACGAATATTGCACATTTGCACAAACCAATTTAATACACAAAACAATCGCTACAAAACAATTGCAAATTCAAAATGTCAAGCACCCATGGGTGGAGCCCATATTTCTTTATTTCACTTATTGGTAAGTGGGTATAATAAACTAGTTTTATCTAATATAAAATATAAACTTTATCGCCGGCCGGCAAAATAAAAAGTCATGTGCAAAATAAAAATCCAAATAAGTTGGAATGGCCAACGTATGTTTATGCCGCATGTCTAAGATAAGGCAACTTAAATTTCTACTCAATCATGATGACAGCAACCAAATTTTAACTATCGCTTGGATCAACATAATAATTTAACAACAACCAATGGCAAACAATTCAGTCAGTTTATAATCAAATCAAATTTTTGAAGGTTATATACATTATTTACTGATATGGTGGCTACTATGTAGTAATAGTATATAACCTCAAAACTTTAAACTAGGCTAAATTTGTTTGAACATTCAAATTTTTAATTGTTTGATTACATTTTTAGGTTTTTTGATTGTTGTAATCGTAATTTAAATTAAGTAAATTATCTACAAGTTACAAGATATAAGCGGTTCTATATAGTTAACTAAAATTACCTTGACGACAAACGGACAAACCAGTTATGAGTTACTCATGATACGTATAATGCATATATAGTGTGCCTGTGTTATCTATCCATAAAAAATTACTCAGCGTTAATTTACCGAGCACTTGCAAAAAAATTTTGAATTTTCATTATTAGAACATATTTGGAATGATGCGATAAGTATTTAGGCAGTTTCTTAACATATATAATCGGAAACATACTTTGCAAGATTAGACTGTTGATTTCATAGTTATATCATGAGTACAGCAAAAAATTGAAAATTGAGTGTAGATAAAATACATGTGATGCCAAACCACATGTATATCACTCGATTATGATCGTGCATTTACCACGTATAGTCAAATCATAAAAATTGATCGATGTTATCGTTATTGAAGCGTTTGATGTTATTGTAATGGTCACGATTGCGACAACGCAGTCGGACCAGAATGGAACTGGTTGGAACTTCAAAGATGAAGGAATGACTTTCAGCTTTGATCCCCGGAATTTATTTGCTGTACCATTGTTAAAAACATTTACCGAACTCGAAGTAGACGCTGGAAAAGTTATTATATAAATCAGTATATGTATATCATCGACCTTGTGAAATGATTTATTTATATCTAGTGTAGATGCAGAGATTGGCAAACACTAAGAAATCCAATTTGAAATTTGTATAACCTAATTTGATAAAACGACACTTGAAATTCTTAAAATTTCCAGCCAAGATAAACCCGATACTCAAACAACTACTTATGGAATTTATATTTAAAAAGTATTCATTTTATTAGCAGTACCGGTTAATATAGTAGCATGTGACAAACAAATTTTAGCGCCGTCAGATGTGTTTCGTTGGCTTCAATATACCCCGCTAAATATGTAATGATATCACACGAGTATTCATCCAGCTGGACTTCAATTAAATATAAAGCAACATCATAATTTAAATTTAATTGATTTGTGTTTCTATGCCATCTAGGGTTTTTCTACAAATCAAAATTTAACGAAATCATGCTGTCGTTCGCATTTACTATGGAAATGTTCACGATTTCCCTTATAGTAATATAAGTTATTTGGTTTTCATTTAAGTTTTGTACGACGCTCTATATACAAATCGCGAATGTCATATTTTTATTTGTACTATAAACTTCCAATTTCTCCCGCCAGATCTACGACCAGTTCTCAATCCGCTACTACCCGTTGGTCGCCAATTTTAGTTTTCTGAATAGGTCGTTGTGAAAGATACATCCTATACAAGATTGCGTTGATCATCACCACTTTTATGTTTTCACTTATTATTGAGGAACTTTGTATTACATTTTTATGATTAATGTCAAAAAAACAACTTCTTCTGCGTTTACAATTCCTTCATATATTTCCTCTTCCAAATTTCTTACAATGTTCTTATGTTTTACTTTTTTTTTATTATCATGGCAGACTAGATGTCTTCCTTAAAATCGAAATATGATGACATTTCGATGCTTGCTTGCTATGATTGAAAATACAAATATGGATAGTAATTTAGTATAAAACTAAGCTTCTACTAAATTAACCAATTCCATTTTATGCTATTCAAATTTCAAACAATTTGCACGTAATACCACAGAATAAAATATAAACAGTATGCAGCTATCTTCTATTGTACTGTTCGTCTATGCTGATGAACAAATATTTTTGTTTATGTATTTTCGCTTGATTACGATTTAGAGAAGGTAGACAAGAAATTTTTCATGCTATATATGAAACAAAAAAAAATAGAAAATTTGAAACTCCCATTATTTGTTTTGATTACTAAAAATGTCTATTTTGTTTTTAAATACATATGTACTTTATAACATGTGTAAAAGAGATCAACGAACATAAATAAATTTTGGTTTTACAACATGGTACTTTGATATATCAAAGTGATGTTTTGGTGCACATGATCAAAATACACTGACCTGATTACGGACTCAGGACTGATTTCACATGAATTTTGAAACTAAAACGACTATTGGTCGTCGGTCCTAGGTATTTAATTGACTTATCAACATCTTTACAATAATTCGAGTATATAACACTATTATTTAAAACGTCTGAAGAATGATATATAACATCAGCTGCGTTAGGCCCTGCTCCAGTTAATTTAATATAAATAATATTCGTTTTGGAACTAAGCACTATGCGTCTAAGAATTCGAAGATCTTTATTAATCTTCTATATATTAGTATATGACTATTCGTGGAGCTAAACACTAGTCCTAAATCATCAGCAAAGCCATTACTAGCCCTACTAACTTTAATTTTGCTGAAACTAACTTGGCTAATCCCTGTGGTACTCCATATCTAATTTTTCTAAAATGGGACCAATACAATTCTCAATTTTTACTACTTGCAGGAGTGCGTCCCTAAACTTTAAATTATAACAATATTATTAACAATGACAATTTTCATAAATTGATAAACACACGGAAAGTAGCGCACCTGTTATTTAACACTCTAACTAAAACGCAGTATTGGAATCCCAATACAATTCGTTTAGAAGGAATTTACCACATAACAAAAATTTTAATTTTTTCGTTGCTATGACAACTCTAATAAACGATAATAAATATACTATAAATCTAATTTTTCTTCATAGTTTCATATATTTTACTTGACTTTTGAAACGTCATTGTAAACCATATTCGTACAATCATACAATGACAGTTGTTACAATGTTTTACAATATAGAGTTTAAGAACGCACTCTAGGGAAAACACCGTTATATACGAATCAGGACAAATGAAATAAGTGGTTATCACATCCCAGAGCCAAATAATTATTTAATGAAAAAATGGTAACATGTTTGGCGATTCTTCTCCAGTCGCAGATTAGCACACAAAATAGTATCTTCAAGATCTTCAGCAATGTTGACAAAAAATTGATTAAATTCATTTTTAATCTAAAGTTCTTCTTGTAGAATATTACTATTTTCAGTTCTGATGGTTGCAATAGTAATTTTTCACTTTTACCGTTTTAAATCTTATCTTTTAGTCGCCATTAAGTTTTCAGCTCATTTTTACAGTTATAAAATCGTTGGTAGTAAAAAAATTCTTTTTCTTTAGGAATAGCTTTATTAATTTCCAATTAATTTGCTATTTTTAGGATGTTTACGTAGAGTTTTGTTAAGTTTAATTTTCATGTTTATAGTTTTTGGATAAAGAATGTAACACCCAAGGTTAAATTATTTTAGCACTTTGCTTGAGAGAATTTTGAACCACTATAATTTAAAACTTCCGCATTTATAATAAGATTGGAGTTAATATTTGCTCTAAAAAAATCTAATCAATAGTAGTTGAAGTAGAATTAAGGCGATGATCCATGTATATATTTTATCTGACATGTATACATCATAATCATTTTTATTGGTTGAAGGTCCACCATATTTTTTTATTGCTCAGTTTGCTAGAAAATCGATTTTGATATCGTTAAAAATTGGACAGCTTTGTTTTCAATAAAATATACCAAAAATGTCAAATGTTTTATTAAAATGACTGAAAATATTCCTTACGATAAAATTTAATACACGTATCGCTTGCTTTGCATTTTGTTTTTATCGTAAAAGACAAAAATATTATTAACGAATCAGAGCGATTATAATTTATATCAATCAGATAAAATTTGTACATGAATAATCGCCTTTAGTGATTTTAGATGGATTTTAGTGAACTCGTCAACAAGTGATATCAACCCAAGGGAAGACATCATTTGAAGATAAACCGTAACATTGCGATCTGTATAATTTGACTCAGAAATATCAATATTTAAATCATCTACGATACTAAGGCTTTTGTTTTGACACTAATAAGATAAGTCATAAGACAAACTCCAAGATTGAGCAAAAAAGGAAACGTTCATTAAAATATTTAACCTCAATACGTTAGCAGTTTTTAATATTTCGAAACAAAATTGAAACTCAAACCAGACGTTATATACCCAATTATACATTTTGGGTGATTACGAATTGTCACAGCAGTCAATTAAATCAAAATTAGGAATCTTACAACTAGAAACCTCATTACATCCTATCCAAATCTCTGAGAAAAATATAACATCCGGTAGGATGGTTTTGTTTTTTTATACTCTTCGAGAATTTTGGTAAATTATTGTTATATCTTTATATAGATGGATATTAAACTCTTGTTGGTCGAATATGTTAAATCTGGTTGATATATTTAGATTTCTTTGTTATTGACACAAATGGATTTGTGGTCCCTGGACTTGTTAACAATTCTTTGATGTTCAACTCTTGGTTTGGTACTGGCTCATTCTCTTGAGTTTGTGTTTGATCAGGTACCCGAATTTCCACCCGCAACGGATCGAATTCTGCTTCATGTTGCCTGCTTGTTGTTACTTCTGGATTAATGGTTGATTCATCAATAAGTTGGTTTATGTGACGTTTTAGAGATTTGCCGTCATCTAATTTCACTATGTAATGAAGTTGCCCCAATTTATGGGTGGTCTTCCCGAATTTCCACATAGGCTTATTGTTTATAAAGAATTTCGCTTGGACTCTCTGCTCCTCTTTAAGAGATCGTATATGAATTCCTTTTTCTTGAAGAAGAGAAACATTTTCTTGCTCTGGAAACATGGCATCGAGTTTTATGCGAATTTGTCGATTTAAATACGTTTCTGCCGGTGATTTCCCATTTGCTAATGGTGTGGCTCTGTATCGCAACATAACTTTTAGTAATTTTTGATTCATTGGAATATTTTCGTTCGCCATAGTTGAACGTTCCTTTCCGCCAATCCATTTGTTGCTGGATGCCCTGGTGCAATAAATTTCTGTTGAATACCATGGCTATGGCAATATTCTTGAAACACTTCACTGGTAAATATTGTAGCGTTGTCAGAAACCGATAAGACTGGATATCCGTGATTCGCAAAAATTGCATTTAAAAGTTGAATAGTGTTATCTGAATTCGGAGCTTCACATAATCCCTTAATTTCTGCCCATTGTGATTTTGCGTCGATTATAACCAAAAAATAGAATGGAAAGGCCCTGCTTAGTGAATATGGATACGTTCCCAATTGTTCGATGGAGTATCCCAATGGTACGTTGGAACTTTTGTGGGGTGCTTCTTGATCATGGCACATTCTGCACAAGATCTAACTACCCATTCGATATCTTTATTTATTTCTTTCCATATGCAGTATCGTCGCGCTAGCTGTTTCATCTTAACAATGCCTAGATGCGTGGAATGTAACTCCTTTAAAACCTCCGGCTGGAGAACTTTTGGTATTGCCACTCGATTATTTTTGAATAAAATCCCCGCGTTTACTAGATATTAGCTGTCTTTATCGGTTGATTGTATCTCGCGCTTTATCTTTGATAAGTATTCATCTTTTTCTATTTCCTTAATACTTTTATCCGGAATTAGATTTTCAGTGGATATTTCGAATACTGATGCCGCTAAAACCTCTTCGATTTTAACATTAATGTAAAACTTCTTCGTGTCCTGACCCATTTCCGGTGTAGACTGGTCGTAAATATCGATAATTTGGTTTACTTCCATATCATTATAATTGCTTATCTTATTTGTTGTGACAGCATTTGTTGAATGTGATCGATTTCTTGGTTCTACTAAGGCTGCTAATGTATTATAATTTGATGTGCCTATTGAACTTAATAGCATCGTGCACCTTTTGTTTTATCTTTATCCAGTTCTTTCATTTGACAGTAATATTTGAAGCTTTCTTTTTTAGTATCAAAATTTTCAAGCGCCGGAATGTTTAAAATTGTAACATCCGATGATTGACTACTATTACGTCTTTCTCCAGATAACATTAATTCAATCAATGCTTTTTGATTTTGAGTCATTGCTTCGATTTTTTTGCTATTGTTCCGGATCCATTTTTGCACTTGAATTATTTGACCACTATTGAATTTGTTTTTAGCACGTGCACATAACTTTTTTAAACACTTTTTTCAATAGTTTATGATTTATTTCACCTCGTCGCCAATCTGTTATACCTTTTTATGGATGGATATTAAACTCTTGTTGGTCGATTATGTAAAAAACTGGTTGACATATTTAGATTTCTTTGTTATTGACACAGATGGATTTCGTGTACGTCCATCTTACCCAATACCGTACATTCGACTCTCTTTCATAGATGTCGTATATGTATTACACAGTTCATGTGTAATCCTCAACTGATCGAAAACATAACTAGTCGAAAATTGAATTCGATACATAATAATTATCCACATGATCTCTTAAGATATAGAGGAATCCATTTCCATCTGCACAATTTTAGCCTGATAGTAAAATTCCCGCATTTTGAAGCTCAGTAACTCTGTAATATAATATATTGACTTAGTCGTATGGAAACCGTATGATGTACCCTTTAGCCTTATTTTCAGCTTAAAGCAGATTCAGATTGAAGCACTTCCATCTTTGTATTTCGACGGCAAAACTTGACGTAAATTTAACCACTAGCGGCTGGATTTTAACTTTTAGCACGATAGAAAAAAGCTTATATTGGTTGCCGAAATCTACAAACCTAACCGCTCTACGGTATAAATTTCGCTGCATAACCCTCGCTTGATGAGCTTGGAACTTATTCCATTTAAGTTTTTGAAACTTTTATTTAAGGCATTTGGATTTAATCATTACTCACCGCAGCAATGATTCACCACTGGAATTTTTTTGTTTTGATTACAAACCAAACCGAGTTATACATCTCAAAAACACTCATACGTCAATAAAACCATATAACAATTGACTAATAATATAATTAATCAAGTAAAATTGATTGGGTCCGGATATTGTCATACTATAAAAATGGTTGGTCTTGTCATTCGGTAAAGTACCAAAAACTCGAAGTGCGGCTCATTTTATTAAAGAATCGTGTATAAAGTTCATATTGATACCAATATTGTGTTTATAACAATGAAATTGTTTATTGTTTATGAATAAATATGAGTTCTACACTTGACAATATGGTGAGTGATAACAGTTTAATATGAGTCACCAATATAATATTGTAATTATCATAGACATATTGAGCAATAATTGAATGACCGCGCAGTCAAAGGAAATTCCTCTAATCATCGCATCATGTTGAGAATTTCATCATTTTGAGTAAAAATGAAAAAAAAAAAAAATTGAAAAAATATTTTATCGTCACGTGCCGTAAAATTTTTTATCGTACCGATAAAGACCCGTTAATTTAGTGTCAAGTTTGAATGAAAATAAAAAAATGTATTCCTTATCATCGAATATAAAAGAAATTCGCAAATTGTTTAAGGCCGATGTCATGACACGATTTAATTGACTTTTCGTGGAAAATGGCAATAAACCATAATTATATTTGTTGTTAGTTTAATTAATTATTAATTAAGGTGCGGTTTAATAAAATATTAAACGAATGCACTTGTGCGATAAATATGCCTATCGTTTGTCGTTATATATATATATATATATATATATATATATATATATATATATATATATATATACACACTCTTCGATTTATTTAGTACTTAGAATTTTTTTATGTCTGTGACTGATTAGATAAACAAAAGTTAATTCTGTTGTTGTTTTCTTCCAGCTCATACAATACGGTGTTATCAGTGTAATTCGATAACCGACCCTGAATGCGCTGATATATCAAAACATCGGCCGGATGAGGTAAATCATTTTTTAAAGGAATGCATTGGCAGTTATAAAGGTTTACATAATCAAATATGTCAGACGATCGATTTAACAGGTAAGTCAGTATATATATAACTATGTAAAAATATTTAGATTTTAGTAGACGAAAATATTATAGAGGACTAAGGACTGATCCCTTTATTTTTAAATTCAAGTTGATCTTCCATCAAACAAATTTATATTGGATAAAGCTTGAGTGATTCAAGTTATTAAATTTTACGAAAATTACAAAAATTTGAATACTTTGCTGTTTAGCCAAAAACTTACTGAAACTCGAATTAAAAATGGTATACACATTTGGATCGTTGAAGTTGTATCAATTAAATGATAAGTAATCGATTTTAACTAAAAATAAGCACAAGCGTAATTACATAATATTATATCAAGTTTTTTCAACGATTGGGTACCTGTCAAAATGTCAATCAAGCAATGAGACATAGTATGTACTCTTACCTAACATCAATTAGTTAATGTAACTGATTGTAGAATTTACTAAATGTGAATTTAATTTAGTTTTAAACCTAATTTGAATCGGTTTTAATCAAAATTGTTTAAATGATTTCAAGTTTGAACATACTTATATCAAGATCTTTTAATATTTCGTATCCAACTTAAAATTCAAGTTGTCTTTTGATCGGGCTGTTTTTAAAATATAGTTTTTAAATCTCTTAAGCTGCGTTCATAACATCGGATGAATATTCTAGGTTTTTGATGTAAAAACACCTTTAGCGGCAGGATTAACTAAGAAATTATTAAGACAAATGTAACGGAAATGAAACAAAATGTAACAGAAATCGGACCACTACTACGTTTGTTATTGACTATTCGATCATTTTCAAAATCTGTAAAGATTTACCACTTTCCGAATTTTTAGGCTTAAAAATGATTTGTGAAAATGTTTGAATATTTTATAATAGTATTATAGATGTTGTGAACTGTTTAGAAGAGAGTAGTTTTTACATAATTCACTGACATTTTTTCATCCATGCTTTTTATGTCTTTATCTCTTTATCTCTTTTTTTTTGTTTTTTTGTTTTAATTCTTCGGATGTTTTACTCAAGATAAAATAATTTAAAATCGACTAGGGAATGGATTGATTTTATTTGGATGGCTTGATTGTATAAAGAGCACGGATGGACATCCTAGAACCGTTATTCCCATTATTTTCGTTAAGGACTTGGTTCCTTCTCTTCAATTAATTACAATGCGCACTCTCCCATCGTACTCGTCCAGGTACTCTCCCGTCGTCTTCGGTGTATGTTTTGATGATTCGAGCGAGTGACCACGATAAAGGAGGTCGATTTTAGTCTTTGTCTAACACAATGTCTCCAGTTTATAAGTTTTCATGGCTTATTTTCGACTTTTTATCCGCTGCTGTAAATTATTAAGGTATTCTACTGTGTATATCGCTTTCAGAATATTTTTACTCGTTTCTAGAGTTCTTTCCACCTCGTTAAGCTATTGTCAGGGATGGCGATGTTATCAACCTGTGGAACTAATAATAGCAAAGTGGTGGTCAAGGCATGAACTAGCGTAATTGCAAGAACATTTTTACAATATTTTTTTACCGGAGTGAGTGGTATTTAATTTAAGATGACGTTGCTCTGATGAGTTCTTTGAACGTGAGTTCATTCATGTAAATTGATGTTTGCCGAACGAACTGCAGCCTCCCATATACTGCCAAAATGAGGTGATGCTGGTAGGTTGAGTATCCACTCAACTCCTCGTTCTGTTGTGAAGTTAATCACCGATGCATTTGTAGTGCTTGGATACAGTTGTTGCTGAACTTCCCTTAGTCTTCTCTTTGCATCTATGAAAATACTCTCGTTGTCACAAAATTTAGTGAGTGGAAGGGCATTCCTGCTTACGAACCGCTTTAATGCGGCTCAAAAGCCACCAAATGTAGAACTGATCACACAAATACAGCTATGCATGCTTCGACGAATTTTGCACCTCTACTTGTTTTTGTAGCAATTTCAGTTTGCCCTGCCATACCAATTTCAGTATGTGTGAAAGGTTTTGTTGGGCGTTACTCTCACGGCTTGCAAATTTTCCATGACCTGGTTGATATTGGATGAGAATATGACATATAATAAGCCGTCATTAGTGATTTTGCGAGTTAATTGCCCTACTGCGAAAATTCAGAATGACTGTCGGGACAGGTGGGAGAGTAGGGATGGTCCAGGATGGAGAAATATTAGATGTAAATAGGATAGTAGCACTCTACTTAGGATATAATAGTTATGTAGATCATTGGGTGTTTCTGGTTATATGAGCAGACTGTATTCTATAAACGTCCGGCATCAGCAGGATTATCTGAGGATGGTATATGGTTCCATTTCGTAGTTGGCATCAGGTATAGTATTTGTGTGGTTCGATTTAAGATGTAAATCTTCTTTGGACAATCAATGCAGAACTATCTCTGCATCTGTCGACAAATAGACCGGAACAGAATGCAGGTGCATGGACTCAATGATGATTTTGGTTAACGTATAGCTAGTAGCAAGGCATCGCATAACACGATTTAATGAATGGAAATATTCTTGATTGGTGCTACTCTTGTTTTTGCGACAGTATGGCAGATATCAACATTCATAAATCCATCTATTGTGGTAAAATAAAGTACAGCAGCATTAACAGTAGAACTTGCATCAGCTAAGCCATGAAGCTCACAATTTGCTTTCATCGATATAAAACGAGGAAAGTTTATTGTTTCCAACTGCTTGAAGTCGTTTCGAATAACGGCTCAAGCCTTTATTATTGAATGCGGCAGTAAATCATCCCAAGCAATATGCAATAGCCATAACCGTTGAAATAACGATTTAGTCGGTACGATGGCTAGACTAAGTCATCATACAGGATTGTATAGACGAAATGCTTTGGTCTATCAAGACTTGCTAACGATGGATGTGTTACTTGATGGTTTCTGGCTAATGGCGAGAGCACCCCTTGTGAGTTAGAATCAAACTTGTGCAATGTAACAAAATGTACGCCTTAAACTTAAAAACAATCCTCAAAAAATAACCCAATTAGGGATTTCAAAACTGGATCCATGAATTAAAAGTTCAATAATCTACCAACTGACCTACCCGAGCTGTAATTAGCCAATGATTATACCAACTACTGCAAAATGGATTTTGAACGACCAAAGCTAAGTACATAGTATCGAAACTGAAGTAACCTACGTTTTTCTATAATAAAACAAAATCATTTACTGACTGAGCTACTCGGTCTGTCAACAATGATTCATAAGCTTAATAACTGAGCAAAATTGAATTTAAATAAATCGCAAAAAATAACCCGAACGGAAACTTGAACTCTTGACCATTAGATTAAAAGTTCAATGTTCTACCGACTGAGCTACATGGTGTGTTAACCAGTCTTCATATCATTAGCCGAGTCATTGATACTGAAGGACCAGAGCTATATAATAGCTAGAGATAGTCTAGAGATAACCTAGCTATAATATGGAAACTAGAGCTAATCTGCGTTCTTCTATAGTAAAAGAAAGACATTTCCCGACTGAGCTACTCAGTGATCAACAATGATACATACGCTTAATAACTGAGCAAAATTGAATTTAAAAACAAACCTCAAAAAAAAAACCAAGCATGGTTTTGAAAACTGGACCCATGGATTAAAAGTCCAATGTTCTACCAACTGGGCTCAACCCGGGCTGTAATTTGCTATTCTTCATATCAACAATTGAGCAAAATTAATTTTTAACAACCAGAGCTAAATACATAATAAGGAAACTGGAGTAACCTACGTTTTTCTATAATAAAACGAAATCATATACCGATTGAGCTACTCAATGGGTTACTTATGTTTCGAAAACATAAGCAAGACTATTCTGACGCCTGTACGGTAATTTTTACTGTCATCATAACGATTTTTGGACAATAATCACAATTACTACGTTCATGTCATCGTCCATGGCGATTATCGCCTTGTAGCTCTATCGCAACCGCGAAAATTACGATCACTGTAATCAAAACGATAAAATAGATCGTAAGGTGCAACACGAACATTACGATTACTGCGATCATAACGATCACCGCGGTCATTATAATCACATGATCTCTGCGATTGAGACCATTGGGTTGAACGTTATTTATTGTGGATTTGCTAAATGTTCCAAATTCCAGTAAAACACCGAGTTCGATAACTGAAGTACACGATTGGCAAAGACTGTCAAATCGAGCTACACATAATCGTCTGTAACAGTTATATTTATTATTATAGAATAATATGACTGACATCATAATGTTTTTTAGACGATAATCACGATCACTAAGTCCATGTTGCCTCCTACCTTCGGAGCGATTATCGGCACGATCACGATCGCCATCAATCACCGCGATCATCAAGATCACCATGGATACTACGATCGCTGCGATCATTACCATCAGTTAGATCAAAAGCTCAACGCGATCATTATACGATCACCGCAACATAACAATCAGCTAAAACAAGAAAGATGGAAGTTGACACGAGCATTTTAAGAAATCTGCAAATAGTATTTGGGTGTGTTATCAATTATGTAATACTTGAATCAATTACATATGTTACCTTATCACGACCGTTTTATTTCATAAATACGACGGTAATTTATATAAGGTCTAATTAATGTATATGCCAAATATAATCAGTATTTTCTATCTTTAATAGGCGACACTTTGATCACATATTTTTTATCATATACATAGACATACCAAACACAAACGTTTTTCTCGGAACGATAAGACACACTTAAGCCATTAAATTTCTAACCGATTTCATTTTTTTTTACTTTTTTTCCAGCTCTAAACAATAATAAACTGAGTATTGTGCGTACATGTGGCTGGGAATTATCAAAACATCAATGCTTTCAGGGTAACATTCGCATGAAACAAGAATCGGTGTGTCAATGTTTTTCAGACGCTTGCAATCGGTCAACGATCATTACGTCACCGCGGGAAATTTCGTTGTTGCTAGCCATGGTCGTCTCGTTTATATACCGAAATACATGATTTGTTGGGTTGAATGAATAAATGAAAATTTTTTTAAGTTTTGTATATTTTCTTATCTTTAACAAATGCTTCCGAGGTCGATTGGGCACTTGAATTTTATATATTTATATACAGTGAAGGGTTAAATCGTTTTTATTTAATGGGTTTTGCTTCTGATTGATATTTGTACTTAATCAGTAATAATATTGTAAGCCGCTAAAAATTAGTTGAAGTCAAACTAAAATATATTGAATTTAAGTAAATCAGGGGGCTCTTTTCAACCTACTGCAAAACGGCAAGGCTGTTCTTCCACTATAAAGTTTCTGTCTTAACAAACGACTGAATGTAGTGATAAATTTACGTGCGATATAATTGTAAGCAGGTGGTTGAATCGTTTAATTTTTATCGCTGACTTACAAAGTGAAATTGTAGAATTATTTTTTCGACATAATAATATTGATTTTGATTGATTATCATGTGTATGTATGCGTGTTAATTTGAAATATTTAAACTAAGCTTAACTGAAATAAAAATAAATCGCTTATCACAATGGTTATTATAGGTTTAAGATTTTGGGTTCAACGTTCGGTTAAAGACTTTGTAAATTTTTTGTAAATAAGCGATATACCTATTAAAATCTCTCAAAATATAAATGAAATTTACCATTAATTTTTCATTCGTGATGAACATGTCAAAAGCTTTCAGAATATGAGTAAAAGCTACCATAAAAAAGAGATTATTTTAAAGATAGCCTTTGTAAAATTTTGTAAAACTCTACAATTATGGATAAAAGCTACCATACATACTTGAATTATTTTAAAGGCTAAAGCTTTTGTAGATTTTTGTTTCGAATTGCAAAAAAATTAAAACTTGAAATTTTGTTCGTGTTGCGATTAATTTTGCATCCGTGAGGAGCCTGTCAAAAGCTCTTAAAATATTGATAAAAAATCATTAATTTTGTATTCGATGGTGTTGAGTCTATTAAAAGCTCTTAAAATATTTATAAAAGCTTCATGATTATTTTAAAGACCTGTGTAAGTTTTTGCGTCAAATGGTGATAACCGATTTAACTACCAAAAGCTCATTAAAATAAGGACAAAAGCTTCCATTAATATAGCATTCATGATGAACATAGGGAAAATTTATACCAAAAGATCCTATCAAATGCTTCCAGAAAAAGCTTTTAAAATGTGTATGAAAGCTTTCATACAAATTTCTATTATTTTAAAAGGCTGTAGCCTTTGTGAATTTTAGTTTCGAAATTTTTTAAACTTGAAATCTAAAATCTTTTAAATGCGTCCAATGGTGATGAACGATATATCTAAAGATAATATTAAAGGCTTCCAAAACATTTTTAAGAGCTACAAAAAAATAATTTCGGTTATTTTTAAAGGATATAGCCTAAAGGCTATATGCGCCTAAATGCCTTTGTAAGTTTTTGTTTCGCATTGCAAAAAAAATATTAAACCAGACATTTGGAACCTTTAAAAGTCATCTTATGGCAATAAATGATACTCCTTTTGTTGGAATTAAAAAGAAAAAAAAAACAAAACAAGCAAAAAATTTTGTACAATTTTAAATTTTTAATTTTAACCTTGTTAAAATCCTTAGTAAGACCATGAAATAAATTTTTAATCCAAATCAATAAAACTACCAGAAATTAAAATTTCCGTTTTCGATGGTAGTGATCTAACGCAATGGATGACATTTCGAGACATGTACGTTGCAGTCCTCCACAAAAACGATAACGTTGATGAAATAGTGAAATTTACGTATCTGTTGGACAGACTTCGTGGCAGTGCTAAATAATATGTGGCTAAAAGCCACATATATGATAATCCTCGCACAATCGTGGATAAACACGAAGTGAAAGTGAACTTCAGAAACTCTTAAATGAGGCGCTGTCCCATATATCCTCGTTGAGTGCAAATAATTTTTAACTTGATGAGTTGTCTCAATTAATTGATCTCAAAATAAAAAATGGTAAACTATAGGCAGCATAACTCGTGGTGAATGGGAAGAATAAATTAATCACAGCGAACAACCAACTTAGGAAGAATTCAAAGTATTTTTAGTATAAAATTGTCGTGTCCTTAGAGAAGTCGGAAAATCAACAATGAAACCTATAACTGCGGAAACAACGTCACGTCAAAGGCCCTCGATGGGTAACTATACCAAACACTCAGCGAATAAAACATTTGGTAAACGAGAGTTTTCTAATTTGCAGTAAGTGATCTTTGCAGTAATACATCGCATTCATATTTTCTATGTTCTGTATTCAACAACTTAACACCGAAACAACGATATGACAAAATAAAGGAAGGAAGAGCATGTTTTAACTGTTTCAATCCAAACCATCACACTCTTTTACATTTTGAGTACCCCAAACATACCGAATCTAACAAGAATATCACTCAAAATCAACTATCAAACACTGTTCAATCTGTTAATTCACAGCCAACACCTAAACAAAATTTTCATTCAGCGTCAAACTTATCGACCAACTTTAATGGAGATAATAGAACTTTTGAACATTCAACAATTTTACCAACTGCGTTGGTGATTATTGAGGATGGTAACGGAAAACTAATTCAATGTCGTGCGCTACTGGATTCTGGTAGCCAATCACTCTTTGTGTCAAATCATTTGGCAACGCGCTCAACTTAAAATATCGTTGAGACAACCACATGACAGTCTTTGGATTAAATAATTCAATAGCGCATGTTTCCCAAAGTATCAAAACTATAATCCATTCAATTTATAAACCGTTTTCTGTTCAGCTCGAGTTTTCAATAACTGACAATATTTCAAATCAAATTCCGTACAATACTTTTAACATTTCTCGATGGCAAATGCCACAACATATCAAACTTTCCGATCCTTCCTTTAATGTTGTCCAATCTATTGACATACTATTAAGAGTCGAAATATTTCCGGAAATTTTATTGCCGAACCGAACCGAATAAAGCTAAGCCCAGGGCTTCCAATCATACAAGAATCAATTTTCGGTTGGTTGGTGTTTGAAAAGTTTGAACAAAGGGTCAGCCATATCTTTTATATGAAACTCATATGAGAGTCATATGAAACTTGTCGATGACACTAACAATTTCAAACCAACTTATTACTTGCAGTTGAACGGCCTTCTAGCTCTTCTGCAAAACTCCGCGTAGTGTTTGACGCATCTGCTAAGACGTCCAGCAAAATTTCACTAAACGAAAAAATGTTGGTGGGTCCTACGGTTCAGGATAATTTATTCGATATCATTCTTCGATTTAGAACCATTACTGGTGACATATCAAAGATGTATCGACAAATAAAAATTGACAAAAATCAAACTCCGCTTCAATGAATTCTTTGGCTGCCAAAATTCCAGAAAAAGACTTTTATGTTGATGACTTGATAACGGGCTCAAACGATTTGAAAGCGGCCAAGGTCATACAATTCTAGATAATTAAAATGCTCAAACGTGGTGGTTTTCAGTTACACCTATTCAAAGCTCCCAAATATGGTTAAAAGCTACCATAAGAACTTTGATTATTTTTAAAAGCTGTAACCTTTTGTAAATTCTTGTTTGGATTGCAAAAAAATGTTAAGCTTGAAATGTACAATCTTTAAAGGCGTCCAATGGCCATATACATATGAAAAGCTCACAAAATATGTATAAAAACAACCATAAAAATTTCGAAGTTTAAGGCTTTAAGGCTATTATAGCCAGTGTAAATTTTGGTACTTCGAAAAGGCTACAGCTTTTGTAAATATCGCAAAAAAATGTGGAACTTAAAATCTAAAACCTCTATTTGGCATCCGATGGTGATGAGCGTTCAAAATATTAAAGTTCAAAGTTTTTTGGGAAAAATTCATCAATGCAAGCTTTATAGCCTTTCTTATAATTAAATGGCATTTTTTTAAAACTGCCCAAAATTAATAGTAAGATGCAGTCAGTTAACCTTTGAGATTAATACAGTATAAAAACCGCAACCAAAAGCTTTCAAAAAATAAACTTTTATAAAAACTGATGGTAGATGGGTGGTTAATAAATAAAAAGCTTTTATGCTTTAATTTAAAAAAAATTAAAGACCAAGAAAGCTTTTAAAAATCCATTAATATTGGGATTATATAACTAACTCTCTTATTCTGGCTTTACTATGCACCGATGCTGCAATGTAAAGGATAGATTTGGACAAATATATTGAATATACAAATTTTGGAGGCTATAAATCGTCTGTGTGGATGTATAAATCACGTTTCCACGTCCAGAAGTTTCCACGTTAAAAAATTACCGATATAGGTTATGTTTTAAATATTTAGTAGAGTTCTCATCACTTTTTTATATTTAATATACTTCCTTCAACGCCAAACCATTTTGAAGAGATCTCCCGATGATAAAATTATGTTATTTTTAGTGTAATCCATTTTAAATATAGAAATTGAAATTCGATAAACACAATCAAGTAAAGCGCACTTCAAAGTAATGACCTTAGAGTCGTAAAATTTTCCTAATCAAAATGTTATATATTTGTTCAACTTTTGAAGGGCTACTTATGTGTAAATATTTGTTATTCCCCTGATCCATAATTATGTTGTTATCACGTTGTGTGCTTAAAAAATAAAAACCCATCAAAAAATGATGTCAAGGTGTGGTGAGGTCGATCATGTAAATATTAATTTGATGGCCTTGTCTACTTGTAATCGACGAAAATGATTGTGTTCGGTTTTAAAATTTTCTTTTTCTTCACCTCCGTGGATTCTATATAATTTTAAGATTATATAAACCCACTTGACGCGATAAACATAATTCTGGAGTGGTTCTGATTTAAGTCTGAATATGACATTTATGTAAATACATTTAGATAAGACCAGCAAATAATGATAAATGGTTAACAAAATAATGCTTATACTTTTATGTTTATAAGCGCAATTTTTGTGATGATCGTTTGATATCGTTTTCAATAATTTTAATGGATTAACATTATTGTAAATGTATGGGACAATTTGGTTCAAACCATCCAATGTTGTTTATATGTCCGTCGATATTGGTGTACATTTATATAGTATTCGATACTCATATAGTTGTATAGTAATTAATTGGTTTTGAAAAGCTTAATTTAACATTTTTCAAATAGTTTTAAATATATTATCATACAAGGATCGTATGATCCTCGTTTTTCTTAAGGGATCGCAAAAAAACCCTAATTTTAATTCGATCTTGAGTGATTTTTTTTATTGAGCAATTAAATTTTTTGTAAATTGTATGATTTCAGAAATATGAGCAAAAATTGATATTTACTAAAACAAACGAATTTTCACAAAGTTTTACAGTGTTACATTGCAACAACAAATAAAAAGGTAATATCAATAGTTCTTTGATTTATAATGCAATTGTTTATTTTATATCTAAGAGTAATAAAAAAATAAATGCATTTATTAGTCATGAGTTTTAATTATGATAAGATTACAATTATTTGTGAAAAAAGATTTTTTTTGTCATTTTGTACAATAACGAGGAAGTATTCGAGATGATGATGATCTACGGTGAGTTTTATCAAAATGAACGGATATCGATTAGATTATATGCTGCACGACATCCAAATCGTCGACACTTTGGAAGAGGTGTATTTAAACGTTTACCAGATAAGCTTTGCACTACCGGAAGCATATGAAAAAAAAGTTTTGTCGTGATTTTCCTGTGAAAATTTCACAAGATAGATGAATATCTTAAACGACAGTGTCTTGTGTTTTGAAGGAAAATAAATTGCATGCATCAAGATTTATCTGCAAATGGTTTTGGAGCAAGGTAATAAATTGATGAAAATCCAAATTTCTTTCATCGTGTCCTTTGGTCAGACTAGGCAACGTTTAAAAATGCCGGTAATGTAAATTTAGGCATAATTTACATTATTAGAGTGTAAATCCACATTGGATGCCAATGATCAATGGCCAATGGAGTGTAAATGTTTGGGCTGGAATAGTTGGATCTCGCCTAACCGAACCTTTTTTTTGTTGGAACACTAACGACATAAAATTTTATAAAATTTTTAGTTGAAGATTTTTTCGATTTATTGGGAAACATACCACTGCGAGAAAGACAGGAAATGTGACTTCAGTTGAATGGTGCACCTCCCTATTTTGGTACAGCTTACCAACAACAATTAAATTTAATGTTCTCGAATAAATGGATTTGAAGAAATGGCCCTAAATCTTTTCCAGCACGACCACCCGATTTAACATGTATGAATTTTTATTTATGGGGAAAAGTGAAAGACTTAGCCTATTTTAACCCGTCCACCACTTTAGCAAATATGAGACAAAGTCTCCTGAAACAGGAGGGGACCTGGAACGCTAACGGGCTTACTGCAAGAGCCCGAAAACTAGACGAGACACATTTTAAAGAGAACAAATTTATTAAAATTATTGGATATAAAGCCTATTATACACTACATCCCAGTGGTCGTGCCAAAATGAAACCTAATCTCACTAATAAATTTACGGATTGGGGATTATTTAGAGAAAATTTGGACAACCTGATTGAGGTTTAGTTCGTTTGTCACCAAACTAAGCAAAAACTCGAAATACAAGCTGGATATTTTATTAACTCTGTGCGCGAAGCAGTTAAAGAGGTACCACAGCAGTATTAATAGAGAAAGATGTACAAGAGTTCAATTACCCACTAATTTTTCGTGAACTGATAAAAGAAAGGCGTAGGAAAAGACGCATATGGCATAGAACCAGAAATATTATAGACAAACGAGAATTTCACCCAGTAAGTAATAAAGTCAACCGATTAATTAAAGAGTAGAAAGAGACTTGTACTGAAAATTATCTGAAAGGTTTGGATCCTGGAGCGAACCAAAACTACTCCCTTTGGAAAGCTCCTAAAAGATATAAGAGACCAATAATCCAAGTGCCCCATATAAGGAACACAAATGGAGAATTGGTGCGTCGTAATGTTGAAAAAGATGAACTGTTTGCACAACATCTGGCATCAGCATTTCAACTACACGTTATTAAATCTAGGATTGATCCCAAACCAGGACATACATCTCCATTAAATATTAGTAGTGTAACCCGACTAAAATCCGCACAAGAAATAGATACGAATCTGAATCCCAAAAAGTCATCTGAAACTGACGAAATTTCCTCAAGGCTGTTTAAGAAGTTATCCAAAAGAGCAGTTACTATGTTAACTTATATATATATATATATATATATATATATATATATATATATATATATATATATATATATATATATATATATATATATATATATATATATATAATCAAAACCATCTTTACTACAAGCCGTATTCTTCGCATACTAATGCTATCTAGTTATATCAACATTAGAATGTATTATGAGTAAAAAACGTGTCGATATAAAAAACAAAATTTAAAAGGCAAAATTGAGGTTATCTTTATTCCTATACAAAATACAAATACAAAATACATTCTTATTCACTTTTACATTCCTCGATGTCATTTAACTTTTCTTCAGCAGTATCAATAAGTTTATATCACCGTTAAATTAATTCTATAGTATTAATTCTTAAACGAGTTGTAAAATAATTTATCAACTGGTCCTCACAAATCGTTGAGGCAACTTCACCGGGTAAGTGCATAAAGTTTTCATCCAAATAGATTAGTCAATCGATGGTTAATCTGTAATGATTTATTAAGATTTAATATTAAATTATTTCACTTAACTCATTTTAGCATTAATAAATCAATTTAATTCACTAAACGAAATTTATTTTATGATAATCTAAAGATATTTTTGAATTACATAACCTCAACTTTTTATTATTATGTATGTCCTCTACTTACTTATTGCTTTAGTGCATGGCACATATCACACAGTATATAAGTTACACCTGCACATATAAATATTATTTTCCATATAAATAATACTATTTAATAAAATTAATTAATTTAATATTGTTATTAACAAAAAATTTCTATTTACAATTTACTATGTACAGAATACAAAATACAATTTGACATTTGATATTTTAATAACAAAAAAAAAAGACAAAAGAGATAAATGCTCAATTATTCATAAATCTTAAATAGTATGCGTTATTTTGAAATATGAAAATTCAATAGTGGTAGTGAGAAACAGTAAAAATGAGAAAATTAAATATTCTTTTTGTATGGATTTTGATGCACGCAATTTTTCATATCGGTTTTGTTTGTCTGTGTCAACGAAAGTTACAAGACGGCTTGTAGTAAAGAGGGTTTTGTATATAATGCTTGTTTTCGACTTACATATGTGCCTGAGTGTTTCAAGGCTTCACAAATAGTAATGGTAAAAAACAGATAAACTCGAGGAGCAACTGACATCACAGAGGCCCATCTCTTTGTTACCTATTATCTCAAAGTTGTTTGAGAAGTTATTATTTAAACGACTAAAACCAATGATCATTATACCTGATTTCTAGTTTGGATACAGGAACAAACACGAAAGAAGAAATGTTGCCCCGCCATATTTCTAGACGTATCACGATCGATAGAGTGTGGCAAGAGGGTCTCATCTATAAGATAAGTAAAACAGTGTCACAAAATTACTGTCAACTGCTCGAGTCATATCTCTTCAGACGGAAATTAAAACTATCACACGAAGATACATATACTCTAACTTTTACCCAGCCAGAGCAGGAGTGCCCCAGGGTAGCGTATTAGGGCCTTTCCTATATCTTCTCTACACTTCCGATGTACCGGCAACAGAAATAACCTTCACCGGAACTTTTGCTGGTGACACAATGGTGTCTTGACATCAAGCCGGTCATCGCAGAAGCAAGCAGTTGAATACTTACAACAAGCACTCGATAAAATCCGCCTAGGCACCAGTGATTGGAAAATAAAGCTGAACGAGCTGAGATCATTCTATGTAACATATGTGTTGCGGCAAAAAAATAGCAATCTCCATACATTTTTAAAAGGGGAACAAATTAAAATAAATTAAAGTGAAATGTACTGGCTGATAGGAAAGCAAGCTTAGCCTGTATTGTAAACGCCTTATCTACGAATCGATAATTAAACCAATTTTGACGTATGGCATCCAACTGTGGGGTTGTACTAAACCACCAAATCATCTAATTATTCAACGTTGCCAAAACAAATTTCTTCGTGCAATAACGAATGCTTACCGTTATAACCAATGATGAATTACATGATCACATAAATATTAAATGGATTGATGAAGTGATTTATGAATTTACCAACAATTATGAAATAAGGATTTTGTTGTGTAGACACAGTTCAGTATCGTCAACATTTTTCAAAAATCACTTCCCCACTTTCGCTTTTTAATATTTTGTTTTTTTCAGCATAATATTTTAGGTGCAATGCTTTAAATTTTATTTGACATTGACTAGCGGATTTATTAAACCCCATTGCCTTTAATTTGTCTACAATTTTTTAAAAATATCTATGTTCTTTATTTTTTTTGTCCATTAAAACTATTTTGGTTTGCTCGGTTTTCCACACACATTTTATTTTGGCTAAACTCTCTCCACAATCAACTTCCATTATATTTTATTGCACGGTCACAAACAAATTTAATTATAAATCGAAACAAAATCCATTCAGCATGAACAAAATCAATATGACAATTAAGTCAAAACCTACTACACTTTACTATGAAAGAAGTTCATGTCGTTTTATTTCAAAATACGATATGCAAAAGAGTTGTAATAGTGATCTGAACAATTTTGGTCTTAGTAACATTTTAAGAAAAGTGTATCATGCTTTAGTTGAGTAAGTTATTATGTAAGTTATAACCAGTTGAGGTGGTATTTCTTATCTCGTGGATCTCATATATAGCACAAAACCTCATTGTCAAACTAATTTGTAATCGTTTTGAAACTAAGCCTACAGTTCTGAACAACTACACATATTTTTAAGAAACCCAAATATTTTTGCTGGTTTCGTTGCAACAATGACAAGAAGCAATGTAAAGTTTCTACAATCTTTCAAGTATACATCAAAATCAAAGCAACAGATCATAGCCGCAGATAAAATGCTTGATTAGGAACATCCGGAACAGTTTAATGTCTCATATATTTTGGAAGGCAATGCTCCATTTCCTTACGTCGTTTCAAAAGGCTAAAACACAAAAAACTTCTAGTAGAAAAAAATGTCTACTTGATTGTTGCTATAGATAACGACTCAACCAACTACTTTTACAGAAAGTCAACAACAAATGAGAATGCACAAGATGCTCTGACATATGATAAAAGACAAGAATCACTCACCGAGCATTGACTTTACTCGTACATAAAACTTTATTACGTTAAGGACAAGAGAAAAGAAATATTTTGAGATACTCTGGTACAAACAAGAACTAACTTGATAATATCAAATTGTTCTACTGTACCATTTAAAGTATGTTGCTTCGCCAATATGCATCTATTCATTTAACAGTTATTATCTAAAACCACCTTTTATGTACGATGATTTACTTTTATGCTGGCATAATGGACTTGCTTGAATTGATCTAAAGAGATGTTGGAGTTTCGAACGATTATATATATATATATATATATATATATATATATATATATATATATATATATATATATATATATATATATATATATATTATATTTTAAAAATTGTATAAATATCTTTACATGTGTATGTGTGTTGTTATTGTTTGTGGCGTCACTGAGACGCAGCATCTATAATGGATTTGTCAAATTGGCGCCCTTTTCTTCGTTTTCCCTCGCCTCGTCCGTTACACACAACACAACGAAACACAACCAAAACTAGAACAGCAACAAAGTATTTGTGTCGGGGGGAGACGATGGCGTGATTGAAGAGAAGAAATTTTCTTGCAATATATCTCTCAAATTTGATTTAGTTCATCGAGTTTCAGTATCTTAATTCATTTGGAGGTTAACGATATCCTATATAGGGTTCATAGGGAAATCGTTTATAGATTTTGAATTTGGTTTATTGAATTATTCTCATCGCACAATCAAAAAGTTGCAATTCATCGTCAAATTTGTTTTATAAACTTGATGCGCGTAACTATGTTTTCCACAACTGATCGATCGATTGAATTCGATTATTTGTGTATATGTAGTGTCGGCTTGTAATCTACATAATACGACGGAAAGGTTAATTGTAGGATATATCGCAAACAAGACGATGAGATATTATTTTCGTTTTTATGTTCTTTATGTCTTGTATGTAAATTTACGGATTTTGTTTTTTGTTATTGTTGTCTAGGGACCATACATATGTGTTGTTTACGTGAGTGGGGGAATACCATAACACCAAGAGTTTGAATCTTTTAAAAAGAACCATATTCCAACCTGGAACTGCTAATAAACAACAAGTTTGTTGTCATTTCCATAGCTACAAGCAATTAGAAATTGTATATTTCTTCGTAGCACATGTTTCCATACACACCATTCAGTTGTGCATCCAATGCAGTGAAGTGTGTCTGATAAACATGTGTGGGTTGTGCAGTTTATACAATAGCTTTAAATTTGGAACACGAGTTTATGGACATCTCAACGTTGGAAGTTCATAAAATTTTTGATGACCTGTCATTTACTTTAAAACATTTGTTACGCCTTTTTCTCCATTGTTGTAACTATGTGGAGTCCGCCAATTGTATCTAATAAACCTCATAGTAGTACCATCCGGGCAACGACTTTGGTCGGCTAAATATTAGGTGTGAGTGCTAGCACTATAAAACAAGAGCTGGATTAAGGTGTCATGCGGCCCATGCTGATGATCAACCTTGCTGGGGGCCTTTTCAAATAGCCCAGTCTTGAACGGAGCCTCTAGATACTTGGCGACCTCCAGTTGTTTTTAGCCTTATCCTTGTATTGCGGATCTCTGCAAGGATGGACATCATTTTTCTTCGCTACTCGTGGGACTAACATGGATCTGAAAATAAAAAAATAAAGAGTCCCGAACTCTTAAAAAACCGGAAAATTCAAATAAGGAGAAACGGATGTCTAAGCCTTCTCTCCCTATAGTTGGGGAAGGAAATACATGCAAAAATAATGCAGGTCCCCCCAAACCAAATGAGGAGAAAGGGGTCTGTAGGCCCTCTCTACTTAAAGGTGAGGTAGTGGATTTATGCAACAACAAAGCAGGTCCTTCCAAACCAACTTTCAATGCTAGGAGAAAAGCATTGAAACGAATAGAGGAAATTCCGGTGGATGTAAGAACGGATAAACATATAGCCACGCTTTCGTGGGCTACTAAGATTATCAAAGCAATGCCAGGAGTTTCTTCTGAATGCTCTCTGTCCAAAAGACAGAGATCACAGGATGAATGCCGAAGGCTGCTCAAAGATCTAAATTCCAGATAACTTCAGGTAGGTCTTTTAGTGAGGTGCTAATAGATCCACTAGTTATAGCGATGGCTGATGGAGCTCAGGAGGATGACAGCATCACTCTCTCTAATTTGAGGAAGGTGGAAAAAGCTTTAAAGCCTCCTCTTTCCTCAAGATTATGAAAGAGAACCTTGAGGTGACTCCTATATGTCGGGATGCTGGTTGGTACAGGAACCATGTCAAATTGACAGCCTGTGCCAATCAGAGATCTCTAGATCTCTACAAAAAGGCAATTAGCAGCCTTAGAGAGGTTTGGTCTGGAGCCAGGTTTGATGTTATTTCGTTAGAGGATACTCCCAGCAGGCCGAGAGCTCAGGCGTGGATTCCGGCGTAACCGAGCAATCCAAAAGATATTTTGGAATTGTTGCAGACTAGCAACCCGGATTTGCCAACTTCCAACTGGAAGATAGCCAGGTGCAAGAAGCTAAAGAAGACAACAGATCGGTTGTCATTGTCATCAACACAGCGTCTTTGGCGGTGCTAGCCAAAACAAGTGGTGTGGTAAGCTAAGGTTTTAGTGTTGTCACTTTAAAAGTTTTCCAAAGAGATGGGGCTACTAAGTCAGGGGCACCAGAACCAGAGGAGGATACTTCCTCCGAAGATGGTTGTCCAATTGATACGCAGTCGCATCCTGATAAAAGAGAAGGGGTGCCTTTGGACACTGAGTTGTCCTTATCAATGGAGTCACTTTGCGGACTCGGTTTGAAATTCGATTCTTCAGAATCTGGTTCCACTGTGGTGGAGGTTGTAACTAATCTTAATGCTTAAGGTTATTCAAATCTACTTTTTTGCTCAAAAAGCAAACTAAATATCTTTCTGCTTGCAAATTACAGCAAAGTAGATGTAGTAGCAGCCTGCATTGAGGTCGGTAAGGAAAGCCGCTGGCTTATACCAGCGTACTTGCCGCACGACGGGGTAAACCTCCCGCACCTGCAAATGTGCGCAGTCTTGTTATGGATGCTCAAAAACGGAAAGTTTCAGTCATCCTTGGTTGTGATGCGAACTCACATCATACGATCTGGGGAAGCAGCGATACAAATGAGAGAGGTGAGTCACCTTTGGATTATATTCTAAGTACTAATCTATCAATCTGTAATGTAAGCTGTAAGCCTACTTTTATAATAAGTAATAGACAGGAAGTTCTAGACATTACCCTTGTCTCGAATTTCTTGTCGAATAGATTAATTAATTGGAAAGTGTATGAGGAACACTCTTTTTCTGATTATCGTTATCTTCAATACGGATTGGATATAAAATATTTTAAACCTTCAACTTTTAGAAACCGTAGGAAGACCAATTGGGATACTTTCAAAATGGGTTTAAGTAACTCTCTACCATCACTAGTTTCTAAATCTCCAGAATCAATACAGGAGCTAGATGTCATGGTAGACCGGGTGTCTGATGCATTTAATGCTATTTCAAGTTCATGTACTATTAGTACACCAAAGGGTAAACCTCGTCCACCATGGTGACCGAAGAAACTATAAGTAACGCGCTTAAAATGCAAACGGCTCTTTAAAATCGCGAAAAGAACAAAAACTGACATGGAATGGGACTCCTATAAGGAGCTCCTTAAAGCGTATAAATATGAACTAAGAAGTGCCAAAAGCAATTCCTGGAGACTTTTCTGTAATAACATACAGGAACCCTCTGAGGCAGCTAAGCTACGTAAGATATTATCCACTTGTCCTGTCATTCCAAGTTATCTCAAACGACCGGATGGACAATTGACTAGAACAAGTAGGGAATCCTTAGAGCTCCTTCTAGAAACTCATTTTCCGGGTTGTTCCAATTCTCATCCTATTTTGCCAAAAGCAAATAAGGCTACTGGCCTCGCGGGGAAAATTGTCAATAGGAGAACTATCTTGTTGGCAGTAAACAGTTTCAAGCCTTTCAAGTCTGCAGGCCTGGACGGTATTATTCTGGCCGATATTCAGAAAACTACTGACTTAACGGTTCCCTGGCTTGAGGTGATTTTTAAAAGTAGCCTCGAACTATGTCACATTCCAAAGAAATGGACGGAAGTAAATGTAATTTTTATACCAAAGGCGGGAAAATGCTCTCATTGCAATCCCAAAAACCTTAGGCCTATTAGCTTATCTTCCTATTTCTTGAAAATTCTAGAAAGACAGCTAGAGGCTTACCTAAAAGGCTCAACCGAGCCTGCAAAGCTGTCAGCGTCTCAGTATACATATAGTAAGGGAAAATCAGTGGAAACTGCTCTCCATTCTCTCTTATATCCTATAGAGAAATCCCTCAAATATAAGGAATTCTCTTTGGTGATCTTTTGTGATATTGAGGGTGCCTTTAATAATGTCAAACCAGAGGCGATCTCGCAAGCACCTGCAAATTTGGGGGTGGATGTGACACTTAGAAGCTGGATTGATCAAATGCTCAAAGGCAGGTTCATAACGGCGAATGTAGGTTTATCATCCTTCCGTAGATTTGTAAGTAGAGGTACACCGCAAGGGTGTATTATCACCCTTCTTTGAAATTTATAACCAAATTTCAAAGAAGGGTGATAATACACCACATCACCCTTCTTTGAAATTTGGTTATAAATGACCTGTCACTAAACCTGGAAGGGACTGGCTTTAAAGTGGTGGCTTATGCAGCTTATGCTGCTATTGGCGCTTTCGGTAAATATCCTTGTATCCTCAGAGATGTTATGCAGAATGCTCTCAGCATTCTAACTCAATGGATCAATAGTTGTGGTCTTAGTGGTAACCCACTGAAGACTGAGTTGGTTCTTTTTTTCAGGAAGTACAAACTTCCTCGCTTTGACCCTCCAACTCTCAATGGAGTTGTTTAGAACATCGCAGATAAAGTGAAATTCTTGGGTCTCATTTTGGATAGTAAACTAAGCCTAATAATCTGGAAAGAGTAAAAAAGGCTACGATAGCACTCTACTCCTGTAAAAATGCCATTGAAAAAGGATGAGGGCTTAAGCATCACATTGAGCATTGGCTTTATACTGGGTGAATGGAACAGTTTTAAAGTCAGGCTTTATTTACTTTTTTTACAGATGGCTCGAAAATAGATAAACAGGTCGGTGGAGAGGTTTTCTGCGAAGAACTAAATGTAAAACTTTCTTTCCGCCTTCCTGATCATTGCAGTATTTTTCAGGAAGAGCTTATAGCAATCAAGGAAGCCATAGACTGGATGAAGAATCATGTAACATCTGTAAGAGATATTGGCATTTTTACAGACAATCAGGCTGCTATTAAAGTTTTACAATCAGGCCTTATCACTTCGAAAGTAGCCCGGAGTTGTCTTTCATCTCTTAACGAGATGGCTGAACAGTTTAATATCCATCTTATATGGGTGCCAGGGCATTTCAATATTACGGGGAATATGAAAGCCGATGAACTCTCGCGACAAAGTATTCTTGCCTCATCTTACCGTGCAAGGTGGACATTGAAGTACCACTTGCTACATGTAAATTACTCCTTAAAGAAGAAGCTCGTAAAATTACAAACAATAGAGCAAATTGCACCTCATGTGTAGGCAAATTTGGCCTAATTTGGACTTAAAAGGGGCTAACCAGCTAATATCTATATGCAACGGCATAATATTAGCATGGTTGTGGGTGTCATTACTGAGCACTGTCTTATTGAAAAGCATGCCAGTAGACTTGGTGCTTTCTTTCATGATTATTGTCGAAGTTGTAACGACGAATAAGAGGAGGAAACAATACTTCATTTGTTATGCACCTGTCCTAGTCTGTCTCAAAACAGACTCAAGTTTTTTGGAGCTCACCTCCTGTGCGATCTAACGGATCTCAGGAAATTGAGCGTTAGAGATATCTACTGCTTCGTGAGAATGTGAAATTGGTTACAGTAGGGTAGTGCGGAGAAGCAATTTCTGTGTTAAGGCTACGAACCATATGTGTCTATGCCTCGTCCTTTTGTTGGACGGCCACCTAAAATTAACTAACTAACTAAATTATAAGCTTGTAGTTTTATTTTGCTTTTTTATTTTTACAAACCCTCATACAGATCGATCAAATCGTTAGGCCTTCGATTGTCTGCGATCTTTACAAAGATGTCGTCACAAGATTAATAGCGATAATAGCGAGTTTTCTTATCATTGTTTATCAGAGCTTGATCCGTACCGCTTAAGGGTTCTACTATTTTTTAATTATACTCGATAAATATGAGTTCATTTGTCTGTATTCTTAATTGCAAAAGAAAGTTTTGAATTGCTTGTCAATAAGATATCACAAAATATAAATTAACAACTTGACTTTATAATATTTTATAGCATAGTGACATAAATTGATAATGTTTTTAGCTTTGCTTGTATCGATTTCTGTGAATTCCCTACTTTTATGTTTTGTTATACTTAAATTAATTAATTGTTATATGACACTTGGTTTTTAATCAATTTTTAAATGAATCCAAACGACACTGACTAGTTTTCCAACTTTTAAAGCGGATAAAAAAGTCAAATGAAGTGAGAGAAAAAATGGGTATACCAAATACTTATTGTAGTAAGCGCATACAACATAGTGTATACAAAAAGTAAAAATTGTCAAAAAAAAATGTCTAGCTCATTTTTTGTGGAGTTCAGTGAGCACAATTCTAGCAAAAATAATTAAACTGTAATTATTTTTAAGACGATTTTTTTTTTTTTTTTTTTTTTTTTTTAATTTTATGATTTTAACACAAATTGTGTCACAGAAATTTTCTTTTACTTTAAAAGGATAAATACATTTTAATTTTTTAAAATTATCTTGTTTAATATTATAGATCTCAATTTCATATAATTTCACAATTATGTCGGACCTACATTTAATTGTGGCAGCTTACATACATTTCTTACAAGTAAACGTATATCTATTGAAAAACAAAATATTTTTTGTGTTGCTTGACGTTTTTATTTCTCAAAGATAATGCGATGAGGCAATTTGAAAATTAAAACATTAATGAAAAATATGAAAACAATTTTTTGACATTTAACAAATACATATAGCGTTGTTACACCCGAAATGATTGTTTGTCTCTGTTTGGTTTTACTAGATTTATAGCACTATTTAATTTGAAAAACTAGTCAGTGTTAAAATACCATAACTGGAAAACCACTTGATTGAAATAAACCTGAAACGACAAAAATATAGTATACCTAGTAGTAGCTCAATTTTCTAGCTGTAAAATGGACAATTCTAGCAAAAACATAATTTTGTTTTAGTTGGAGTTTTTCATTTAAATTTCAGTTACAACCTTTTCTGACATTCTACAAGGTTTTAGTAAAAAGTATATTCTTTCTTTGTTTCTCTTTACTTATTTATACTTTTAAAAAAATTAAAGTTTTTACGGCTATCAACACCACTTGAAAAACCCGAGTATCACTAATAAACCATTCTAGCAAGCGGTATACTGGCTTGAAAAAAAAAATAAAAAATAAAAGTAAGTGAAGGGTGTAACAAGTATAAACACAATAGGTAGAAAGAGATAACATTCTTTTACATACAAACGTGAAAATGGCAAATAATATATTTTGTTTTGAATTTTTGCTGTTTTGTTTTGAATTCGAAACGAATAACGAAATTTGACTACAAAAATGCTGAAAAATAATTGAAGACACCAAATAATCACCGTTCACGATGTCTTTGTTAACCGATATGAAGTTTGCATATTTTCACAATTGAACGTTTAATTGTAGAGCTCACAGTTATTACTCTCACCAGAATGTGTCATCTTCAGAATGCACTTGTACTATTTGAGCAAAGGGCCATTTACACACTGGAGTGTTATATTTTTTGCGATAAGGCCAACGTAATTGACTTGTAAATCTCGATATTATTTTTGTCCATATTTGCCTTCTGGGCAACGATTAACCTGCTGCCGTTATTTGCATTTTTTTATCATTTAAAATTCTCTTCGCTCCAGAGAAGTTTGATCCATTGTCAGAATATAAATCTTTTTAGGAATACCCCACTTGGCGGAGTGTCGATGATCACAGTGCAACTCTCATATTAACCTAACAGTAATTATATGACTTGCAGGTAGTATCACAGAATGTTTAATCATGTAATTCTTCGGTAACTCAATAAAAATTATAATCTTCTTTGTAAATAGTTTTCTTGTTTATTTCACTCTACAATTGACTGTACTCACTATGGTAGCAACTCGTACCATTAGAGTCAAAAATTCCTCCAACGTAAGTATATTGTTGCCAGCAACCTTAGATAAATTAGCGGACGCTTCCCAAAGTCCTCCCATATGAGGTGCTCCTGCTGGAATTAAGTGCCAGTTAATTTGCCTTCTTAAAAGAAAATCATTAATTTCATTAGTGTTGGTTTGTAGAAACTTAAAAACTTCATTTAAATGATTTTTGCGCCAACAAAATTGGTACCGTTGTCATACTATAGTTTGCTTGATAGTCCACGACGGCCAATAAATCTATGCAGAGCACCTAGAAAAGCTTCTTCGGTTAATTCATTGACAACTTCTGTATGAATAGCCTTAATAGCCATGCAAACAAAAAGGCAAACGTATACCTTGTGTGGGGATGAACCATGCCTTCTTACTAGTTGTATTTTAAACGGTCCACAGTAATCTATCCCAACATTTGCGAACGCGTATTCGAATTGGACTCTAGATGTGGGTAGGTCACCCATTAATTATTGCTGACAATTTGGATACATTTTTATACATTTGATGCACTTCTTGATTACGGTGCTTACGATATTTTTGCAATTAATTATCCAACATTTTCGCTTAACCATTGCTAAATATAAAGTAATCCCAGCGTGGCTGAATGAACGATGGTAATCTGATACTATAGCTCTGGATAACTGCGATCTTGGCAGGATAATAGGGTGTTTTACTGCAAAACTGGAAAATGACTAATCGATCCGACCACCTACTCGAATTAGCCCGTCTTCGTATAAAAGGGGATGCAGATTGCGCATGCGGCTTTGCTTCAAAACTAAACAATTATCTTTCAATGCTTCATACTCTTCAGCAAATTCAGTTCTCTGGATATACTTGCACAGTATTATTTCAGCTGTTCGTATGTCTTTGAGAAGAATAATTGGATTGTATTGCTTTAACATCTTTGGTAGAATTCTTGTCCTCAGTTTTTTTACGTATTTGGTTGCTTTGGCATGACAAGCTCTATAGAAGCTGGAATGTCGATTGACCAATTTTGTAAGAAAATCCATGCCTGTTGAACATGTTAAATTTGATGTCTCTTCCCTTTCTTCTTGAGGGTGGTTGATCATGGTTGTCCATGGAGTTTCACTAGGTCTTTCTTCTGACGTTAGCCAATGTGGGCCTTGCCACCACAGGTGATGATTTTTAAGTTGTTCCAAGAAAATCTCCCTTGACGCGCAGTCCGCTGGATTATATTCTGATTTTACATGATTCCAGTATTCTCGTTTAAATTGGTAGGTCTCCAATATTTCCAACGTACGGTTGGCGATAAATGTTTTCCAGCGCCGGGGGTGCGATGATAACCAATCAAGAACAATTTTACTATCTGTCGATAGTATAACTTCTTTTACTGCGATGGTCAACGATTCCTTTGCCCATGAAATAAATTTGGCTAGGAACAGTGCTGCTTGTAACTCCAAACGTGGAATAATTATTTGTTTAATCGGAGCTACCTTTGCCTTTGCTACGATTAATCTCGATACTGATCCATTATCTGTATAAGTTATTGCATAGATGCATGCTGCGTATGCTGATTCACTTGCATCACTAAATCCGTGTAATGTGCATTCACTCTCAATATTTAGCCATCTTGGAATTTTTATTGAGTTTATATCACTGAAACTGCTTCTGATTTTAAGCCACTCAGATTTTACATCGTCTTGCAACTCATCCTCATTTTATTGATAACAGCCAAAGTTTCTGTACAAATATGTGTACAAATATGTTGGTTGGATGAAATTTAAAAATTAACATATCTGATGTCAAATCCCAAATCATACCGAGCACTTTATCTGCATCAGTAGATATCTCTTTATTAACACTTTCAGCTACTAGTTCTGAATTTACAGCCTTTGATGCGATTATTTCAGATATGTTGGATCGTAATTTCCATAAATTCGAGGTACCACGTGCGACCATAATCTGGTTTTACATGTTTCTGCCATATTTGAGATTTCAACTTCCACTGAAGCCTGTGTTCGACCGATGCGTATCCAAGTCCCTTAATGCTTATTGAGCTATGGATTTTTGACAACTTCATTATATTAAGGCACTTTTCAGTAATAAAATTTGATACTGATCCAGAATCTAATAATGCTAGAAATGTGTGTAGAATTCCATTACGATCACGCAGTTTGACAACAACTGTAGGCAAGATAGCAGATGAAATATGACGTGTAATGTTTAAGCAGCTTGCTAAGTATTCTGTGGAACTTGTCTTTATATGTATGGTTGTAGAACGCTGTGATCGCGACCTTTCGCACAATCGCTTAGTGCCTTCATCCCTCTGATTACTCCATCCGACGTATCATATAGTTTTTTTTTATCAGGTTGACATTGAAATGTTAAATTACTGGTTGATCCATAAATCTTTGAATAAACGAATTGATTGTATATCGTTTTTTGTCATGCCGTCCCTTTAATTTGGCTAATGCTTCACTATAGTTTGCACCAGTGATTGACATATGCGTTACCATCGATTGTGCTTCACCTCTTAAATAGCATTTGAGATATTTGGCCTTTGTGCATCGGAAAGCCCTTCACGTTCATGAATTTGTCTGATAAATAATTCATAAAATGATTGCCACTCGATGTTATCACTGGAGAATTGTGGCATGGTGATTTGTGGTAATTTTATATCACACTGCGGGACCTGCTGCGACATTCCAACATTATACACAACCGGATTGTCGAAGATATTACTCGATTACTCGTCGTATTAAAAGGCACAGATTGACGACGGTTTGGCACCATTTTATTGAGAAAACTCATTGCTGAATAATACACTTCTTCCATCTCATGAAACATTGAAATTTGCGATGCAGCATATCGTAATAATTTATTCTCTATTTCCATGTATTTAGTTAACATACTTTCTAATCGATCAATTCTATCGTGAACATCGTCTTTGTTAGTATTCTGATTCCAAACATTACTCTTAGCAAACTGTTTTCTATTTACGACCGATTGCTGTATGCTTTCTAATGACCGTAGAAGTGATTGAACTTCCGCCATGTTGTTTAGAAACAATTCAATAGACCACTTGTTTATGCTATATTAATTTATGCGATACTATTTGAGAGGTTAAGTAGCTATAATACGACTCGACGGACCATGCAATTCTTCGGAAATCTCAATAACAATTATAATCTGTGTAAATAGCTTTCTTGTTTATTTCACTCTACAAGTGACTGTACTTACTATGGTAGCTACTTAACAACTGAGTTAATATTATAATTTTATCTTCTGTCTAACAAAGAAAATATAGGTAAGTCAATTATACAATGCAAAAATGTTTGATACATGTTTAAATTATAGATGGCACAATTAACATAAAAAAGTAAATTTATAATGTTTTGTCTATCGAACATAACAATGTAATGCGTAATATCAAACGACCACATAACGGCATTAAACAAACGACCACATAACGCTCAGTATCTCTGCTGTATCTTTAAAAGGATCTAAAGCCCTTTCAATTTTATTCGGTTTCAATTCTCACGTAAATCTCTCGTTTGTATTTTTAGTTTTCAGTTTTGAACTATAGCGAAGAAAGTATATGCCACAACTCCGATTATTTAGTAGAGCTTGGATCTTTTTCCAAAAATTGTGTTTAACCAATCGTCATTCACGTTTGCTTGCCGTTTATAAGTGATTTGAAGTTTGACCTTACCTAACTCTATCTCAATCATGGTTTTGTTTGATTCTGTTTGCTATTATTGTAGGCCAAAGAATTTCTGGTTATTTTGACCATTTAGGATCATTCGAAGGCACAACTCTGGACCCTTGATCTGCCAGATTATCTCAATAACTAGACGAGCACAATTGCAGAATCAGCCCATGCATAATAGTTTTGATAATGATATATGAAGCATGGTATTTTAACCTTTTCAAAACATCCAAATTCTCCCCTCATTCTTTTGTATTCCTTCTCATAATGATAAGACAGTTAGTCATCCCAATCGATCTTGTTCGTAACTCACTTTAAATGTAAATATGTCTTCGAACTGATGCAAATGATGTCCAAGTACAGAGACAGTAGAGAACTCGTTTCTAAATAATTTTGGGGTTGTAGCACTGTAAGGCTCATCACTTAGGCTTGGAATGTTACATTTTCGTTTTGTTAATAGAAAACCTCCTTTGTTGCAGAAATGTTGTACTTTTTTGTTTAAACATTTATCGATTCGTCTACATATTCGCATCCTGATAAAAAAACATCAACATAGAAATCATCTCGAGTTAATTGTTGAAGAGTACGTATTGCCAAATAGGAAGAACTCGCCAGACCAAATTTTTCTCTTGTTACCTTGTAGTGACGAATTTGATGACTAGGGCTTTCTCTCCACAGTAAGCTTTAAAAATTCGTTTATTGATACATTTGCTCTATATCGGCAGTTATCACAATTCAGTTAATTTTAAACCGCATCAATGTAGCCCATGAAGTTAGTTGAATGGTTGGCTAGATCATCAAAATACGGTTTAACGAGATACCAGTTGTTGTTTTGATATGGAACTATCAAATACAACTCGAAATTTAGTAGTATTGCTGGATTATTTTCAAAAGCTTTTCTATTTTCTAGAACTGTCGCAGAGTCTTATCTAAATCAATGTCCAATCCAATGTCAAATGCTGTGCACTTTGCCGAATTCACATTTCCCATTGAGTTCTGTTGATCGGATACAATCCAACCAAATATTGTTTTCTGTAAACTGGTTGCATTAAATTGTTTCCTTTCACTCTCGAGAATGGCAAAGAACTTATCTGCTCCTAATTAAATTTCTATATGGGAACTGGTTTATATAACTCGGGATCGGCTTGTTGCATATCTTCCACCAATTGTACTTCTGATGAGTTGATGTTACCTCCTGGTATTTTAGATGGTAGTTTATTTATAATTAATTCATTTACCTCTAGTTGTATGCTGAAATCGTATAGTGATCATAGCAAACCAGTCTTAACCATATAGCCATCGACAGGGTATATTACAATACTTGAAAAGTTTTTAATTTAGTTTCTACGCACGGCACAGCTTATTATATTTTCACTAGTGCCATCTATTATTGACTTATTGACTGAGTGTAATATGTCATCGAAATGCATAGTCTGTAATTTAGTCGAAAAAGTCGGACTCAGCCACACAGTTTTAGCGGTCCACTAATTTACATATTGGATGAACCTTGAATTGTCCCACTACACACAGCCCACCTCACTTGAGACACTTATAGATGACACTAAGTTGCCACTGTCAATGTGTGTGAAAATGTGGGGATAATACTTGATCGCAAGCCAGATAGGTTCCAAAATGATTGAATAACAAAATTTCAGGGGCAAATAGACCAAGTAGATCGTAAATTCGAACAATCTGAGATACAAAGAATTCTCTTGGAGACTTTTTTCAACTTCGTTGAAATTGATTGCAAATGTAAATTTATCAGATGTTGGGTGCCAGTAAATCCCCAATTCGTCTCCTCAATTCAAACCAAATTATTTTCGTTAATTTTGTGAAAGTTTCTTTGATTTTCCGTGATATGTCCTTTATTTCTAGGCTGTTGGCGCACCGCTTTCGTATAGTTCTATACCGATTAGAATATTTTTGAAATTATGTTCTTTAAATCTAAAGCGGTATTGATGGAACTTGTACCAATGAGCAAATCATCGAAATTATTCTATCACTATAATTTCTTCAGAAATCGAGTGGCGAGGAACGTTGCGGATGGCATACCATGTGTTACGGTTTACAGCGTTGAAATGATTTCATAGTAGGATCTTGCTATACAATCAATTGGAACTTTCTATCATCTTCATGTACTAGAATCTTGGTAATATCAGCACATAATGAGTATGTGTGTGTTTGTAAATGAGTATGTGTGTGTTTGATGGGTTGATCGCGGCTACAATGCTATTCGTATCGCCTTTGGTCAGAATTGATGATGTATCGGGCTTCATATCAGTAACCAGTAGTCCCGTTTTTGACGTTGTTGTAAAAAGTTAATCAACCTCTTGTGTAGAGGCGAATGGTGCTGATTGAGTGGTAGAGGCGAAGCAACTAGGACATAACATTGTAGGTGATTAATTGTAAGGTGCTTAGGAACTTGTGACATCTTGATATCGAATGGCCGTTTACCTTACAGTACACCAAATAATAACTAACTTTATTAGGTTCTTATTTGACTGTCCAACCGGTGTGCATGGAATATGATAAAATGGCACAAGTCTGCCAACCTTGTTAACATATCCTCCTACGGTGAATGTAGGAGGATGTGTTAACAAGGCAGCATCACTCCACTTATTCTCGTCTCTTGATCTACTTTAGATATCACAAGATACAAAAAAATATCTTTCCATTGCTATAAGATCGAAAATGATCTAAAACTTGCAATAGTTCTTTAGAGTCTTGCGGCTCGATTAATTTTACAGCAACTAGTTCATGAATATTATGCTAGATTATAAACCGATATTTAAGAATGTTTACTGCTACTTCGTAATTTTCATCAAACATTTTTTAAGGCTGCAACTATACACTAGAAGCGACACCCTAGCAGAGTACATTAAATTAATACTAGAGCAAATTAATTAAATTTACGATAATCCTAGAACTATTTACCGCGTTATATCAGTTCCAAAATTATACCGCATCAAACCGTTAAATCCGAACCAATGTCAAGAATGTCAAATTCGAACAAAAATTTTCATATGTCTTCGCAAATTAACATAATTTGTTGTGTCGGTCACGTATTTATGGCAATTTAAGTTTATCGACATAACATATTTTCGATGCCTCGTCATCCATTTGGTACCAGCGCGTGCACAAAACATTAGTTATAATATTATGTATACGATTCAGATCTGGTAGGAAATACATACCAGTGACAGTGTTAAAAACATTTCAAATATTTTTGTCGGCTATTTTACATTTTTTCGACATCGTTAATGTATAGATGCATAGCAAACGACTTATGTACTCAGAACACGTACACATATATATGTAGGGAATGATGATAAGAAAATTATTGATGTAAAATCAGGACAATGCTAATTTTAAGCGTCAAACTGTTTTTTAAAGCTTTTTGATTACGATGGTAAAATTAGAGGAAATTAACTTTTTTTTTTGTTTGCATTATACACACAATTGTATTTACAAGGTGCCAGGGACCAACTGATACTAAGAACAATCACTACAGATTATTATAGGTTTGGTTTTTTTTTCCATATTGTTCTCAAAAGTTACCTGGCACGCTCCATTTCATGAAAGGCCTGTTCTAAGGACAAGTCACTTAAATACTAGTTATTTCTCCTCGGATTGGCAATCAAATTGAGTCACAGAATAAAAGTATGAAATTTGAACCTAGATAATACATGATTGTAAGCCTATTAAAGTTATGCGATTTATTTTTAAATGTAAACTTTCAAAATCGGACCACTATTACGTGTGCTATTGACTTTTTATTCATTTTCGTAAATTTGTAAAGGCCTCCTGCCCCTTTCAAAATTGTGATTTATCCTAAAATTTTAAAATTTCAAAATGCTCGAAAAAATCATAATCCCTCCTTTAAGACTGTGAAATTTCTGACACTTATCGAAATTTCCAAAATCCTGAAAATACATAGCTAGTGCATTAAAACTTGTGCTAATAATTAAAAATTTTACAATTTCAGAAAATACAAGGATGTTGTTGTTGTCATCTTTTAACACCATTACTCAGTTGTGAACATAACAGGTTAATATAATTTATGGTTGTCAGCGGTTAACCGGCTCCATTGAATCACCTGTTTCAATAAATGGTAAAAATATTACCCTAATTGTTCGCTTATAGTCCTTTAGACGTGTGGATAGAAACAATCCGGACTAATCCATCATCACCAGGAAATACCTGACGAACTATCCCTATATGCCATCGTTTTAAAATAACGACATCATCTACTTTCAGGTTGAGTTTACTAATCTGCCATTTGTTTTGTTTTTGAAGTGATAAGATGATCCTTATGTTATGCTCGTTATTTTAGGTTGTAGAATAGTAGTCATGGTTCGCCCAATTAGAAAATGAGATGGTGTAATCGATTGACCATCATTTGTCGAAAATATTGAACGAGGGTTTAAAATCCATTCTATTTGTGTTAATAAGGTTCCTAATTCTTCATACGTAAGTGACAGCTGGTTCATAAGACGCCACTTATGAAATTTCAATGACTTCAATGCGGCTTCCCAGAGTCCACCGAAGTTTGGTGCTGCTGACGGAATCATGTGCCAATTTATTAGTTCTTTTGAAAGTTTTTTAGAGTTTTTGTTAACAAAATCAAAACAGTCATGTAATCGTTTTTCAGCAACATCAAAGTTAGCCCCATTGTCGCTAAAAATGTCAGAGCATAATCCATGACGCGTGTTAGTGCCGCGGTAAATGCATCTGTTGTCATATCGCGTATATAACCTCAAAGGGCATAAACCTTATGCACATGCATACAACCACTACAATGTATGCTTTAGTTGTCCGATGACCTCTTCAGTGATTCTCCTACTTATCAAATTTTTGCTTGAAAGCACAACAAGATGCTTGATGTTTTTTATGGTATAAGCTTGACTTTTTAAGTCGACCACCTACTCGTAGTTATCCATATTTATCGATAAATGGATTTAGGTGCTTAATAACGTTTCTTTTGTTTATTATTATGTTGTTACCCTTTATTGCCTTAATTTCATCTGCAAATCCCTTTTTTTGTGCTCATTTCAGTAATACCCTGTCACCAGCATCGGGATCTTCCCAATTAAATCGAATTTTATTTATGTTCCTTCTGACATATGATTTTCTTATTTGCCGAATGACTCACCTTCAACCTTTGAGTGTACAATGTCACCCAAACATACCACTCTTAGAATTTTACCATATTTAGAAATTAACAACCCTAAAGATGTTGCTAGCATGATACTCTTGCTGGATGTGAGCAAACTGTATACTGTTGACTTGCGTTCTTCTTGTAATGCTGCATCATTGGTCACTTCTTTCTGCTGAAGCCATAACTCTTCCGATTTTGTAAGCCATTCTGGGCCATGCCACCATAAATATTTGTTTAATAAGTCAGCTGCCACTAATCCACGTGATACTAAGTCTGCTGGATTTTCAACTGATTTTACATGTCTCCATTGACTTCTGGGTATGACATCTCATATCTCAGACACCCTGTTTGCGACGTACGTATTCCATCTTCGTGGATGAAAAGGACTAGTTTGGCTAAAAACTATGCTGTACACAATTCCAATCGAGGTACACCAGCTTGTTTGATTGGTGCCAAATTTGTTTTAGCCGCAACAATATTGCATGAAGTTTTGAACTTTGTTGGAACTCTACAGTAAACAACTGCTCCATAAGCCAACTCAGACGCATCAGCGAATCCATGCAATTTAATCGACCGATGTCATCGGTCATCCCAGTTAAGTTCTAAGAGCCACAATCATTGGAAGAAAATTTTGATCGACACGATTACTATAGAGAAATCCAACCAATTGGATCGAATAGCCGTGATGCCAAGATATTTCGTTTACTTTATATGTCACTAGTTTCTAGTTGCACCTTAAAGAAAACCACGTCCTTGAACTTCCGGTTTACACCCTGGTGTACCACTTCCGGTGGTACACCATTCAGAATTCTATTGGAGTTGGACGAGTAAAATTACCCTTGCTATGCCATTGTTGCCTTGAACTGCTTTTTGCTCCATTTCCTTTAGCACAAGCGTTGCAAGAAATGGTGCACTAAATGTACCATACGTCACTATACGTAGCTGATAATCTCGTATCTCCTGTTCAGACGATTTTCTCCAGACATAATTCTTTGATAGTTCGTGTCTCTTTCATCAACCATTACTTGCCGGTACATTTTTACCACGTCTGCTGTAAATGCTATTCGGTAGAGACGAAATCTTTACAAAATGGAAATAAGGCTTTCTTAAATATTGGAAGCTAATACCATTTAGACTAATCCCGGAACTTGACTAAGTTGAAGCGTCGAACACAACTCTTAACTTAGTTGTCGTACTGTTGCCCTTTAAAACTCCATGGTGTAGCAGATAGCATTGGTGATGCTGATTTCTATCATCCTCAGGTATTAGCGCTATATGTCGAAGGGTTTCATATTCCTTCATAAATGAACTTTAGTTGGTCATCCCTTTGAAACCGGCGTTCCAATGTCAACAGCCACTGAACTGCTAAATGTCTAGTGGTACCATGTACAACATCTTTTGTTTTAAACGGTAACCTCATTTCATATTGCCCGTTGATGTTTTTGGTGACATTAGCATTTTAAATTTGTCTCGAATGCTATTTCTTCTTCTGTATCTTCGGTTTAACTGGAACTTCTTCAATTTCCCAAAACCGTCGTAAGAACACATCCAAATCAGCATTTACATACAGACTTGTGCCAGGCTCATTAAAATTCAATCCAATGCCTGTCCCTCGGTTGAACTGTCTGGCTATTTTTTTTTCTGGCTTGATTGTTCAATCATGCCAAATTTATGCCACTAATGTTAAAATTTGCACACTAAAAATTTCCAAAGTTTAGAAAATTCAGGTTGACATTGAAATTATGAAATTAACATTACATTAGATATTATTTGATACCGCATAAAGCCTTTTTGTTAACAATTGCCATTTAGTATATGGAATGCACTAACAACATCAAACACTTATACTTCTAATAAGTAAAGCTTATAAAAAACTCGGCAGGTATAGTTTTAGTAATAATTTGTGTATAAAAAGGTAGCACTTTTTTGCAATGTCTATCTTGATTATTTCTGGAAGGTTAGTGCCATCTATTGTCTTCCTTTCAAGAATGAAATCTATCGATATGGTTTTCTACCCTCGGTTTGCCAATGGGAAACTACCTTTTGATGGGAAGGGTATATATACCTGTAAAGGAACATATATTAACGGAACGAACATACCTGAGACCGGCTCTGATATATATATATATATATATATATATATATATATATATATATATATATATATATATATATATAATATTGTGTGGCTAAACTTTCTTAAAAGCATTATTATTATGTATAAAATTAAAATAGTACTAACCATAAACCAAAATATAACACCGGAAGGAAAACCACCAAAGACAGTCCGGCACGCAATGTACACAATAAAAATTTACCATACCAAACTGAAGTAAATAATGTATGATGGGAAATTTCATTTTCTTTATTCACATAATATTTGGGTAGTGGAGGGTGGTGTAAATGTCTATAATTCGTCCTTTCTCGTTACGAAGACGCAACCATATGGGATAATATTGTACTTTATGTAAACCCTTACTGCCACACTCTTAATTTATGTAATTGGGTTAAATTATTATTTGTGGAACCTATTGTGGAACTTTTAGTTACACAGATTTTTTTATAACTTATGAACATATACTGAGGGGCGAAACGAGGCAATAAACATAATTAGATGATTGCTAATGCTTCTATTGAACTCACATTTATTCATCCCTCCTTTAAATTTTGTGAGTTTTGGTCTGTACGCTAAGAACATTTGGAACAAGCGTAATCTACATATTATACTTTTGGACATGTAACTGATAGCCAACCTCGTTAAAATTAACATTCGGGTCAAAGATTGTTTTCGGTTCTGACATGTTTTGATCGTTCTCCGTGACGATAACCTGGTTTTTCGGGTCGCTCAAACTCGCCTTCGGATCGAAACTTGGCCTACAGCCCGGTATATCTGGTGTTAAAAATTCACCTTCAGGTCTAAGCTTGTCTTCAGGTTTAACTTTCTTATGCCTTCAGATAATTTATATTCTGGTTTTTTAGGCATTTTAAAATCACCTTCAGGTCAAATATTAACATCATGTCGGATCAGTTATCAATTCTCAGCTGGTTCATCTTTTGTAGGTGGGCATAAATTCCGTCCTGGTATCTTGTAGATACCAGGACGGTATCCTTGTTTTCAGGATTGAAAAATTCACTCTCATGTCGATGACTATCCTCGGATAATAATATTTGCCTTACTGACGATCTAAATGCTTCTTTTTCAGGTTTTTAAAATTCACCTTTAAGGGGCAAGTTTACTTTTGGTCTAACAGCTGTCACGCATCATGATAATTATCGCCCGTTGTCTCCAAATGGCTTATTATTTATCCCGCACTTCCGAGTACCGTGATTTTTTATTGGTCAAATATGACGGTATCATACTTATATCATCGTGTTCATGAATAACCCTTCTGAATAAATCATGGAAGGATGCCCATTTCAAACGATTAAGGAGTTGCGAATTTCAATCCGTTTTAGTTAGATTTTATGTTCAGCTGTAGTCTTCTTTGAAATAGGATATACTAGCTTCATCTTCAGCAGTGGCCTCCGTTAATATTTCGTCGTGAAGCTTCTCGATTTGTGTCATCCTTGCATCGAGTTGGTGAAGCTTATGTTGAGTTGAGCATGGCTGTCATCAGCTTCTAGTAGAGGTTTCACAAACGTATTTTGCACATCTTGTGGTTTATATTTTCATGCTTGCACAGCCGAATTGTCTACATTGTTGTTGTTGAATGTAGCTTTGCTCGTTTTCTCCATTGCTTGTCGCTTATTGGTTTTGGTCGATGGATCTTCATTCCTCCGTGATTGTACCACAAGCAGCTAGTATTATCGATCCTCTTGGACTAGCTGATCCCGTAATTACAGTTGCAAAAATATTTATACAGCAAATTTGGAAACTTAAGCAAGATTGGGCGAAGCGTTAGCTTAATCAATGCACACAAAATAAATTTAGTTTAGAAACCAACGATTTCGGCATTATTTCGGATACTCCAGTGAGCCTGCGTATGAAGCTACGATATACATACATACAATATACAGCGTAATATCACTTCTACATTGCGTTGTGCTAAATCCCGAGTATTTTGTAGCCAATAGATCTGTTGAAATTCAACGTTTATCTGACATCAACGAATATAATTATATCTCTGTGGAGAGCTGAATGCGGCTGATATTTTATCGAGGGCTGATTATGTTCAACAATCAGTAAGCGACTGGCCTAAGTTGTTATCTGAACCAGTTATATATTAGAGAAAATATACCAAAACAGGGAAAAAACCTGCTTCATCATAACCGAAAAAGATGACATTCTAATAACAGAAAAATATCTTCAGCAATTTAAATCCCTTGCGTGTGGACTATTTTCAATACAGTTCACAAGCTAATTTAAAAAAGCACCGGTTAGAACATACATTGTGGTATGTTTTGCGGTAAAAGCAATTCACCGAGCTCGTTTCCAATTAAGCACCAATATTTGGTGCTTTAAAACATTTTATCGCCACAAGAGGAAAATACACCACTATATATATTCTGACAATGCAACCACTTTTTCGAATTCAACAAAAAATTGCGTAGACGAAGGTATCACTTGGAAGTTTGAATCTCGCAATTCACCACATTTCTGAGGATGTCCGTAGACTTGGCACTTTTGCTCTGGGGAGTTTAGGTTTTTTGACTGCTGCTATTTGCACTTTCATATGGAGTATTTCGCTCTATATATCACCGTCTGGAACATTTATTTTGATATCACCACTATTTAGAGCTGAAGTTTGAAATTCTATCCAATTGTTGTCCATGATGTTTCTAATACTCTGATAATTATTGCAATTGGATATTATAACTGGAGGTTGCCGTGGCACTTTCTTCTCCGATTGTACATCCTTACTTCCGATTGAGAGTTTTTTATTTGATTGTTCCTGTTTCGTTGAAACCTAAGCTTTTTCTTCCAGTTGTACATTCCTACATCCAGTTGGAAGCTGCTCAATTGATTGTTTCAGTTCGGGTGAAACCTGTAGTGATTTACTCATCCTGCGTTTCTTACTTTTTTGTTACGGTTCAGAATCCATCCCGCTTCTCTGTTGAGCTCTTCCTCGTCTGTTTCATACATAACCTTTACACGATCATTGGTATTGTGTTTTTGCTGCAGCTTAGAGGTTTCTTTCTCATATTTAGAGCATATTTGAACTCCTTATTTTCCTGTAAGTTTTCGAGATTTTTGTTTAGATTTAACGTTAGTCTTTCTATTTGGCAAACCTTATTGCGCAGTTCTGCGTTATCCCTTTTCAAGGTGAACACCTAAATGATGGTGGCGATATCCCGTTGAGCCAGCTTCGTTAGAGGGTTACCACCTGGGGTACAATCACCTGAATTAGTTGTACTCATTGTTTGTTGTACTGGTCATGGAATATCTACCCTGTTATCCTACTTTGATCAGTACGAGTTGGCCGTGTCTCGGTCGCCAGAGCCTCGTTAGTTACCTAGAAGGGTGCACCGCGTGAAAAATATTATTAAAATATTTATTTTATTTTTAAATAAAAAACAAACTTAATTTATTTATTTATTTTTTATTCAGACAACTCTTCAGAGTATCTGTTGGTAGTTATAGTATTAATGCTGCTCTTCAGAGTGCCAACTATATAATTACTACTATTTTATTCTTACAATTATTCTTATTTTATACTTTACAATTCTTTCCCTCTCCATAAAATATTCTTATTAGTTTATTTATATTTTATTTCTGATTTATATTCTAAGAATGAAATATGTTTGATACAATTTGTGATTCTAAGAAAATTAACATTTGGTAAGTAAAATATGGTAAGTAGTATTAAATATAATTCTATGAAAATATGTTTTATAAAAATTGTTATCATGTTTTAATTCTAAGAAAACTTATGGGAAGTTAAATGATATGGACTGCTTTTAATTCTGTGAAAACAAATGTTAAGTTATTTAATATAAGATTACGTTATGTGCATTATTGTTACTATTGTTACTATTGTTGTTTATGTCTACATTCTCATTCGTGGAATGGAATGTAACTCTCCCTTCGTTAAATTTGGGATTCTCCTGAATACCTTTTATTTTAATTTTTAATAATTTTTGTTTACAACATAAAAATATTATTACAGTTATTATTATTAATATGATTATAATTGATATACTTATTCCAGAATATATTATTACTTTATGATATTTTAATTCTACTATTTCATCAATGTTTTTTCTGGTTTCTAAAATTAATTCGTTAAATGTTAATGTATTATCTTCTGATTTATATTCCAAATTTGGAATTATATATTTATTATTTTTAATTTTAATATTATTATTATATGTTTGATTATTTAGAGTAATACTACAATTATAAAATTTTATAAAATAATTTCCATTTAATTCAAAGTCACTCTTATCACAATTAGACATTAATTTTGTTTTATTTGCTAATTGTATTACTATACTATTATCATCTATACTATAAATTTCAGTTTTACAATTTGCTATATTTTGGCAAGTTTTTGTTAAAATACAATGTTTCAAGTTATTTAATTGATGTAAAGATTTACTTTCATCATATTCATAATATATACCATTATATTAAAAAGTTTGAGTAATTGGATAATTAATTAAGTTACAATTACTTTCGTTTGCTAATGGTATTATTAAATTTTTATTTATGTTTATCATTTCATTTGGAATTTTAAGTAAAAAAATTAATTTATCTGTGTTTGTTTTTGAAAATCCTACTTTTAATCTTTTAATTTTATTTGCATCAATTTTATAATCTAAAATTTCTTCATGAGTTAAAAGGGATGGATGTATTATATTAAGATTGGAAAAAATAATATTATCCTGTAATTCGTTTATTATTCTGTCTAATTCTTGTATTTGTAGTTTAATGTCAATTGTTAATAATTTAATCGTTGTTTTATTTATTTTTCTATCTATAAATTCTTTAATGATTATTCGATCACTTTTAATTACCTCTAATAATATATTAATTGATTTGTTAAAATTATCATTTATCCTAATCTGATTATTCATATTTGTTATTATATTATTGTCATTAGATTCTATTATTTCAAAATGTTTATTAATTATTTGTCTGTCTTCGTCGTCCATAGTTCCTGCTATCCACTTGTCAATTGTTCCTAAAAAATTAATTAATCCTCGTTTGTGTTTTACGTGATGTCCTGTTCTTAATGTTGTCAATTTATCTAATATTTTATTTAAGTCTTTTAATAACATAAAACTATCATTTCTTGAAAATTGTGACGTAGTTATTATTAATTCTTTTAATACGTTATCTAATTGTTGTATGTCAATGATATGTAAAGAGTAATTATATGATTTTGGTATTACTTGTTCTGATTCCTGTAAAATAGTATATCCTGTCTTCGATTCTACTTTGTCAACTTGTAATTGTGCTTGTATTGTTGTTGTTAGCATTAATAAAGTCAGTATTGTCATCATTATCTGTAAATTTTAATGGTCTCTTAATATTGATTGGATGTACATTGTCTAAATTGTATTTTCTAAATTTTGGTTCCTCTTTATGTCTTAATGATTTATAATTTTTTATATAACCTTGTTCTCTATGTTCTTCATATTCTTCTCTATCTTTGTTATATTTTTCTAATCTTTTATTCTGTGTTTCTGTTAAATTATTATAGATTTCTTCTTTATTAGTTGATTCTTCTGCTTGTAGTGGTGTACATTTGATTGTACTATGATATTGATTATTGTAAACTTTGATAGCTTCTAACATTTGAATACGTATTGGATTTAATTGTTCCAAGTTTAAAATTCTTAACTTTTCCGTTAAGGAATTGTTTAAACGTTCTACATCTGAATTTCCTGTATGACTGTTAGGTTTCGCTAGATGTAATTCAACTTTTTGTTGCTTTAAAAATTCTTTAATATTAATGTGCTTAAATTCATTGTCAGCTACTAATTTGATTGGTTTTTTATGATTAAAATACATTTTTAATTTTTCTATAATTTCTACATGAGTTCTATTTTCCAAAGGATAGGCTGTTGCGAATTTTGTAAACTTGTCTATAAAGACTAAGAATGGTTGTTTCCTATTAACATAAGTATCTATATGAACTATTTGATTTTTGTCATTAGGTAATTCAGTTTTTTGGAATTTGGGTTTGATTGGATTTCTATCGTATTTTGCTCTACTGCAAATATCACAATTATTAGTTACTTTAGTTATTATAATTTTTATATTTTTATTATATATTTTAAATTTTAGGTCTTCATATAATGCTAATATTCCAGGGTGATTTTGTTCTTTGTGTTGAATTGAAATGATTTTTATTAATTCATCTTCGGATTCTACATCTTGAGCAATTTTTGTACATTTTATGAATTTAATATTGGGGAATTCATTTGTTAATATTTGTTGAATTCTGTAAAACTCATGATCAGAAATTTGAGTATATATTGCTATTCTTGTATTTGTTAAATAACTTTTTAATTTATTAACTAACTGCTCTTCTGTTAAATTAGGATTTAAATTTATTCTTCTATTACCTAATACTTTTTCAATTTCCTGAGTAAAATTGTCTGTAAATATTAATTGGGTTTTGAACCTATTTACTATTGTTTCTAAAATTGATATATTGTTATTTAAATTTTCTTCTTGTGAATGTATTGTCCCTTGCATTGAATCATTGTTTTGATTTTCATTTTCATTATCATTAATTTGAATTGAAGGGTTTCTCCCTTCGTTTGACTCGACTATTTCATTAATTTCATGATTATCTGTATTTATTCTACTAAGAAAATCAGCAATTTTGTTCTCTTTACCTTTTAAATATTGAACCTTAATATTATATTCTCCTAGAGATAATATCCATCTCTGAAGTCTAGAATTTAAATTTTTACCTAAATATTTAGAATGTAACCATGTCAATGCCTGATGGTCTGTTTTTAATTCGAAAGATTTTCCATATATGTATGGTCTGAAATATTTTACTGCCCAAACAACGGCTAGTAATTCTTTTTCTGTAGTGCTATAGTTGATTTCATGATTATTTAAAGTTCTGCTAGCAAATGCTACAGGATGGTTGTCCTGGAGTAATACAGCTCCTACTGCATATTGGCTTGCATCTGTATTTAATATAAATGATTTATTGAAGTCAGGATATTTGAGAATAGGATGAGAAGTAAGTATTGTTTTAAGTTGTTCGAAAGCGTGAATATAAGAAGGGTCAAGTTTATTTACTTTAACATCTTTTTTTAAATATTTGGTCATTGGTTGTGCTATTTTAGCATAATCTTTTATAAATTTTCTATAATATCCTGTAATTCCCAAGAATGATTTTATCTGTTTTTGTGTTTCCGGAAGTTTCAATTGAGTTATATCTTTAATTTTCTTTAAATTGGGTTTTACTCCTTCAGTAGTTAAAAGATGACCTAGATATTCTGTTTCTTTACAGAAAAAGTTACATTTGTCGATTTGAATTTTTAATCTTGCTTCTCGCAATCTGTTAAATACCTGTTTTATACTGTTTATATGCTCTTCTAATGAAGTACTAAAAATAAGTATATCATCCAAATATACTACACAAATTTTATTTATAAAATCTCTTAAAACAGAGTTCATTAATCTTTGGAATGTGGCTGGGGCGTTTTTTAATCCAAAGGGCATTCTTACATATTCGAAATGTCCAAATGGAGTAGAAAATGCTGTTTTACTTTGATCCTCTTTATTCACTAAGATTTGGTGAAACCCTTTAGCCAAATCTAGTGTTGTAAAATATTGAGCTCTGCCCAATTTATCCAAAATGGTTTCAATATTTGGGATAGGAAACTTGTCATCTATTGTGATTTCATTTAATTTTCGATAGTCGATAACTATCCTCCATTTTTTCTCATTTGAATTGTCTATTTTTTTTGGTACAATCCACAAAGGTGAATTATAGGGTGAATTTGATTCCCTTATGATTCCTTGTTTTAACATATCCCCTATTTGTCTTTCAATTTCTTCTTCATGTATTTTAGGGTATCTATATAATTTACTATATATTGCATTGTCATGTTTTAACTTAATTCCATGAGTTATCTCATGAGTGAAGGTCAAATTGTCACCTTCATTATAAAACAAATCTTTATGCTTTGATAATAAGTGTTTTAAATTTTCTTTCTCTTCAAAGTTTAAAAATTCTTTATTTATTTTATTAAATATTTCTAGTTTTGAATCAATTGGCTCCAATTGGTTTACTTCGGTAAGCTCTCTGGGATAACCAATATTAATAAAAGGAATAATGTGTTTATTGAATATCTTTAGATATTCATTTTTTGTATCAATGATCCCTTCGAATGGCTTTAAAAAATTAATACCTATAATTGCATCATATTTTTCACTCTTAAGAGGAAATATTTTCCATTCTAAGGTTCCTTTTTTTATTAATTCGTTTGGGATGGGAGTAATGATTTTCTCAGTGACGTAATTCGGTCCACCAAGAGAATTATAAATAATTGGTTTTTCAAGTTTTATAGTTTTATAATTTAAAATATGGGGATTTATAAGACTTGTATCCGAACCAGTGTCTATAAGACAATTTAAAGTTTGGTTATTAAAGGTTAGTTGTATTATGGGTAATTGGTTTCCTGAGGCTCTTCTATAAAATTTACCTCATGATTTAGTGAATTGATTTGATTAATGTTATCTACTTCCATCGGTTCAGGATTTCTATTACTTCTAAATTGTCCTGAATTATTATTATTAAAGTATCTATTATTATTGTTATTATTATTCTGTTGTCTAAACTGTCCAGTAGTGTGATTTCTGTCCTTGTTAAAACTAATATGGTTATTACTATTATAAAATCTATGATTATTACGATAACCTTGATTGTCCGTAAATTTATGTATTTGATTTGGTTTTTCCTGAATAATTTTGTGATTATAATTATTATTATAATTATTATTATAATTATTATTATTATAATTATTGAATTTTTTATTGCGAGATGTATAGTTATTTTCCCTAAACTTTAAATCTTTATTTCTATGAATTTTATATTCATTTTTTATTATATCTTCTGCCATGTATATTTCTGACTGACAGAAAATATTATCTAATTCGAACAATGATTTATTTATATCAACTTGTGTTTGCATTATTGGAACTAACTTTGATTTTAAAACCTGTACTAATTCTTTATCTATAGAATTATATGTAAAAATTCCTTCATCATCGAAGTCACAGATTTCACTACATTTACTCTTAATACTATTTAATTTATTAAATAAGTCCTTAAAATTAAATACCTTTAGTTCTTTTGCGTAATACAGCAACTGATGGATTGTCGATTTTGGTCTGAATCTTAACCTTAACTGTTGAACCACATTTATCCAATTTCTATGTTGATCCGGGATTTCCATTATTACGTTTCTGGCATCTCCAATAATTTTGTTATTTATTAACTTCTTTAGGCAATATTGTTTGAGTTCCTCGTTGTTTTGCCCACACAAATTTTCGACATCTTCCACTGATTTCAAAAATGATTTTAGTTTATAACTGTCTTCTCCCGAGAATGGATTAATCTCGTTGAAGTTTCTTATTATTTGGTCGGAAGTTAGGTCGAATTTTGTAGCTTTCACTTTATTTAATTTAATTTCTTGAACAACTAATTGTTGTTGCAAATATTGAATTTGTTCATTTTGTTTTTGTAATTGTTTCACTATTTCGGGATCCATAATGGAACGATTTTTATCAAATAATTGTTCCCGTTTGGATTCCGTTTTTGTTTTTTTTTTTTTTTTTTTTTTTCACTTTATTTATTTATATTTTATTATTTGTTATAATTTTGTTTTGGTTATTTTATTTTAATTGATTTGATTCACAAGATTTTTACTTTTAATTTTTTATTCATTTATTTTAATTTACTTTTTTCTTCACTTCGTATTTTCTTTAATTTTACTTTTTACTTTTATTAGCTTAAACACTTATTCACTGTGATTTTAATTCAAAAAAAAAAATTGGTTTTTTCAAAAAATCAATTTTTGGATTTTTCTGTTCCGAATTTTTTTTTTTTTTCAGGTTTTTTTTTTTTTTTAAAGTCCGTTTCACTGGATTCTTTTCTTTGGAAAAGTAATCCTATCAACTGCGCCAAAAATATTATTAAAATATTTATTTTATTTTTAAATAAAAAACAAACTTAATTTATTTATTTATTTTTTATTCAGACAACTCTTCAGAGTATCTGTTGGTAGTTATAGTATTAATGCTGCTCTTCAGAGTGCCAACTATATAATTACTACTATTTTATTCTTACAATTATTCTTATTTTATACTTTACAATTCTTTCCCTCTCCATAAAATATTCTTATTAGTTTATTTATATTTTATTTCTGATTTATATTCTAAGAATGAAATATGTTTGATACAATTTGTGATTCTAAGAAAATTAACATTTGGTAAGTAAAATATGGTAAGTAGTATTAAATATAATTCTATGAAAATATGTTTTATAAAAATTGTTATCATGTTTTAATTCTAAGAAAACTTATGGTAAGTTAAATGATATGGACTGCTTTTAATTCTGTGAAAACAAATGTTAAGTTATTTAATATAAGATTACGTTATGTGCATTATTGTTACTATTGTTACTATTGTTGTTTATGTCTACATTCTCATTCGTGGAATGGAATGTAACTCGTGCAGGTGAGGATGACATTTGGGCTGTTTGTAGACCATTTAACTAAAGCCTCCTTTCTTACCACTTACTCAGAATAAGAAACGAAATTTTTTATGTATTATGGGATTTTGTTTTTTGTGTGCTGAGGGAAAAATGGAGAACGACTTCTGAGATTTACTTGTTGTAGTTTTTTTCTGTGTACTGACTACCGAAATATACTTACTTTTACGTGGAAACTTTAAAAAATGTCTAACATTAAGTTTGCTTTAGTCAGTTAACAGCTTAACGTTCCAACCACTATTAGCCTCGTACGATAAGAAAATTATAAGGTAGTAGTAGTGGCTATTGATTTCAAACGACTAATACTTTCAATCTGGAAAGATTTTAATATAATTGGAGTTGATTTTGATATCGTGGCTTCTCAATGACTAGCTGACGATGAAACATCTGCCAAAGCATTCAAATTTAATAAATTAAATTTCTTATCTGTCAGCGCTTTAAAAATCCAACATCAAAATCTTTTACGATTCGGCTGAGTCGAAATAGATGATGATAATTTTAACCCACCTCCAGTTTACATTGTTACTTGGTTATCATTGTTCTCGTACATCTCTCGTTCGTTATCTTTCTTGTTCTTATATTATTTTTTTATGATAGTTTAGAAAGAAAAAAATTTCACCCCGAATAATTTTTAACCCTCAACTAAAAAATACGAGCCGATACGAGAGATATTTTTATAGATATGTACATATTTTGCCATTTTGTTGTTGGAATTTTCATTATTTTTCCAAATTATCGACTATGGATATATATTTACAGAATAAACAAAAATTTGTCTATGTGTGCGATTTTCTATTATACGAAAATACATGTATATAGCATAATGGGAAACAAGAAGAAAATTGTTTTCGATATTCGTTCTCTGGTTGAACACCTAACTTATTAGATTTCGATAAAATTGGATGGGATTTTTTTTTTTTTTTTTTTTTTTTGAGTTTTGTGTGGCGCAACCAATGGGCACATTATTTTCAAAATCAATCACCAGTTGATAATTTTTGTCTTATTGATTAGATTGGTTGCCAACAAAAGTTACTAGTTTTTGGCACCATAGTGCAATGTCTGGCTGTTAAATTCTTGTTAATCGAGTTGGCTTTTAGATAGTTTTTGACTGAAGAATCTTCTGGTAACTATTATATTTTGACATTTTTAAACGCAACTGTTACACATAATTCAATAAAATCGAACATCTCCAAATGAATTGAATTTTATGTAATCTTTAAAAATTTTGCAACAGTTACTTTTACTTCTCAGGTTTTTTTGGATGGTATCCAATTTCAATAAAAATAAAATCTCAAACCATAAAATAAAATCATATACTGTACTCAAAACTAAAAGTTTTGGGAAAGCGAGGGATATTTGAGTTTATTATATTTACGTTGATCCTGGTAAATCCTTTTGTCTTATCTTTTTGAGTATTAAAATTTGTATCTAAACAAAAAAAATCCACAAGTTGGTAATCCAATCGAATCAAAACTGAATACGTAACAGAGATTAGTGGGCTTATATGAATATATTTTTTATGTATTTTGAAGAGAACGAGGGCGAGAGGTGGTCAAATTCATTTAACGTATTTTAGTCCAAATATATATAATAAACGAAACCACTGCAATGTATATAAAAAAAATTCTCGTTGATCGTAATCGTGAAGTGACGTCAAGTTTAACTGCAAAGTATGTCCACAAATCTACCATAATATGTTTATTGTTTCCGTGGTATTATGTTCGTTACGTAATCATATAAAAATAAATCGAATGGAAAGGTTACGGTGTACTGCTTTGGTGACGGTTGGATTATACCAGTAACGAAAATTTGAAAGATTTTTATCAAAAGTTGAATTTTACTTTGAAAGGAAGAAAGTAAATTTCGTAATATTACATTTTATATTATAAATCGAAATTATTTAGTCGGGGTGAACTGACATTTATAGTTTAGTTGATATGCCCATTAGTCGCCAGTATCTGACTTTATGCTCGCAATATAAATTGTTACCCAAAAAAAAAAACGTTTAACAGAAAGAAGCCTATTTCTGACAGATTCAAAAAAAATTATTTAACACGAAAATTAAATGAAATAATTGTTAAACTGATAAAATACGTACCTAAATCTGTGTTTCAACATTAATTTATGTCGGGTGTCACGTTGTTGCTAACACAGTTGATTACACCACATTCGTCGGTAGTATATAAATCGGATTCGGTCGATTCAGCAGTAGTGCATTTACCAAAAATGCTTTCGTATCCGTTTTTGAGTTTGTTTCACAACCGAAAATTTACAAATTCTTAAACTACCCAATGGTTCTCCTGTATGGGTTTTACTTATCCGCCTGAGTTTACATTTTATTGGCTGTTGGTTGTTGTCATTAAACACCACAATGTCTCCTATCAAAAATACTTTTGCGTCAAAATACAAATTTGCAATCATTGTAACTCACTCGATTATTTCCTGGGGTCGAAGACTTTGAGATGGAAAACCTAAATTATTTGGGACATTCATTATCATTCGTAAAAATTGGTTCCCAAATCTCGCACTCTGTTAAATTTATCCCATAAACCATTGGTTGTGGTTCTATATGTAGCATTTGAGCTACATAGCCCTGTCAACTTTTTATTTTGGCTCCATGGATATCCTTTTCCATTTTGCTTCTTTTTCTTCTTCTGTTCGCACGTTCATAAAAATATCTACAATCTCTGCCCAAGAAGTTGTTGAACTGACACATATCTACCCGTTTCCTTTTTTCACCTTTCCTTTCCGTTGTGCCTACTTGCCTAGAATATGTAGGCACTCTTTCTATTTCACGCTCAAGTTGATCTACGTCATTCGTTTCATTTTGTAGAGTAATGTCTATTAAACTGGCTCTGGCGTTAACAATTTCCATCCTTGTTCCATTATTCAGGATTACATAATTACTTTTACATCCCCACATGCTTAAATAATTGTTTCAAGTGTTTCAGGGTTCTGATGATATCAAACGGTACAATTGCTACTTGATGACTAGGCAAGCTAGAAACGGCTTTAAATACAAGTGCATAATTTTCACTCTAGTGTCTCGATTTTTTCCAAGATGAAAAACTTGAATATAAATCAGCTTCAAGTTCTTGAAGTTTAAACAGCCTGAATACATTTTTGATCAATTAGAAAATTTAAAATCCAATCGGGTTCCGACTATATAAAGATCGTTAATAAAAGTACAAAATTATTGAATTTTCCTTTTTGGTGAAGGGAATCAGATTATGAAGTTCTTGGATTATGATAGTAAAAATTGAATCAGAGCAAAAATTTTTCGAAAAAGATACTTTGGGTAATGCCAAATACAGAGCAAGGATTAGATTGAATATATTATTATTATTCCTGTATGGTTCCTGTATGGGGTATGCTAATTCCTCCATCAGGCACCTTCCCAGGAGGCAAATAAGGGAATTCTTGGCAGATATTGTACCAAAAACTAGCTATGGAAAGCGTACCTAGAACTTTATTCTAACTATGGATAGTCAGTTAGGAGTTCATTTTACAGTGCAGGGAGTCGGATCCCTTCTCGGCCTTCATGCAGATTTACCAACAAGCGAGGATAGACATTTGGCAATGGGCACTGATTCTAACTAATTCGAGCGAGCAACGACTCGCCTTTGTGGAGATCAGCACTCGTGAAGCATCTGAGTTTCTTAAGATAAGTCGCATAAAAACATGCTGGCTATATTGCAAAATTCAGTGCAAGACCGTGGTCCAATGCTAAGCCTGATTTGATTACGGTTAGTATATAAAGTGAACTGCAAAGGACTCAACAGGAGTGAACTTTGTCTCCAGAGTGGAGAGAGAAACCATTTCAAAAAGGAATGAAAGGCGGAACTGAAGTGTTTTTAAGCGCCAAAAATAAAATTGAGCCAGATCAGGTCCACTACGCATAGAAGCAAAATAAAGGATATCCTTCTTGATAACCTGATAATTTAGGTAGGTGCGGACATGCTTATCAGAGCAATATATATATATATAGGAATAGAGCGGAATATGAATCTTTCTCCGATAATCTAGGAACAGTTTCCATCTGATTTAAGGAGTTTGCTTGGGCCAAAGTTAAGTAAAAGAAGGGGCCCGGAACTCCCATCGTCATACAGACCGTTGTTTATGTTGGATACAGCAGGCAAATGATTAGAACTATTACTAAAGCCTCGACTCACAGCTGCATTTTAGGCAGTAGGAGACTTTTCCACTAAGCGATACTGCTTCAGAAAAAGTTGGTCTACTTTCGGTGCTATAGAAGAAGTGGTTAGAGCCTTTGCACTTGAGAAAGGACCAGAATCATTATATTGGATGTGAAGAGTGCATTTAATTCAGCGAGAAGGGCAGATTTGTTGCGATCGGAGGCTAATTTTTGAAACCACAGAAGGCTAAACAATAAAGAGATAAAAGGAGGTGCTGCCATAGATCAGTCCTAAGACCTGACCAATGAAAATCATCATACGATTGTACCTTACGCATAAAAATGCCAGAGGACACTTTAATGGTGGGATATGCAGATAATATTGCGGTAGTAATAATCACCCAAGGCACAGGCAATGTTCAATGCAAGCTGAACCATATTATGAGACGACCTAATGGCAATCGGTGATCACGGTTTGAACGTAGCAACAGAAGAAATAGAGTTTGGTTTTACATACTAGAAGCCATATTACAATACCACTGATGGGCTACGTAAAAGAAAAATAACGGCTAGCGCCGCTCATGGATCGGTCTTGGGCTCTGACCTTTATATAATAATAATATAATAATATAATAATATAATAATATAATAATATAATAATATAATAATATAATAATATAATAATATAATAATATAATAATATAATAATATAATAATATAATAATATAATAATATAATAATATAATAATATAATAATATAATAATATAATAATATAATAATATAATAATATAATAATATAATAATATAATAATATAATAATATAATAATATAATAATATAATAATATAATAATATAATAATATAATAATATAATAATATAATAATATAATAATATAATAATATAATAATATAATAATATAATAATATAATAATATAATAATATAATAATATAATAATATAATAATATAATAATATAATAATATAATAATATAATAATATAATAATATAATAATATAATAATATAATAATATAATAATATAATAATATAATAATATAATAATATAATAATATAATAATATAATAATATAATAATATAATAATATAATAATATAATAATATAATAATATAATAATATAATAATATAATAATATAATAATATAATAATATAATAATATAATAATATAATAATATAATAATATAATAATATAATAATATAATAATATAATAATATAATAATATAATAATATAATAATATAATAATATAATAATATAATAATATAATAATATAATAATATAATAATATAATAATATAATAATATAATAATATAATAATATAATAATATAATAATATAATAATATAATAATATAATAATATAATAATATAATAATATAATAATATAATAATATAATAATATAATAATATAATAATATAATAATATAATAATATAATAATATAATAATATAATAATATAATAATATAATAATATAATAATATAATAATATAATAATATAATAATATAATAATATAATAATATAATAATATAATAATATAATAATATAATAATATAATAATATAATAATATAATAATATAATAATATAATAATATAATAATATAATAATATAATAATATAATAATATAATAATATAATAATATAATAATATAATAATATAATAATATAATAATATAATAATATAATAATATAATAATATAATAATATAATAATATAATAATATAATAATATAATAATATAATAATATAATAATATAATAATATAATAATATAATAATATAATAATATAATAATATAATAATATAATAATATAATAATATAATAATATAATAATATAATAATATAATAATATAATAATATAATAATATAATAATATAATAATATAATAATATAATAATATAATAATATAATAATATAATAATATAATAATATAATAATATAATAATATAATAATATAATAATATAATAATATAATAATATAATAATATAATAATATAATAATATAATAATATAATAATATAATAATATAATAATATAATAATATAATAATATAATAATATAATAATATAATAATATAATAATATAATAATATAATAATATAATAATATAATAATATAATAATATAATAATATAATAATATAATAATATAATAATATAATAATATAATAATATAATAATATAATAATATAATAATATAATAATATAATAATATAATAATATAATAATATAATAATATAATAATATAATAATATAATAATATAATAATATAATAATATAATAATATAATAATATAATAATATAATAATATAATAATATAATAATATAATAATATAATAATATAATAATATAATAATATAATAATATAATAATATAATAATATAATAATATAATAATATAATAATATAATAATATAATAATATAATAATATAATAATATAATAATATAATAATATAATAATATAATAATATAATAATATAATAATATAATAATATAATAATATAATAATATAATAATATAATAATATAATAATATAATAATATAATAATATAATAATATAATAATATAATAATATAATAATATAATAATATAATAATATAATAATATAATAATATAATAATATAATAATATAATAATATAATAATATAATAATATAATAATATAATAATATAATAATATAATAATATAATAATATAATAATATAATAATATAATAATATAATAATATAATAATATAATAATATAATAATATAATAATATAATAATATAATAATATAATAATATAATAATATAATAATATAATAATATAATAATATAATAATATAATAATATAATAATATAATAATATAATAATATAATAATATAATAATATAATAATATAATAATATAATAATATAATAATATAATAATATAATAATATAATAATATAATAATATAATAATATAATAATATAATAATATAATAATATAATAATATAATAATATAATAATATAATAATATAATAATATAATAATATAATAATATAATAATATAATAATATAATAATATAATAATATAATAATATAATAATATAATAATATAATAATATAATAATATAATAATATAATAATATAATAATATAATAATATAATAATATAATAATATAATAATATAATAATATAATAATATAATAATATAATAATATAATAATATAATAATATAATAATATAATAATATAATAATATAATAATATAATAATATAATAATATAATAATATAATAATATAATAATATAATAATATAATAATATAATAATATAATAATATAATAATATAATAATATAATAATATAATAATATAATAATATAATAATATAATAATATAATAATATAATAATATAATAATATAATAATATAATAATATAATAATATAATAATATAATAATATAATAATATAATAATATAATAATATAATAATATAATAATATAATAATATAATAATATAATAATATAATAATATAATAATATAATAATATAATAATATAATAATATAATAATATAATAATATAATAATATAATAATATAATAATATAATAATATAATAATATAATAATATAATAATATAATAATATAATAATATAATAATATAATAATATAATAATATAATAATATAATAATATAATAATATAATAATATAATAATATAATAATATAATAATATAATAATATAATAATATAATAATATAATAATATAATAATATAATAATATAATAATATAATAATATAATAATATAATAATATAATAATATAATAATATAATAATATAATAATATAATAATATAATAATATAATAATATAATAATATAATAATATAATAATATAATAATATAATAATATAATAATATAATAATATAATAATATAATAATATAATAATATAATAATATAATAATATAATAATATAATAATATAATAATATAATAATATAATAATATAATAATATAATAATATAATAATATAATAATATAATAATATAATAATATAATAATATAATAATATAATAATATAATAATATAATAATATAATAATATAATAATATAATAATATAATAATATAATAATATAATAATATAATAATATAATAATATAATAATATAATAATATAATAATATAATAATATAATAATATAATAATATAATAATATAATAATATAATAATATAATAATATAATAATATAATAATATAATAATATAATAATATAATAATATAATAATATAATAATATAATAATATAATAATATAATAATATAATAATATAATAATATAATAATATAATAATATAATAATATAATAATATAATAATATAATAATATAATAATATAATAATATAATAATATAATAATATAATAATATAATAATATAATAATATAATAATATAATAATATAATAATATAATAATATAATAATATAATAATATAATAATATAATAATATAATAATATAATAATATAATAATATAATAATATAATAATATAATAATATAATAATATAATAATATAATAATATAATAATATAATAATATAATAATATAATAATATAATAATATAATAATATAATAATATAATAATATAATAATATAATAATATAATAATATAATAATATAATAATATAATAATATAATAATATAATAATATAATAATATAATAATATAATAATATAATAATATAATAATATAATAATATAATAATATAATAATATAATAATATAATAATATAATAATATAATAATATAATAATATAATAATATAATAATATAATAATATAATAATATAATAATATAATAATATAATAATATAATAATATAATAATATAATAATATAATAATATAATAATATAATAATATAATAATATAATAATATAATAATATAATAATATAATAATATAATAATATAATAATATAATAATATAATAATATAATAATATAATAATATAATAATATAATAATATAATAATATAATAATATAATAATATAATAATATAATAATATAATAATATAATAATATAATAATATAATAATATAATAATATAATAATATAATAATATAATAATATAATAATATAATAATATAATAATATAATAATATAATAATATAATAATATAATAATATAATAATATAATAATATAATAATATAATAATATAATAATATAATAATATAATAATATAATAATATAATAATATAATAATATAATAATATAATAATATAATAATATAATAATATAATAATATAATAATATAATAATATAATAATATAATAATATAATAATATAATAATATAATAATATAATAATATAATAATATAATAATATAATAATATAATAATATAATAATATAATAATATAATAATATAATAATATAATAATATAATAATATAATAATATAATAATATAATAATATAATAATATAATAATATAATAATATAATAATATAATAATATAATAATATAATAATATAATAATATAATAATATAATAATATAATAATATAATAATATAATAATATAATAATATAATAATATAATAATATAATAATATAATAATATAATAATATAATAATATAATAATATAATAATATAATAATATAATAATATAATAATATAATAATATAATAATATAATAATATAATAATATAATAATATAATAATATAATAATATAATAATATAATAATATAATAATATAATAATATAATAATATAATAATATAATAATATAATAATATAATAATATAATAATATAATAATATAATAATATAATAATATAATAATATAATAATATAATAATATAATAATATAATAATATAATAATATAATAATATAATAATATAATAATATAATAATATAATAATATAATAATATAATAATATAATAATATAATAATATAATAATATAATAATATAATAATATAATAATATAATAATATAATAATATAATAATATAATAATATAATAATATAATAATATAATAATATAATAATATAATAATATAATAATATAATAATATAATAATATAATAATATAATAATATAATAATATAATAATATAATAATATAATAATATAATAATATAATAATATAATAATATAATAATATAATAATATAATAATATAATAATATAATAATATAATAATATAATAATATAATAATATAATAATATAATAATATAATAATATAATAATATAATAATATAATAATATAATAATATAATAATATAATAATATAATAATATAATAATATAATAATATAATAATATAATAATATAATAATATAATAATATAATAATATAATAATATAATAATATAATAATATAATAATATAATAATATAATAATATAATAATATAATAATATAATAATATAATAATATAATAATATAATAATATAATAATATAATAATATAATAATATAATAATATAATAATATAATAATATAATAATATAATAATATAATAATATAATAATATAATAATATAATAATATAATAATATAATAATATAATAATATAATAATATAATAATATAATAATATAATAATATAATAATATAATAATATAATAATATAATAATATAATAATATAATAATATAATAATATAATAATATAATAATATAATAATATAATAATATAATAATATAATAATATAATAATATAATAATATAATAATATAATAATATAATAATATAATAATATAATAATATAATAATATAATAATATAATAATATAATAATATAATAATATAATAATATAATAATATAATAATATAATAATATAATAATATAATAATATAATAATATAATAATATAATAATATAATAATATAATAATATAATAATATAATAATATAATAATATAATAATATAATAATATAATAATATAATAATATAATAATATAATAATATAATAATATAATAATATAATAATATAATAATATAATAATATAATAATATAATAATATAATAATATAATAATATAATAATATAATAATATAATAATATAATAATATAATAATATAATAATATAATAATATAATAATATAATAATATAATAATATAATAATATAATAATATAATAATATAATAATATAATAATATAATAATATAATAATATAATAATATAATAATATAATAATATAATAATATAATAATATAATAATATAATAATATAATAATATAATAATATAATAATATAATAATATAATAATATAATAATATAATAATATAATAATATAATAATATAATAATATAATAATATAATAATATAATAATATAATAATATAATAATATAATAATATAATAATATAATAATATAATAATATAATAATATAATAATATAATAATATAATAATATAATAATATAATAATATAATAATATAATAATATAATAATATAATAATATAATAATATAATAATATAATAATATAATAATATAATAATATAATAATATAATAATATAATAATATAATAATATAATAATATAATAATATAATAATATAATAATATAATAATATAATAATATAATAATATAATAATATAATAATATAATAATATAATAATATAATAATATAATAATATAATAATATAATAATATAATAATATAATAATATAATAATATAATAATATAATAATATAATAATATAATAATATAATAATATAATAATATAATAATATAATAATATAATAATATAATAATATAATAATATAATAATATAATAATATAATAATATAATAATATAATAATATAATAATATAATAATATAATAATATAATAATATAATAATAATAAACACAAACTCCAAATTTGGTAAAGTGATTGATGATTGATTGATTTGAGTATATGGCCAAGGACGTACCAGAAATTCCCGGATTACCGGGCACCACCGCACACCCGTGTTACATATAACAAAACCGAAGGAGTGGATGGAATGTTAGTTATAACTCGACCCGGTTGCAGACACCCAAGCGATCGATACTTAGTATTTTTTTGAGGAGAAGGGAAAGGAAGGGTAAATCAGTAATAACAGAATTGGTTCGGTTTCCGGTAAACAATATTCAAACTACTGTTAGTTGGCACAAGACAATCACAATTATAATGAACTGCTCTGCGTTTTGTCATATCTTATCCAATCTGCAATCATTTTTCTGTAATCTTGCATTGTTTTTCTGAAAAAAATATCTATCAATGGGCTAATTTCTCTTAGCCGTAGGCTGTAATAAATTGAATTAGTTTCCACTTGAAATTTACAATTAAATAATAAAAATATAAAAAATATAACAACTAAAAAATATTAAAATAAAAATATAATAAATTTAACAATATAAAAAATATAACAAATATAGCAAATATAAAAAAATAAAAATTAGCAAATATATAAAAATACAAAACATACAAAAATTATAAAAATAATTATACATTTACAAACTCCTAATTTCTTAAATGTATATAAATGTATTTTTATCAAAGCCGTCTTTGATTTCTTTTACGAAGCATGCATGTTTCTGTCGTACACAGATACCATATTAAAAATGTAATCTATTGACTGTATTAGTGCGACAAAAGTTCATATTAAAAAAAATTCATTTTATTTTGAATGGTTTAAAAATAACACTACAATATAATGTCATATAAATTTGAGCATATTATAATACTCGAAGTGAGAGCGTATTATTTTATATTCTCTATATAAAAACAAACATTTGAAATAAAATAAAAAAAAATGACAAATAATCTCACGACTACATAATCTTACAACATAATCTCACAAATACATTCAATAGGTTACATTTTTCTCATTTTTTACAGCTTTTGTATGAGTACTATTGGGTTTCCTGTAAGTGATTAAAGACGGCTTTGATTTTCATCGACACCAACATACACACAATTCTAAAATGTATATAAATTACAGATTTAACTAAAAACTGATTTAGCTCGAAAATTAAATGAAACAACCGTTATACAGACAAAATACGTCATTATAATTAATTTACAAATTAAATTGTCAAAATAACCATCACACATGGCATAACATTTTGCCTAATTTGACCAATACTCTCCTTATGCTTCAGGAGTTGGATTCACAAACCTAAAACAATAGACTAAAACCTTTTAAATGAATCTTTGCCATTATTATTTGGTTTCCATTATTTTTGCTACTTTCTTTGCTGAAGGTATTGTTGATTTGCCCACGTCTTGTTCGTGTCGTTCTCTGCAGTCCTCGATTGGCCTCCACAAAACAAAGTGCTTATTTACAGTTTACGGGTTCTATTTTATTTTGGTTTTTATTTAATTATGTAGGTTTTTGTTTGTTCCATTCCTCCTTTAGAAGAGCGTGTACTTTATTTTTCTGTGGCTACATATTCGTAATGGCTAGTTAACCCACCATAGCTAGTGCAATCAGTGCAATCAGTGTTAAATTAAAGCTTAAACTCGAAAATTTCAAAAATTCAACAAATCATTCAATGACTTTAAAATTTAAGACAAACAAAAAATTAACGAACCCAAGATCATGCTTTTTCCCCTCTAACACAAAACTAATACACTTCGTGTGTTAAGAACCAGATATACCTTCCTCATATAATCAGCAATATCATAGTTGCAATACAAATTAGCAAGTATTTTTAAAACAACTGTAGCACCGAGGAAATCGCCTTATTTTCTCTGTAAAGTACAAAAAATGCTTCTGGTAAACCATTGAACGATTACCACTCGGCTAATCAATGAAATGCGTATGAAGAACACTATATAAAACCAAATAAAATCTACTCAACGTCTAGATTTAAGATTTGAACGAATATAACCACAAAAATAATAGCGCGACGACGACGACGACAACAACGACGATGATGAAGACGACAACGACGACGAGGACGATGAACAAAAAAAAAAAAGGAAAATCATTTTCAATTCGATTTTCATTTGTGAATCATTTTTCCTAAATTTGTATTATAAAAAAAAATGTTTCTGTATTTTGTCAGTCAACTTTTAAATTTAGTAACGAATAGACGAAAAGATTTTTTGTTCTTGGTTCTCTCGTCAACCCAATAGTTAGTGTGTGTGTGTATGTGTCGTGTGTGAATATAAGTAAATTACTAAACTACAAGTGGATCTTAGTGAAAATTTGAAAAAAAAAATTAAAAATTTGTAATTATGAATAAATTACAAATTTTATTAATTCTGTTAATGGGATTTGTTATAAAATCGGGTTGGTGCCCTAAATTAAATTTTTAACGTTCAATTTTTTAATGTGTTTTGTTTTTTTTTTGTTTTTGTATAATAAATGTGCTGCCACAAAATTAATTAGGATACTCGATTCGATGCTATTCGTGTGAATCACCCACAACACCGGGATGTAGTGACTTTAAAAAAAATCCAAATATTAAATCAGAGGTGAATTTTTTTCTTTTTTATTTTTTAAGTGCTTTTGTATTATATCTTAGGGTGTGCGTGTGTGTGAGTTTATATTATGTGTCTTCCAAAAGTCATAAAACCAGCGTGACGCACAAAAAAAAAAACACAAAATTAACATTTTCTTATCCTTGTTGGATTAATATATACGTGTGTGTGTATGTGTGTGTGTCTTTGAATAATTTTAATAAGATTTCGAGTTATCACATGCGGATGAAAATAATTTAAACCAAATGGTTTAAAGAACATGGTTTAGCATTAATGTGAAATGTGAACAAACTGACGTAATTTCTATGCAAATTCTTTTAATAGATTCAAGTGTAGTGTATTCCATCTATATACTGTGTATCCATGGTATAATAGATTTAAATTCGTTTTTTTTTTAATTTCTATCTAATCTAGATGATTGTGTCATCATACCATAACATACCATCATCACAATACACAAATCATTTTATATAAAACATAAAAAATAAACTACTACTGTAGTAAAACTGTAAGATGAGTGTCGCCGCGTATCGATGATTTTTTATTTTAGTTTTTGGTTATTTGACCTTCTTTATTATGTGTCTAGTTCATTTGAGGCCAAACGATAAAAATAACTGAAGTGTTGAATATAGTAGATCATTGCATCTTATGAAACTTTAGTGATTAAGTACAGTTATTGACCATTAATAGTCCCTTAAATTAAGTGTTATCGTCTCTGTTATATCTAACATTATTGATTCTCATAGTAATGAAGGACTACTGATAGAATGTTTGCTAATTTATAGCAGTATTTATACTGATGTCAAGAGCTTTTAAAAAAGGTATCATTCATCACAATCGGACTCCTATTTCGTGTTCTATAGACTTTTTCTTCGTATCCGTAAATTTGCAAAAGAATACCACTGTCCGGAAATACTTTGCCAGAAACACCGACTTTGCCAGAAATACTTTGATACAATAAGCTATGAGATAGACTAGCTATATGTACCTTTGAAAAAAATAGCTTGGGTTCGTCGTCGGATGTTTGTAAATGAACAAGATTTTAAAATTCGACGGCTTGTTTTCACTCTTTATGTATCAGTACTAAATAGGGTGAAGTAATCTAGTTGCCGGCTTTCGGGAGGACTTTGTTTCGATTTTGTTGCATTAGCGGTATAAGCAATGCACAACTGCCTAATAGATGATATGGTTCAGGGAAATAAAGGATAGCTACGATTCGATCCCCAGATGGCTTGATCCCATTTTTGGTGATTACCTGACTGAGGGAATTAAGGGATGTTATACCTAATCCACATTTGAATGGGCTTTTCGTTAACCCTTAGATTGATAGTCGTTTAAAAATTTGTTGATGGTCAAATGCGGTCGACCTCGTTTCTGCTAGCCACCAGAGTATTGTCGATATAACCGTACACGAAATCCTTTCCTTTCGTGACTTTATTTCCGAGGCGTTGAAATGTCTTCGTTGCATTTCTCAGACCGTAAAACATTTTCATGAATTTGAAAAGCCCGAAAAGGACGGTAATCGCGGTCTTGTATATGTCTTCTATAGTGACTGGCGAATGTGAAGGTAAGCGCGGAATAAGTCGATTTTCAAAGTGCAACCTTCGAAACACATGGAAAAACTATGAATAAAGGGAAGTGGTGTGGTCTATTGTGTTTTAATCCGTATTCCTATGAGAATCAGGAAAATATTTAAAAAGTGCAGCCGACGCTTCTGTTCTGGTATCGATTAAGAAGCTTAGGTTTGTAGATAGACACGAAAATATTAGGCGACGGTTTGGTTGTATCACACCTGCTAATATGGTGTGAGTGACGTATGCATGACAGTTGGTGAACGCAAAGCTTGTTCTTTACGGTTTCATTTAAAACTATAGATGACCCGGTGAACTTCGTTCTCCTAAAATGTGACTGAACTCTTCATAAGCAATTAGGAACCCTGAAATTTTGTGATTTGTTGATGGTCACCACGAAGGCCAGATGCACGGGGAATTGAAACCGTTTGAACTCGAATGACAAGTTCGTTACCATCATCGGATTACATCCTCATCATTTTACTTTCTCTTGAAAATCATCGCCTCAATGACGTTGTTCATATAAGCTTTTTCACAGCCAGTCTTGTCCAATTGCACAATCAAGATTGATTATAATGTTTTGCTACATGAAGATGACTGACCATATACTTTCAATTGCCAATTGTTAGGTGGTAATCCGGGCAGTGCCAGAATTTTGTAGGATAGTTGACTACTTTATCCTGGTTGATAACTGTGTCAACCGATTGGAAGCAAAACAAGTGATCCGGAATTAAATTTTGAATGGTCGGATTGAGATCATTGACATCTTTTTTTTTGGCCGCCAATAATATGGCTTGTTCGCTCAGCCAATCATGGTTTTTAAAGGTTGGCACTATGTTCGGAAAAACACGTTGAATGAACTCTTCCTTCGATTTGATAAACTATCCAACAATTGCTTCAAAAATACTTCTGCAGTTCAATCTTGTTCCAAAAACACTTGCATGTTAGTCGTCAATCGAAGGGTCTTCACATGCAGTTTGATAATTTCAAGCACATTTTAGTTCATCAGATGCAGCGTGGAATAACAGGAAGTCTGACTAAAATCACCTAACAACAATTTGCATTTCTGTGTCGTTGATCTGAATGCGTTCAGTGACAATTTTATTGCAAATTTTGCAATTGGTCCGTCTTCTAACAAAATCATTGCTATTCCAGATAAAGTCAATGGCAACATCATGCAGCGATCAAGTCGCGGCCGAAAGTAATGAAAAAAAGAAACTGCAAGTTCGCTTTAACAATTTATTTGCACATACATGATGGTTAGACCATTAAAGTTTTGACACGAATGCTACAATTCGACAATTTTCAAAATCTAGAATACACATGATGGTTGGACTATTAAAACTTCCAATATGTTTGTCCCTAAACAATTTTGCAGATGCTTATTTATTTGCACATTTAACTTTCTTCATGTTTCACTGTCTATACTAGAACCGATTTAGCTCTACTTCAGAACAACCTATAGCACTTCTTTTCTTCGCCTACTTTAATAATTTATAGCACTAACTTCCATGAAGATGTGAATGTCCTTAATTTATCTAGCAGTTCATCAGCCATCAATTGTTTCCTTCCATCTGCTTTTTACTAGTATATTTTGACCTTGACATCTAAGATGGCAGTTTTTACTCACTTTACGCCAGAAGATCAATCAGGATTATTCTATAGCAATGACTAGAAAAGCGACATCAAACAGGTCACTGAATCGATACAATTTAGATACTACCCCATTGTAAGCCTTCTCTTTTTGGTATCTATTGTAGGTCTATGTTATCTGAGTTACCCAACATTTAAGGCCACATTAGTATATAACAATTTTTAGAGTCCAATTTCTTAAATCAATAAAAAAATTCGGAACCATGAGTCGGTGCCATCTTAGAAAATTAAATCATTACCGAACTCAAGGTTATTGGCACTATTTTGCCTTAAGAAAACGCTAAAATTCAGCAAAAAACAAATTATCACGTTTTCACAATGAAATTAAATTGACTCCACCTTGAAAAATTTCACCAGATGTTGTAAAGGCATTACATTTAAACATTCAAGAAACCATACCATATTGGTACCTCATAGAAAGTCTAAAAAAAACGATCTTGTAAGTTCATGATCATCTCGTAAAAATTATGTGAAAACTATACTCACTTTTAAACCGCTCTCGACATCAGATTTAATACAGCTATAAAATATTCATGCATTCCCCAAATCATTGTTAAGCTTAAAAATTCCGAAAAGGGTAAATCTTTAAAAATTTACGTGGTTTGGTTTGTTTGATAAATAACAATATTTTTTCAGGCCTATAACTAAAACCTTCGACCATAAAAGTCAAACTCATCGCACACGTAACACGCGCTAATTTATAAAGTTAACAGTACCATAAAAAACCATATAAACAAATTTTGATTTTTCGTTGCTATGACAATTTTAATAAATAACGACTACTAATATAGACGAGACTACTAATATAGACGGTTTTGATTTTATACCTCAAATAATTAGAAAGTTGTTGATTCTGTACTGCAAATGCTTTAGATGAATTCGACCTTTTTATTATAGAAGGCTTTGCTAATACACAACATTTAAAAATGTTTATTTTGTTTTAGTGCATCTGTCATTTAAACTTAACGCATGGCTTGTTTAGATATCAAAATAAAATTAGTAAACACTTTCAGGAATGTGCGTGGTCAAGAAACGTCAACGCATTTTTGTAGAGTCAACAATAACACGTTTTGTCCGGAACTGGCTGGCATTTTTAAACATTTTCTCGCCAAACTAGAAGTCTCAGAAACTTTTATGTCCGCCGAATTCCAAAAAACATTTGAGTCTTTAATATTTTTCTATTTTAAATATTTAAAAATAAAGGGTTACCCAATAAGAAGTTTCATTTTGAATTGCCTGCTATTGGGGCAGTTGTCAATTTTGAAGCTGTCATGTTTTGACATTTGACAAGTAAAAACTACGCCATTGCTAAAAATGGTACGATACACGCTTCAACAACGCATTGAAATTGTTGAAATTCACTACAAAAATAGTGAATATTTTGCAGTCATAGTTCGCAAAACTAAAGCACTTTTCAGTCGTCATGAAGCACCTTCTCGATCGGCAATATTGAAACTGGTGGAAGAATTTGAGCTATTGGGACAAGTTAGTGATGTGAAGATTCGAAACCGTGTGCGTCGCTCAAGAACAACTGAGAATATTGCTGCTGTATGTAACCCGTAGCGTTGAAAAAAACCTAGGTTTGTCGATTCTTCGTCGATCTTTGATTAATGATTTTTTATGGCCGGAATTGGAAGATATTAATGTGGACGACGTTTATTTTCAGCAAGGTGACGCTACATACCACACAAGCAACGAAACAATCGCAATTTTGTAAGAAATGTTTCCTGACCGTGTTATTTCTCGAATAGATAATCACAATTGTCCACTTAGATTTTGTGATTTTAACACCTTTAGATTTTTTCTTTGGAACCACGTGAAAGATAATGGAATTCGTGAAGACATCGAGGACATACAGCCGCAAATGTGCGAATTGGTCTTGGAAAATTTCATGAAAAAGATGTTGTTCTGCAAACGTAGCCGTGGCGACTATTTGGTGGCTGATATCGTTTTCAAATGTTAATGGTAAACCTTCCTCTTTACAATTAAATAAACATTGATTTTTCTTAAAATACTCGTTTTTTTAATATCAAAATGAAATCTCTTATTGGAAAACCCATTATTTTCTATTTTCTCTAAAGGCATTCAACTCAATCAGTTCTGCAGTTGTGATAAGAGAAAATCAGTCACTTGCTCAATTAAAAATAAAAGATAAAACCGACAATGGCTGTATTTTTTTTTTTGATTTCGAAAAAATCGGAGAGATCAGAGAGATTATTTATCGGATATATCTGATAATTGTTTACTCCGATTTTTATCTGTCAGATCGAAAAAAATATTTTTTGTGTTTTTTTTTTAGTATCAAAAATCATAAATTATTTTATGAATTTCAGCATTAAACTCCCTAAATTAAAGTTATATTTGTCACCTTTTAGAATTTACTAAAAAATATAAAATAATCTGTAAATAATCTCTTTTTCAGAGTAAAAAGATCGTATCCGATAATTATCGGAGCGTAAAAAAAAACGACACAGAGATAATTTTTTTCTCGGATATTAAAAAAAACGCATATCTGAAAATTTGACAGTAAATTTATCTCTCCGATTTCTCCGATATCAAAAAAAACACACCCACCAATATCACGTTTGTCACATTTTTTGCCCAAACTTAAGAAAAATTAAGATTTAAGATATCTAATATCTATATGGATCCGTCTTATAGTCTAACATTGCGGAAATAGACAAATATTGCTTTTTCTGGCTAATTCAACAAATTCTCTTGGTTTGAGGTTGAGTACAAAATTATTTGACATTTCCTACAGTTTGTTCATTAATTTTCGCTCTGTTAACTTTGTTAAATGACAATTGATTTAAACGAAACATTTTCGTTCAGTTCGTAACACTTCACTGGTCAGTAACATGTGGACTCAATATGTCGTATTCTTACTTAAAGTTGTTGTTGAGTCGCTGGTTGGCACATTAATTGCAATACTATGGTATCTTCCTTTTGTAACGTAAAACAAAATAAAAAATTAACGCAAAATTCGGATAGAATTAGAGAGGAAAAATCAAAAACAAAAGAAATTATCGAAATAATTTTTTTTCTTGACATTACGTCATTGTCGACATGAAATTGACGTCGACGTAATGTTGACGCATTGTTGACGCGTCATCGTCGACAATAATTATTGACGTGTCGACGCACACCCTTGGTACTAAAAAGACATTAAAATAGACTGTGTTTTTGTTGGTTTTCTTTGGTACATAAGTTGTCAACTAATTGTCTATGGTTATACTTTAAATTTGGTTTTTATATGATATAGTTGTATTGTTTTAGGAAAGAAAGATTTCGTGGATTTATATTTTCCCAAAACAGCAGCAAAAATATGTCTCGTTATAGTTCCTCTATATTGTTATAGTTGTTATAGTTTTATAATACCTCTATGTTGTTTTAAAACAAATAAAATAAAATAAAAACACGTGGTGAGCATTGGAACTAAAAATTAAAGTTTTGGTACTTTGGATTTAACATAAATCTTCGTTGGATTTATATAATTTTGTTGTAAATTTCGTTGTTGTTGTAAAACCCCTATTATTTCATTTTTTTCGAACCGATACGTACACTTACATTCATATAATTCGTAATCGTTTTGATCGAATAGGCTTTGCGTAATTTGCCAATATAATTTTTTATATTATTTTTTTAGTTAATCCTACCACTAAAGCTGTATTCACATCAATAAATGTCAAAATAACCTGGAATTTGTATTTACAAAATTTAAACCTTAGAAATTTGGGCCTGTTTGGATAGCGGAAAGGTCTAAACATTTTTTTTAAATCAATAAACGAATATTTTATTATATGTATTAGCAGGATGCTGTAAACCGATCAGTTTTAACGGGTAATATGCCGCAAAAGTTAACAAAATATGTTTTATCATTTTGTATATAGTAAAATATTTTATTCTATTTAAAAAAAAAATTCCACTTTATTATCAACACACAAGTTGACAGTTTGATAACGAAGATAATCAACAAATTCCTAAAATCGTTAATATGGTTTTGATTATTTCATTGAATTTCAATATGTCAATCAGAGCCTATATATTCTCGTTTTTTTTTTCAAGTACCTGTCTAGATAGGGTCAAGAAACTTCATAAATCGTTTATTTCTAGTATGTAACATGTTAACAATTTTATATTGTGTTTTCAAAATGGTTCCTGTCGAAAAGTAGTACAAAATCAACCATATATGTGGATGAGCCAATATTTTTGAGATCTGCTGAACATTAGACCAAAAACAGCAAATCATTAAATAAACCCGAGCTAAATTAGGGGTCAAAAAAAAGTTGTTATCGATCTTGGACAACCTCAGAAACTATTGGTATGGAAAAAAAATCAAAATCTTTTTTCACATTTGCATATCTCGGCAACCACCTACGTCACGTCTGCATTTTGTTTAGATGAAAAAAGGGTAGCGTTAGGTCATATTAATCTAAGATGAATTTTTTCAAGGAACATCTACTATATCATTGTTTTACGGGTTTCCCAGCGTAAGTCTGCACATAGATTCCGGTTCTATGACACATGGGAAAAAAATTAAAAAAAATTTTTTTTTGACATCTGTCAATTTCCATTCTCCTTAAATTTTCGATTCCGGTTCTACTATAATTTGTTTAAACTTGCTATACATTATAGCATAAGTTTTTGTTTTTTTAGAGATTTTTTGACGTTTCTCATGTAAGGAAATGGACTGCTTTAAATTTGCTGCTTAAATATTTTAACAGTAATTGTTGAGGCTAACGGCTTTGATAAATCCGAGATGTTTTAGATTTAAATTTCAGGGGATGTATCAGCAAACATATTAAGAATTTAGATATGAAATTTCAGCACTAAAAAATAGTACCACTAGAAATGTAGCAAGCACCACACACACGGATACATTGATTTAATGAACGTTAAGAATATTATGAGCCCTTCGGTTTCTTGCAAGCAGATGTCCTGAAATCAAGGTTTCGATGAAAAATATTCAATACGCAGTTAGTAGTCAGCGCAGTCTGATGTGTTCTCCGTAGAAAGCGCTAGCCTCATTATAAATTTTTGTGCGATTCTACAAAACATCATGATGGAGCATGGAACTCCTCTTTCTCGAAAAAAGACATTCTATTTGAAATGGACACAAACTCAAATGTCAGATCCCCTGAAATAGAAGTAACGACAAAGCATTCCCAACGATATCAAGAAGTATTTAGGGTAGGTGCTTTGTTTAATTTCAGATCAACAAGATCGATATTCTTTGATAGGCCGTAAAAAAATATTGAATATTAAAACTAAGTTCAGGAACGATATGGTTCTCATGATCAAGGATGATAATGTAATTGGGTTCCCATTCAATTATACAAGCAGTGTCGGCGTATCTCTTGTAAAATCGACTGCTAAAGATGCTAGACCGATTTTTTTATATATTTCTTTATCGAGACGGAATCAAGGCTTTACATCATGTCTTAACATTACCAAGAGCAGTGCATAATACACTTTTACATAATGCATGTAAAAGATTGCTTATAGTTATCCTTTGTTGGTGAAGCTCTTGTATATTGGTTCTTGATTTGTAACAACCGATTTAAGTAGTGAAGTTGAACGTTAATCGAGAGAGAGAGAGTATGTCTGGTATCGTGGTTAACTTTCTGCAGAAATAAATGAATTAGTAAATGGCCTCTTGACTCTTCCTTTTTCCAACGGTTCTTAATGTTTAAACCCTTTCATCCGTCTGATCATGATCAACCCTTTCATACGTCTCTGTAGTTGTTGGTTTTACAAAGCTTTTGGTCAAAAAATGATTGAATAGACTTAACACTATTGTCTTTGCTTTATTGTAGCGGGCTTTTAATTTTATCCATGCTTCCTCCATGCTTGAATGGTTGCCACATTTTATAATTACTACTGAACGGTTCTTTTCGGTGACCATATGTTGATCACTACCTACTAATTTGGCACTCATACCTAGAATGACCCGAGATCATCCCTTAAAAATTAACGTATTATTGATCGCTATAGTTTGTGATGGGAGGTATGATCCAATATTTTCCAACTCTAGAATCCCTATTCTGACGAAGTATTGCGGTATAAATCCCATCAGATCATCCAAATTATTGGAAAATAAGTCTTTATTGTTGGGTTGGCTAATACCGGTACCGCATGCATAGACGAAGCCTACACATATACAATTATCGCTTTGAGTTCTAACCTTTTGCACCTGGGGCCCACGAAGAACTCTAAATCCGGTTAAATTTTGGCGATATCCATATTTATTTTGAGTCTTAAATTCAAGTATTAAATTAAAGTGCCTGAATTTCTAAATTATAAGTGCCTGAAATAAATGAAACTCTACTGATATCTGCCGAATCTGAATATTCAGGTATTCTCAAATGTGCCAACAACTATCCAAAGTTGAAGGTTCTTGATTCTTGATCGGATATGCCCTCTACCCATTTAGTAAAATTATCTAAACACACGAGTATGTATCGATTATCATCGTGAGTAGCTACGGAAATAGACTAGCGATGTCCATTGCTATTTGCTCGAATAACGTTCCAATGTTGTATTCTTTCCTGTTGTCATTGTTTGGGGTTCTTTGCTGGAAGCACATGCTTCATACTTGCTATACCGCACTCTTCCTCATTCCACCCCGGTAGGAGCTTATTTACTTGATTGGCGTAAATGTTGGGCACTTTGGGTTACGAAATAATCCGATTCAGGCTTCGATAGTTGCCGCCTGCTATATGCTAATACTCGTTTTGTGCTTCCTTTATTTTGTGATATTATATACTGCTTTGATTCCTGTGTTGGTGATTAAAATGCAAAGACTACCTGCTTGGGGATACGCCAAAATCGGAGAGCTGTGAAGCTACTTTTTGAGTTGTGCGAACGCGTGTTGATGCTCAGTTTAACTTTTCAGATTTTTCAATTAATCGTTGTAGGCTCTTGGAATCAGTTCATATTCCTTCACTGGATACTTTCTGGCCCATGTGATTTAGCTCCTTTTTAAACAGGCTACAATTTGATGCGGTCAACTTTAATCAGACAGGGTTAATGGTTCCTAGGACATGCTAAAGATTACTTACATGTTCATCAAATGTACGTTCTATATAGTACTATAATAAACGCCTCTTAGAACATGCTTCATTAATCGATCAAATGTATCAGGGGTGTTACATGGTACCCAGGACGTTATTAGAAATTGATACAAGCCATTCCCTGAAATGAAGACCGTTTTCTGTATCACCCGCTTTTAATATATAACGTACTGAAAATGATTGCCTATCCAATGTGTCATTAATCCGTGGCTTGCTTTAATTATCACAGAACCTCATCGAATCATCCTTCTTTATTTACCAAGTATACAAGTCGTGATTTCCAAAGGTTGTTTGACTGCTTGATTATTTCACCATGTTCCATTTTGTTAACCACACACTAAGAATTTTTCATTCATATGCAATGCAAGATACATTATATATAAGTCCAATTCAAACTTGCATTGTATTTAATGTTTACCTTTGAATTAAAAATTTAAAATTTAGGATTAAATTAAATTTTAATATAAAACTAAACTGGTTTTTAATGTTGTGTTTAAATAAGATTTTAATTTTAATAGAATTAACTTTTTTTAATTCTAGTTGAATCTTTTATGAATGTAACTCTGCATATAAATTGTAATTTAATACAGAATCAAAATTGAATGTTTACTAAATTCAAAATTTTAAATCTAATTTGTATTAAAATTAAGTGCAACCATTAATTAAAAAATTAATGTAGGCTGCATTAAAATCAAAAACATTTTGTATTGGATTTAAAATTATACTTGCATTAGAATTTCTTTTAGGGTTGCATTTTATTTTTATGTATATAGCTTTATTGCAAAAAAATTCCAAATTGCATTATAGTTACTGCTAATATTGTTTTAAATAAATCCTTTTTTAATTAAGGGTCTAAATCGGGGTTTATTCAATAAAAGAATTAGTTTAGATTTCTATTTGTATTTATTGTACATACAAAATTACATCATTATATTCAGTAAAAGCAATCAGTCAAACATAAATAATTTCTATATTAACATAATTAAAAAATTATCACAATCAATTCAAAATTCTCGATAAATAATGTTTTAAAATATACGGTTTATTATTTTTTCTGCAAATTTTTTTTTCATAGCTTTGTTTAAACTTTAACCTGCTGTAACGAAGCAGTATATTATACTTTATCTTGTTAATCAACTCAAAACCATTGTGAAAAAAGTCGCACTGAGTAGTGAATTCCGAAGATATAAAATAAAATTCATTTTCATTTCTAATAATTTGGTTAATTTCAAAAAAGCTGATGTTTGATTCATCTCGTTTAAACATTACAAAAAATCCAATTTTATAAAGAAAATCATGTTTTTCTCATTAATATAACTGGTAATGTCTTCCTCTTCAACAATACCAATGTCAGAAGATTTTCGTTTCCTTAACCTGGTACCTTCTACTCGCCTATATTTTTCTTGCAAATTTCTTAGTTTGTTGGCAATGAAGCCTTTATTCGTTTTGGGATCGTACAGAATATTCTATAAATATAATAATAATAATATATATATATATATATATATATATATATATATATATATATATATATATATATATATATATATAAATATATATATATATATATATATATATATATATATATATAAATATATATAAATATATATATATATATATATATATATATATATATATATATATATATATATATATATACATAAATATATATATATATATATATATATATATATATATATATATATATATATATATATATATATATATATATATATATATATATATATTCGTATAAATAAAACGTAAAACTTTAATGCATATGTCGAATTTACTTACTGTGCCGTTTCCTTTCAGCTGGGGAAATAAATGGGTAATTGCGCTGGCCAACTCCTGTTTCTGTGCCGCGTTAGGATATATATGTCCTACTTTTCTGATGAAACAGTTAACCCCTTCCCTTATTATCGCTCTTCTTTCGGGTAGTGTAAGTGGTTTCAGGCTGCTTCCGATTGTTTTCTTTTTGTTAAGAACGATTGAGTGATCACATTGGCAAAAATGAGCTTTTAAATCCTATAGAAAAATATTAAGTTGAAAAAAAAAGAATTTGATCAACCGGAAATTAAGAAAAATTTTAATTAAATAATTACATCAGCTGTGATGTTCTTATCATTTACAACTAGAAAACTGTTTTGCCTGGGTGGTAATGCTGTATTATCCTCTAAGTACTTAATTTTTTAAAAAAATGATGAATTTAATCGAAACTCGTTAATAATTTCAATAAAATTTTGTTTTTGAATGGTAACACCATGAGAGTCAGTGAAATGGTCAATATCTAACACAGATATGTTTTCATGTATTGCAGCTGAAACAAAATAATGGTATTTATAAGTATACATTTGAAAAACAATAAACAACTTCGATTGAATCGAAATTAATACGTATTTTCAGTGCATTGAAAATTTATGTTTTAATATAATTTTGCATTAAAATTATCTCACCTGAAAATCCTCGTAACATATTTTACTGTTGTGTTCAGAAAACAATTTGTTCACTTTGACAAATTTTATTTCACCAGCAATTTGTATTTTAATATAAATAGGGTTAATTAAATTATTATTTTTGGTTAATAATTTCTAACAAATACTTTTGGGGAATAATTGTGCCTTTGCTATCTACAAAATCTTCAATGTCTTCAACGGCACATGACATATAGTTTGCAGCTGAAATTACAAAATATTGTCTTGGAATAATTAAATATATATATATATATATATATATATATATATATATATATATATATATATATATATATATATATATATATATACATATATATATATATATATATATATATATATATATATATATATATATATATATATATATATATATATGTATATATATATATATATATATATATATATATATATATATATATATGTATATATATATATATATATATATATATATATATATATATATATATATATATAATGTTATATTATTACCAGCTACAACAAAGTCACTATAACACAATTTATCCTCACTGTCGTTGGTAACTTTAATATATTGGATTTCACTATTTATTCTTATTTTTATAAAAAGCGACATTTTTGAAAAACACGTGTAGTTTCTGATTTTAGGTTATAATTTTTTACATAATATTTTATCGAACTCACTTCTTCCAACTGTTTGTTTAATGGTTCCTTAGCTAATTTTATTTTATTTTATCAAAAAACACGTGGTTTATTAATTTAAGGAATAAAATAATTAATTTATTTATAACTAATATTTCACAATTTATTGCACTGCTAAGATGCCTCTGATGGAATGATTAAAAAAAAAAAAAAATTCAAACAAACAATTTACTGTTGTAATATTATTATGTATATATAGGGTGTTTCAATAAAAGAAAAATCCTACATAATATCTGTTTAATGTGATTCGTTTATGGGATATATCATTTTGCTATCCATATGTTGCTAGAGCTACCTGTATACCATTTGTGACAAAAGTTGAACATGTCTCAGTGTGTAAACTCTAATGTAAAAAAGTATGGTACCTCTATTGGAACACCTTTTACATTAAAACGGTACCTTTTAACCGTTCGAAATGCATTTGAAGCATTCCGACTAGGCATTGAACCTTCGGTATCTACCACCCTGGAAGCCTTGAGTTGGTTTTATAATCATGGCCTCAATCATAGCCTGTAACTGTGCAGTATCTTTTGCGTGTGGTTTCCATAATTTTACGTGGCGCTAGCTGCTTCGTATTCCAATGCAGATACTAACATTCCGTTCATAAACTTTCCCTTCGCCGTTGTTTTAAGATGAAGTTTTATCTGGTCATCTTTTGTTTGTTTCTTTTGTTTATTTCTCGTTCTACATCTTGAAGGCATTCTCCTAGCTACCGACAACTGTTATGCAATAGAATTTTGCGTAGGTCCTGGACATGGTATTGTCCGTATCTCAACTCCACCTTCCTCAAGATTTAGCTATTGGGTTTATAGTGTTTTTTGCACAGCCCTGTGTAAAACTTCTATCGATGTGCGTGAAAAACTTCTTCTGTACAGCTTAGAATTATTTTATTTTGTCGTCCAATTCTTGCATCTTTCCCGTTAAATCTATTTATCACTTCATGTATGTTAAGTCAGCTGTGATAGATGTTTCCAACTCTTGAAACCTTTCTTATTTTAACTTCTCATTTTGTTGCTGCGCTTGTTTATCAGTTTTGGCATATAAAATCGCTCTCACATTCGAAGTTTCCTCGAGTTTCCCGGTGGAAGATACTACTTCTCCCGTCTACTTGTGTTTAATCTCCTGAGTTGGAATACTATCCTCCTTTACTGTTGATACTTGTGACGATTTTATTTCCACCACTGCTGCTGCCCCCCACGAAGATGTTTGTGTTATAAGAAGTTCCTCTTCCTCCATGTACGAAACAAAAATAACGCCAAACAAATGACTTTTAAATTATTAGTGCTGTCATAAAGTATCCAATGCATTCGGCACCAATAAAAAGTTGGCAGATCTTACAAAGAAAATATTTAATACAAATAATTTCATATTTTCAGGAATGTTCACCAAGCAAAATAGGCCAATCAACAGAATCGGGTCTAAAAGATATAGCACATATACAATATTTTAAGCATACCGAAATTGAGGTTCTAATGGTGTGTCAAAAAATTGTAGCCACAAATAATTGTAAGTACCCAGCAAGCAATCTAAATTATACGATCGTCGACTAATCGATTTTTTCCAATTTTTTGTTTTTAACAAATTTACAGACACAAAAGAACAAATCGTAAATCGTGGATGTCAATTGGACGGTGGCAACACCGATTTATGTACAGTTTTTAAACTAAAAGCCAAACCAACAAATTTAACAATCGATTTTTGTTCGGTGTGCAATCAAAACGATTGTAATAGTTCAAAAAAATTACAGAGCGTAATGACCAGATCTCAAATGCTTTCGATATTTGGTTTTTTATCAGTTTTATACACAATTTTTATATAAAATAATTTAACATAAATTTATTAAATTGCTTAATTACATAAATGGTTATGTTTTATAAAAAACCAAAAAAAAAAAAAAATACAAAAAAAAAATCACGCATTTGCCTTTTTTTTAATTTATATAATTTAGAAAAAAAATTTAATAATTTACATTCTATATAATTATTTTAGTGTTAAGTGACTTAAATTAAATTATAATCTATAAGGACAATGATAAGATTTACATTTTTTTTTAAAAACCGTTACATGCTTTAAATACAACAAATGACAATAGATAATTATTTTTAATTAAATTTTGGTTAATGATTAAATCGCAACATGCATGTATTGCATCATTAACATAAGAAAATGGGGAATCCCCTTTATCTATTCACTATGCAAAAACATTGATATCACGGGTAATCATGAGAATGACTTTCATTGCAAATATTTTGTAATCTTTGTTTAGACGCAATTACGCATTTACCGAATAGTACTTGTATAGTACTTAGAATGAGTTAAAAATCTAACAGCTCTTTAAAATCTATTATTAGAACATGTTAAATTCCGTAATTCGAATTTTAACCTTTGTTCTGTTCTTTTTTTTTCATGGACGAGATGATGTATTGATTGAAGAAAACTCGATGTGTCCGTTGTGCCGCATGAATGTTGTATAGCGATTGGCTCTTAACTCTTTGTTTAGGTCGTTTCAGGAACCAACCCCGTTATTTTTATTATTACTATGAATATTTTAAGACTTTCCTCTTCTTGAAGTGAATCGTTTAAAAGCTGCCAGAAAAACTGCGGTTGCAAATCAACTGACCACCTCCTTTTCTTTTATTCTGATGCCACTCTCTTTAATCGAGCAATTGTCAAGCATTCATTCCACGTGAGGCTACATCTACAGAGTTGTTACTGGATATAAGTGATGCCTGACTGAACTAAATTTCAGATATCCGATTTGCTAACAAGGTTTTTTATTTGATAAGATATCCTTTTTTCCACCCCAGCATGATCATCGCATCGATCCATGCGGAAATATCTGTGATTTCCAACTTGAATGCTTTTTTGACTATTTTTTGTAGTTTTGCTAGTAGTAGGGGCACCACCAATTGGTAGTTTGGTTAATACCAATGCTTCTATTTCAACAGAACATGTCGACGTATATCTTGGTTGTAAGATGATTTTTACAACACTGTTGACATTTCCAGCTACTTGTCCCAAGAACCTCGGCATTGATTTTACTGCCTATCACATTTAAACGTTATTTGGCTTTAGTTGTAATGAATGCGATGTTTGTTTCTCTCTCTCTCTGGCTTTCACATCCCCGCTAAGGTCCTCCATCCATCTCGGTCCATCCCTCTCGTCCTCCAGTTTCGACATCCTAATGCCTGTAGATCTTGTTCGACGTCGTCACGCCAGCGTAATCGGGGTCTTCCTCTACTACGAACACCGGCTGGTTGTTGATGGAACACTTTATTGGACATTCGTTGTTGTGGAGATCGTGTAACGTGGCCGAGCTATCTAACTCGATTGGATTTGACGAATCCGATAATATCGCAGCCTCCAAGAAGTTTCCTTGTCTCGTAGTTCATACAAATCCGATATTCGTTGTCCGTGACTTTGATTGGACCAGATATTGAGCGAATGACCTTCCTTTCGAAGGTAGATAACAATCTACAATCGTTTGAGGTCATGGTTCAGCTCTCGCTTTCGAAAGCCATCACAGGTCTTATGAGTGCTTTAAAAAGTGCGAGCTGTATGAAACTGTCCTTGATATCACTAGGTCTTCGGTCAAGAAGCACGATATCATCTTCATATCCAAGAATTTAGCCTGATTTATTAAATAGACAGCGCGAAGTTTCAATGTTGCTTTTTCTCACTACGTGCTCAAGCGCCAAGTTGAACAGCACAGGCGCGAGTGAATCTCCCTGTTGAACACCAGATGTTATTTCAAAGGGGTCTGACTCAGTTCCCCCAATTACGATTCTACATACAGAACCAGAGATTGTTAATTTGCACAGAGAAACGAGTTTCTCTGGAATTCATAGGCATATGAGCGCGGCCCATTAGTTTTCGCGGTTTATACTGTCATATGCCTGTCTGAAGTCTATATAAAGTTGGTGTATGGTAATGTTGTACTCTCAACATTTTTCCAAGATCATCCTCATGGTAAAACAAACATTAGTCAGTGGTCGATCAGTTGGGAGGAAAACCACATTGATACTCGCCAATGGAGAGAGATGAGTCTGGCAAGTACAACATTAGCCAACACTTTGTAAGCAGTGCTTAAAAAGCGATACCACAATAGTTGCGGTCTCCTTTTTTGTGCAGCGGACATATGAGAGAAGTCTTCCAATTCTCCGGCAACTCTTCTTGGTCCCAAATAGAGATGATGAGATCGTATAGATTTGTTGCAAGAGTAGCACCTCCGAGTTTAATCAATTCTGCGGGGATTCCGTCGAGACCGGGTGCCTTTTCATTTTTTAATCTACTTCCTCTACTGTGGGGTATTCAACAAGTACCTCTTCACCTGGGGGTGAAGCTCTAATGGGGGTCACTTCGTCGTTCCGATCTAGCAGATTTTGAAAGTAGGTTTGCCATACTGAGAAAACATCAGCCACGTTTATTCTTAGCTCTCCATTTCCGTCTTTGATTGTAGTACTTCTTGGGTGGATGTCTTTAGTTAGATTTCTGGCGTTAGAAAAACAGTCCCTTGAGTTTCCTATTTCCGCTTGGAAGCTGATGTTTTCGATGCAAGATCTCATATGATCGCGCTTTTTTTGCCGAAGGTATTTAGTCGTAGCTCTCCTAGCGCGGAGATATTCTGCTAGAGTGCTTCTAGTGTTGCGAGCCAATCATTTTTCACGAAGTTTTGGTTTATTTTCGATGACCCTTCGGCATTGATCATCGAACCAAACATTGCGGGACCTCGGAGGCCTTCTTCCGATGGAACTTTGCGCCGCGGTGGTTATGGTTGACTGTATACCGTGCCACTGCTCCTTGATGTTAGGAGGAGGTTCTTCGTTGTTATTGGGCCGGTCTAAATAATTAGTAACAGCTGCAGTGACGCTTGGTATTTTAAAGCATCGATATTCCATCGAACGGTCTTTTGCAGGCTGTTAGGACTGATGTACGATGTATTTTGTCGTGGTGCGGTATGTTATTGATGACCTCCAGCTCGACAAAGAAGAGATCTTTGATGTCATCAGATTTATCTTCGGTAGGTGCATGTACATTAACGATCGTGGTGTTGAATTTCTTAGTGCGGAGCCTAACCGTGCATATCCGCAAATTGATAGGGTGGTAGTCGATGATATGATGCTTTCAGCGCTGATGGATAAGGAAGCCAACTCTAGATTCTCCTCCATTCTGATGGCCGCTGTAATGAAGAGTGTAATTATTGGTTGTCAAGAATCCCACTCCCAGATCATCTAAGCTTTTGTAGTGCAAGCAGGTCTAATGTGTAACTCTTTGCTTGGTTCGGAAGGATCTGGAGATTTCCAGGTCTTAAGAGGCTAAGCACGTTTCATGTTCCCATTTTTAAAGCGTTGTCCGTGTACAATTTCCGAGGTCGATTTTGTGCTGAATCCGATATGGTAATCCAAGGCTTTTGATTAGGCTCAACCCGCCTGTTTTGTGAGTGGGCCACGTAATCGAGAGGATCTTAAGGCATCCAGTCCTCCCTTGACCACATGTATATAGCGAGCCGCTTGATACAAGACAGTCGCGCGCTTCAGCCGCATCTAACAGACGCTGATTTGGTATTGGTTTTGAGGCACCAGTGACTCGCCCTGACATGACTATAAACAGGATATCCCCTGCTCGTCTCCACTACACCGCCTGATTCATTTACCCAGGAAGCACCGCAAGGAGGTATTAATCTAGGGACTTCGCCCTTCGATGTTTATGAACCAGTGCCAATCAGGACCCTAAGAAGTTCATCTCTTGGCTCATTTTGTTGAATTTATTGCAGCATTCCAAGCTGTGAGCTCTCTAGAACAAGATGAATGTTTGATTTTTTAAGCGCCTTTGCACTGAATTTGTGCTGCTTATAGTAGCTTTGACGATTGGTAATCGTAATGTTTCTAGCGTTAAAATCTAAGCTCTTGAAATCCAAGGAAATCATCCCCTTATGATCTTAATGACTTCTCAAATATGGTTCTATTAACGCACCCCAGATTGCCTTTCTCCGGTTGTTGGCAGTGTGATTGTTCCTCAACCAAAGAAGACCTTAACTGCACTCCAGCAGAGCTTGTGTATGTGTCAAAATCCCAATTCTTCATCGAATATCAAAATTCGGACCAATAAATACTTTAGATTTTTCATATAAATCCTTCACTGATCAGTTTTCATAAATTTGGGCATCGCCCAAATTTTACAGTACTGAAGGCAAATCAATGATCTAAAATGAAAATAAAAGTATCCTTAACTTTCTATTACAAAGATAGTTTCCTATCAATTTGCAGGCAGTATTAGAAAATATAAAGTAATTCCACAGTTTTCTAATCAAAGTAAAATGGTTCACAGAATCAAAGGCCTTCTTAAAATCTACTATAACCCTCGTACTACCCTTTCTCGTACTACCCTTTCGTACTACCCTTTCGTACTACCCTTTAATTAATCTTTCAAGCTATTTCCCAATACTTTAGGAATTCTTGGAAGAATGCGATAATCAGCTGTTATTGAATTTTTGGTTTTTGGAAAAGTAATAAGTTTGGGAAGCTTTCAAATGTCAGGAAATTTGATGATGTAATCTTGTAATTGATAATATGCAAAACATAACGGTGAATAACATGTAAAATAGTTTTCGGAAATTTAATTGGTGTCCAGCCCAATACTATCACTCTTGACCAAGTTAATTGCTATTGACAATGTAAAACCATTAAAAGAGCTAGATTACAATTCCAAATTTTTGGGATTTGTTTAAAAATAATTCAGATTGCAGTCGCTTCTCACAATATTATTATCATTGCTACTAAACATTGCACAGAAGCATCAGCGGCAAACTTTGAATCCAGATTAAGACTTTTACTACTACAACCAATTACATTTACTAAGGGTCTGTGTGAATGTGTTTAAAATTTGTTAAAATTATAAGTTAATTTTAAAAATCATAACCTCACTTTAGACAAAATCACATAGATAATAATAAAATTAAAATCATAGTTGGCGTAAATTGTTTACCGATGCTATTATTTTGTTTTAATTTTTTTCGATTTATAGCTGTCAGATTTAAATTTATTGTTATAAATATTTCACCTCAATTATTTATTTTCCCCAATATTTTTACCTAAATATTTTTAATACATTCTCAAAGACCCTAACTTCCAAAATTTTAAAAAGTAATGTCCGACTGCAACACAGTTCCAACAAATCATGGCTTGTTTAGATGTGATTATATTCGGACTCATTATGTTCGGTGCTGATTGGTTTTGGAACATTGGTTTCGTAAAATACAGCATCGACATGAGGTGACAATCGACACTCTCATATTGATTTCGTTACAGGTTTCTACTTCATCGTTGCTTGCCTGTTTTTCGACAAGCTAATCGGTGGACTCAAACCGATCTTTCAAATTTTTTTGTTGACATCTGACATTTCATTTACCGAAAGATCAGTTAAATTATTATACAAACTCAGGTTTTCTTCTTTCAATGCTATTCTTATGCTGTTTACTTCAGGCCAAAAATTTCGCCTAAATCGCCGACTTTTTTTAAATTGTTTATTATTTATTCTATTAACCACCAGGGTTTTTAGGGGGTTATTAATCACCAGGGTTTTCATTTAGCCTATTCGAGAGGTTAATTTTCGTTTTAACTATCAATTTTTGTGTAACACGGATGAAATCCTTTATCAGCTTATCAAAACACAATTTGCTCTTGAAAAAAGAAAGATAATCCGTGAACCAACTTTAAAAGTGAACGACTAGACTATGCAAAATATGGTAATGAATCGGAAAATGGGTTAACAATAAAGTCAAACTTCTAGAAAGTTATATAATGGCGTTGTCCCGATTACGTTGTCTTGAGACCTGATTCAGCAGCAAATATAAACAATTCTTTGGCGTGAAAACGACCAAAAACGTAGATCAGATGGTTGTGAATACTGCATTTTGTGATTAATACAGCGGAAGACATTTTAGTTAATCGTCATAATGTGGACGATTATCTTGAAAGTTTCGAGAAGAAGGAAACCGCTATTGAAGTCCCAGCATATGGCAAATGGTAGTTATTTATGCTTATAATGAGTTGGTCCGTTTTAAACACAATATTTTTTACAAACTGAAGTATTAAAGTTAGGGTCTTTGTAATTGTATTAAAAATATTTGGTTAAAAAAAATTTAAAAATAAATAATCGAGGTGAAATAACAAAAAGCCTCCTTCTTGTGTTACAAAACGCTGTTCCGAAAACAAAGAAGCACCTCCTTGTGGTAAAATTTTGACAGCTTTAAACCGTACAAATTAAAACAAAATAATACCATCGGTAAACAATTTATGCCAACTTTGATTTTAATTTTATTATGTTGTGATTAGCACAGTGATTTTATCAAAAATGAGGTTATGATATTTTAAAATCACTTGTCAACATTTATAGACGGTTATTGTGGTGAATAAAAAAAAATCAATTTTAGCTGTCAAAATTTTCATTTTTAACATGTTTTAACACATCCACAAATATCATTAAGTGAACGACTGAAAAGTGAACAATTTAAAAAATAGGAATAGTCAGGCACAACTTGTTAACACTAGTGCTATCTGTAAATAACTAGTTCAAACTAAACAATAATTTGGAAGTCTTATTAGCGTTATTTAGTTGCACTTCATTTTGCAAAGTGAACAATATAGGGGTAAAATTGCTCAGTTTATTTTTTTTTCATGTTGGTAAAACTTAAAATTTAAACCAAAACACCAATCAAATGAACAATAAATAATAAAGCCTTACGATAATTATGCACCAAATTAAAAAAAAAAATTCTAACTCGATGTACTTTAATTAATAACAATTTTTTTTTTACGTCTTAAGTGAATGTATATAAATTATAAATTAATAAATAAATAAAGCAATATTAAACTGTCGTAATTAATTAAATAAATTTGATTAATTATAGTAAATTTACAAAAAAAAATAATAATTAATCAAAATCGTTATAGCCACAATTTGTATATGTATTACATACACATGAGCCATAAATGTTATAAATATATAGATATATACCTTAATTTGCATGTTATAGCATTCCGGGTCTTATAGATTGGCCATCCTAAAATAATTGTAATTAATTGTAATTAAAATGATAAAAACTAAAAATTTCAATCAATAAAATTTTCGACAATAAAAAAATCTATTGCTTGCGTTTTAATCACTTTAGTCCGACTATCCAAGTGTAATTAGATGTTATGCTGCTATAAAATGACCCTAAAAATTTATTTTTAGATACCGGCATCAAAACATGTGTCCAGTAACGTCGATTTTGTGATCGATCGTTTAGTCGTACCGAACGCTTGACCAAAATAAAAATTTATAAACCGCAACTGACTTATGAACGTCAATCACCTACCTTATCGATTCAAGATAAGTTTAATTAAATTAGACTTGGGTCTGAGCATTTTATCCATACATTGATTGAAGTGTGTGAAGTAAACAATTCAATTATCAAACTGGATCGAGTAGTGAATTTGGGAATAATTTAAAAAATAAATTAAATTAGTAACCTATTAACTATTATTTATAAACTAAAATATGCATTCACGTGTGGCCATTACTATACTAGTGCTAAGTATAATAACCCGGACAGGTGACACATTTTTCAATAATTTCAATTTTGTTTATTAATTATTTTTGAAATAAATGGATCGATTAGCAAAATTGTTTTTGGTGTAATAATTAAAATAGGGTTATCAATTTACGATAGGGTATGGACAACTTTCGTGCTATCAGTGTAATGATTGTGAATTTGTTGATATTGATGTATATGAACCAGACAAATGTACACCACCGAATATTGAAACAACATCAACAACAACTACAACTACTACAACAACAACTAAAAGTTCAACAATAGAAGAAGATTCTACACCAAACGAAGATTCAACAAAAACCGAAGACTCGACAAAGACCGAAGATACGACCACAAAAGAAGATTCGACAACAACCATAGAATCGACAACAACTGCAGAATCGACACCAACAGATGAATCGACACCAACCGAAGATTCGACAACAACCGAAGGTACAACAACAAACGCAGTTTCGACACCAACAGAAGAATCGACACCAACCTTAGATTCCACAACACCTGCAGATTTAACACCAACAGAAGAATCGACACCAACCGAAGATTCGACAACAACCGACGGTTCAACAACAAATGCAAATTCGATACCAACAGATGAATCGACACCAACCGAAGATTCTACAATACATCCAACAGATGAATCGACACCAACCGAAGATTCGACAACAACCGAAGGTACAACAACAAACGCAGTTTCGACACCAACAGAAGAATCGACACCAACCTTAGATTCCACAACACCTGCAGATTTAACACCAACAGAAGAATCGACACCAACCGAAGATTCGACAACAACCGACGGTTCAACAACAAATGCAAATTCGATACCAACAGATGAATCGACACCAACCGAAGATTCTACAATAACCGAAGATTCGACACCAACTGCAGAATCGACACCAAAAGATGAATCGACCCCAACCGAAGATTCGACAATAACCGAAGATTCGACACCAACCGCAGAATCGACACCAACAGATGAATCGACACCAACTGAAGATTCGACAATAAACGAAGATTCGACACCAAATGCAGATTCAACACCAACAGAAGAATCGACACCAGCCGAAGATTCGACGATAACCGAAGATTCGACACCAACCGAAGAATCGACACCAACAGATGAATCGACCCCAACCGAATATTCGACAATAACCGAAGATTCGACACCAACCGAAGAATCGACACCAACAGATGAATCGACACCAACCGAAGATTCGACAATAACCGAAAATTCAACAAAACCTGCAGATTCGACACCATCAGGAGAATCGACACCAATGGAAGATTCGACAATAACCGAAGATTCGACACCGACCGCAGATTCAACACCAACCGAAGAATCGACCCCAACCGAAGATTCGACAACAACCGTAGATTCGACACCAATAGAAGAATCGACACCAACAGATGAATCGACACCAACCGAAGATTCGACAATAACCGAAGATTCGACACCAACCGCAGAATCGACACCAACAGATGAATCGACACCAACCGAAGATTCGACAATACCCGAAAATTCAACAAAACCTGCAGATTCGACACCATCAGGAGAATCGACAACAATGGAAGATTCGACAATAACCGAAGATTCGACACCGACCGCAGATTCTACACCAACCGAAGAATCGACCCCAACCGAAGATTCGACAACAACCGTCGATTCGACACCAATAGAAGAATCGACACCAACAGATGAATCGACACCAACCAGAGATTCGACAATAACCGAAGATTCGACACCAAATGCAGATTCAACACCAACAGATGAATCGACCCCAACCGAATATTCGACAATAACCGAAGATTCGACACCAACCGCAGAATCGACACCAACAGATGAATCGACACCAACCGAAGATTCGACAATAATCGAAAATTCAACAAAACCTGCAGATTCGACACCATCAGGAGAATCGACACCAACGGAAGATTCGACAATAACCGAAGATTCGACACCAAATGCAAATTCAACACCAACAGATGAATCGACTCCAACCGAATATTCGACAATAACCGTAGATTCGACACCAATAGAAGATACGACACCAAATGCAGATTCAACACCAACAGATGAATCGACTCCAACCGAAGATTCGACAATAACCGAAGATTCGACACCAAATGCAGAATCGACACCAACAGATGAGTCGACACCAACCGAAGATTCGACAATAACCGAAAATTCAACAAAACCTGCAGATTCGACACCATCAGGAGAATCGACACCAATGGAAGATTCGACAATAACCGAAGATTCGACACCGACCGCAGATTCAACACCAACCGAAGAATCGACCCCAACCGAAGATTCGACAACAACCGTAGATTCGACACCAATAGAAGAATCGACACCAACAGATGAATCGACACCAACCAGAGATTCGACAATAACCGAAGATTCGACACCAAATGCAGATTCAACACCAACAGATGAATCGACCCCAACCGAATATTCGACAATAACCGAAGATTCGACACCAACCGCAGAATCGACACCAACAGATGAATCGACACCAACCGAAGATTCGACAATAATCGAAAATTCAACAAAACCTGCAGATTCGACACCATCAGGAGAATCGACACCAACGGAAGATTCGACAATAACCGAAGATTCGACACCAAATGCAAATTCAACACCAACAGATGAATCGACTCCAACCGAATATTCGACAATAACCGTAGATTCGACACCAATAGAAGAATCGACACCAACAGATGAATCGGCACCAACCGAAGATTCGACAATAACCGAAGATTCGACAAAAACTGCAGAATCAACACCAACCGATGATTCAACAATAACCGAAGATTCGACACCAAATGCAGATTCAACACCAACAGATGAATCGACACCAATCGAAGATTCGACAATAACCGAAGATTCGACGCCAAATGCAGATTCAACACCATCAGGAGAATCGACACCAACGGAAGATTCGACAATAACCGAAGATTCGACACCAAATGCGGATTCAACACCAACAGATGTATCGTCTCCAACCGAAGATTCGACAATAACCGTAGATTCGACAGCAATAGAAGAATCGGCACCAACAGATGAATCGACACCAATCGAAGATTCGACACCAACCGAAGATTCGACAATAACCGCCGATTCGACACCAACAGATGAATCGACCCCAACCGAATATTCGACAATAACCGAAGATTCGACACCAACCGCAGAATCGACACCAACAGATGAATCGACACCAACCGAAGATTCGACAATAATCGAAAATTCAACAAAACCTGCAGATTCGACACCATCAGGAGAATCGACACCAACGGAAGATTCGACAATAACCGAAGATTCGACACCAAATGCAAATTCAACACCAACAGATGAATCGACTCCAACCGAATATTCGACAATAACCGTAGATTCGACACCAATAGAAGAATCGACACCAACAGATGAATCGGCACCAACCGAAGATTCGACAATAACCGAAGATTCGACAAAAACTGCAGAATCAACACCAACCGATGATTCAACAATAACCGAAGATTCGACACCAAATGCAGATTCAACACCAACAGATGAATCGACACCAATCGAAGATTCGACACCAACCGAAGATTCGACAATAACCGCCGATTCGACACCAACAGATGAATCGACACCAACTGAAGATTCGTCACTAACCGAAGATTCGACAACAACCGCAGATTTGACACCAACAGATGAATCGTCACCAACCGAAGATGCAACCACGCCTGCAGTTTCGACACAAACAGAAGAATCGGCACCAACCGATGAACCTAGTCAAATATCGGTTAAATCATTTATTAGACAATTATCATCTGAACCCATCGTGCCAGAAAACAATGAAACAGTTCACAAAATAAAATCAACATCAAATCCAAACACTTACTCAACCGACACAGTGCCAAGTAACCCAATCTATAATCTCGTATTTTTAATTTTCTAGTTTATACGTCATAATATTTCTTCATTACAGTTCCGCGCATCTTCCGGTATCGTCGCATGCTTCGCGCTGGAGAAAAAGACGGCACCAATCGTTGCTTTAAAATCGAACGATCAAAGGCAAATAAGATGGTTGTGTCTCGAGGATGCGTCGATTTTGTAGGATCCGATGCAGAAACGTGTGATACATTAAAAGAGTCTGAGCCAGGTTTTGATCAAAGCCAATTCAAATGTACTCTTTGTAATTCGGACAACTGCAACATATCTTCGTACGTATATTTATCACCGTTAATTTTACTAGGCGCAGTCGCCATATTTTTAATTGTTCATTAAGTAGTTATGTTGTTTTTGTAATTATCCAGTTTTTTAAGGTTACTTGTTCAGTTGATAGCAGTACTGACATAAATCAAAATTATTCCATTACCATACAATTTGTCCATGGACTGCGTTCGATTAAATGCGTGGAATGGAACTACATTTAGTGTAGATACAATTTAGTGACAGGATCAAACGTAAAATTCTCGAAAGGTTTAAATCTGTTGGGGACTGAATAAATTTGGTTTACGATCAGTACTATGGTCAATTGGACATAAATATTGTAAGGACATATTTTAGAAATAAACAAATTAGTGATATGTATAGTTGTTAAATCGCCATATTTTTTTACCTTATGTACTTTTGCCCCAGGACTTCTACAAAACTATTCCGCATCTATTCCGGATAATGATGGTTTTCATAAGGTTAACAGGAACTTTAAACCCTCATCGGGCATTTACAATTTTTACAAAACACGTGTATAATTTATTTACCATTAAAACCGTTAAACCATTAAAACTGTTTGTAAACAATACTGAAGTGTGTTACGAGTGTTTGCAAACATAGAAAACGCTGACTAAGGGCGATCGATTACCGATCATGCCAACAACAAAAATTGTTTGCATTTTTGTTTTTAATTTTAAAATTCTTTATTAGTTAAGGATTCTATATCTTTGACAGTATGACATTATCAAATATTAACGATAGGTATACCAAAGATATTGCCACAAAACACACGTTAAATCAATATTTTTATCGAAACTCGAGAGGTACTCACGATATCAAGTTTTTTGTGCTAGTAGAAAAATATTTATACCGTATTGCACTATCAGTCCGTTTTCGAATTTTAAAAACTCTTCTTGATCGGCCTGTTAACTCATAGTTTATAATTTTAAAAATTATTTTTAAATCGGTTTATAGTTTAGTTTTAGTTATACGTTTATTTAAAGTTTTAATAATACATTTCAAGTGTAGTGTAAAGAGTGACGATTATTCGATGGTGTACCAAATGAATTCAAAACTGTAATATGTATCCACATGTGGGTATAGTTTTTTTAGTGATAAGTGTTCTATTTCGGACAGGTAATTTAAGAATATTCAAATCAAATAATAAAATTTGTCCGTTATTAATAGAATGTGACCGATAAGCAAGTTTGTAATTTGTGAAAAGCTAGATATTGATATTAATCATATGTAATTTATAATAAGGTTCTGGACAACTATCCTGTTATCAGTGTAGGGACTGTGATATTATTGATATCGACATATATGAGCCAGAGAAATGTATTCCACCGAAAATAGATACAACTCCAACTACCATTCGACCTACGACAACCAAGGATTCAACAACAACCGAAGATTCGACCACGATCGTAGATTTGACAACAAATGAAGTTCCAATAACAAACGAAGATTCGTCAACAACCGAAGATTCGACAATAACCAAAGATTCAACCTCACCTGCAGATTCGACACCAACAGAAGAATCTACACCAACAGAAGAATCAACATCACCCGAAGATTCGACAATAACCGAAGATTCAACCTCACCTGCAGATTCGACACCAACAGAAGATCCGACACCAACAGAAGAATCAACATCACCCGAAGATTCGACACCAACTGAAGATTCAACCTCACCTGCAGATTCGACACCATCAGGAGAATCGACACCAACAGATGAATCAACATCACCCGAAGATTCGACAATAACCGAAGATTCAACCTCACCTGCAGATTCGACAACATCAGGAGAATCGACACCAACAGAAGAATCAACATCACCCGAAGATTCGACAATAACCGAAGGTTCAACCTCACCTGCAGATTCGACACCAACAGAAGAATCGACACCAACTGAAGATTTTACAACAACCGTAGAATCGACACCAACAGATGAATCGACATCAACCGAAGATTCGACGACAACCGCAGAATCGACAGCAACAGAAGAATCGACACCAACAGAAGAATCAACATCACCCGAAGATTCGACACCAACTGAAGATTCAACCTCACCTGCAGATTCGACACCATCAGGAGAATCGACACCAACAGATGAATCAACATCACCCGAAGATTCGACAATAACCGAAGATTCAACCTCACCTGCAGATTCGACACCATCAGGAGAATCGACACCAACGGAAGATTCGACAATAACCGATGATTCGACATCAAATGCAGAATCAACACCAACAGATGAATCGACACCAACAGAAGAATCAACATCACCCGAAGATTCGACAATAACCGAAGATTCAACCTCACCTGCAGATTCGACACCAACAGAAGAATCAACATCACCCGAAGATTTGACAATAACCGAAGATTCAACCTCACCTGCAGATTCGACACCAACAGAAGGATCGACACCAACTGAAGATTTTACAACAACCGCAGAATCGACATCAACAGATGAATCGACACCAACCGAAGATTCGACATTAACCGAAGATTCGACAACAACCGCAGAATCGACATCAACAGATGAATCGACACCAACCGAAGATTCGACAATAACCGAAGATTCAACCTCACCTGCAGATTCGACACCAACAGAAGAATCAACATCACCCGAAGATTCGACAATAACCGAAGATTCAACCTCACCTGCAGATTCGACATCAACAGAAGAATCAACATCACCCGAAGATTCGACGATAACCGAAGATTCAACCTCACCTGCAGATTCGACACCATCAGGAGAATCGACACCAACGGAAGATTCGACAATAACCGAAGATTCAACCTCACCTGCAGATTCGACACCAACAGAAGAATCGACACCAACTGAAGATTTTACAACAACTGTAGAATCAACACCAACAGATGAATCGACACCAACCGAAGATTCGACAATAACCGAAGATTCAACCTCACCCGCAGATTCGACACCAACAGAAGAATCGACACCAACAGAAGAATCAACATCACCCGAAGATTCGACAATAACCGACGATTCAACCTCACCTGCAGATTCGACACCAACAGAAGAATCAACATCACCCGAAGATTCGACAATAACCGAAGATTCAACCTCACCCGCAGATTCGACACCAAAAGAAGAATCGACACCAACTGAAGATTTTACAACAACTGTAGAATCGACACCAACAGATGAATCGACACCAACCGAAGATTCGACAATAACCGAAGATTCAACCTCACCTGCAGATTCGACACCAACAGAAGAATCGACACCAACAGAAGAATCAACATCACCCGAAGATTCGACAATAACCGAAGATTCAACCTCACCTGCAGATTCGACACCAACAGAAGAATCGACACCAACAGAAGAATCAACATCACCCGAAGATTCGACAATAACCGAAGATTCAACCTCACCTGCAAATTCGACATCAACAGAAGAATCAACATCACCCGAAGATTCGACAATAACCGAAGACTCAACCTCAACTGCAGATTCGACACCAACTGAAGAATCGACACCAACTGAAGATTCGACAATAACCGAAGATTCAACCTCACCTGCAGATTCGACACCAACAGAAGAATCGACACCAACAGAAGAATCAACATCACCCGAAGATTCGACAATAACCGAAGATTCAACCTCACCTGCAGATTCGACACCAACAGAAGAATCAACATCACCCGAAGATTCGACAATAACCGAAGATTCAACCTCACCTGCAGATTCGACACCAACAGAAGAATCGACACCAACTGAAGATTTTACAACTACTGTAGAATCGACACCAACAGATGAATCGACACCAACCGAAGATTCGACAATAACCGAAGATTCAACCTCACCAGCAGATTCGACACCAACAGAAGAATCGACACCAACAGAAGAATCAACATCACCCGAAGATTCGACAATACCCGAAGATTCAACCTCACCTGCAGATTCGACACCAACAGAAGAATCGACACCAACTGAAGATTTTACAACAACCGCAGAATCGACATCAACAGATGAATCGACACGAACCGAAGATTCGACAATAACCGAAGATTCAACCTCACCTGCAGATTCGACACCAACAGAAGAATCAACATCACCCGAAGATTCGACAATAACCGAAGACTCAACCTCACCTGCAGATTCGACACCAAAAGAAGAATCGACACCAACTGAAGATTCGACAATAATCGAAGATTCAACCTTACCTGCAGATTCGACACCAACAGAAGAATCGACACCAACTGAAGATTTTACAACAACTGTAGAATCGACACCAACAGATGAATCGACACCAACCGAAGATTCGACAATAACCGAAGATTCAACCTCACCTGCAGATTCGACACCAACAGAAGAATCGACACCAACAGAAGAATCAACATCACCCGAAGATTCGACAATAACCGAAGATTCAACCTCACCTGCAGATTCGACACCAACAGAAGAATCGACACCAACAGAAGAATCAACATCACCCGAAGATTCGACAATAACCGAAGATTCAACCTCACCTGCAGATTCGACACCAACAGAAGAATCAACATCACCCGAAGATTCGACATTAACCGAAGACTCAACCTCACCTGCAGATTCGACACCAACAGAAGAATCGACACCAACTGAAGATTCGACAATAACCGAAGATTCAACCTCACCTGCAGATTCGACACCAACAGAAGAATCGACACCAACTGAAGATTTTACAACAACTGTAGAATCAACACCAACAGATGAATCGACATCAACCGAAGATTCGACAATAACCGAAGATTCAACCTCACCCGCAGATTCGACACCAACAGAAGAATCGACACCAACAGAAGAATCAACATCACCCGAAGATTCGACAATAACCGAAGATTCAACCTCACCTGCAGATTCGACACCAACAGAAGAATCAACATCACCCGAAGATTCGACAATAACCGAAGATTCAACCTCACCTGCAGATTCGACACCAACAGAAGAATCAACATCACCCGAAGATTCGACAATAACCGAAGACTCAACCTCACCTGCAGATTCGACACCAAAAGAAGAATCGACACCAACTGAAGATTCGACAATAACCGAAGATTCAACCTTACCTGCAGATTCGACACCAACAGAAGAATCGACACCAACTGAAGATTTTACAACAACTGTAGAATCGACACCAACAGATGAATCGACACCAACCGAAGATTCGACAATAACCGAAGATTCAACCTCACCTGCAGATTCGACACCAACAGAAGAATCGACACCAACAGAAGAATCAACATCACCCGAAGATTCGACAATAACCGAAGATTCAACCTCACCCGCAGATTCGACACCAACCGAAGAATCGACACCAACAGAAGAATCAACATCACCCGAAGATTCGTCAATAACCGAAGATTCAACCTCACCTGCAGATTCGACACCAACAGAAGAATCAACATCACCCGAAATTTCGACAATAACCGAAGACTCAACCTCACCTGCAGATTCGACACCAACAGAAGAATCGACACCAACTGAAGATTCGACAATAACCGAAGATTCAACCTCACCTGCAGATTCGACACCAACAGAAGAATCGACACCAACAGAAGAATCAACATCACCCGAAGATTCAACAATAACCGAAGATTCAACCTCACCTGCAGATTCGACACCAACAGAAGAATCGACACCAACTGAAGATTTTACAACTACTGTAGAATCGACACCAACAGATGAAACGACACCAACCGAAGATTCAATAATAACCGAAGATTCAACCTCACCTGCAGATTCGACACCAACAGAAGAATCGACACCAACAGAAGAATCAACATCACCCGAAGATTCGACAATAACCGAAGATTCAACCTCACCTGCAGATTCGACACCAACAGAAGAATCAACATCACCCGAAGATTCGACAATAACCGAAGATTCAACCTCACCCGCAGATTCGACACCAACAGAAGAATCGACACCAACAGAAGAATCAACATCACCCGAAGATTCAACAATAACCGAAGATTCAACCTCACCTGCAGATTCGACACCAACAGAAGAATCGACACCAACAGAAGAATCAACATCACCCGAAGATTCGACAATAACCGAAGATTCAACCTCACCTGCAGATTCGACACCAACAGAAGAATCGACACCAACAGAAGAATCAACATCACCCGAAGATTCGACAATAACCGAAGATTCAACCTCACCCGCAGATTCGACACCAACAGAAGAATCGACACCAACAGAAGAATCAACATCACCCGAAGATTCGACAATAACCGAAGATTCAAGCTCACCTGCAGATTCGACACCAACAGAAGAATCAACATCACCCGAAGATTCGACAATAACCGAAGATTCAAGCTCACCTGCAGATTCGACACCAACAGAAGAATCGACACCAACTGAAGATTTTACAACTACTGTAGAATCGACACCAACAGATGAATCGACACCAACCGAAGATTCGACAATAACCGACGATTCAACCTCACCTGCAGATTCGACACCAACAGAAGAATCGACACCAACAGAAGAATCAACATCACCCGAAGATTCGACAATAACCGAAGATTCAACCTCACCTGCAGGTTCGACACCAACAGAAGAATCAACATCACCCGAAGATTCGACAATAACCGAAGATTCAACCTCACCCGCAGATTCGACACCAACAGAAGAATCGACACCAACAGAAGAATCAACATCACCCGAAGATTCGACAATAACCGAAGATTCAACCTCACCTGCAGATTCGACACCAACAGAAGAATCGACACCAACAGAAGAATCAACATCACCCGAAGATTCGACCATAACCGAAGATTCAACCTCACCCGCAGATTCGACACCAACAGAAGAATCGACACCAACAGAAGAATCAACATCACCCGAAGATTCGACAATAACCGAAGATTCAACCTCACCTGCAGATTCGACACCAACAGAAGAATCGACACCAACTGAAGATTTTACAACTACTGTAGAATCGACACCAACAGATGAATCGACACCAACCGAAGATTCGACAATAACCGACGATTCAACCTCACCTGCAGATTCGACACCAACAGAAGAATCGACACCAACAGAAGAATCAACATCACCCGAAGATTCGACAATAACCGAAGATTCAACCTCACCTGCAGATTCGACACCAACAGAAGAATCAACATCACCCGAAGATTCGACAATAACCGAAGATTCAACCTCACCCGCAGATTCGACACCAACAGAAGAATCGACACCAACAGAAGAATCAACATCACCCGAAGATTCGACAATAACCGAAGATTCAACCTCACCTGCAGATTCGACACCAACAGAAGAATCGACACCAACAGAAGAATCAACATCACCCAAAGATTCGACAATAACCGAAGATTCAACCTCACCCGCAGATTCGACACCAACAGAAGAATCGACACCAACAGAAGAATCAACATCACCCGAAGATTCGACAATAACCGAAGATTCAACCTCACCTACAGATTCGACACCAACAGAAGAATCAACATCACCCGAAGATTCGACAATAACCGAAGATTCAACCTCACCTGCAGATTCGACACCAACAGAAGAATCGACACCAACTGAAGATTTTACAACTACTGTAGAATCGACACCAACAGATGAATCGACACCAACCGAAGATTCGACAATAACCGACGATTCAACCTCACCTGCAGATTCGACACCAACAGAAGAATCGACACCAACAGAAGAATCAACATCACCCGAAGATTCGACAATAACCGAAGATTCAACCTCACCTGCAGATTCGACACCAACAGAAGAATCAACATCACCCGAAGATTCGACAATAATCGAAGATTCAACCTCACCCGCAGATTCGACACCAACAGAAGAATCGACACCATCAGAAGAATCAACATCACCCGAAGATTCGACAATAACCGAAGATTCAACCTCACCTGCAGATTCGACACCAACAGAAGAATCGACACAAACAAAAGAATCAACATCACCCGAAGATTCGACAATAACCGAAGATTCAACCTCACCCGCAGATTCGACACCAACAGAAGAATCGACACCAACAGAAGAATCAACATCACCCGAAGATTCGACAATAACCGAAGATTCAACCTCACCTGCAGATTCGACACCAACAGAAGAATCGACACCAACAGAAGAATCAACATCACCCGAAGATTCGACAATAACCGAAGATTCAACCTCACCTGCAGATTCGACACCAACAGAAGAATCGACACCAACAGAAGAATCAACATCACCCGAAGATTCGACAATAACCGAAGATTCAACCTCACCTGCAGATTCGACACCAACAGAAGAATCGACACCAACAGAAGAATCAACATCACCCGAAGATTCGACAATAACCGAAGATTCAAACTCACCTGCAGATTCGACACCAACAGAAGAATCAACATCACCCGAAGATTCGACAATAACCGAAGATTCAACCTCACCTGCAGATTCGACACCAACAGAAGAATCGACACCAACTGAAGATTTTACAACTACTGTAGAATCGACACCAACAGATGAATCGACACCAACCGAAGATTCGACAATAACCGACGATTCAACCTCACCTGCAGATTCGACACCAACAGAAGAATCGACACCAACAGAAGAATCAACATCACCCGAAGATTCGACAATAACCGAAGATTCAACCTCACCTGCAGGTTCGACACCAACAGAAGAATCAACATCACCCGAAGATTCGACAATAACCGAAGATTCAACCTCACCCGCAGATTCGACACCAACAGAAGAATCGACACCAACAGAAGAATCAACATCACCCGAAGATTCGACAATAACCGAAGATTCAACCTCACCTGCAGATTCGACACCAACAGAAGAATCGACACCAACAGAAGAATCAACATCACCCGAAGATTCGACCATAACCGAAGATTCAACCTCACCCGCAGATTCGACACCAACAGAAGAATCGACACCAACAGAAGAATCAACATCACCCGAAGATTCGACAATAACCGAAGATTCAACCTCACCTGCAGATTCGACACCAACAGAAGAATCGACACCAACTGAAGATTTTACAACTACTGTAGAATCGACACCAACAGATGAATCGACACCAACCGAAGATTCGACAATAACCGACGATTCAACCTCACCTGCAGATTCGACACCAACAGAAGAATCGACACCAACAGAAGAATCAACATCACCCGAAGATTCGACAATAACCGAAGATTCAACCTCACCTGCAGATTCGACACCAACAGAAGAATCAACATCACCCGAAGATTCGACAATAACCGAAGATTCAACCTCACCCGCAGATTCGACACCAACAGAAGAATCGACACCAACAGAAGAATCAACATCACCCGAAGATTCGACAATAACCGAAGATTCAACCTCACCTGCAGATTCGACACCAACAGAAGAATCGACACCAACAGAAGAATCAACATCACCCAAAGATTCGACAATAACCGAAGATTCAACCTCACCCGCAGATTCGACACCAACAGAAGAATCGACACCAACAGAAGAATCAACATCACCCGAAGATTCGACAATAACCGAAGATTCAACCTCACCTACAGATTCGACACCAACAGAAGAATCAACATCACCCGAAGATTCGACAATAACCGAAGATTCAACCTCACCTGCAGATTCGACACCAACAGAAGAATCGACACCAACTGAAGATTTTACAACTACTGTAGAATCGACACCAACAGATGAATCGACACCAACCGAAGATTCGACAATAACCGACGATTCAACCTCACCTGCAGATTCGACACCAACAGAAGAATCGACACCAACAGAAGAATCAACATCACCCGAAGATTCGACAATAACCGAAGATTCAACCTCACCTGCAGATTCGACACCAACAGAAGAATCAACATCACCCGAAGATTCGACAATAATCGAAGATTCAACCTCACCCGCAGATTCGACACCAACAGAAGAATCGACACCATCAGAAGAATCAACATCACCCGAAGATTCGACAATAACCGAAGATTCAACCTCACCTGCAGATTCGACACCAACAGAAGAATCGACACAAACAGAAGAATCAACATCACCCGAAGATTCGACAATAACCGAAGATTCAACCTCACCCGCAGATTCGACACCAACAGAAGAATCGACACCAACAGAAGAATCAACATCACCCGAAGATTCGACAATAACCGAAGATTCAACCTCACCTGCAGATTCGACACCAACAGAAGAATCGACACCAACAGAAGAATCAACATCACCCGAAGATTCGACAATAACCGAAGATTCAACCTCACCTGCAGATTCGACACCAACAGAAGAATCAACATCACCCGAAGTTTCGACAATAACCGAAGATTCAACCTCACCTGCAGATTCGACACCAACAGAAGAATCAACATCACCCGAAGATTCGACAATAACCGAAGATACAACCTCCCCTGCAGATTCGACACCAACAGAAGAATCGACACCAACTGAAGATTTTACAACAACTGTTGAATCGACACCAACAGATGAATCGACACCAACCGAAGATACGACAATAACCGAAGATTCAACCTCACCCGCAGATTCGACACCAACAGAAGAATCGACACCAACAGAAGAATCAACATCACCCGAAGATTCGACAATAACCGAAGATTCAACCTCACCTGCAGATTCGACACCAACAGAAGAATCGACACCAACAGAAGAATCAACATCACCCGAAGATTCGACAATAACCGAAGATTCAACCTCACCTGCAGATTCGACACCAACAGAAGAATCAACATCACCCGAAGTTTCGACAATAACCGAAGACTCAACCTCACCTGCAGATTCGACACCAACAGAAGAATCGACACCAACTGAAGATTCGACAATAACCGAAGATTCAACCTCACCTGCAGATTCGCCACCAACAGAAGAATCGACACCAACTGAAGATTTTACAACAACTGTAGAATCGACACCAACAGATGAATCGACACCAACCGAAGATTCGACAATAACCGAAGATTCAACCTCACCAGCAGATTCGACACCAACAGAAGAATCGACACCAACAGAAGAATCAACATCACCCGAAGATTCGACAATAACCGAAGATTCAACCTCACCCGCAGATTCGACACCAACAGAAGAATCGACACCAACAGAAGAATCAACATCACCCGAAGATTCGACAATAACCGAAGATTCAACCTCACCTGCAGATTCGACACCAACAGAAGAATCGACACCAACAGAAGAATCAACATCACCCGAAGATTCGACAATAACCGAAGATTCAACCTCACCTGCAGATTCGACACCAACAGAAGAATCAACATCACCCGAAGTTTCGACAATAACCGAAGACTCAACCTCACCTGCAGATTCGACACCAACAGAAGAATCGACACCAACTGAAGATTCGACAATAACCGAAGATTCAACCTCACCTGCAGATTCGCCACCAACAGAAGAATCGACACCAACTGAAGATTTTACAACAACTGTAGAATCGACACCAACAGATGAATCGACACCAACCGAAGATTCGACAATAACCGAAGATTCAACCTCACCAGCAGATTCGACACCAACAGAAGAATCGACACAAACAGAAGAATCAACATCACCCGAAGATTCGACAATAACCGAAGATTCAACCTCACCCGCAGATTCGACACCAACAGAAGAATCGACACCAACAGAAGAATCAACATCACCCGAAGATTCGACAATAACCGAAGATTCAACCTCACCTGCAGATTCGACACCAACAGAAGAATCGACACCAACTGAAGATTTTACAACAACTGTAGAATCAACACCAACAGATGAATCGACACCAACCGAAGATTCAATAATAACCGAAGATTCAACCTCACCTGCAGATTCGACACCAACAGAAGAATCGACACCAACAGAAGAATCAACATCACCCGAAGATTCGACAATAACCGAAGATTCAACCTCACCTGCAGATTCGACACCAACAGAAGAATCAACATCACCCGAAGATTCGACAATAACCGAAGATACAACCTCCCCTGCAGATTCGACACCAACAGAAGAATCGACACCAACTGAAGATTTTACAACAACTGTTGAATCGACACCAACAGATGAATCGACACCAACCGAAGATACGACAATAACCGAAGATTCAACCTCACCTGCAAATTCGACACCAACAGAAGAATCAACATCACCCGAAGATTCGACAATAACCGAAGATTCAACCTCACCTGCAGATTCGACACCAACAGAAGAATCGACACCAACTGAAGATTTTACAACAACTGTAGATTCGACACCAACAGATGAATCGACACCAACCGAAGATTCGACAATAACCGAAGATTCAACCTCACCTGCAGATTCGACACCAACTGAAGAATCGACACCAACTGAAAATTTTACAACTACTGTAGAATCGACACCAACAGATGAATCGACACCAACCGAAGATTCGACAATAACCGAAGATTCAACCTCACCTGCAGATTCGACACCAACAGAAGAATCAACATCACCCGAAGATTCAACAATAACCGAAGATTCAACCTCACCTGCAGATTCGACACCAACAGAAGAATCAACATCACCCGAAGATTCGACAATAACCGAAGATTCAACCTCACCTGCAGATTCGACACCAACAGAAGAATCGACACCAACTGAAGATTTTACAACAACTGTAGAATCGACACCAACAGATGAATCGACACCAACCGAAGATTCGACAATAACCGAAGATTCAACCTCACCTGCAAATTCGACACCAACAGAAGAATCAACATCACCCGAAGATTCGACAATAACCGAAGATTCAACCTCACCTGCAGATTCGACACCAACAGAAGAATCGACACCAACTGAAGATTTTACAACAACTGTAGATTCGACACCAACAGATGAATCGACACCAACCGAAGATTCGACAATAACCGAAGATTCAACCTCACCTGCAGATTCGACACCAACTGAAGAATCGACACCAACAGAAGAATCAACATCACCCAAAGATTCGACAATAACCGAAGATTCAACCTCACCTGCAGATTCGACACCAACAGAAGAATCGACACCAACAGAAGAATCAACATCACCCGAAGATTCGACAATAACCGAAGATTCAACCTCACCTGCAGATTCGACACCAACAGAAGAATCAACATCACCCGAAGATTCGACAATAACCGAAGATTCAACCTCACCTGCAGATTCGACACCAACAGAAGAATCGACACCAACTGAAGATTTTACAACAACTGTAGAATCGACACCAACAGATGAATCGACACCAACCGAAGATTCGACAATAACTGAAGATTCAACCTCACCTGCAGATTCGACACCAACAGAAGAATCAACATCACCCGAAGATTCGACAATAACCGAAGATTCAACCTCACCTGCAGATTCGACACCAACAGAAGAATCAACATCACCCGAAGATTCGACAATAACCGAAGATTCAACCTCACCTGCAGATTCGACACCAACAAAAGAATCAACATCACCCGAAGATTCGACAATAACCGAAGATTCAACCTCACCTGCAGATTCGACACCAACAGAAGAATCGACACCAACTGAAGATTTTACAACAACTGTAGAATCGACACCAACAGATGATTCGACACCAACCGATGAATCTAGTCAAATATCGGTTAAATCATTTATTAGACAATTATCATCTCAACCCATCGTGCCAGTAAACAACGAAACAGTTCACAAAATAAGATCAACATCAAATCCAAACACTTACTCAACCGACACAGTGCCAAGTAACCCAATCTATAATCTCGTATTTTTAATTTTCTAGTTTATACGTCATAATATTTCTTAATTACAGTTCCGCGCATCTTCCGGTATCGTCGCATGCTTCGTGCTGGGGAAAAGGATGGAACTAATCGATGCTTTAAAATTGAACGATCGTCAACCGATAAGGTGGTGGTGTCACGTGGATGTGTCGATTTTATAGGTTCCAATGCAGAAACGTGTGATACATTAAAAGAGTTTGAGACTGATTCCGATCCTGACAAATTCCAATGTACACTTTGCAACTTCGATTACTGTAACATATCGTCTTTTGCATATTTGTCACCGTTAATTTTAATAAGCGCAGTCGCCATATTTTTAATTGTTCATTAAGTAGTTATGTTGTTTTTGTAATTATCCAATTTTTGTTTTTACTGTTACGTTTATCAATATGTTCAGTTGATAACAGTTATGACATACATCAAAATTACTCGATTACAATACATTTGTTCCATGGACTGCTTTTGATAGAAGGGCTATATTAAAATGGGATCGCATGCGGGACCGAAAACCCTAGATCTGAATAAAATTGTTAGACGCAAAACGATTGGTACTCTATGAACAATTGAACATATAGATTGTGACGAAATATTTTGTAAATAAACAAGTAAGTGATATGTTAGTTAGTAAATCGTAGTTTTTTATTGAGCCCTTCCTCTATCAAAAGTTTAAAGTGTTTCAATTGATAAAGAAACACTAAAGTGAAATAATTTTTAAAGTGTGTATATAAATCTGGTATAATCTAGTTTTAATCCGGTTTTACCTACTAATATTTTGGGCTCACTACACTAGTGTTTCTTGACTAGTCACCATTGACTAAACAAAATAAACGATGGCATAGTCGGCTGTCGGCTTATATTGCATTTATTTTGGGTGGTCAAAATCTGGGTTGCTTGGAAAAGCAACAACAATTCGAGAGCATGGGGGCCGTTAACTGGAATTTACAAATTAAAAATATCTTATCGGGCACAAATGCCCGCTTTTGGCAACCACATAGATGTTCGTAAACATTTTATTGGATTTTTTTAAAATATATAATTAAATATTATCAGACGATAGTGCATACACATATATGCTATCATTCAGTCATCAAAAAATAAATATTTAGAATGTTATCTAACGGTATCTATACAGTAAAATCAGAAATACTTAAATTCTATATAGCATATAGGATAAATCAATGAAATGACGTCATCAATAATTTCCTCGTTTATAGACAAATCACAATTTTGTTTTTGTGTATTCACTTCAAGCACCTTCAAGGCTTAGCCTTATAAGCAAGAACGTTTTTGGAAAGATTTGTTTAAACGAAGTGGATTCAAGAATCGATAGGTACGATAATTGTGCCATTGCCCTATAGGTTCATATCGCATAAAAGTGGATCAAGAGGCACTTATGATAAAAAAAACTAAACACAACCTAATGGCATATAAATGTTGCAGACTACTGTTATCAGTTCTCACTTTTACTTAAGATATTGATCAAACGTGTTATAGTTAATAATTTTACAAGATTTGGTGGTTTAAAAATGAATATCGGTAATATAATTTTGTTAGTGTTACTAGCTACGGCAGGTAAGATGGCATCGAAATGTTTTAAACATTAAATTAAGGATTATTATGTGATTACAGTGATTTAGTGAAAATGTCTTTATTCTTAATTTAATTTAAAGTTAATTGTCAACTTTCGTGCTATGAGTGCGTCGATTGTAGTGAAATTGGTGAAAATGTGAAACCAAAACAATGTGGAGTAAAAGAAGAAACTACTGATAGCCCGACAACGCATTCATCAATACAACCAACCACTAAAACTTCTACCCAATCGCATACTGAAACCAATCCAGCTCCAACACCACAAACTCAACCTACAACGGTATCGTCAACTCAAACAGCTACTTCACCATCATCTCAACTACCTACCAAACCACTAACCACCACGCAAGTAATGACTTCTCTACCCACAAAACCCACAAGTCAACCAACTACACAAACATCAGCAACGAAACCAACAACGGTATCTTCACAATCTCCAAATGAACAAACAACTCAACCAAATAATGTGCCGTCAACTCAACTACCTACGAATACAACACAATCGATAAGTCCCACTCAAACTCCAACTCAATCATCAAACCACACTGAAATCCCAACTCAACCAATTACGGAAAATTCAACAAATCGACCAACAACTAAGCCACCAGTCCAACCACCAACCACATCATCAACTCGACCAATTACATCAACATCATCTCAACTACCTACAAAAACACCAACCACCACACAAGCAATAACCTCTCTACCCACAAAACCCACAAGTCAACCAACTACACAAACATCAGCAACGGGACCAACAACGGTATCTTCACAATCTCCAAATGAACAATCAACTCAACCAACTAATGTGCCGTCAACTCAACTGCCTACGAATACAACACAATCGATAAGTCCCACTCAAACTCCAACTCAATCATCAAACCACACTGAAATCCCAACTCAACCAATTACGGAAAATTCAACAAATCGACCAACAACTAAGCCACCAGTCCAACCACCAACCACATCATCAACTCAATCAATTACATCAACATCATCTCAACTACCTACAAAAACACCAACCACCACACAAGCAATAACCAATTTTCCAGCTCAAACTGCAACTCAACCTACCAAACAACCATCTACTTACGTTCCAACACAATCGCATACGGAAATTACAATAAATTCAGCACCACCAATACCATCAACGGTATCTTCAACACAATCGCAAAATGGACAAACAACTCAACCATCTAATCTGCCTACGAAAACATCAACTACAACAGAAAGGGTAATAAATCATCCCACTTCAACTTCAACTCAACCACCAGCCCAAAGTGCAATCCCAACCCAATCACTTCCTGAAAATTCAACACATCAACCACCGAACACCACACATTTATTCCTTGACCTCCTCACCACATTTCCAAATCAGATTTATCCAATTCATTCAACAAATGAGCCACCTAGTGATTTTTCTGCAACTCACCTAGAAACATCGCAAACTAGACGATCACCTATTGTTTCAAATATTTTTCGTAGACGACGTCATGCCACCAATACAGAGAGTAAAGAATATCGATGCTATAAAGCCGAAATAAAAACAGGTAATACCATTCGCGTACAACGAGGCTGTACTGAATACAAAAAAACAGAAACCGAAACATGTAAAACACTCAATAATGGCGAGCACAAGTGTGTCCTTTGCAACGAAAATGAATGTAATTCAGCATCAACCATTTTACGATCGGCCATTTTAATTTTAAGTGCATTGTTATGTAGTTTACGATCGTTCTAAATGTTATCAATAAAATTGTTAAATTATCAAAGTTAAGGAGTGATACATCATTTCGGGTGATAATAAACATTTGAATATCGAAATCTTGAACTCAAATATTTCGTAGTCTGCATTCGTGTCGTAAAAGGTTAAAGATGACTGCGGAGTAAATGTTGACACATTTTTAAAATTTCTTCTGAGTTTTTTTTTTATCAAATCAATTCTTCAATATTTATATGTATTTCATTGGCAACACTTAACAATTTGACATAAAGAAATTTACAAGAAATTGTCAATAACATTTACAGGTTCAAAATCCTTAAGGGCCGATTTTATGAACAACGATAATTAAATAAAAATCCGAGAGCAACGATTGATCAGTTTTGGTTTTAAAATAGCATTCCCAATTAATGAGTCAAAAGTTTAATTACAGCCAACTTCATTTTAATAAGTTAAAAAATTATTTTCGTGAATAACTGATTATGAATTATATTATTTATTCATATAATTATGCTATTTTATTTATAATTTATTAAAAATATTAATAATATATTTGTTTGCCACCAGGTTAAATTTATTATTACATTATATTACAAATATATATTACTTGTATTACATAAAAACAAAATTCAAAATCGGCTGTTTACGAAAATAATATTTTGACAATTCAATTTATAAACAAATAATCATAATTTTGAAATGTAGCTAACTTCATTCTATTTAAGAGCGCTCTTAACAAATAACTTATATTACTTATAAGGGAAATCGTGAACATTTCCATAGTAAAAATGATTTCGTTAAATTTTGATTCGTAGAAAAATCCTAGATGGCATAGCAAACGTTTTTAACGAGAACAATAGATGGTGCGTCCAACAATTTTTCACAAAATTTCTTAACATTATAACTGTCATTAGTGGTACTTTTGTTGTTATTTCAAAGCGTAGAGTCTGTGAAGTGAAAAATAAAATATTTTTTTGTGAATTAAAAGTGTTGTACGTGTGTTTTATAAAAACGTGTTTCATAAATTAGAAAATAACATAAATAAATAAGTTATTTGAAAATAACATAAGTGTTTGTGTTTTATCAAAATGCCGCAGAGGTGTTTCAATTGTTTAGCGAATTTTGGTTTGCATTCGTAAGTAAATTGATGCTAAATATAGCTAAGACATAATTATTTATCTCTGTAGATGCAAAATATCACAATATAAATATGTTGTCTGTTTTAAATTTATTAAAACGTAAAGATTTAACCTATAACTAAAGTGTTTTTATACCACCAACCAATTGGACTATTCAAATTAGTTGCCAATTTTAGCTAAATTATACAGATATTTTCAGTTAAAGGTTTACTATTATATTTCTACATTTTATATTGCCTCAAGCGTATACTGAAAAAAGAACTGATTGTACCCTTATTCTTAAATCCAAATATGTCTTTTTAATTTATAGCGCAACATCATCTGAGGATTACAGGAAAATTTGGCGAGGTATTATTCCAAATGTCAAAGCTAATGATTTGGATTATCCTTCATTTAAACTTTGTTCCAAACATTTCGAGAAAAAATATTTAACCATTGGTAAACATCCTACAAGACATGCGGTACCTTCGAAATGGATATGAATATACGCCCATTTACTTCAATAATTTCCAATTCCGATTATAAAATTTAAATTTTTTTTAGATTTTAAATTTTTGTTTCGCTAATAATTCGTTGAATATAAAAAACTATAGATAAAAAAATGTAAACATTTCGTTCAACTACTACTATGATTTTTCTACGAACTATATCATGTTTGCACATGAATTCGACGCGATTTCTCTTATAGTAATATAAGTTATTTAAGCTCTAAGTGTATGTTTCCACCAAAAAGTTGGTTGTTTTTTTTTACATCGCACCTCACACGGATATTATACATCCTCAAAAAAATTGCGTCTCAACACAAAATTTATTACCTACGCATACAAAAAAAAAACAACCGATTTGTAGGAAAAACAACCGATTTGTACTAATGAAGAGAACTTTGGCTGTTGTTTTATTTACATTGGTACTAAAATATAAAATTTCTTCTAGGAAATTTTATGGACAACCCTTCTTTTATTTAAAAAATGTCATTATCATGTAGTTTCGTTGCGATTCAAATTTAAATAAAAGTTATTTATTTCTTTAAAACACTAAAGCCATTTATATTTTCTTAAATTTTAAACATTTTAGATTTGCAACCAATTATAATAAATTTTTATGAAAAAAATCAACGTTAAAATTCAAATATTTAAATTTATAATTCTAATACATAGAATTTCAATACACATACATAAAAAAAAAGCAAAATATTTCCCTTTGTAAAAAAACATCCGATTTCTCGGTCGAAACCAAGACTTAGCTAGTTAACCACCAACATAACAAACACAAATTTTTTTTTCTTAAATTATTTTCCATACAATCCTGTAAATGAAAAGTGATCTGAGGTTTTTTTATGCATGGTAACACTTTTTTGTGACGTATACTTAATTTTTTTTTTTAGTTTCTATAGTTTTTATTCAAAATTGTTGTTGTTCATATTTATGACATGTCCACAAATTTTTTTTAGATAGAAAAATTAAAATTAAAATGGATTATTTGTAAAAATATAGTTTATTCTATACTATGGTAACTATTATATATTTACTAATGCAATATGTTAGTTATAATATTATAATTTATATTTGTATTCAGCTCTCGACATTGTAGTATTAATACTGCTGCAAATTATCCATAAATTTTGAGCCGTACCGAAATTCCGTAAATTCATGATCTCGTTGTTGAATAAAACTCGATAAATATCGCCGTCTGCGCGTTTGAGGCCACATATCAAGCGAATGATTCTTCTCTCGAATGTCATTAACCATCTTTCATAATCATCCGTCAGGGTCCAACTCTCACACCTGTACATGACAACGGGTCTGATAAACATATTTTACAGTTTCAGCTTCAGTAGCGAACCTAGAATATTTTGCCCTGTCAATCATTTTCAGTTCTTTATGTACAACAAAAATTTTACAACTTTGTGTCTCTCGTGGTCTTAACTATATGGTTTTCACTATCAGTGATAAAATCAAAAGATTTTCGAAACTCTTGTAGAAGAATTCAAAATTCGTGGACAGCTGATGCAGTTTGATAATGATGATGTTAACGAAACGTTGGACATTCTCTGGTAACCCTAACGAGATGTGTTTCAATTTTGGATACAACCAAATTCCAGTCCATCTAAATTGACAAAAAGTAGCAATATTGCTCGAATTTTCGATCCGCTTGGAATGGTGTCTCGTGTCGTCGTCTTGTAAAAGATATTCATGCAGAAGGTATATGCGATCTGTATCAATTATTAATTCCGAGATTTCTAATTGGAGAAAATGCTACAAACAGTTGGATTGGATTTCTAGTGATTTTGTATATGGTTTTATAATCTTTATAAGATTTGCACAACCCGATGGGGTGAATTCAAATATACCACCGTGTATCGAACTCAAGCGATAGATCCAAGCAACGAAAGTTATTTAAAGATATCTTCTAATAATGGAATTTATTTGGACAATCGAAAGTAAAAATTGGTTCCTTGAAAGAAATTGAAAGTAAGAATAGTAATAAAGAAGCATTAGGTAGCTTTACTTTATTAGCCCATTCCAAACCTGAAGTTGTTCAGTTGGGCGGTTGAAGCAGTATTGCAGCAATTTACTCATGGTGAATACTATTATCTTTGTTCTCAAGGAACCTACCTTCAACCGAAGCAAAGTATTCGGCTTTTGACATTGAGTTATTGCGGATATATCTTTCGCTCAAACATTTTAGATACTTTATTGAGGGTAAGCAATTTGCTGTATATACCAACCATAAACTACTTATAACTGCATTAAGGCCAAAGAAAGTGCATAGTCGATAACAAGCGCTACATTTAGATTAAAAATTTGAATTTTAGACTTAGTGTGTCCTAAAAATTCAAGAGTAGCAACACCATAAAAAGCCAGTTGGAAACAAATTTTCGTTTGTTTTGATAGGCTTACCATTATGCATTTTCTGAATTTTAAAATTTTTTGATTTATAGCAAACACTTCCCACGTTTGATAGGCTACCATCATGGTTTTTCTGAATGTTAAAATTGTTGGATGTGCTTCATAAATTGCCCAATTTTCATAGGCTAACCATCATACATTTTATGGATTTTGCACCTCTAAGAGAGGTACAATTCACCTTTCTTAGGGATCGTAATTGTCAAGCCTTCTTTCCATTTTTGTTCTATTCTGCTAGAATTTCAAATATCTTGTAATAATGGTATTTGTATGTTTTGACGGTTATGTTGTCTGTTCCAGCAGCTTTATTGTTCTTTAGCTTCTTTATATATTTAGCTTCCCGTTCCGTTGGTAGATCGATGATGACAGTTTCGCTGTTGGTGTCAATTGATGACCAGTGGTGCTATTCTTGAACTATGGTGAAAATTTTCGGTATCTTACATTTTCGTAACGATGTTTTCGTAATCGTAATGGAGAAATCATTAATTGATATTCTTGAAACTATTACGGAAACACGACCGTGGTGAATAAAAATTATGGAATAGTTCATTTTTTGACAGCAAAAATTGTTCGATTTTGACATAAATTGAAATTTGTGTTTTATATGAAAAAAAGTTTTTAAAAAATGTTTATTTGTATTTCTTTATTAATTAGAAGGTTAAAATTAAATTTTAAATGATTGATACTTATATTATAGTAAGTTTATTAAGTGAAACCAAGTGATTATTTTAAAAAAATGAACTTTTTTTGGTTTTAATTTAAAAAAGAAAAATGTGAATTGCGAACAAGCAATTTATTTAATTCAAATTTTATGTTTTTATTAACTAATTTGTAAATAATTCCAATAACGACCTCGGTACCCCAGTGTCAGACTGTACAAATCAGCAAAGGGGTCAGTTAGCTTTTGCAAATTTGCAAACTTTATTGTTTATTCAATAGAAGACGTAATAGTGGCCCGATTGTGATGAATGATGCCTTAATCAACAGCTCTGACCATCAGTATAAATACTGCATTAAAATATATATACATTTCGATAAATAATTTTCAGGCAAAAAATTGAAAATCAGCAAAGGGGCTAGCTTTTGCAAGTTTGCAAATTTTATTGTTTATTCAATAGAAGACGAAATCGTGGCCCGATTGTGATGAATGATGCCTTAATCAAAAGCTCTGACCATCAGTATAAATACTGCATTAATATATATATACATTTCGACAAATAATTTGCAGGCAAAAAATTGCAAATCAGCAAAGGGATTAGCCTTTGCAAGTTTGCAAATTTTATTGTTTATTCAATAGAAGACGTAAAAGTGGCCCGATTGTGATGAATGATGCCTTAATCAAAAGCTCTAACCATCCGTATAAATACTGCATTAAAATATACATACATTTCGACAAATAATTTGCAGGCAAATAATTGCAAATCAGCAAAGGGGTTAGCCTTTGCAAATTTGCAAATTTTATTGTTTATTCAATAGAAGACGTAAAAGTGGCCCGATTGTGATGAATGATGCCGATTTCAAGAATACCATTTTATGATTTTCGTAATACTTTGACACTAATTCGGTACTGAAAATTTTCCTAATGGTTCAAGAATAGTACCCCAGGTACTTTCACTGCTGTTGATGTTGTCCTTCGAAATATTCTGTCCATCGCTTTAACTGTGTTTCATAAGTTATTAAGTACGGCGTACAACTTTCAGATTTTACAAAAAGACAACTTCCCACTATTTAAAATTTATAAGTAAAATTGTTGAGGAACATTAATCGCGTGTTTGTCATAACTACTCCATATGTGAATCGGGTCTTATATACAACACTTGCACTGACCTGCTGTGGCACGACTGATAACAAATTAATTAACATTTCGTGTTTGCCTTATTAGGTTTATAGCCTGTTGACTGATACAGTCAAAACTTTATGCTTTATTCATAAATATGTGATGACCTTGATTAACTCGTTGATGTCTTCCTGGTAAATATACGCGGATATTATCCATTATCTAATCGCTTTAAAAGCTGTAAAATTGTATATGAAAGAATACACGATATAATCAATATAGATAATCTATTGAGCCAATCATAGTTCACATTACACTGCAATAGTAATATAATACCGATAACACAGTGCCATAGACACACGAAAACCGATGTACTCGTTAATTTGTTTATGGATGATGACTAAAAATTAACTGTCGACAAATTTTTATGGATTTTATATAAATACCCTGCCAATATTAAAGTTAAGGCGCACAAGTACGCGAAACGTCAGTTGAGGATAATCAGTTTGTTTATTGAGTGATTAAAATAAATTTCAAAATGAAAACTATTCTGACAATATTGTTGGTGGCTCTGGTCGGGACAGGTAAGATTATCAAAAATGTTAAACTGGATTATTGAAGCTCATTATAAAGGATTATTGTGAATAAAAATTAAACGCGTTAAGTGAATTTGTGATCAGTGACTGAAAATCAATCATAGGACTACTATGGATAAAACACCAAACAAAAATAAAAACCCAATAGCTATAAGTGAACGCGTTTTAACTCCTTTAGTTTTAATTCTTTACGTTCTATTCAGCGCCTTTGTCGTCCTACTTAGATCCAATAACAAATGCGTTTGCATTTTTTGCACTTGCAGATATTTTGTCATTATAAATAAAGTAAAATAAAATAAAAAATAACCAGGTTATTAGATAATTTAGTTAATTTCGTGTTTTATCTTTTTAAACTCAAATTGACTTATTGTTGGTTTTGATCACTTTAATTCACCTAGAAATAGTGTAATTTAAAGTAAAATGTCGAAAAGAGCTCATTTAAATGTGCCAATCGCACAAAAAATATTTAAAACTACCTGAGGTTCAAAACTATCAGTTACCTTTACTTTAGATAAAATGATATCATTAGTGTACAGTTTAATATTGATTTTATAATTATTTTATAGCTTATTCACAATTAACGTGCTATAAGTGCGTAGATTGTGACTCAATTGATGTTGATACTGCCAGCACGGAGATTTGCGGTGCAAGCATAACCAGTATTCCAACTACAACACCAACAACTACGCCAACAACTACACCTACGACTACACCAACAACTACACCAACAACTACACCAACAACGACACCAACAACTACACCAACAACAACGCCAACAACTACACCAACAACAACGCCAACAACTACACCAACAACTACACCAACAACAACGCCAACAACTACACCAACAACAACGCAAACAACAACACCAACAACAACGCCAACAACAACACCAACAACTACGCCAACAACTACACCAACAACAACGCCAACAACTACACCAACAACAACACCAACAACTACCCCGACAACAACACCAACAACAACACCAACGACCACACCAACCACAACGTCAACAACTTGGGTATCACCACCGTCTGTTTTAAATTTAAACAGATTCCGCCGTCAAGTCGCAGGCACAGCTGATGATGTCAAAGTATATCGTTGCTATACCGCTGAAATTAAAACGGGCGAAATTGTTAAAGTAAATCGTGGCTGCGTTGAATATACAACAAACGATGACGATACATGTAAAACACTCAACAATAATGAGTTGGCTTGTGAATTGTGTGACGGTGACAAATGTAATTCGGCCATCACAATTATTACTTCGCTAACGTTGATTTGCGGTGCATTACTTTTAAGTTTACAATTAATTTAATTTATGTAGTATATGACGCAGTTATTTATTAATTATGGTTTTTTGTTTAAATTAAATTATGTTTTTTGAAAGAAATAAAAAAAAAAATTTTAATTTTTATAATGATTTTTCGGAATTTGCCTACAATACTAGCGAATTGCGACTGTTGCCGAGAGATAAATATCGTGAAAAAATGCGTCAAAATGTTTTGAAAAACCTATCTATCCAAATAATTCGGATTTCCTGTTGTCGCCTCGGCTGGGATGCCATTCAGCATCTTAGCAGAATTTTTTGTCTGCCGTGGTAGTATGCTGGACAATTATTCCAAAAATGATTTGCATCAGCCTAAATGTGGTTTACAAATTATACATACAAAATTTTAAGTATTACAAGCCGTCTTCTTACTTTCGTTGACACCGACAAACTGCTATCGAAATATGTTTATTTTATTTTACACTATATTCGACACATTTTTTTACTTACAATACATTCTTATGTTCATATGATGAGATAGCATTAGTATGCTATGAATACGGCTTGTAATAAAGAGGGCTTTGATTGCCACGCATTTAAACAAAAAATGTATGAAATAAAATAAAAAAAACGATCTCCTCTAACCACCAAGCCAATAACTATTTTGAGGTTATGGTGTAAATTGGTAATTATAATTTAAACATTACACAGTCAGCATTGGCAATATATAATTAAAAATCATTTGCGATCATACCTTCATTGAGTTCGGTCAGTAAAAAACAAAAAAATCCGGTTAAAAAAAAAGATAAAAATTCATTTTTTTTTTCAATTTTTTTTTTAATTTATATTGCATAATTTTTATTTAAATAAATTAAATTACCACGTAAAAAATATAAAGTTTGAGTAAGTTAAAGTTTATTGAAAGGCCAGTGGTATAAAGGATGAGTATTTGTAAAGTTTTTTGTATTTTCTGGTATCAAACAACACCAAAGCCAGGCGAAGACAAATAGCGAGCTCCGGCCCGAGGGCAGCCGGAAAATGTTTGATAGCCCAAATCGTTTTTCGATATTAAGTGGGTTGGGAAATAATTCCCAACCTAACAAAAGAAAAAAAAATTGAAGAATATACAGTGAGACGTCTAGGGTTAGGAGTAGACGATAATATAGACACGTAGCAGAAGATGACAGCTTAAAGAAAATATCGCCTTTCGGCATTCAAAAGGCATTAGATATGATAACCACGGGAATTGAGAAAATACAAAGAACTAGATCTGGTGAGTTATTATTATTAACTAAAAATCGGGCCGAGGCGGAGGCCCTTTGAATAGCTTAGTCATTGATAGGACTACCTCGTAGTAGTTGTAATAAATAAGATACAAATATTTGTATTAATACGAAGAGCTGATCCGACTGAATACATAAATAGCGAATCATTTGGTTTGTAGTTAATACAATGCAAAAGCAACAGTTATGTTTACTGTCATAGCATATAAAATATTAGATAAACACAGTCGATCAAGAACTCTCATACTGTGTATACCTGTATTAAACCTTTCCTGCAATCATTCAACGTAATACTTAATTATAATTATAAAAATAAATACTTAATTATAAAGTTAATAAGAATGTATTATGTGTATTATTTCAAGTATATGTTCATTTATAAGCTAATCAAGACATAACAAAATGGCGACGAGGATGGGATTAAAAATTTCCGTAAGCTCTTGATGATCGCTATAAATTATGAAGGGTAGTCCAAAAATATATTTACGGAATTTTTTGACTGCGAATAAAATAGCTAATGCTTCTTTATGAAGCTGTGAGTAATTTTTCTCTGCCGGTGAGAGTGTACTTGATACGTACATGACTGGTTTCTCTACACCGTTGACTATATGTGAAAGAATGGCTCATACTCCATATGGACTAGCATCGGCCGCTATAACAATTGGCTTTTTTGGATCATATAGTTCCAATAAACTATTTTCTAACAGTAATTTCTTTGATTTTTCAGAATTTAAAAAAATTGCTAAAAATCATAACATTGAATTAAAAAAGTCTCCCCCCATATCATCCTCAATCAAATGGTCTCACTGAACGAAACGTGCAGTCGGTAAAAAAAGTTTTGTATAAATCTATTTTAGATATGAAACTGACAAATTTGAATATTCAACAGCGGATTGACAAGTTTTTATTACATACTAGAAACACTCCAACTATGAACTCAATCTAGAATACCATCACAATTGATTTTTGCATTTCAACCAAAACCCTCTTTACTACAAGCCGTCTTGTAACTTTCGTTGACACATATCATCATGGATTTTTAAAATGTATTAGTGAAAATATATACTTTAGATGTATTAGTAAATATCAAAACTCCATATAACAATTTAAAAAAATTAAATTTTGTTTATTAAATTTTTGTTTATTTCTTTTACACAATATTCGGTATCATATCCCGACACGATTTTCTACTTACAATACAATCAAAGTATATATTTTTGTATAGCATGAGTATGCAAACAATACGGCTTGTAGTAAAGAGGGTTTTGATTTCAACCAAAACCAACACAAATGTATTACGAGCCTGATTGTTGCATCGAGTACGCAGAAACATTCTTAATTTATCCATCTATACTTGAAAGTGTTTGTGAGAAAACAGAATAAAAATACTTTCATTTCACTAATACCTTGAAGATAAAATATAAAATCAACCAATGAAATTCTTTGAAATATTATACGGTATAATTCTTTTATTTTCGCTCTCTCTTCGTAATAAATCTTGTTAGTACGTTTGCAAGTAGCACGTGCAGTAACGATGCTACAACTATCTGTTTCGAACTATGTGGTATGTAAGGTAATTTTAAGGAATCAACAATATGAGACAGCATATTAATAAAATAGGACGATTTATTGGAGCAACAATGGTAGTGCAGCTCACACAATCTTTCTTTAGAAATTCCTTAATAAACTAAAAAAATAAAGTAATAATCAAAAATGTACTAACGATTACAAATATATAAAAAGGATACCGGTCGAAACTGGATATTTTACAACTGGATTTGATGAAACAGGATAATTCAAAACTGGATATTTTAAAACGAGATAAGATACAAAACGAGATATGGTAAAAAACTGGATATTTCAAAATTGGATAATTCAAAACGAGATAATGTACAAAACGAGATATTAAAATCGCATTCCCATCCTACATATAGAATTTCATCATAATCGGTTAAGAACTCTTACCCAGTTCCTTCCTAATTGGCCATGTCCCAGAATTTACCCAAAAAATCATTTTAAAATTTCATTTTCATCCTACGTATCGAATTTCATCATAATCGGTTAAGAATTCGCCGAGTTCTTTCCTAATTGGCCATATTCTAGAACTTTCCTAAAAAATCATTTATTAAGTTTAAATCACATGTCGAAATATCCTATTTTGAAATATCCAGTTCTGAGCGGTTCCCGTCGGATTTACCAACGAGAAGCAGAAATTGTGAAAATCAAAACGAAAGATCGATTAACTTTTTATGAAGCAAGGACAAAATACTATAGGATGGAAAAAAATACTATAGACATCCTTTGCGGAAATCGTTAAAAATTATTCGGACACACAAACCTCACTAGGACGACAACTAGAACCAACCACAGGAGCAAAAAAAAATCATACACAGAAGAACAACAAATACAACAACAACATCAAAATGTATTAGAACAACGTAAACCACAACCACCACAAACACAACAACAATTACAACATTTTCAAAAACTACAACAACTACAACAACTACAACAACTACAACAACTACCACAAATACAACAACTACAACAACTACAACAACTACAACAACTACAACAACTACTACAACTACAACAACTACAACAACTACAACAACTACAACAACTACAACAACTACAACAACTACAACAACTACAACAACTACAACAACTACAACAACTGCAACAACTACAACAACTACAACAACTACAACAGCTACAACAACTACAACAACTAAAACAACTTACAACAACAACAACAACAACAACAGCAGCACCAGCAGAAACAATTCAAAACAAAGCCAATGGAGATCGATTCAAACATCAAATATCCTCAGTTTTTTAAGCGACCAATATTGAGTGATGCGGAATCAGCTATATTGGAGCACGGAAAATCAGATCAAGATAAAGATCTTGATCTGATTTTCCGTGCTCCAATATAGCTGATAATATAGCTGAAAGACAGTGGAATTTTATGATTTTATAATTTTTCGTTTAGTAAAGTATCTGATAACGAATTGTGCGAGGGTTTCTGCCAACACCTTTTCGTTCACACCATCAGCACGGTGTTTGGTTTCCATTCTGATATTGTGCTTTCTCATCTTCGTTTTTATCTTTCATTTTCGCAGCCGACCGATAAGATCTTCTTAGATGACCCGAGACCTTCCCTTAGAAATTAACACATGGCCAATTTGATGCGGGACGTCTTATGAGGGTGTCAATGTTTCCAAGTGGATATTTTTATGAGTAAATAATTTGATATGATATTTTTATGAGTAAATGAGGTGCAATCGGAAATTACATCATTTTTTCCCCAATATCGGTCGCTAGATCGAGTCGGAAGAATGTATTAACGTTTTTACATAAGTCAATCTAATTTTTGCCAGCTCTAGCATTGAACTCACCAATCACTATTCTGATGTCGTGCTCCGGAATCAAATCATCGAAATTGTTGTAAAATAAGTCGTTATCTTTGGATTGACTTACATCAGTAGGCACATGAATACAGATGATTAGCTGGTTGGCTAGTCACATTCTTAAACGTAGCTCACATGTACCGCTATACATTTAGTGCCATTAAACTTGCCTTCTTTTCTTAGCGACTGTACATGGATTACGTGCCAATCCTTAACCAAGTGTTCGTTAACATAAGCGGGATCCGGGATAAATTTTAAAGGTATCTATATTTTTTTTTTGTTGACCTTTTAACAGTGAAGTTTTCTAAGGATTCGGGTAGATAACATGCTCGTTTAGAAAGTGTTGCAGAAGGTCTTACACGACGCACTACTTCTCCAAGAATAGTTACTCACATTATTTACACACTGCCAATTGCAACTAAGCAAGTAATCCAGCAGCCCCCCAAAATTGTTGCAGTCTACACACGGGTCCAACAAATTAACTGGAAAATTGATGTTGGTATAAGATAAAACTATTAAAACTTTAGGAAGTTGCAAGACAATTTTATCCATTGTGACCAATGTGGACCACTGAAATAAAGTTAAACGACAATGTTCTTAAAGAAATTAGAGTGAAATGGGTGAAGGTGCGGGACGAACTGGCACAGCATAAAATTCCATCAATTCCACATTGGATATTAATCGAATCGTAAGCCAAACTAAACCTCCGTTTTTACAAGTATTATGCGAAGCATCTGTCATGTTTGTTAAAACAAGTGGTCAAAGCCCTAGAAGTGTAGCCGCGGACAAAATATACGGATGAAAGTATTCTACTGTTGTTTTGGCTTGGCTACAAAACCCAGCATTAAAACTTTCATCTAAATTGTGGCATTGGCCACAATTGTAAGATCAGTTCAAGGCGTTTGAGAAGAACTTGAGAAGAAAAGCACCATCGCCTCGCTTAATCCGTTTTTAGTTAACGACGACCTGATAAGTAGTATAGGTGAAAAACTTAAAGATTCAATTCTTCTATTCCGGAGGAAGGCATCTTCTATAAGTCTACCATCTAAACCACATTTTTGAATTGAAGGAGTTAGAAATCACATTTAAAAATGTATTGTCTGTTTTGAATTGTAAAGTTAACCTATAGAATATCTCATATATGATATCACCTATAGGTGATCTCATATCACCTATAGGTGATCGATCTATCCAGAAATCCAGGTATATAAACCAAATGGTAATTAGTTAATCAAGCGCCAACAGTTATGGAAAAAATAATACCAATAATAATTTCAGCTTTAACACAGGATCAAGTGGAAGATTAGGCACCAAAACGTAACGGTGGATGACTTAGTTCTGATAAAAGAAAATAACTTATTCCTTTGGATGTGGGTAAGGAGTCGAATTAAAAATAACACCCGGATAAAGATAATCTTTTAAGAGCAGCTATAATTTTGAACAAATAACTGAATAATTACCATATCGTCACATTATGATAATTATTCAGTTAATAAAAATTAATAAAAACTTTTGACACCACTTTCGACCATTTCTCACACTTAAGGCAGCCTCACCATATCTTTCTATAAGCAATCGATGCGTTTAAGAAATAAATCAAAATAAAATTTTAAGGTTATGTTGTTGACAGATGTTCAACCCCAAGGATATAAAGTTTTAAATCAGGTAGTTTTAGCCATAACTTACTCGTAGCTCCATCTTTTGTCGAATAGCGAAGACTTATTTATAGATTCAATAATTTGTACATTCTAGGTTATCGTAAGTATGTCTTTTCGTATAAAAAACTTCGATTGTTTCTATATTTACAATGGTCTTAGTATGTAATGGAGTACTACAATATTTTCAAGTTTAAAACCACAAATATGTTGTCTAAAAATATAATAAAGATAAAAATTAAATGTCAACTCGTGTACAAACATTTTCAAGTGCATTCGACCAGTGGTTTTAAAGGTGATGTAAGTGTTGCTGTATAATGGCCATTATTTTTATCAAAAGATTTAAACCATTTTACAAAATCAGTATGAGTAATTTTTGACGTTTTTCAACTATATATAAAGCATCGTAAAGCTTTTAGTGCGTTAAGACTTGGTGCATATAATCGTTTGGTTCAGTCCTAATTTCACAACAGGTAATTGTAACTGTTACTGGAATTCTACTATACAAGTCATGTGAAAGATTTCTTATCCTTATATCTCGAACGTATATTGTTGCATATAAAGTTATCTTTAAAAATATTTGATATATAAGTTCTATTAATAATATGAGGACGGAAATGAGTGATATATACTTTTGATCGCAAAGTAAAATCGAAATAATAAAGCCATTGATTAATTGTAAAAGTCAAGTGTGTCAATTAATTTATATTGCACGAATAGCAAAACGCTACATTATATATAAATTTGCAATAGTGATAAAAAAAATTCTATACGGTTGGGTTTACATAACATTTCGACCACTTTTGTAATCATTTCGTAATGCGATAAAATTACTAAAAACTTTTTTAAATATGTTTAAAAAATTAAGACAATTAGCTGATTGATGTGCCAAAGATTACAGTTTTAATATAAAATATATAGACACACAATTCATAAACTATTTTGAAATTGGTCAACGTATTATAATCTACTAAATGTGCGTTTACAAGTATAAGCAAGGTTATTTTCAAGGTCTCACCCCACATAAGCCAAACCCATATCTGCAGAATCTGCACCGAATTTGGCACTCCATGATAATCACATCATATTTTAAAAAGAAAAAATTTTTAAAGGAAAAGTAACCCAAATTACCACACAATAAAGACAGTCAGCTCGTTGCATATCTTTTTCTGTTCCAAAAAGCTTTGGCTTCAACTACAAACCATATTTATGAGCTATTAAATCTGACTATGTTAAAATACCAGAAAGAGACATGGAAAACTACCTACAAAAAATTTTAAATGCCTAGCAGTTCTCTGCCAAGTGTTACGAGTTCTTCTTTTTTCGTTAACCGCAACAGTCTCACTCCAACTAAATAGTTTATACTTTTTTGAAATATTCCTTGCTGATTAGTAGTACTGTTCCAGGCAACTTTATGTACACTTTTAATAAGGCTTTTCAGTTCTTCTTCTACCACTGCTTTTATCTCTTTTTTTTGTGTTAAAAAGAGGCAAAAGAACTGGCTTGTATCCTCGTGCATAATTGCAATGCATTTACCCACGGATAAGTGGAACGCCATAATTTATCGTATTCTATATTATGAAAATTTCCCAAAGCCACAAACATTCAATGGATGAAGCGTGTGGCTACGATCGCAATACTCGACTTTAAATCGAGCATCGAACGCAGCTGCCATTTGTCCAAGTTGGAACACGTTATCCATATCGCATTTATAGATGCTAAATTTTCCGGAATATGAGTATACCTGAGCGCTGTGATGCAGAGATGTGTCACAACCCCCATGCTAGCTAAAAATCAATCGGTGCCTGGAATTTTACCGTGCACGCCATCGGTTAACTGTAATAAAAAATATGATTGGCTTCCATTCCAAGAGTATCGTTCTGCAAGGTGCCATAATTGCCAAGAACGCCATTAGATTGGTATGGAAACAGTCACCAATGCAGAATACTTTGTGACCCCGCATCTCCTCGCAGGTAAGTTTCATTACTGAATCAGCTTTTGATCATCAGAATATTTACAAAAAACGATGTGAAGTAGGAAATCACGTCAACAACGCCAGTGACAGTCAACAAATGTGTAAGTGAGCAGCGACTCGATGAACTGCTCTCTAAGTTCTGGGAAATTGGTGATCCCATTGTCTAATTTAAGGAAATGGACTTCGAATGATGCACAAACAAGACGAGAATCACCAAATGCAACAAGTACTGTTCTAATTAATAGGCTTATAATTACCAAAGAGGAAATAAAGCATATAGTTCGAGCTGCCCAATTAACAAAAGGTAAAATTGTCAATACCAATATACTGAATTATGGAGAAATTGGCCGAGTGTTACAGAAATAGAAACTCTGCCAGATTTGAACGAAATAGAAGGAATATGCAAAGCCAAGGATGATTGTTAATAATTCTACAATCCGTTATATCAATATAGCTAAGACAAATAGTCCGAACTATAACCACACAATCCGTGTGGAGTTCAAACTCACCCATTGGGCGCATCCTCGGTTGGTGGATAGACATATTACAGATGGTGCAGCGATTGAAGATTCTTGTTATAAAACCAGCAGGCATTTCGAATAATCAAGATAAAAGAATAAGCAAAGCTCTGGATGTTTCTAATGCAGACACTGGTAAAAGGAAGAGAGATTCACCGCCCCAGACTGATTTTCAGTTGGGTAAAAATAAACGCATTACTTAGAAAACTGGAGAAAGAAGGATCAACTAGATCGGATGCGGTTTTGATTAAATAAACGAGGTTTATCGTGTTCTGAACTATTAAAGAAAGTGAATGCGGACTCAGAACTCACTAGTCTAGGTAAAAATTTATTTATATTTGCCAAACGAAAAGTATCGGCCAGGAAGTTGACGTTAGAGCCTTAACATAGGAAACTTTTGTATAAATAAGGGACATTGATGAATAATGACTAGACAGGATGAAGAACTTCGCAGACTTTGGAGTACTAATAGGAAAAACTAAAGGTATTACCTCTATAAAAATGCTGAAAGCCTCTTATCGAGGAACATAAATGGCGGGGTTCGCCTTTCAAGCCAAATAGCAGCGAATGTCATATCCAAAGGTAAAAAAATGGATTGTTTCGAATATAGTTACCAAGCTCAGCAATTTTGGAGATTTAAGGAAAGGTCTAAACTGTGTAGGAAGTGTAGGAAAAGAAGGTCATATTGCAAACGGCTGCAGCTATTGGAAGGAACAGACATTTCGCTGGTAGTACAAAATGCGTTGCAAATGAACTAATTCAAGGAAGTATTTTCGTTAATTCTATGGCTTGTGATGCAGTAATGCTACGGCGATCATTATAGATAGCTAGAAGGTTCCAGTGTACTGGTGGATCAAGAAAAAAGCCGAGCTGCGTAATAAATGTGTCAGTACTTGGCGCTTATATCAATGTGCAAGGCCCGAAACCAAAAACGAGTTACGAAAACAAAGGGGACTTGTCTGAAAATCAAAGGCAGGATGTATTGGAATTGAGCACCGTTGCGATATTGAATATGTCTACAATATATAATAAATTACTGAAATTCTATACAATCTTATCGGTCACAACAAACCACTCAATTTATGAAAATTGATAACATATATAATTTTAGGTACACTTCTGCCAAAAAATTACTTACGAAAGATTACAACATCCTATGTTAAATTTGTGTAAGGTTATACTTTTTTATCGATGTGACGTCATATAACAATCATATCAATTTTTTTTTTTTTTTTTTTTTTTTATAAAATCCATTAAATTGTATTGCTGCTATCAGATGTACACTATTATAGATTAGAAAAAATAAAAATAATAATGAATAAATTCAAAATTACTCAACATAATTAAATTAATTGATTTTATGTTTTAATGACCCGCATCTTTAATAAACAAAATCTTTGACGCTGAACATATAATATAACGGGCGCATTTGATCTTAGTTTTGCGAAATTGATTGTCAAAATTACTAAAATCGACACTCGGAAGTTATGAATCAACCTCACGCGCTTCGTAACAATATCGCAACAATAGCTTGATGAAAATCAATATGGCGAACATGCGCATGTAATATGCCGTTCATATTATATGTGATTTGTACTCAGATTATATTAACAGATATAGGCTCAAGTACCCTAAATTATCTGCATATGTACTTATTTCGGTCGAATGTTGATGAATTTGATTGGCTATCAATAAAGTTATCTTTTTCGGTTTTGTTTTTTCGTTAACTTTTCGTTCGATATAAATACCAGCAGCCTAAATTAAGCAAAGCGCATTAGTACGAGGAACGTATATACATACGAATTAAGAATTAAACCATATAAGAATTAAATTCAGTTTTAAAATTTGAAAATGAAAATTATTGTGGCTCTTTTGTTCGTGGCTTTAGCCAGCTCTGGTAAGTTTGTCACGTGAATTGGATTACTCACAAGCTCGTTAAATGGATTATTTTCACTAAATATATTTTTGTGAACAAAATAAATCTTGTATTGGACTAAACTTAGTGGTTAAAAAAAAAAGTTCAGTTTATAATAAATTCAAGTTTCAATATCGCAGTTTGTAAAATTTAAATATAATTGGGCTCGAACTAACCCAACTAAAGTGGACAGTTTTAATTTTAAATATTTTGTTTTTTTACTGGATTGTTTAAAAATTATATATTTTTTTATATACATATATATAGCGTATGCAGATTTAACTTGCTATACCTGTACGGATTGCGAAGATATTGATGTTGATAAAGCCTCAAAACTAGTTTGTGGTTCAGATGTATCAACAACAACACCAACAACAACACCAACAACAACACCAACAACAACACCAACAACAACTCCAACAACAACACCAACAACTCCAACAACAACTCCAACAACAACTCCAACAACAACACCTACAACAACTCCAACAATTACCCCAACAATTCCAACAACAACTCCAACAACAACTCCAACAACAACTCCAACAACAACTCCAACAACAACTCCAACAACAACACCAACAACAACACCTACAACAACTCCAACAACAACACCAACAACAACACCAACAACGACACCAACAACAACTCCAACAACAACTCCAGCAACGACAGCATCAACCACCGCATCAACCACCGAATCAACCACCGATTCAACGACCGCATCAACCACCGAATCAACCACCGCCGCACCAGGAGTTCTAAAAGGATTAAGATTCCGCCGTCAAATTTTCGGTAAAGCTGATGAAGCTAAAGAATATCGTTGCTACAAGGCCGAAATTAAAACAGGTGAAACTGTTAAAGTGAATCGTGGTTGCGTTGAATACAAAACAAGTGAAACGGAAACATGTAACTCACTCAAAGCTGAAGCCGACGGTTGTAATTTGTGTGACGAAAATGAATGTAATTCGGCCATCACAATGTTAACTTCCGTAACGTTGATTTTAAGTGCGTTACTTATTAGTTTGCGATTAATTTAATTTATGTATATGTACGATTAGAGTTATTAACTATAAATTAATTATGATTTCGTTAAAATTAAATTTGTTATCAACTTGAATGATTATTTATTCGAAATTCGTTCTAAAATTATAAATGTAAATTTGGTTTTAATTTGAGGATTTTAAAGGAACCGAAACCGAATAGGTAATTTTGGCTATACCCGTTCAAAACAACCATATTTCCTATGCGTATATGGTTACTTTCTAGATAAGTTCTTGTTACATAACACATATGCGCAAGTCAAAACAAATGTATTACATGTGTTATGTTTATGGATAGTCCACTTGCACAGAAAAAATTATTATAGACAGAAGTAAACCCACGAAGAAGATTTTTTCTGTTTTTTTAATTGGTGAGTTTAAACGGCGGCTGCTTGCCACACAACCCATGAAATCATGGCTTTATTTCAAGAACAATTCGGTGAACAGTTAATTTCACGCTTCGGACTAGTGATTTGGCCACGTAGATCATGTGATATCACATCTTTAGACTTTTTCCTTTGGGGCTACGTAAAGTCCAAAGTCTATATGGATAAGCCGGTTACGATCGAGGAATTAGATGCGTTATCGATTATTTGAACTTCAAATTGTTCCAACCTGGTTAAAAAGTAAAAGAAACATCTGTAACGGTTCAAAATTATTAATTTTTTTATTTTTTGTTTTGCTATCTCGCGCACTATATCTTTACTATAAAATGCTTGTTTGCGCACTGTGACTGGTTGGTGATTATGGTGAAAACAAGTATGAAGGTGACAGGAGGTGGAAAAAAAAACAAAACAAAATGTTAGGTATATAAAGCGATGTCGCTGGTCAGATGGAGGAAAAAGAAAAAAGAGAAAAAAGAAGAACATAAAAGAGAAAAATATTAAATTAGTATTTATGCTAGTAGTAATTGTACAAAAAAAAACATAAAAATTGTGTTTTTGTGAATTATTATGATTTAAGAAAATAAAAGAAAAGTTTTGTTCTGACAACAGAGTGTAGTTCTGAAAAAAATATAACCTAAATTGTACACTGGAAACATTGGGAATTAAAAGAGGAAAAAAACACAAGATCAGCTATAAAAGCCTGATAGTTGTAAAAGAAAAAATTTTGTGAAACATAAAAATAAAAAGCACTAACATTGTGAAGTTTTTTAAAACGGCTATATGAGTCAAAGAGTTTCGTACGAAATTATAAATAAAAGTCGGCCATTGAGACTAGTAGTTACGGCTTAATAATGGGTTTTTATGAAGCACCCATTAACGATATATATATATATATATATATATATATATATATATATATATATATATATATATATATATATATATATATATATATATATATATGCAGAGCTGGGAATATTACTTCCGTGAGAAAATAAATAAATTAGCTTACGGCACGACAAGGAGGGAAAAAAAGAAAAAGACGACCACACTGATAGGCAATCTCACCGATAGACGACCTCACCGGAAACAGCTCTTTTTCGATTGGGGAATTATTGTATGGTTAAGTTTTTTTGTATATTATTTTTTTTGTTTTTGTGATTGTATCTTGGCATATAAGATGCCTTAAGTTAATTTAGAAGGAGCAGAGAAATAGTTGTTGGTTGGTGTCTAATGATATAAATTTTGGTATTTTTTAGTGTGCACATGATTCTAGTGGATTGTGCCGTAGATATCAATGGGTATGGTGAGGCAACCCTCCCCGCGAGGCTCCCGGTTGTAGAAAAAAACAAGCATGTTCACCCATATCCCTTGAAAAATGGTCTACGTTACACATCCCTAATTGACAGTTTTACAAATTTGTGGAGCGAGAAAGTCCATTATTTGATTGCGCGTTACTAAAATGTGACATAGTAAATATCGATAAACAGTTTTTAAGGATTTGTGATATCCATTTTGAGACAAATACAAGGCAAGTTAAGGATAAAAAATAATGCCATTCCCGAATTAAACCTACAACATATTCAAAAAGATTTGATCAGAGAAGTGTTTAAAAATATCAACATATAAAAACAGAATCTTCAAAATTTTTTTTTTATTTTTTATTTTTTTATTTTAAATAAATTGACTTTATTTATTTTATTTTATTACAATCTAGTCTCCTGGACTAACGAGCAATTTGTTTCTGACTTGATTTACTAAGATAATTATATCTATGACTCCACCCATTGGCGTTTCACAGTTTCTGGTAAGTTGTTGTTTATACCACATCGTTATTGTGGATTTCTCTATATTCACATGTTGCTGGAGTCTTTCTTCGTGTTTCCTTGCATTTTTTTTTAATTTCAATTGAAACGGGGTCCACTTTAAGGTCTCTCACTATTCCTGACGTACCATGGTGCATCGACGATGTTCCTTAGTACCCTGTTCTGAAACCTTTGAATGATATTGATGTTGCTGGGTTTTGTACAACCCCAGAGTTCATACCATAAGTCCATATTGGTTTCAGTATTTGCTTATAAAGTAGCAGCTTATTGTATGATGATAAAGAAGAGTGTCTGCCTATCAGCCAATGCATTTTTCTATATTTCAGTTTTAGTTCTTCATTTTTTTTTTGATGTGGACCTTCCATCTAAGTTTAGCATCCAGGGTCATGTCTAGATACTAAGCTGTGTTCGTATACGGTATTATTTCTCGATTATTTTTTTTTTTTTTTTTTTTTTAAACAAATATATCCATGTATTTCTAACATTTTTATACAAAATTTTGTTTTAATTACATGAGTGTTTTTTTTTTAAGTTTGTATTTTAGATGTTGGACATTCTGACAGGCCTTCCATAAAATAATTATATATAATAAATTTTGAACCACTGTCCCTAAAAAAAATATCGATGTGAAGCTAGCACGAAAAGTTAGCACGATTATTTTAAAATTGTACATAAGGTAATACTTTTATCAAAGAATTAAACCAATATTTATAGTTTATGGCATAAACAATTTAATCAAATTAAATTGTTGGCAAATAATTAAAAAAATTTAAAGCTTTTTGATGTTTATTATCAAACTTTACTAATTCAATTAAAAGTTTAAATAATTTGTTTAATCATAATAATTAAATATGCATTTAATTCTGTGTACTAAAAAATTTTGGTTGGAGTATTAGATAGGGATAGCACGAAAAAAAAAATCATAAAGATAATAAATGGAAATTAAAACTATTAAAAAAACAGAACAGCAATATGCGATTTGCATAATTTTTACAAACGATTCACTAACGAGCACTAAAATACGTTTTAATTGTAATTTATAAAAAATAAAATATAAATACTTATATCCAAATTAACAAAATTGATAAGCATTAACAAAATTTTAGTAAAAACCTAATGACTAACGATTCGCGCTGGACCCTTCCAAACATTTGTCCGGTATGAAATCAGTTTTATATGAGAGTAGAATCTACATCAAACTTATCACAAAAATATCAAAATATTCGTATGGGCAGAGAGGAGTACTAAAACTTCGTGCTAGACCCTTCCAATCATTTGTCGGATATGAAATCAAATTTATATCCGACAAATGATTGGAAGGGTCTAACACGAAGTGTTAGAACTCCTCTCTGGCCCATACGAATATTTTGATATATTTGTGATAAGTTCGCTATAGATTCTACTTTCTTATCAAACCAATTTCATTTATTTCTTATCAAACCAATTCCATTTAAACGTAATTTTCTTTTTTTTCGTGCTAACTTTTTATTTTCATATGTTATTTGAAGTATTTTTCGTGCTAGTTTGTACTAAAAATTGGTTATTCAAGATCCACACCATTAGTGTTACCATAGTTTTTTTTCGTGCTAACTTTTCGTGCTAGCTTCACAGACATATATTACGAAAAAATGCTATAAAAATTTATGACAATATTAACTCAAATGTTGAGCTTAAAAACTACGTATAAAAAAGGAAATTCATTCATACACACAATCACGCCTGTACACATTCACACACCCACATGCATTCTTTTAAAAATAACAAATTTTTAAAAATTAATTCATAACATGTTATAGCAAAAATATTTAATAAGAAATCAAAAAGGATTGATTTTAAACAATATATGTATATAAATATGTAAATGGAATTTTTAAATAAAAAAAAAGTGTTATTGCTGCTGCTACTGGTTGTTATCAATATCGTGAAGCCACCAATACTTTTCACATCTCTGCTCGAATTCGTCGTCTTTAATTTGGAATGATGTATCGCAACGTATGTGTTCATCTGGATTCGAGAATTTTTCTTCATCGGACCATTTCTCGTTGGGTCGCCTTGCCACATGGTAAATGAGTGGAATCGCCTCACGATTTTGGATGTAACCCAAACGGTCTAAGTGAATAAATAAATTTGGTCCTGGTACCGTTTCTTTCGTCGCGTATAATTTTGTTAATTATATCCATAACATGGATATTTTATAGGAGATAGCGGTTATCCACTAGAACCATGGATCTTGACTCCATATAGAGCGGCCTGTGAGGATTCACCAGAGTCAAGATACAACACCCATCTTTCAAAGACCAGAAATACAATAGAAAGGTGTATTGGACTATTAAAAGGAAGATTCCGGTGTCTTTTAGCTGCAAGGGAATTACATTATAGTCCCGAAAAAGTATGTCTTATTGTCAACGTTTGCAGCATGCTTCATAATATTTGCATCTATTTTAATATTAACTGCGACGAGGCACTAGAATACGATGGGGCAGAAGATAATATAGAAACCATGGTAGAAAATATTAATATGGATGCAAATGTAAATGAAGCTAGTAGAACTAGAAATCGAATAAGAGACATTTTCTAAGTTAAATATTTCATTGTATTATGTCATTTAAACTATAATATTATATACTAAATTTATTAAAACTAAAACAAAATAAAAATAAAACTTCAAAAATATACTGTTTAAATTATTTCAGGTCACAGATATTTTATCACAAAATCGGTAGTCCATCATCTCCTTATTCGTCGCATAATGTTATCACAGTTACATTAATTCACAACCTCATCTTCTCCTTCTCTAACTCAAAGCACTGGCGCTTTAATTCCAGCTTCGCTTCTGTCAATTTTAAATCTGTAAGATAATTTTGATGGTTTCTTAAATCTTTTTCTTTTAAATATTTAAATTTAGCATCTTCCAGCTCAAATAATTTTTTCTGGTATCTTAAATTGTCCTTAGTAATATTGTACATTTTATCAAATTTTTTTTCCATGTTTTTATAAAAATGTTCCTGTATATTAATTTGCCTTTCAATTAAAGATTTTTTCGTCATGTTTCGTCTTGGTCGTAATGGCTGAACTTCAGGATTATTTAAATGCGTTGAAACGGTTGGTTCAACAATATCATCCGTTGTAGGTAAAATATTATCCATATTTATTTCTACTTCATGGCTTTCCAACTCAATACTCGTACAAAATTCGCGAGGTGCACCAAATGATGGCTGCTGAACTCCGTCCACACATTTATCAATATTCAAAAGGTCAATTACTATTTCTTCTAGTTCATTAAAGTAATAGACATTACTTGGTCCACCACCTGTACCTGTTTTAATAGTTTTATTTTTAGTTGATTTTGCCCTAATTTTATATTTCCAGTCATTCCACACCTTGTCAACAAATAAAAATATTAAAAATAAATTAATATAATTGATATATATATATATATATATATATATATATATATATATATATATATATATATATATATATATATATATATATAGATATGTATATATATAAATATATGTATATATATATATATATATATATATATATATATATATATATATATATATATATATATATATATATATATAAATAGAATATACATTACTTACTTTTCTCCAGCCCTTTGAAAATCATTAGTAGGTGGACCGGCCGAATTTAAATTTATTGTAACACCTTCCCATAAATCATTTGATTCTTTTCTTCCATCCGCTGTGTCTTTTTTTCCTGTCGCAATTGATGGATTATTTTTCAAAAAATCCAATAAAATAGCAAATTGCTGAGATTTCGTATGTTGCTGTCTCGCTGTGGCCCTAAATATTAAATTACCAATCTTTGAAAATATTATTTATTTTAATTTATGTAACTTACATATTGAATGATAATCGTTTATAAACGATGTAAAAAAGAAGCCGATAGAATAACGATGTCAATCGATAACAAGCGATCACGTTTCCAATAGTACAATTTATTTTATTCAAACGTCAAATTTTCGTTAACGTTTTTAATGGTCGAAAGCAATAGTATAAAAAAATTGGTTGCGCTCAATTAACGAAAACGTTCGAAAGCAATAGTAGACCCTCAGATTTCGGTTATAATCGAATTTGGCAGGTGTTTAAAGATGCAATTTGGAATTAGGTCAGGTCCAAACGATTTTTTGTTATTGGCTAAATTTAGAATACAAGTAAGTTAATCGATGGTGACGAAATAATTTTGATCGCCTCGCGGTTGCTGTGGAGCATACGGTCGATTCGTGGCCGAAAATTGCGATTTTGTACAATGTGCCGCCTTATCGTCTTTATGTTTACGAATGATCGGTCCAATTAGATTTTAATTACGTGTTCCTGCTCCTGATTGATTAAATTTGGATATTGTTGCGTGTGTTCCTGAATATGATGGCCGAGAATATTTAAGTTAATAATTTCGTCAAAAATTTGAAATTTACCGTCGTTGATTTTATGAATTTGGCTCCAGTCGATTGCTAAACTACTGTATTTGTTTTTATCCGAAACGTTTATTTCCAAAGATTTAATGTTTGTGGAATTTTGACTTTTGGATTTTGAAATTTTTTTAAGTTCTGACCACATTTTTGCGCCGGGCCGAATCCCTTTCATAACATCTGTCCAGTATTTTTCGATTTGCATCTTCACGTTTTGTTCAATCGTTTTAGTGTTTTTATTTTCGTTATCAAAAAAGATTTATGTTTGTAGAGTTTACAGAAACCATATTATTGAAACGACGTTTTTTTGGAGAATTTTGTTTTATGTTGGCCAAAATTAATTGTGAAAGTTGTTTGATATATGTGTTGCACTCTTTGTCTGATTAATTTCGGTCTGAAGGAATTAAATTTGGATCGTCGTCATTTTTCGAAACTTGTAGAGCTGATGTCCGATGAGCTTCGTCTAAATTTTGCGTTCATTTCTGCCAATCCATTCCGGTAAAATTATATCTGATGTGTTGTTTGTCGTCATCGTCTTCATCAATTTTGTTTGTATCTCGTTCGATTTCGCCCACTCCTTGTACCACAATCTCAATTGCCCGGTGATCACTGTCGCAATGATGAGATGGAATTTCTTGATTTAAATTTTGTTTAATTTTGGCGTACGTCAACTATGGCCAAATCTAGGAAATTACCGGAACGGATCATCGTTGGTTTGTCACTTCGAAATATTTTGGCACGATACTCAATGGCGTGGTCGTTCATCCACCTATTTAGTCGATTTCCTCTCGAATTGTTCACCGAATTTCCTCAATTCACGTGGCGTGCATTCAAATCGCCTGCTAATATATAAAAATGGTTCGGGTTGCTCAAATTTAGTTTGCTAAAAATTTTGTTCCATTCTTCCAGAAAATGTTCATCCGAAATATGTGATGCATTGCCCGTACAATAAATTGAAATATGGTAAATTTTATTGGCCGTAAATTTAATGTTAAGTCGAATGATGGCAATTTCAATCCCCTGCCGATTGCTAACTGTCTGCGGTTCGATAGTTTTGTATTTTAAACCCGATTTTATTAGTATGGCGGTACTCCCCCCCTTGTTTAGTGTTGATGCGGTCGCGTCGTGTTATGTCGTAATTTTTAAATTCCAGTTTAAGTTTTTCATTTAATTTAGTTTCGTTGATCAAAAGGCAGTCCGGATGATGATTGTTCAAAAATTTTAACAGATTTAATCTGCGTTGAATGCTAACAATCGAATTAACGTTCAACGAGATAATTTTGAATTTTGTTGAATTTTGCCGAAAATGTTGATTACGTGATTTGGTTGGATTTTGACGATTTATAACTGTCCAATGGTTTGTAATAGTTGCGAAATCTGTTCACCCTGTTGCTCCATTATTTTAGCCATTTTGTCAAAGCGTGTCGTTAAATTTTGTATGATGAGGTCGCTGTTCTGTTGCTTTTGCATCTGCTGCTGTTGTTGTTGTTGTTGTTGTTGTGGGGCGGGTCCACCTCTCATCATTTCCGCAAATGTTCCGTTTTCTTTTGAAACTTTAGTCGAAGTAAACATTTTTGGAACTGCTTTGGCTGTCGTCTGTTGCCTCTTTCTTTCCTCAATCCTGTTTTTTATGCGTACCAGCATCGATTGATAGATTGGACATCCCTTGTAGGACGCAGGATGACCCGTTTTTTTGCAATTGATACAGAAGATTTTTTCTTTTGACATTTCGTCATTGATTGAGCATTTACCAGGCTCATGCATGTTACAGCATTTCACACAACGAAATTCCAAACTACAATTTGTGGCGGTATGGCCGAACCGCTGGTAATTTTTACATTGCATTATTTCGTTAGATTTATTTAAATTTTGCCAAACGATTTTTTGATGATTTAAATGTTTGATATTATAAACTAAATTTAGCGGGGCTTCCGGATTAAATTGCCCAATGTATAGAGGTAGTAGTTTTTTAACTGTTCAGGTTTTCTTTGGACGCATTTGTATAATTTTGACAATTCGAATTTGTTTATTTGTTGCCTCAATGTCTGTTTTTAAATCAGTTACGTCCTCGTTTTCTGTTAATCCACGTAGAGCTAATGATTTATTTTTTAGTTCTTTAGACGTATACGTATAAAAAAAGAGTTAAAATTTTCTAGGGTGTCTGTCGTAACTATGTGTTTATTTGTATTTATGCGTTTTATTTCGAAATTTTCGATTTTTATACCTTTTGCTAGGGCTACTGTATTTTTAATGTCCAGACCAAAAATATGTAAGGGTGGTGGACGTTTTTGATTTTTTGATTTTGTCGTTGATGTATCAGCCGTTGTTGTTGCCGCTACTGCTGTTGTTGCATTATTTTTATTTTTAATTGTATTATTGTTATTACTATTAGTGTTATTGTTATTATTTACGGTGAAGTTTTTTCTCGCTGCGTTATTATTATTTTTATTAGTATCATAGTCAGTCTATTGTTATAAGGTTTGTTGTGAAATTGTATTTATAATAAATCACAACGCTACGCGAAATTGAAGCGAACTAACACCACATTTTTTTTTAAATACGGATTAAATAGTCGATTGCTATAATTGTCATAGTCATTCAGTAAAAATTAAGTAATCAAGTGGTAAAGTGTAATCGTTGTTGTTTCTAATTAGTAAATGTATAATTAGTGTACATTTTTTAGAGTAGATTGTGTCTTGTGTATACTATAATATTGTCTTAGTAAATGCGAAAAAATCTCGAAAATAATTTTAAAATGGAACGGTCAGAAGATAAATAGTTATTGCTTGTATTTAACTATAACTTACTTATTGGTTTTATTTAAAAGGTTTTTAATTCGATGTAAGAAATAATGATTTAAATAATACAAAATCATCATCAACCGCCATTTCTCGTGCCACGATATCGCCGCCGCCAACCAAAAAATCTCGACAACCGGTACCAGAATATATACCAGTTAAGCTAACTAAATAAGTAATTATTTTAAATAATTCATTTTTAAAGGAAAGTTATTTACTGCTTTTAAACTTTGTTTAAATTGCAATATAAATCCCAATTCCTGTTATATCAAAAGTTTCACTTGACTTAACCTCAAAGCGGCCAACTCAAAGTGCAAAAATATTGTCTGAAAATTAGGAATGTATACAAAACTCGGATAATAATATAATTGAAGTACATGAAGTACATATTCCTAATGTAAGTGGCCATAGTGACATAGATTGTAGAGCACCAAATAAAAAATAAAAAACACGAAAACAACTATATATGCCAATTTGGGCCACGAAGATTAGTTGGGTTGAAAAAAAAACTTGACGATCCAGAATTATATGTAACAGGATGTATCTACCATTCGTTACATTTGTGTTCATCGGCGGCAGCTAAAATGGTTCCACAAAAAATTAAAATTTTAGCAAAAAATATATATACTAATTTTTTCCACATAGTCCAAAACATCAAATCGAATATAAATAATTTCAGGAGTATTTTAATGTTAATAATCATAATATTTTAAGAAGTGCTTCGACCAGGTGGCTTTCTTTTGAAAATGTGGTCTTACGATTGTTAGAACAATGGGTCCCATTAAAGGATTATTTTTTAGTTAACGATTTTGAAGCCGATTCGAATTTGGTACAAAATATTTCAAATGAAATGAACGATGAGAATAAAAATTATTTACATTTTTTGGCATATATCTTAAATATTACAAATAAAATAAATATTGGATACCAGTCGGAGGGGCCTACAATTTATTTGTTATTGCCAAAAATAAAATTGTATTATAAAACTATTCTGTCAAATTTCATTAAACCTAATTTTATTAGCGATAGCCTATTAGGTTCCATAAATTTTTCAAACGACGAAAGCTTGCTAGAATACAACCAAATATATATCAGGGCCAAAGCTGATTTATTAATCAAACAGGGAACGTTATCGCCTAATACAATACAAAGCTTGAAACATAACTACCTTGAATATTTTAAGAACTGTGCAGACAAAGTAAGGAACGTATTAGTTTTGAGGATGATGTATTGGTTGCTGTACAAGCCCTAAATCAAAAACAAAAGGTTCCTACTCTCACAAAATTAATTAAAAGATTTCCTAACCTCATTGAAGAAGAGCTGATCAGAAGAGCAGTTGGATGAAGAATGGAGTCTGTTTTTGCATCAGGAGTATGAAAAATGTAATTTAGACTTTGAAGAGTTTTGGGCCGAAATTTTTAAATTAAAAAATGCACTGGGCGATAAAATGTTTCCAAATTTATTAAATTTTATAGGAATAATCATAAGTTTACCGCACAGTAGTGCAACGGCGGAACATGTATTTTTGCAGGTAGCATTAATAAAAAATAAACAGAGGAACTCTTTATTGACATGTTCGGTTAATTCACTCCTTATGGCAAAGGAGATATTAAAACGAACTGACGCAAGTTAATCAAACTTCTCCTTTATGTAACTTATTTAAATTTTTGCCAATGTTCTGTATGTGTACTCGCTTTTGACACAAAATACTCCCCTGTAAATGTGAAAAGTACTCTTTTTAGAAATTTCCAAACCACAGCACTGGTTAGTACCTCTCATTTTTGCTTTCTTTATGAAATGTACGCAGTAATCCATCGCAAAGCGTGGTTGCTTCTATTGGCGAATTCCTAAACACATAACAAGGAATTTTGTTCAACAGGAAAATAATTGTACATACATTATGCACGAATTCCTTAAATACCTAAATAAAAAAAAATATGTTCGTTTGTTAATCTTTTATTCTTAAAAAAAACTGTGCAATGTGAAATAAAAACGCGTAGATTTAACCGCACAATGTGAGCGATTCCTGTAAATGATATAAATAACAAAATATTGTATGTAATTTCCATCCAACTTATTACCAAAGAAAATATACTATATCAGAAGTGAAAACACAAACAAAATAGTACGGACAACAATATTTTTTTCTGCAAAATATTTTTTTAAATCCATCTAGTGATTAACTTTAATTTAATTTATATAAAGTTATAATAAAGCTTGAATGTGTTTTTTTTATGGAATTTGTTTTATTGTCATTCGTTTTTCTTCACAGTCACATGCATATAAAATATACTTTATTTATACAAAAACACCAACACAAATGTGTTTTCGGTTGTTTTTCGTTATTTCTTGTGCGATCGCCGATCGCATGCTATTTTTTTTTAATTTTGTTTTTTTCTGTTATTCTACGAATACATGTACATATGTAGTTACATAATTTAACAAGAACAAAATATTATCTTTTCAAAATAGGCGATGCGCTTAAAATCGTATTCTATTGTTATTTAAATTCATATACATGTATAGCAATTTTTTATATTTCTCCAATTTGAAAATTTAGATGAACAATTTTCTGATTCAGACACATAATTTTCTTTTACCGAAAATAATGAACTTTTTCTTTACACGGTGTAAAGTACAAAACTCCATTGCGTCTTGGTTTCTAAAAACAGTGATCATGTATTTTGTTTTGAAGTCCAATTACACTGACAGTCGTTGGACCGACAGTACAAGATGTTGTCCTGAGGTGTTCCACTTTTACGAAATATAAATTCTAGCATGAGATTAAAAAGTATCAGGGACAACATTTTCTTGCCAGAGCTAATTATAAAAACTCCTGATAGCTTGTTTTCAAGTTTGACACAACATTGTGACTGCATTGCTGTCATTTACATAAATGCACATATTTGTCAGGTATTCCCAGATAATGCAAAGCAAACCATAAGCTATCCCTTACGAAGTACAAAGTACTGATGTACAAAGTACATCAGTCTTTGCCCTATTATCAGTCGTTAGTTCGTGTTGGGCGTAAGGACCTATTTTTCCACATAAGTCCTGTTTTTTGCCAGATCTAGCATTTTTTTGTGTATATTTATGTCATCTGTTAAGGGGCCGAAGCACAAGAAACTCTCTCGTGGTTACTTTTTAACGTCGTACCTTTTGCCGTCACCAGCTAAATCGAGGTCGCACGAATACAGGTTTGCTTTGAATACCATCTGCACATTTCATTGCTTCAGCCAGCCTGTCCTGGCATGGACGATGGTTCGGCCCATGGAATCTGCACTTCAACAGGGGATCATAGTCGTGTTCATCGTCATCACCGATTGAAATCAGATTATAAAAAATCCCTTTTGCAACCCTCTCCTGTTGGTATTCGAACCCGGTACCTCCCGACCCAAACACTGCAGCTTTAACCATTGCACCGTTTGCTCGGTAAACACTAGCATTTAAGACACCAACCACAATTTTGGATCCCATTACATTATTCAAATTATTGTAAAATCAATTTTTATCTTTGGGTGGCTTACATCAATGGGCGCATGAGCACAAATGATTGACAGGTTGGCTAACTGCATGCGTAAACGTAGCTTATCACGACTGTACACACCATTATCAACTGCTTTGAAATGAAAATCAGCCTATTTCACCTGGGGCTCAAAAGAAACCAATACCAAGATTGCCGAGGTCATCTCCACTATAAAGCAATGTATATTGGGATCTATAGTCTCCACATTTTCTCGAGTTTCTTGGAAAGTAACGAATTCCAAGTGATACTCTTTCATGACTGATATATAGCTAAAAGACGCGCCTGGTTTTCTTAGCAACTGCACTTTTGACATACCGATCTTAAGATGCGTGTCCGTTAACATAAGTGGGATTCAAATTAAATTTTGGCGGTGTCCACATTTCTTTTTGTTGATTATTTTAACAGTAAAGTTTTTTACGGAAGCGGGTAGTCAGCCCAGCGAGCCAACTTTTGTTTAGTCGCCTCTTACGACAAGCAAAAGGTGATAGATGTGGTGGCCTTTTAAGGATAGCATGCTCGTTTAGGAGTCTTTCACGAAGCATGGTAGTGCCCTGCTAATCACAGGATTTTCCATGCTTCGTAAAAGACTTCTAAACAAGCATGCAGTCCTTAGATCTCTACCACAGCATCCTTGGCTTGTCGTAGGAGGTGACTAAACAAAGGTTGGTCACTAGGCTGACTACCCACATGTGTCTGAAAAAGGTTTGCTAAAATTTGAAAAGATGAAAATTTCCGTAAAGAACAGGAGCTCATTGATATTACGAAACACTTCGGACTCTTTTTGGTTCAGATCAATTTGTACCTTTTTAAATTGCGACACTGCGAGATCTGAGCATCTTCTTCTTTCGTTAAGTTGGTTAATGGCTTAGCTGTGAGAGCGAAATTGCGGATGACCTGCCGTTAACACGATGCCGTTTCCAGGAAGGATTTGAAAACTTTCAAATTCTCAGGTGCCTTGATGCGTTGAATATAACTTTGATCCGGTTTGATGCCCTTAGTAGTTATAACGTAGCCCAAAAATTCCATTTTCATTTCTAAGAACTCCGTTTTGTCTATATATTCACAAGCAAGTTGGCTTCTTGAAGTTTTGAAAAAAATTTCCCGACACAAATTAGATGTTCCTCCCCGTTTCTCGATCATCCACTGCAAGATTGCGGCTGCATTCTTAAAGCCGAATAGAAGCCGCATAGGAATTCATATTTCCCATTCACGGTGGATAAATAATAATTCGTGATGTCAGTCTCCTTCAGTTGAATCTGATGAAATCCGGGAGTTAGGTCGATGGTGGTAAACAACCTGGAGTAAACTAAATTTAACCTCTTGAAGTCTACTACCATTCGATATTTTTTCGTTTGCGGGGCATCCATTTTCTTTTCTACAACCCTAATGTACAGCAATAGATTTTCTTTGGAAAGAAGTTTGAAACTTTAAAATGTGTCAAGAAATGAAAGCAATTTAAAAGCTCTACTTGATGATACCACCAATATGAAAGATGCTATGAATCAAACTAATTTCGCAGAACTGTTCAAATTACAAAGCTATGCCAATTAAACATAAAAAATTACTAAGAAGGAACAAACTCTTATAATATTACTCAGAAATAATATCACCATCCTGTCACCGGTTTTTAAGTGAACGATTCTAATTTTTATTCTGAGTAAAAACTGATAACTATAATTATAGCAACAATTCTGCAATAGCTCGCATGAAGCGTTATCAAACATTTTGAAAACCTTTCGAGTGTTATACAGCTCAAATGATTTTTCGATAGATTATAAAATTTTTAAAAATTACACCATTTTCTGCCAAAACCGAAAACTTACAAAATCTCAATTCTAAATGTCAGCTATTTAATGATCTTCTATTTACCTTCCCTAAATGTATACTTTGTGATCATTATAGAAAATTTCTTCACTTGTTGTATTCTTCAACAAAGAAAAAACAAATTATTGATTTATTATTGGTTCCAAATTTTTAGGCCTCCAAACGAGGGGAGATGTTATCTGATTACAATTTGTCCGATACAACCAATTGATGCAATGATAATAACTAAAAATCCCTTGCAACGGAAATTAAAAAAAAAAACTTTTATTTAGGTGACTTCCCTTATTCGTTGAACCAAACAATTCTACAAATCAGTAACAATTTAAATTTAACTGCACCCATTTCATTGTCAAGTAGTGACATCATCTGCGTTAAATTCCACAACTCATTAAATGGTTATCAAAATTGATTGGAATATTTGATAAAGCTTAAAAATTAAAATGCCGAACTATTTTGATGGTTTTATAGCAGAATTTAATGTGTATATATATATATATATATATATATATATATATATATATATATATATATATATATATATATATATATATATATATATATATATATATATATATATATATATATAAAATTGAACCTTACCTATATAATCTAATCGCGATTATACAACGAAACTCATCATTACTACCATAAATAGTACGCAAACTTGTGTATTGGCAGAATTTAAATTTCGTAGGCTTTTTTTTTTGGTGTTGCTGTAAAAATCGAACATTTACAGTAATAATTTAATTATAATTATCAAAACAATCATGTTTAACATTTCCGACGATAAAATAAAACTGCATACACCAACAAAATAGACAATAGAGCATGGCGAATATTGGAAGTTTGTGTCAAGTGCCCCAAAAAATGTACAAAGTATGTGTTCGTTATAAAATTGACTGATAAAATTAATTTCATTATCTATTCTATTAAATTGCTTATAAATAGACTGGTTCTGATCGAGCAACGCTCATTTTTATGTGAAACGCTTGTAAAAGTTTACGAATCTATCAAAAGAAAAAATTCATCCTAAATTAAAATGAAAATAACTGTGACATTAGTGTTATTGGCTTTGGCCAGCACCGGTAAGAAAAAAAAACACTATGGATTACTCAATAAACTATGAAACGGATTTTATTTGTGAAATGTGTGTGATTATGTGAATGAAATCGGGTGTTTAACTCGTCATTGGCAAAAAATATTTTAAATACAATAACGGCCTAAATGCCATATATAGTTTACAATTTATATATTATGAATAATTAGTGATTAAATAAGTTTAGTGAATTAATTTATAAGAAAAATATTAAAACGGTTACGACTAAAGTAATCAAATAAAAAGTTGAAAGTTTATTTTTTAAATATTCCAAACACCATTGTGCGAAATTATTAAAACTTGAATTCTGTACTAATTTAGTGTTTATCATAATTTTTTTTTTTTTTTGTTTTCAGCATACTCTCAATTAACGTGTTACGTTTGCGAAGATTGCGAAGATATTGACGTTTCAACTGCAAAAAAAGAAGTATGTGGAGAAACAGATAATACAATCACACCAACAACAATTCCAACAACAACGCCAACAACAACCCCAACAACAACTCCAACAACAACTCCAACTACAACCGATACAACAACACCAACAACAACTCCAACAACGACTCCAACAACAACCCCAACAACAACTCTAACAACAACGCCAACAACAACGCCAACAACAACTCCAACAACAACTCCAACAACAACGCCAACAACAACACCAACAACAACTCCAACAACAACTCCAACAACAACTCCAACAACAACACCAACAACAACCCCAACAACAACACCAACAACAACTCCAACAACAACTCCAACTACAACGCCAACAACAACTCCAACAACAACTCCAACCACAACTCCAACAACAACACCAACAACTACGCCGACAACAACTCCAACAACGACGCCAACAACAACCCCAACAACAACTCCAACAACAACTCCAACAACAACTCCAACAACAACTCCAACAACTACACCAACAACCACTCCAACAACGACACCAACAACCACTCCAACAACAACACCAACAACAACCCCAACAACAACACCAACAACAACTCCAACAACAACTCCAACAACAACGCCAACAACAACTCCAACAACAACTCCAACAACAACTCCAACAACAACTCCAACAACAACGCCAACAACAACACCAACAACAACTCCAACAACAACTCCAACAACAACTCCAACAACTACACCAACAACCACTCCAACAACAACGCCAACAACAACTCCAACAACAACACCAACAACAACTCCAACAACAACTCCAACAACTACTCCAACAACAACTCCAACAACCACTCCAACAACAACTCCAACAACAACTCCAACAACAACTCCAACAACTACGCCAACAACAACACCAACAACAACTCCAACAACAACTCCAACAACTACTCCAACAACAACTCCAACAACAACTCCAACAACTACTCCAACAACAACTCCAACAACAACTCCAACAACCACTCCAACAACAACTCCAACAACCACTCCAACAACAACTCCAACAACCACTCCAACAACAACTCCAACAACAACCCCAACAACAACTCCAACTACAACCGATACAACAACACCAACAACAACTCCAACAACAACTCCAACAACAACACCTACAACAACTCCAACAACAACTCCAACAACAACTCCCACAACAACTCCAACAACAACACCAACCACAACTCCAACTACAACCGATACAACAACTCCAACAATTGAAAGTGCAAAACAAGTCATTCCAAAAGTATTCAGATTCCGACGCCAAGCGACTGGTAAAGCTGATGATGGCAAACAGTACCGTTGTTACACGGCCGAAATTGAAAAGGACAATCAAATAAAAGTGAACCGTGGTTGCGTTGAATACACAACTAGTGAAAAGGAAACATGCAAAACACTCAACAATGATGATCACGATTGTGAGTTGTGTAACGAAAATGAATGTAATTCTTCCATCACATTGTTAACTTCGGTAACGCTGGTATTAGGAGCGTTACTTGTTAGTTTACGATTAATTTAATTTATGTATAAAATATTAATTTTTTTAATTATGTTCTCAATTAAAATTTAATTTACAAAAAAAATGAAACATCGTTTGTATGTCCTTATAGGGAGGAAAGAGATCAATATAGTCGTTGTTACATTCTATCATACACTGTGTGAATTTACTCTGTTATTGTATTATCTTTAACCGCCAACTGTGCTGGAAACAAGACGTTTAGAAAAAAGTTTCAAGCGTAGTAATGTCTACTGTTAGAGTGGAGCCACTTTAGTTATTGATTTCATCAAACTGGTAAGGGTGTGTCCGGTAGTGGACGTAACTCTAAAATAAATAACTACTGCTTATGCTAATTGGCTACCGTCACAAAAACCATATAACGGCGTTTTTTTTAAATAAAACGTAGTTTGCGGATTTCCCGCGATGGTAATCTTATTCTAAATACTAGTGTGAATCCAGGAATACTTATTGAATTCGATGACACTTATAAAGTTTAAGTGAAGTTTAGCAATGGTTTTGCTAACAAATAATTCGTTGCTCGAATGCAAGACGGCTTTGACTATAATTAAACGAATCATTAATGAAAACTACCATCATAGGTTTGAAGCTGACCAATATATCAACAATAAGATCATGTTCTATATAAAATGTCAAAAGGCTTAACCGACATTTCTGGAATTATCAGGTCGATCCAAATACTAATATAGCCGACCCAAAAACCCATTCGAAGTCAAATTGAGCGGAGAAGGGTGCAAAACATATGGGAGTTAGCTACAAAGCACACCCACAAAATGTTGTTTAATGATGTATTTTGACACAATCAGGAGTTCAAAATACTACAAAAATCAAGATCAAACGGTCATATATTCCACACTCCGAATATCTACAGCAGTGGTGCGAAAAATCTGGCCAATAACCCGTGTATTTTTTTCGTTACTAATATAATTTCAATATATAGATCATGTCGGACTGTCAAGAATATACTATAAACGAAAATGCTGCCATCTTATGGAAAGTGGTATGTTTTACACGTATACCCTAATGCATTGATTATGCCGCTAGATGTCAGTCAAAGTGTCTAAAATATAAACAATATATTTGTCATTATCGTATGCGAATAATTCAAATTGTACATAAATACACTGTTGGAATTATCTCGAAAAACAACAAATTAAAAATAAGAAAAAAATCATGGCCGACTATCATTTTATTCAAACAATCTGTTGCTTTAAAATTTTACATTTGTTTTGGTAAGTTTATTGTTTTTGCTTTCTTATTTTGAGCTATTTTGTAATTATTGTTGATTTGTAATAGTTTATGTTTTCCGTTTGAAACGAAATGTTTTTAGGAACAATATAAAAAAAATCTGACAATGATTGGTAGTGTACACTTTGATCGTGCTGCCTCTTTCGGAAAACATAGCATACTACATTCTTTGATCGTGACGCCTCTTTCGGAAAACATGATCTATAACGCATACTAAGACTGTGTCCGAAACCCGTAATAAACATTTCTAAATAAAAAATGTTGACATTTATTTGAAAATATTAAAATATTCCCCTACATTCACAAATTTTAATTGCTACGATTCAATGGGACAAATTTGCTACTTGGAAATACTTGCTAGATAACCAAAGGAACCACACACAATTATGACAGAAGTAAAACATAACCTATATTTTATATTATTTAGTGTATTTTTTTGTTTTTGCTGTGTTAAAGAAAGGCTTATACAACATACACATAAGTATTTGGACGGATGTAGTCTTCGTCTGGTTTGACGAGTGAATTGATTAATCGTGCTAGTATATCCGCATGTCCAAAATTAGTTGTAGTTTATGTTCGACTATTTGACTACAACTATCCTCGGCCTTCGTGAGAGTGCGCGAAGCGTGACTGATGGCTTTCACTGTTCCGTTTGGGAATTTGTGAAGAATACATGCGCCGATGCCGTAGTACTACTTGCAACCGCCGCAACTATTATATCCAAGTTGGGGTTGTAATCTTTGAGCATCAAATACAATTTTAGAATATCTTTGAATGGGGAACCGCTCAGAACTGGATATTTTAAAACTGGATATTTCAAAACAAGATATTTCGCCATGTGATTTAAACTTAAAATGATTTTTTTAGGAAAGTTCTGGGATATGGCCAATTAGAGAGGAACTCGGCGAGTTTTTAACCGATTTTGATGAAATTCGATATGTAGGATGAAAATGGGATTTAAAAATGATTTGTTGGGAAAGTTCGTTTTTTTTTAAATTGGTTTCGAATTAGAGTTTGCCTTTTCTGTTGAAATAGGTAATTTAGACTTAGGTTGTGATGCAAAATGTTGCAGCGATTTAAATTAATTTCAATGACAAATGACTTTTCCGCTCGAGTAATAACCAAATGTGGACCATTCTCACAGAATTGGTTCTAAGAAACACGTGAGAACACGAATTCAAATCTTTGTGATGAAAATTTTTTCAGAGCATTAATTTTTTCGTTAAAATGATGTTTTAAAGATTTCACGAAGTCAGATTGTGGAGTTTTGCTTAAATCATTATCGAAAAACTGATCAGGAACTCGAAAAAAAGGTCCGAATACTAATTCAGCTGAAGTGACTTGTAGCTCTTCGCTATAAATAGCCCTTAGGCCAAGCATAATTGACGGAAGAATTCTAGTCCAATATGTGCGATTATGACAAATAATGGCAGATTTAATCGATCATGCCATTACATTTTGGGTTATAAGCAGTTGTTATTTTTCTCTCGAACCCAAGTAATTTAGATAATTCTGAAAAAGTTGAGACTCGAATTGACCTCCCTGGTCTGTTACAATAAACACTGGAACACCGAAACGACCATAGCAGCAGAAATATCTGTGACTGGAATCGCCTCGGTCCAACGTGTATATCGATCAATCATCGTAACACAATATCGCTGATCTGCAGAAACCGGTTGCGGGCCAATGATGTCGAGATGGATTTCCGAAAAACGATGAGAAGTTAATTTAAACGCGCTAAGAGGTGATTTTGTATGTCTATGGTTATTTTAGATTTTTGACAAGCTATACAATTTTGAGCCATAATTTTTGCAACTTTCTTAATTGAAGGCCAAATAACATTTTTAGTTAAAATTTTAACGGATACTTTAACGCCTGGATGAGATAAATTATGAAATGATTCAAAAACTATTTTTCTAAAATTTTGAGAGATAAATGGTCTTGAGGTAGCTGTCGAAACATCACACATTATCAACGCCAGAAATATGGTGTATATCAGTTGTGAACTGGCTGATAAAATCCAGATGTCTAAACCGGCGAGGTGAGGCTTTTTCTAAATTTTGATTGAATGCGAAAACTAATGGTTTCGACCTTCCAAAATATACCGAAAATGTTTGATGCCGGAATATGCTGCGAGTAGCTCTCTATCATATGCACTATAACATTGTTGTGTATCAGTGAGACGCATAGAGGAGAAACTAAGTAGTTGCCAAGAATTTGAAGTTAGTTGTTGTACCACTGCACCAATTGCTGTGTCTGAGGCATCAACCATAATTGCCAAACGAGCAGATGAAGATGGATGTGCCAGACAAGTTTCATTGGATAATTTAGATTTACAATTTTCGAAAGCATGTATTGAAGATTCTGTCCATGTAATTGGAATTTTGCTATTTTTTTTTGTAACCTTTTAGAAAATCGTTTAATGAAATTTGATCGAAAGATGCGTGGGGAATAAACCGACGAAAAGTCGGTTTATTCGAAAAAGAAACGAAAAGTTTAAACGAAAAGTCCTTAAGGTATGGAATTGGTTATTCATCATGTACACAGTTAAAAATCTTCTGTTTAAATGGAATAGAAGCGTTGTATTAAATTTTATACAATACAATATTCTATTATAATTTAATGCAAACCACTGATAAACAATTGTGTAATACAATACTATTAAAAAATAATGATATTGCATTAAATATTTATGTTAAAAATGACTGCAGCGGTAAATCCATTATTTTACTCTTATTTTTACTCAATTTTACTCTCATCGACAGTTTTCATAAGCAAAAAAAAATATAATATGTACTTTTTATATAATATGTATAGGATAGCTATATATTTTTTGTTTCGTTTCTCGATCGGTAAATTTTTATATTCTCGACTTATCCTGAATATTTCATTTATATTTGTGTAGCGTTTAGTGCAGATCCATTTTAAAATGATATTTTTTGTTTTTTTTTTTTTTTTATTTGAATCAAGAGAAAAGTAGAGATATTTAGGTTTGTGATAAAAAATAAAATATAATATGTGGTCAACATGTGGTTAATAAAAATTATTAAACATAGTGATAGCGAGTTTAAATATAAAGATTTCGTAATTTCAGGTAAGTCGCACGTTTAATTTGTTGATTATATAGTTTTTAATATGTAATATTAGAAGTATTAGTTTTTAATATGTAATACTGGAAGTATTAGTTTATACTATACTAAGGTCACATGACAGTTTCTAGTAATTTTATTGGCTTATTTACTTAATAGGATTAGTATTAAAAATTTAATACTTAATATTTAATTAAAAAATAATTTATTAAATAATAATTATAAAAAATTTTGATATTATAGTTCTTACTAAATATACTAACTTAAGTTTTTTTCAAACTTCAATATTTTAGATGACATATCTCATTTTGTGGATTGCGAAGAAACGCTTGTTCCAGCCGATATGTTTATAGGAATAATAAAACAATAAGAACCTACATCGTAAGATGTTATTGATTATATTAATAGAAACAAGTTGCCAACTTATAATAATAATTTGATTAATTTTAATTTTTAATCAAATAAAACAATAAAAATGTATTAAAAACAATGATATCTATTGAAAAATAAAAACCAGTTTTATAAAAATACAATACAATATTGCATTATTTCTTTTAAATAGAGGCTGCATTTGAATATAATGGTTCCATCCATTATACTAATACAATGGTGGCACCATTGAAAGTTAATAGAAACAAAAACACACATTTTAATAGATCTTGTTTTAAAAAAAACTAATGGTGCCTGTATTAAAATCTAATAATTCAAAATTGATATTTTTTAATACAACTTGCATTAAAAAAATGTAATGATTTTCTTCTATTAAAATGTAATAGAAAATTGCGTTGGACTTATATACAATAGAAGTAGTATTGTATTTTCGTAATTTTTTTTTACTGTGTACTTTGATGTTATTTATGGCTCTGTAAACCCCACAGGCTCGCCAAGTTTTATATTTTTTCTTAACGAGATGCAATGGACTTGACCACGCACTGTTACTGGGTAACTCCTTGATATCATTTTTTGAAATACAATTTTGGCGTCCTCCAAATAATCTAGTGGCAATCTACGCGTTTTGCAAGATAATGGTGGCCCACGAGTCTCTATCACATGTGAAATCTCATATTTAACGGGACTCAAACCAAATGTGTCTTTCGTAATTTCGATGAATTTTGAAAGTAAATTTGTAATCTCTGGGTCCAAATTGGATTTATTAATGTTGGATAAAGAATAAAGTTCTAATTTTAAAATAGAACCGGCCAAAAATAGAGAGGTAAACGGATCAATTATCCTTTGCAAATCGACCAAGAGTCCGGTTTTTTTTAGAAAATCTGCATCAATTTAAGTCAAAGTGACATCCGCGATGATAAATTTCCAAACAAAATTTCGTCTTAGGCCAAAATTTAACTTTAAATCGCATTTACCCGAGTTCCGTTAGTCGCGAATAAACTGAATTTTGAATCGATCACTAAATTATTATACCAATTTTGCGGTACATCAGAAACATCGGCTCCGGTATCAATTAAAAACTTGCGTTTTGTACAAATGTCCGTGATTAGAAGACGACTCGAAACTGCTTCATCACTGTTAGTCAGCGTGCCTTTTGCAAGACGATACACATTTTAACACCTTGTCTCCGAATCGCTGATGGTAAAAATACTTTTCTTTATCTAAATTTCTACTATTTGATTACGACCTATTTCTTGAATTTTGCGAGTCTGAACGATTGGAAGAACGGGAACGAGAATTTGTTTTCAAATCAGCCGAAATTTCAGAGAATAAAAAATGTCTGTTTTGTATAAAAATTTTGCATTTAAATCCGTTTCCCAAAAAACGATGACGAATGATTTGTTGTATAGAAGAAACGAAAACAGGATTGCAATTTTGCAGCTGAATATTACCTGAATTTTTAGACATTGTTTCTAAAACTGAATCAGCACGTTTTGCCACATCTACTAATGCTTACTCATTTTCGAATGGTGTCAAAATTAATTGGACTTGATGGAGTAATATTTTCAACCAAAGTTGCTTAATAGAACCTTCATTAAAATTAGTACCCGCAATCAACTGTAATCGAGCCAAAAGTTGGGAAGTTTTCTGGTCTCCCAAAGCCATGCAATAATTTATTTAATTTACATTTCTCCAAATCTCCCATCTGTATAATTACTTCATTTTTAAATGTAGAGTATGGAATTGCTCTTTTGTCTTTCGTTATTAATTCTGCAAAGGTGTCATGTAACCTTGCGTCTAAAGCACCAACATAGCATGTGAATACTTGGTGGCTTCGGCTCTTACGTTTGACACTCTAAATTGCTCTTCCAAAATCAAAAACCAAACGGTAGGATTCTGCTGGTATAGTGGTAGTGGAGCTTTGAAAGATACTGGTGCTATATGGTTACGATGAGTTTCTACAGGATTTATAGAAGTTGAACCTATGTTATTTGAATTAGCCGAAACACTACCTGAAGCGAGCTTTATTCAAAATGATGATCAATTAATATTTAATATTCAATTAATATTTTTAATTCCGATTGTGTAATTGTGACTTGGTCCGGAAGAAGTAAAGGTAAGCGAAACGACCATGGTTGATTTAAACAATCGACCGAAATAAATAAATAAACGTACATAATAAAATTCTAAAACATGAAATTCTAATGTACTTACAATTTTACTTTGTAAACCGGGATGTATTTTAATTACTGGTGGTGATTCAGGATGGCACTGTTATGATGGTTTTGTTCTTCTATTGCCGGCATATCCGCCGGTGAAGAATTCGAGAAATAGCTGTGATGATTCTTTAAAAAAAAAAAAATCGACGACCTGATCACGTCGGGGTCACCAATTTGTGGTATTATGTGCGCATTCTTTAAGGTATAGACTACAAATACAAATTACTTCAAAGTCGTCGACTTTCAATTTATCACATTCGTGAATATCAATATTCAGGTTTCTGTAGAACACTCTGTCATTTATTTTATTTTTTTTTTCGTGTTTGTTTTTCCCGCTTACTTTTCATACCACGTAATTTTTATTATTGAAGAAAATACATGTTGTTAATTCCGAAAAATAAATTAAAAAATTCGGACTGATGAGATGAACCGCCACAAGTTCCAGGAGGGTAAAAAATTATTTTCATTCTAAACATAAAGCAAGAGCAAAATGGTTACAGTTCCAACTCGTCACTCTAGACTCTAGAGTCTAGAATAGGTAAAATAGTGGTGAGGATCAAAATATATTATATATATATATATATATATATATATATATATATATATATATATATATATATATATATATATATATATATATATATATATATATATATATATATATATATATATATATATATATATATATATATATATATATATATATATATATATATATATATATATATATATATATATATATATATATATATATATATATATATATACTATAGCCGCACTCGGAACATGTTAACAAAAAAAAATTATAATATTTATTCAGAGGTTCGAACGGAACGGTCAATTGCCTTAGCCAGGATCAAGAGCTTGGGGTGGGTTTGTTCGAACATAAATAAATCTGGAATGACCGTATAAGAAAAATGAGCAGGAGGGACACAATGGGAAGGGACCAGCAATAGAGTATCCTACTTGGCTAGATTATTTCTACTCACCTAACACTATTCTCACACTTTTCCGTTTTCGTGGTCTTACCACATTTTAATAACCAAAAACACAAAAAAAAAAATTAAAAGAAACAACAAAAAGAAAGAAAAACCAATCAAGTGCAAATTCAATAATCAAATTAAATTATTCCAAGACGTATCTAATTCTTATCTAATTATTACCTAAACTTATCTAAACTTCTTATTCTTATAACTTAATTAGAAAAAAATAATTAAAATAAAAAAATAAACTTAATTAACTTAACTAATGAATTAATAATAAAGAAATTTGTTGTTTTAATAATAATAAAATAAGCAAAAAAAAATCCAACTTCACCAAAAAAAATGTTGCCACTGTTGTTGTTGTAGTTTTGCTGAGATTTGCGCCGGTTGTGCGGCGCTCGTGGACGTTGATTATTGTTATTATAGTGTGCCGCCACCGTTAATGTTTTTAGAGTTGACAATGCATTATGATTAATGTTTGCATTACTGCATTATGGCCGTAGAAATATTTCATCACGTGGTTTCGCCATTACTGCAGATAACTAGAATCTTAAGATAACTAGATAACTGAAAATATCGTAAGTTATACAGTTTATCCGTTTTTTTCTTTAAAGTTCACTAATTATATTTTCTCTTTCTTTTTTTTCACTTTTGCATGTATAAAACCAAAAAAAAACTATCACACAAAACCATTGCATTTAATTTACTTTTTTCTTTCTGTCTGTGTCTTTACTATTTGCACACCAAAAAAAAAAATTCTGCTCTGTTCAAAATTTAAAACTTTACTGCCTCCGAAAATGTAAAAAAAAATCAACCCCTTCCCGCATGAACCGCACGTCTTTATATATCATTATATTTAACGGGATATACCCGTTGGAGAGGAAGAGAAAAGAAGAAAAACTTGAGCATAAACAAGAACATTTTTTTTTCTCTTCTTCCTCTCTCAATTAGAATATTTCGGTCAGGGCAGTGCAACTATTATAATGAGGACCCCGGGGTGGCTCGTTACAATATATATATATATATATATATATATATATATATATATATATATATATATATATATAAAAATACATATATATATATATATATATATATATATATATATATATATATATATATATATATATATAGCTACATGCCCCAAGTGGCACGTCACTGTTCCCAAATATAAGGAATCCGACAGCATAACATAATATAAATATACATAATATACAATATACAGTATACATAATATAAACATCCAATATATCACATATTAATAAGCAACTACGCAAAACAGTATTTACAAATATCGAACCTCATCAGCGAATTAATATCAGAAAAGCATAAACTATGAATTAAAACATAAAATATTATATATACAAACCCTTGTCGCCGCATCAACCAAATCAGCAGAAATTTAAATAAAACAAACAAAATCTAAAACAAAAACTAACACGTATATTTATAATTCAATAAAAGATATCACATTTCACTGCTGAGGCAGGAAATGCTTAACTATATAAAATCAAACTAACATTTTATTCATTTGTCATTATTATAATCAATATTAAACTGTTAACACTTACTACGTAAAAATAAATTTGTTACGTGAATTAAAAAGGAATTGAAAGTTATTTTTTTAAATTCACGAGTGCACAAAGAACCCTCGCTTAAATCCCGTAACTATATATATATATATATATATATATATATATATATATATATATATATATATATATATATATATATACATATATATATATAATGTCACAAAAAAGAATAAAACAATTGTTTGAGGCATCTAAAACAGATTAGCCCGGCAAAATTGTGTGCCAAACATTACGTATTTTAAACAATGTTCGATACACGATGACAAGTATATCGTGATCTAAATGTCTTGCAGTATCGTATATATAGCTACCTACCCCTTATATATGTCATGAAGTGTACAAATTTAATTAATTCTGATACCGATAGTCAAAGTGGCAAAGTCAATAAAATCAGCAATGTTGATATAATTTTACAGCATTGATTATCTCGAACCGTTTAACAAAGGCTGATAACACCAATAAACAAAAATAAAACAATTTGTATTGAACACAACATGTTGCATCACATGTTGCAGTGCACATGCGTGAAGGTGCAACAATACAAAATTTAGTATTTATATTGCAATAACACTTTAACCGGCATGCGGCAGTGAAGTGATGATCTTTATAAGAGTACTTGAAGAATGTTCGTGACTTTAGTAAATCAGAAGGACCAAAACGTAACATGAAGTCTTTTCTCCCTAAAAAGATCGATGTCCTATAAGTTGGGGTCCTTGTGTCCTCCCAAAGTTATAAGTCACTTTACAGTCGGGATGACCTTGACATTTTCATTGTTGGATTTGTTCTGGAACCTCAGGTTATATTTAAATGGTCTGATGGGTACTGAAAATTCAGGGAAGGAGTTTCTTCCCCAAAACAGCAGCAGCTTTAATCGTGCGTACCAAAACACGCCACTTTCTATGAGTTTTTTATTGATTAAATATCAATTGGGAGCCTAGTAATCTTGATGGTTGATCGATTTGGGTAGTGGCGAATTATTATCCTTAATGATGACAACTTCGTCATCCTTAACATCAGCTTGTATTTTTGTCCAAAATGTTGGCTGTTGTAGATGCCGGAGATAGCCTTTAGACCAGCTTGTCTAAAACTGTTTATGCAGACTGAACACCATTTCCCATTAATTGATGATAGAAACGTTTGACTGGATTCGGCTGTTTCATGTATTATTTTTAACGGATCTAATCTGACACTATGGGCACAAACAGTCTAGAAATTAATACAGCTTCCATTTGTTTTATTAATTGTCTGTTGTAAATTAGACAGCGTAGATTAGGTTTGGCTAACTTTACCGTTACCTCATTTAAGCCTCTAAAGTGGGGTTCCAAGTGGAATAAACATCCGTTCGATCTTCTTGCACACAAAAACATCTTCAACTGTTTGAGATAATTTAGGGCTGGTGAATTAATTGTACAACTCATGCAAATGATGGTTTATTATTAAATTACTTCCATTACAGACAAAACTTGTTTCGGTAACCCTCTTGTTGCAATACTTCATTTTAACATCCTCATAAATGATTCCGTCGAGACGATGCAAGTTTCAAATGTACTAATTGAGTTACTAATACAGATTTAGCAAGCTAAATATACTGCTAAAGGAACCTTGCCACGTACGTTGTAATAGACGCTTGGTAAACTGGCCATAATTGGTTGCAGCATTATTGTAATGAGAGTACTTGTAAAGAAATGTTTTGGATGCAAATATAATAATATAATAATATAATAATATAATAATATAATAATATAATAATATAATAATATAATAATATAATAATATAATAATATAATAATATAATAATATAATAATATAATAATATAATAATATAATAATATAATAATATAATAATATAATAATATAATAATATAATAATATAATAATATAATAATATAATAATATAATAATATAATAATATAATAATATAATAATATAATAATATAATAATATAATAATATAATAATATAATAATATAATAATATAATAATATAATAATATAATAATATAATAATATAATAATATAATAATATAATAATATAATAATATAATAATATAATAATATAATAATATAATAATATAATAATATAATAATATAATAATATAATAATATAATAATATAATAATATAATAATATAATAATATAATAATATAATAATATAATAATATAATAATATAATAATATAATAATATAATAATATAATAATATAATAATATAATAATATAATAATATAATAATATAATAATATAATAATATAATAATATAATAATATAATAATATAATAATATAATAATATAATAATATAATAATATAATAATATAATAATATAATAATATAATAATATAATAATATAATAATATAATAATATAATAATATAATAATATAATAATATAATAATATAATAATATAATAATATAATAATATAATAATATAATAATATAATAATATAATAATATAATAATATAATAATATAATAATATAATAATATAATAATATAATAATATAATAATATAATAATATAATAATATAATAATATAATAATATAATAATATAATAATATAATAATATAATAATATAATAATATAATAATATAATAATATAATAATATAATAATATAATAATATAATAATATAATAATATAATAATATAATAATATAATAATATAATAATATAATAATATAATAATATAATAATATAATAATATAATAATATAATAATATAATAATATAATAATATAATAATATAATAATATAATAATATAATAATATAATAATATAATAATATAATAATATAATAATATAATAATATAATAATATAATAATATAATAATATAATAATATAATAATATAATAATATAATAATATAATAATATAATAATATAATAATATAATAATATAATAATATAATAATATAATAATATAATAATATAATAATATAATAATATAATAATATAATAATATAATAATATAATAATATAATAATATAATAATATAATAATATAATAATATAATAATATAATAATATAATAATATAATAATATAATAATATAATAATATAATAATATAATAATATAATAATATAATAATATAATAATATAATAATATAATAATATAATAATATAATAATATAATAATATAATAATATAATAATATAATAATATAATAATATAATAATATAATAATATAATAATATAATAATATAATAATATAATAATATAATAATATAATAATATAATAATATAATAATATAATAATATAATAATATAATAATATAATAATATAATAATATAATAATATAATAATATAATAATATAATAATATAATAATATAATAATATAATAATATAATAATATAATAATATAATAATATAATAATATAATAATATAATAATATAATAATATAATAATATAATAATATAATAATATAATAATATAATAATATAATAATATAATAATATAATAATATAATAATATAATAATATAATAATATAATAATATAATAATATAATAATATAATAATATAATAATATAATAATATAATAATATAATAATATAATAATATAATAATATAATAATATAATAATATAATAATATAATAATATAATAATATAATAATATAATAATATAATAATATAATAATATAATAATATAATAATATAATAATATAATAATATAATAATATAATAATATAATAATATAATAATATAATAATATAATAATATAATAATATAATAATATAATAATATAATAATATAATAATATAATAATATAATAATATAATAATATAATAATATAATAATATAATAATATAATAATATAATAATATAATAATATAATAATATAATAATATAATAATATAATAATATAATAATATAATAATATAATAATATAATAATATAATAATATAATAATATAATAATATAATAATATAATAATATAATAATATATTATAATATAATAATATAATAATATAATAATATAATAATATAATAATATAATAATATAATAATATAATAATATAATAATATAATAATATAATAATATAATAATATAATAATATAATAATATAATAATATAATAATATAATAATATAATAATATAATAATATAATAATATAATAATATAATAATATAATAATATAATAATATAATAATATAATAATATAATAATATAATAATATAATAATATAATAATATAATAATATAATAATATAATAATATAATAATATAATAATATAATAATATAATAATATAATAATATAATAATATAATAATATAATAATATAATAATATAATAATATAATAATATAATAATATAATAATATAATAATATAATAATATAATAATATAATAATATAATAATATAATAATATAATAATATAATAATATAATAATATAATAATATAATAATATAATAATATAATAATATAATAATATAATAATATAATAATATAATAATATAATAATATAATAATATAATAATATAATAATATAATAATATAATAATATAATAATATAATAATATAATAATATAATAATATAATAATATAATAATATAATAATATAATAATATAATAATATAATAATATAATAATATAATAATATAATAATATAATAATATAATAATATAATAATATAATAATATAATAATATAATAATATAATAATATAATAATATAATAATATAATAATATAATAATATAATAATATAATAATATAATAATATAATAATATAATAATATAATAATATAATAATATAATAATATAATAATATAATAATATAATAATATAATAATATAATAATATAATAATATAATAATATAATAATATAATAATATAATAATATAATAATATAATAATATAATAATATAATAATATAATAATATAATAATATAATAATATAATAATATAATAATATAATAATATAATAATATAATAATATAATAATATAATAATATAATAATATAATAATATAATAATATAATAATATAATAATATAATAATATAATAATATAATAATATAATAATATAATAATATAATAATATAATAATATAATAATATAATAATATAATAATATAATAATATAATAATATAATAATATAATAATATAATAATATAATAATATAATAATATAATAATATAATAATATAATAATATAATAATATAATAATATAATAATATAATAATATAATAATATAATAATATAATAATATAATAATATAATAATATAATAATATAATAATATAATAATATAATAATATAATAATATAATAATATAATAATATAATAATATAATAATATAATAATATAATAATATAATAATATAATAATATAATAATATAATAATATAATAATATAATAATATAATAATATAATAATATAATAATATAATAATATAATAATATAATAATATAATAATATAATAATATAATAATATAATAATATAATAATATAATAATATAATAATATAATAATATAATAATATAATAATATAATAATATAATAATATAATAATATAATAATATAATAATATAATAATATAATAATATAATAATATAATAATATAATAATATAATAATATAATAATATAATAATATAATAATATAATAATATAATAATATAATAATATAATAATATAATAATATAATAATATAATAATATAATAATATAATAATATAATAATATAATAATATAATAATATAATAATATAATAATATAATAATATAATAATATAATAATATAATAATATAATAATATAATAATATAATAATATAATAATATAATAATATAATAATATAATAATATAATAATATAATAATATAATAATATAATAATATAATAATATAATAATATAATAATATAATAATATAATAATATAATAATATAATAATATAATAATATAATAATATAATAATATAATAATATAATAATATAATAATATAATAATATAATAATATAATAATATAATAATATAATAATATAATAATATAATAATATAATAATATAATAATATAATAATATAATAATATAATAATATAATAATATAATAATATAATAATATAATAATATAATAATATAATAATATAATAATATAATAATATAATAATATAATAATATAATAATATAATAATATAATAATATAATAATATAATAATATAATAATATAATAATATAATAATATAATAATATAATAATATAATAATATAATAATATAATAATATAATAATATAATAATATAATAATATAATAATATAATAATATAATAATATAATAATATAATAATATAATAATATAATAATATAATAATATAATAATATAATAATATAATAATATAATAATATAATAATATAATAATATAATAATATAATAATATAATAATATAATAATATAATAATATAATAATATAATAATATAATAATATAATAATATAATAATATAATAATATAATAATATAATAATATAATAATATAATAATATAATAATATAATAATATAATAATATAATAATATAATAATATAATAATATAATAATATAATAATATAATAATATAATAATATAATAATATAATAATATAATAATATAATAATATAATAATATAATAATATAATAATATAATAATATAATAATATAATAATATAATAATATAATAATATAATAATATAATAATATAATAATATAATAATATAATAATATAATAATATAATAATATAATAATATAATAATATAATAATATAATAATATAATAATATAATAATATAATAATATAATAATATAATAATATAATAATATAATAATATAATAATATAATAATATAATAATATAATAATATAATAATATAATAATATAATAATATAATAATATAATAATATAATAATATAATAATATAATAATATAATAATATAATAATATAATAATATAATAATATAATAATATAATAATATAATAATATAATAATATAATAATATAATAATCCATCGTTTTGTTACACTGTATTTACAATCGTACATAAACATTTAACAGGTAACATTTTTCTAATTTTTGTACAGCTTATGTATGAGTACATTTGGACTTCCTATAAGGAATTGAAGACGGCTTTGGTAACAATTTTTGTTTTATTTCTTTGTTTTTATTAGTATTACAAGTCGAAAATCAAATAATTTTGTTGACAACGATCGCAACTGGCATATCGCCACTCCAAAATTTAGGTTATATGCAATAATCATGTGGAAATAGCCATCCAGCAACAACTCATCCGTATAAACTGAAGTTGATGAGGCATGTTGTATGGCTGGTTGATCAGCAACTGTTTGTGCTCGTAATTTCAGTAGGTTTTTTTTTTTTTGTATTCCATGCCATGGCGGCTTGAACACTGAAATATTTTGCTTTAAACTCATCAGATTTTCGCCTGGTACCATTTTAACAGGTATTGGCATCATAAATTTCTAAAAATAATCGGTAGTTCTTCGAAATATTTTTTCCTGTTGGTCGAATTTGGAGTGCAAACCCTATAAATAACCGCCAACCACAGTGCCTTAAATAATTAATTGATGGTTGCTTGAATGAAAATGTTTTGTTGTCAAAATTGATAAGATTTGAAATTCGCAATCAAATGTGCAAAAAAATCGAAAACAAATTATTCTTCCGAAATCAAGTTTTCAGTTAAAGTTTCGAGTGACTAATAACATATCCTATAACTGATAATACAATTTCTTATTGTAGCCTTCTAAAAATAGAGGGACCGTCTAAATTGGCTGGAACTGGATTCTGTATAGGCATTTTTATTTGTTTCATTATATCAATCAAGAACTAATTTGTGGTTTAGATAGAATAATACTGGGGAGGTAAATGGAAAAAAGATCACTGCAAGTGGTTTCATTTGGTAGTATCTAGAGAAATACGGTATAAATAAAAGTATATTTTTATTCTAGAATCACGATTTGATCACTGAACAAATACTATCTTATATTACCTAAATGGGCAAAAAATGTAATTCTAATTAATATTATCGGTTTAGTCATGTTTTTAATTATCGATAACATCTATCTAGTTACGATAACATAACATCGTATATTAAATTCATAGTTAGACTGAAGTACCTCTAATTCTATGAATTAAATTGAAAGCTACTTGCTTTCTATTTTTGTTTTTTAATTATTGATGAACAACTTTTTTTATCTGAGTTTTTTTTTATTTTTTTTTTTTTTTTAATATAAAAAGACTGATTGATTGCAAGCTAAGCTCACTAATTCGTAAATAGTTTTGCGTCGTTGAACTTAACAGTAGACTGTAACAAATTAATTAAATTAAAATGAAAATTATTGTGACTTTATTGTTCCTGGCATTGGCCAGCACAGGTAAGAACATCATGGATTTATACAATTGGATTACTCAAACTCACTATGGATTATTTTGGATACTATTTCATATAAAGTGATTATAATATGTGAAGTGATTATGAAAATTATTGAACTTGGTTTTTTGTGACTAGTCAAAAAAAAGTCTATTAGTGCAAATAATACAATAAAAAAAATTAAAGTCTATTAGACTGTGTGTACAAATTGTTTTGAAAGGACATATTATACGCACAGCATATGTGTTATATAATTATAAATTAATAGCTATCATCACTTTTATTATTATCATTTTATTCAATATCTTTTTGTAAATATTTATGTTACTAAAAAAATACGTTTGTGTTTCTTTTTGTCTAGCATACTCACAACTGACGTGCTATTCGTGCTTAGATTGTGATGACATTGATACAGATACTGCCAAAAAAGAAGTATGTGGCGCTGATGATGCAACCGCGACAAGTCCAACAACAACTCCAACAACAATACCAACAGAAACACCAACAACAACACCAACAACAACACCAACGACCACTCCAACAACGACACCAACAACAACACCAACAACAACACCAACGACCACTCCAACAACAACACCAACAGAAACACCAACAACAACACCAACAGAAACACCAACAACAACACCAACAGAAACACCAACAACAACTCCAACAACAACTCCAACAACAACTCCAACAACCACCCCAACAACAACACCAACAACAACTCCAACAACAACTCCAACAACCACACCAACAACAACACCAACGACAACACCAACAACAACACCAACGACAACACCAACAACAACACCAACAACAACACCAACAACAACTCCAACAACAACCCCAACAACAACTCCAACAACAACTCCAACAACAACCCCAACAACAACTCCAACAACCACTCCAACAACAACTCCAACAACAACTCCAACAACAACACCAACAACAACACCAACAACAACACCAACCACAACACCAACAACAACACCAACAACGACACCAACAACAACACCAACAACAACCCCAACAACAACTCCAACAACAACTCCAACAACAACTCCAACAACAACTCCAACAACAACACCAACAACAACACCAACCACAACACCAACAACAACACCAACAACGACACCAACAACAACTCCAACAACAACTCCAACAACAACTCCAACAACAACTCCAACAACAACACCAACAACGACACCAACAACAACTCCAACAACAACTCCAACAACAACCACAACAACCACCGAATCAACCACCGATTCAACCACCACTACAACCACCGCCGCACCAGGAGCTCCAAAAGGATTAAGATTCCGCCGTCAAATTTTCGGTAAAGCTGATGAAGCTAAAGAATATCGTTGCTACAAGGCCGAAATTAAAACAGGTGAAACTGTTAAAGTGAATCGTGGTTGCGTTGAATACAAAACAAGTGAAACGGAAACATGTAACTCACTCAAAGCTGAAGCCGACGGTTGTAATTTGTGTGACGAAAATGAATGTAATTCGGCCATCACAATGTTAACTTCCGTAACGTTGATTTTAGGTGCGTTACTTATTAGTTTGCGACTAATTTAATTAAACAAACGAATAGCATTACTAGGATAGTACAAAAATTGTCGATAATAATTTAAATTATCTGTTATGGCCTAAATAAAATGTAAAATTGTTAATTTTCGAAACTATTTGTTTGATTTGAATTTGATATGTTTCAGGGTGAATTCGATTATGGTATCATTTTGTGTACATAAATACGAGTTTGAGTCAACTTCAATCTTAATTGCGTTCGTTCGTTTCTTCAAGATGTAAATCTATGTTTCGGCTATGTTTAGTACACAAAGTATTTAGTTCTTGTCAGTTTAAAATTAAAAATGGCGAAAAACGTTAAAATTTAATAAACTCAAAATTTAGCACACAGCAAGCAAGACATATTCAAAATTTAAACAAAAGGACACAAAAATGAATCAGGGTTGCACTCGTTATCAGAATTTTATGTTGATTGATAAAACCAAAATAAAACCACTTCAAAATTTTCTTGAATTGCATTTCACTGCACTAAAAGATGCATATCACGACAAAAACTCGCCAATATACGAATACGCCTAACCTAAACCTTCACAAAAGCATTTACTCTTTGCATTTAGATTTATCGTTTGGTATCCAAAAATCTTGTCGGATGAGCAACTGACGTAACGTTGGTCTGGCATGAAGATAATATTGTTGCACATCTAACAAAATTAATGCAGTGACTGTTACAAGATGTTTGCAGGATTTTTGGTTGATTTTTGGAAAATGCTGTTTTGAGCGTGGTATGTTGTGTTATTTAAGGTAGAGCCGAAATTCGGGTGATCCCTGTAACCAATCAGGTCCGGTTCACCATAGATTATGGGATCCAAGTTCGGCTGGTGATAGACCACGAGTAGCACCACAATCTGCAGGATTATCTGTTGAAGGTGCATGGTTCCAATGTTCAAGTAAACAACTTTTGACTTTTGACTTGACTTTTGACTTGACTTTTGACTTGACTTTTGACTTGACTTTTGACTTGACTTTTGACTTGACTTTTGACTTGACTTTTGACTTGACTTTTGACTTGACTTTTGACTTGACTTTTGACTTGACTTTTGACTTGACTCTTGACTTGACTTGACTTTTGACCTGATTTTTGACTTGACTTTTGACTTGACTTTTGACTTGACTTTTGACTTGACTTATGACTTTACTTTTGACTTGACTTTTGACTTGACTTTTGACTTGACTTTTGACTTGACTTTTGACTTGACTTTTGATTTGACTTTTGATTTGACTTTTGACTTGACTTTTGACTTGACTTTTGACTTGAATTTTGACTTTACTTTTGACTTGACTTTTGACTTGGCTTTTGACTTGACTTTTGACTTGACTTTTGACTTGACTTTTAACTTGACTTTTGACTTGACTTTTGACTTGACTTTTGACTTGACTTTTGACTTGACTTTTGACTTGACTTTTGACTTGACTTTTGACTTGACTTTTAACTTGACTTTTGACTTGACTTTTGACTTGACTTTTGACTTGACTTTTGACTTGACTTTTGACTTGATTTTTGACTTGACTTTTGACTTGACTTTTGACTTGACTTTTGACTTGACTTTTGACTTGACTTTTGACTTGACTTTTGACTTGACTTTTGACTTGACTTTTGACTTGACTTTTGACTTGACTTTTGACTTGACTTTTGACTTGACTTTTGACTTGACTTTTGACTTGACTTTTGACTTGACTTTTGACTTGACTTTTAACTTGACTTTTGACTTGACTTTTGACTTGACTTTTGACTTGACTTTTGACTTGACTTTTGACTTGACTTTTGACTTGACTTTTGACTTGACTTTTGACTTGACTTTTGACTTGACTTTTGACTTGACTTTTGACTTGACTTTTGACTTGACTTTTGACTTGACTTTTGACTTGACTTTTGACTTGACTTTTGACTTGACTTTTGACTTGACTTGTAAATGGGGATTCTTAACCACAATGGTTCATTAGAACCACAATAAAATAACTTAAACACTTAGTTTGTATAATTGTATTTTTCACTATAGTACAATGTTCAATCTTTCACAATACACAATTTATTCACACACCATGTGGTTTTATTAATTAATTATTATATGACACTATAATTTATTTTTATTTTCACTGACCACTTTATTTGCTGACGCTCAGTCAAATTCGTACTGATTCTAACTTTCCAAAAATTATCTTAAATCACATTTAAAATCGGTGATGAGGAAGAGAGGAGAAATAATTACGTCATTATCATATACCTATAAATGTATATTGACAAACCAGTCCAATTGCAAATAATGATTACGTAATGCATTAAGGGTACGAGTATTATAATTAGTAATATTAGGGCTACCCAATATTATTTTCATTGACAAATTCATATTTTATATCAGCGTGAATTATTCCGGACCATAATACAAAATAATTTGGTAGAACAGCAACTTAATTTAAATTCAAATAAAGTTGAGGTCACTACAGACTTTTGACTTGACTTTTGACTTGACTTTTGACTTGACTTTTGACTTGACTTTTGACTTGACTTTTGACTTTACTTTTGACTTTACTTTTGACTTGACTTTTGACTTGACTTTTGACTTGACTTTTGACTTGACTTTTGACTTGACTTTTGACTTGACTTTTGACTTGACTTTTGACTTGACTTTTGACTTGACTTTTGACTTGACTTTTGACTTGACTTTTGACTTGACTTTTGACTTGACTTTTGACTTGACTTTTGACTTGACTTTTGACTTGACTTTTGACTTGACTTTTGACTTGACTTTTGACTTGACTTTTGACTTGACTTTTGACTTGACTTTTGACTTGACTTTTGACTTGACTTTTGACTTGACTTTTGACTTGACTTTTGACTTGACTTTTGACTTGACTTTTGACTTGACTTTTGACTTGACTTTTGTCTTGACTTTTGACTTGACTTTTGACTTGACTTTTGACTTGACTTTTGACTTGACTTTTGACTTGACTTTTGACTTGACTTATGACTTGACTTTTGACTTGACTTTTGACTTGACTTTTGACTTGACTTTTGACTTGACTTTTGACTTGACTTTTGACTTGACTTTTGACTTGACTTTTGACTTGACTTTTGACTTGACTTTTGACTTGACTTTTGACTTGACTTTTGACTTGATTTGACTTTTGACTTGACTTTTGACTTGACTTTTGACTTGACTTTTGACTTGACTTTTGACTTGACTTTTGACTTGACTTTTGACTTGACTTTTGACTTGACTTTTGATTTGACTTTTGACTTGACTTTTGATTTGACTTTTGACTTGACTTTTGACTTGACTTTTGACTTGACTTTTGACTTGACTTTTGTCTTGACTTTTGTCTTGACTTTTGTCTTGACTTTTGTCTTGACTTTTGTCTTGACTTTTGTGTTGACTTTTGACTTGACTTTTGACTTGACTTTTGTCTTGACTTTTGTCTTGACTTTTGTCTTGACTTTTGTGTTGACTTTTGTGTTGACTTTTGACTTGACTTTTGACTTGACTTTTGACTTGACTTTTGACTTGACTTTTGACTTGACTTTTGAATTGACTTTTGACTTGACTTTTGACTTGACTTTTGATTTGACTTTTGACTTGACTTTTGACTTGACTTTTGACTTGACTTTTGACTTGACTTTTGACTTGACTGTTGACTTGACTTTTGACTTGACTTTTGACTTGACTTTTGACTTGACTTTTGACTTGACTTTTGACTTGACTTTTGATTAGACTTTTGACTTGACTTTTGACTTGACTTTTGACTTGACTTTTGACTTGACTTTTGACTTGACTTTTGACTTGACTTTTGACTTGACTTTTGATTAGACTTTTGACATGACTTTTGACTTGATTTTTGACTTGACTTTTGTCTTGACTTTTGTCTCGACTTTTGACTTGACTTTTGACTTGACTTTTGACTTGACTTTTGACTTGACTTTTGACTTGACTTTTGACTTGACTTTTGACTTGACTTTTGACTTGACTTTTGACTTGACTTTTGACTTGACTTTTGACTTGACTTTTGACTTGACTTTTGACTTGACTTTTGACTTGACTTTTGACTTGACTTTTGACTTGACTTTTGACTTGACTTTTGACTTGACTTTTGACTTGACTTTTGACTTGACTTTTGACTTGACTTTTGACTTGACTTTTGACTTGACTTTTGACTTGACTTTTGACTTGACTTTTGACTTGACTTTTGACTTGACTTTTGACTTGACTTTTGACTTGACTTTTGACTTGACTTTTGACTTGACTTTTGACTTGACTTTTGACTTGACTTTTGACTTGACTTTTGACTTGACTTTTGACTTGACTTTTGACTTGACTTTTGACTTGACTTTTGACTTGACTTTTGACTTGACTTTTGACTTGACTTTTGACTTGACTTTTGACTTGACTTTTGACTTGACTTTTGACTTGACTTTTGACTTGACTTTTGACTTGACTTTTGACTTGACTTTTGACTTGACTTTTGTCTTGACTTTTGACTTGACTTTTGACTTGACTTTTGACTTGACTTTTGACTTGACTTTTGACTTGACTTTTGACTTGACTTTTGACTTGACTTATTACTTAACTTTTGACTTGACTTTTGACTTGACTTTTGTCTTGACTTTTGACTTGACTTTTGACTTGACTTTTGACTTGACTTTTGACTTGACTTTTGACTTGACTTTTGACTTGACTTTTGACTTGACTTTTGACTTGACTTTTGACTTGATTTGACTTGACTTTTGACTTGACTTTTGACTTGACTTTTGACTTGACTTTTGACTTGACTTTTGACTTGACTTTTGACTTGACTTTTGACTTGACTTTTGACTTGACTTTTGACTTGACTTTTGACTTGACTTTTGACTTGACTTTTGACTTGACTTTTGATTTGACTTTTGACTTGACTTTTGATTTGACTTTTGACTTGACTTTTGACTTGACTTTTGACTTGACTTTTGACTTGACTTTTGTCTTGACTTTTGTCTTGACTTTTGTCTTGACTTTTGTCTTGACTTTTGTCTTGACTTTTGTGTTGACTTTTGACTTGACTTTTGACTTGACTTTTGTCTTGACTTTTGTCTTGACTTTTGTCTTGACTTTTGTCTTGACTTTTGTGTTGACTTTTGACTTGACTTTTGACTTGACTTTTGACTTGACTTTTGACTTGACTTTTGACTTGACTTTTGAATTGACTTTTGACTTGACTTTTGACTTGACTTTTGACTTGACTTTTGACTTGACTTTTGACTTGACTTTTGACTTGACTTTTGACTTGACTTTTGACTTGACTTTTGACTTGACTTTTGACTTGACTTTTGACTTGACTTTTGACTTGACTTTTGACTTGACTTTTGATTAGACTTTTGACATGACTTTTGACTTGATTTTTGACTTGACTTTTGTCTTGACTTTTGTCTTGACTTTTGTCTCGACTTTTGACTTGACTTTTGACTTGACTTTTGACTTGACTTTTGACTTGACTTTAGACTTGACTTTTGACTTGACTTTTGACTTGACTTTTGACTTGACTTTTGACTTGACTTTTGACTTGACTTTTGACTTGACTTTTGACTTGACTTTTGACTTGACTTTTGACTTGACTTTTGACTTGACTTTTGACTTGACTTTTGACTTGACTTTTGACTTGACTTTTGACTTGACTTTTGACTTGACTTTTGACTTGACTTTTGACTTGACTTTTGACTTGACTTTTGACTTGACTTTTGACTTGACTTTTGACTTGACTTTTGACTTGACTTTTGACTTGACTTTTGACTTGACTTTTGACTTGACTTTTGACTTGACTTTTGACTTGACTTTTGACTTGACTTTTGTCTTGACTTTTGTCTTGACTTTTGTGTTGACTTTTGACTTGACTTTTGACTTGACTTTTGTCTTGACTTTTGTCTTGACTTTTGTCTTGACTTTTGTCTTGACTTTTGTGTTGACTTTTGACTTGACTTTTGACTTGACTTTTGACTTGACTTTTGACTTGACTTTTGACTTGACTTTTGATTTGACTTTTGACTTGACTTTTGACTTGACTTTTGACTTGACTTATGACTTGACTTTTGACTTGACTTTTGACTTGACTTTTGACTTGACTTTTGACTTGACTTTTGACTTGACTTTTGACTTGACTTTTAACTTGACTTTTGACTTGACTTTTGACTTGACTTTTGACTTGACTTTTGACTTGACTTTTGACTGAACTTTTGACTTGACTTTTGACTTGACTTTTGACTTGACTTTTGACTTGACTTTTGACTTGACTTTTGACTTGACTTTTGACTTGACTTTTGACGTGAATTACCTGAAAAGTTGTGAAATTTGATAATACGTTTTTTATTTATAAAATCGGTCGAGACCACATTTTACTGATATGGAGAATTCGATATTCCAGTTAGATGTAAATGAGTTTGGTGATATGGTTTACGAAGAGAATTATTATAATCCGATCGCAGGTCTTAATACTCTTGTCCGTGAAGGAAACTTATACGCGTGAAATGGTCTCCTGGATTTGGTACCTCTCAAAATCCAACTCAGTTTTCATGCGAGTATTCGGAATGGAAATCATTTTATGACCTATATAGTGCGAATATAGATGAATCTTCTTGTCTCCGAAGGGGAATGCTACGAGGAGAAGCTTTAATACTGCTACGCCATATTAGTGTTACTAAGAGTAACTACTACCTAACAGTTCAGAATTCCAAATTGATGCAATCGTAATGACAAAGATAATCAGCCAACTACCCCAACACAATTTGGTCTTCTCAAAAATACACCAAAAGATTATACTAGAACATCTGGACTTTAACAAGAAGAGTGATGTGGAATTTTAGGTTGGTGTGGATCACTTTTACAACATTCTTAGAGATGGACAAATTAAAACTACTTCAGAATGCACCTATATTGCAAAACACAGTTTTTGGTTGGTTAGTCTCAAGGAAAACAAACAACACTATTAGCCATCGCAATACTAGCTCTTTACCCCACAAAAAGATGAAATTGTCGATATCGATAAAAGCTTAAAGCGATTCTTGGAGCTTTATTTAATAAATGAGCAGAAAATTATTAGCAGAATAACCTGCTGGCTTAAGATAATCTCTTCCTTCTGCCATTCGAGGATTAAGAAGAATAAGACACCGTTTACACCGAGATTCAAGTTATGCTAAAATATATAAAGATTTTCTTCTAGAACATCAACAATTGCACCAAATGACAGAAATTCCTCATGAAGCCTTGATTAACACTGGTTATTATATACCTTACCATAGAATATTTAGTCATCCTGTTCCTTAGCAAAGATCATTATGTTGGGGCAAAAGCAAAGGTTTTTTTTAAGTAAGAGTGGATCGTCCCATTTGAGTTTATCACCTCAAAGCCTTTGCATAAATATTTTTGTCCTAATGTTTATATAGGAGGTAGCCAACTTAGAGGATCAAAAGGCTGGCTTCAAATAGGACGGTTTGCTTCGAGTATGTCATATTGTCAGGCAGTTCCGAAGTGAATATGAAACAGTCAGTTTTTGCGTTCTATATTGGACCCAACATTTTCGTAGAATTGGTGGACTTTTGACCTCTATCTTGAAACTCTTTGAGGTGAGAGTTTTGAGTTTTATTTGGAACTCTATCAAGTGTTTTATTGAAGTTGAACTTCTATTTGCTGAGCTGGAGTCCGTAATTGATCTTCTGAGTTGATTCCAGTCATGAGATGATCCACGTACAAATTCCTAGAGATTTTCTGGGCAGCGATGGATTAGACAGATTTGAATCCAGTTTAGTCGAATTTGTGGCACAGACAAAGACTTATGTACGAGTGGCATCTATTAACAAATTTTTGAAATTAACAGCATAAGTGATAATTTTTCGTAATATATTCACTGTTGGCTTCCTTTTAGTCGTAGGATAGGCTATTGATCGGGCTATTCTATGAGCGAGACACAAAACAAAAATAGAAGGAAAATTTCGAAAAACATAATGGAAATTGTTATAATGACTATAAAATCAGCACCAATCATTTTTCGCATATATGATAACATCAAACTGTAAACAAAAAATGTATTATACTGATAACAGGTACTCGATTATTATATGGGCTCAACGAATAAATTTTCATTAAATAATGGGGGATGAATTTTCCGATTAAATTTGTTGATTATAAATAGACCGACTACAAAGTAACGCGTACAAGTACGCCAATAGTTTGCAAAGATATTAGTTCGATAATTTATGCGTTACGATGAATATTTCAATGAACTTCATTGTGACCATATTGGTAATGGTTTTGGCCAGCACAGGTAAGAACATCATTCATATACATGGACCTGATTTACTTAACGTCTTTTGTGGATTATTTTGGATATGTTGGATATGGCAAAGTGATTATACGCTCAAGTGATAATTGACTATTAGTGATAAAAAAGTGTTTGAATATACTAAAAATTTGTAAAATATTGATACTCCTAACAGTTCAACGTTTTTTTTTTTTTTAATTTCTTATCCAGCTTATTCACAATTAACTTGTTATTCATGCGATGATTGTGAAGAAATTGATGCTAAAACTGCTAAAACCGAGGTTTGTGGAGCAAGTGATTCAGCAACTTCAACCATTGTAGAATCAACCACAACATCAACAACAACCGAAGAAACAACTTCAGAACCAATCACAACAAAACTAACAACGACAGAATCAACAACCACGGAACAAACAACAACCACAACAACAACATCAACAACAACGAAACCAACAACAACAGAATCAACAACCACAGAACAAACAACAACAACAACATCATCAACAACAATGGAACCAACCACAACAGAATCAACAACCACGGAACAAACAACAACAACTGCAACAGCATCAACAACAATGGAACCAACCACACCAGAATCGTCAACCACCGATTCAACAACAACAGAATCGTCAACCCCCGATTCAACAACACCAGAATCAACAACTGAAGATTCAACATCGACTGACGATAGAACAACAACAGATATTTCAACATCAACAGAAAACGAATTTGATTCAAATATATTTAAAGGTCCACTTCTAGGTGATCCTTCATTTCCAATAATCCCACATGTACTGAGACTTCGTCGTGAAGTCACCGAAAAAACTGACGTGGACAAAGATTATCGATGTTATAAGGCCAAAATTAAAACGGGCGAAATTATTAAAGTGCATCGTGGCTGCGTTCAATACAAAACAAGTGAAGAGGCAACATGTAAAACCATCAACAATGGTGACTACGAATGTGTGTTGTGTGACGAAAAGGAATGCAATTCGGCCGTCAAAACGATGTACACGTCGGCAATGCTAATTTTTGGTGTGCTCCTAATAAATTTGCGATCACTTTAATTTATGTATCGAGCTAATGAAATAAATTTGAATTTTTCGGAATCGATTTGCATATATAGAACCAAAATATGATTTTTATTTATGGAGCGCTGTCCGAAATTTCCGTATCCGGTCGAATATTCGATATCGATCGTTTTTGTGTGATAAAATTATAATCTCAAGTATATGACATTTTTAATATCAATGTCAGGGATAAAAGTAGAAAAAATAATAATGTTGGGACCACAATGTTGATATCTGCTTTATCATTTTGTCAACAAACTATAAACATTTTTTCGATATGATAGTTGGTGAACTTATGTAACGAGAATATTATGCATGCACTCAATTTAAGTGCATCCTAACAAATTACTATCGTCGATCAACTGTCTATTGCAAATCGTGTGGTCATCGGAGTGGTTTGTCCCCGAGCAATAAAATGATTACAATGCTGAATTATTAGAGCAGCTTTTCGACTGTAAATCAATCGATAAAACCAATAAATTCTTTTTTGACGATAATATAGATAGAAGTAAATTTATGGTGGCCTGACCAATACAGACACAAAATAGACATTATGACAAACCAGTGCGATGGGGATCAACGCCTAATTAAAGTTTTTATCGTTAGTAATTCTTTCAAAAAATAAAATTACTGTCGTATTTCATATATATAGGCGTCAAGCTCATGTTATCAATTAGTATTTTTATATAAGATACCGAACTAGCCATATATACGCAAATCATTTTAATTTAAAAAATGAAAGTTGCAGTTGTATTTTTACTAGTGGCCCTGCTAGCTACTACAGGTAAGGTAACTTCGAACTAAACGTTCAAATCATTGAAATTATTTGGTGAAAATATTTAAGTTCATAAAGTACTATTAATTTTGTGTACTATGTGTGTGTAGTGTAGTGTAAAAAAGTTAATTAAAATTACTCTATTTTAAGCCTATGGTCAGTTAATGTGTTACGAGTGTGAGAATTGTAGTATAATCGGAGGAAATGTCATAGTAACGCAATGTGGATTGGGCGGAGATACAACAACTGAACCAACTACTCAACCTTCAGTTACCCCTTCGACTCCTCCACTAACCGAAGCTCCGACAGAAGCACCACCACCTACGGAGACTTCAATAGAACCATCAACGACACCACCACCAACACAACCATCGACGCAACCTTCAACCGAACCTTCTACTCCAGCGTCAACGGAACCTCCACCAGTAGAACCTCCAACCCCATCACCAACTGAACCTCCATCACAACCATCCACTCCTCCATCTACAGAAGTTTCGACAGGACTACCAGATATACCACCAACTCCACCTCCAACAGAAACACCAACGACAATACCAAACATACCGCCGACTCCACTACCAACACAGCTTACAACCAAACAACCAATCATACCACCGACTCCACCATCCACGACAACACTAACTTCACCAACAACGCAGCTTACAACCAAACAACCAAACATACCACCAACACCACCACCAACGACATCTTCAACACTACCTTCAACTCAATCATCAACTACACAACCAACTCCTTCAACTCCACCTTCTACACAGCCAATCATACCACCGACTGCACCATCCACGACAACACCAACTTCACCAACAACGCAGCTTACAACCAAACAACCAAACATACCACCAACACCACCACCAACAACATCTTCAACACTACCTTCAACTCAACCACCAACTACACAACCAACTCCTTCAACTCCACCTTCAACACAGCCAATCATACCACCGACTCCACCATCCACGGCAACACCAACTTCACCAACAACGCAGCTTACAACCAAACAACCAAACATACCACCAACACCACCACCAACGACACCTCCAACACCACCTTCAACTCAACCACCAACTATACAACCAACTCCTTCAACTCCACCGTCAACACAGCCAATAATACCACCGACTCCACCATCCACGACACCTCCAACTTCACCAACAACGCAGCTTACAACCAAACAACCAATCATACCGCCGACACCACCACCAACGACACCACCAACACCACCTTCAACTCAACCACCAAATATACAACCAACTCCACCAACTCCACCATCAACACAGCTTACAACCAAAGAACCAATCACACCACCAACTCCACCACAAACTCAGTCTGCAACTACACCACCAACAACCCAACCATCCGTGGTTGTTCCACCAACACCTCCACCACGCATTTCTTCACAAAAACTAGCACGTAAGTCTCTTACATAAAATCAAAAAATTACAACAAACCTAACGATTTTTACGGTTTTTGCAGTTTTACACAACGTTCGAGCCCGACGTCAAACCATACCGAACACTGACGGCCAAGAATATCGATGTTACAAGGCTGAAATTCGAAAAGGTGATATCATACAAATTAACCGTGGATGTGTTGCACTCAATGAAACGATCAGCAAAACATGTGAAACACTGAACGATGGAAAATACGTGTGTGCCCTATGTGATGAAAATCAATGTAATTCAGGCACTGTTACAGTGACGTCGGCCATTTTAGTTATATTTGCTCTTGTGATTGGTCTATGACCACCTTTTGAAATTTATTTATATAATTTATGTCATGCGAATATGTTTAGTTTAAAATAAAATAGGATTTTTGATAATTAGTTTAAAAGTTGTGTGTGTTTTGGATTTATAAAGTGATGCTCAACATGAGAACTATACGTTTGAAAAAGGTCCGTCGTCAAAACTTGAAGTATATATCCAGTTCAAATCACCCTAATATCTTTAAATCTTCTTTTTTTATATTTTAGTTCATGCCATTTGTTCGGGGGGAAAAATTCTCCCACTTTTTCGCAGTTAATTTAACGTCCCACTTATCCATCTGCCCATTGTATTGCTCCAGCCAACTTGTAATGTCATGGATGATGGTTCGGCTCATATGGATTATGCACACCAACAGGGGGTCATAGATGGCCCCAATTGAAAAAAATCCTTTACATCCCTCCCTCGTTGGGATTCAAAATCGATAACTCCTAACCCAAAAATCACCACTTTAACCAGCAGTCCTGCCATAAATTCAGCTGGCACTCTATCCGTCAGTTTAGTATTTAAATCGGATTCGTTAACAATTTCGTATGGCAATGCTTGAGTCAAAATTCCAGACTATTTGCTTTTATTGTATTTACAATGTGTCACCCTTTAAAATGTATATATTTGCTTACGAATACACACAAATATTTTGCGCTAGATAGAAACTAATCGATCAAGTATCAATCAAATAGCATTAGCGTTAATTAACGAACAATAATTCACATTTTTTAATTTATACTCATAATACGTATAACGCTTCTTATCGAAATTAAATGAGCTTTTTGTAATTAACAAACCGTTTGTGTGTGTGCGTGTGTGTGTTTCATTTTTAAAATCGTATTATATTGAGTTACCGCAGACCATAATACCGCGAGTGACACATCTAATTTCAGAAAAACACAAAACAACAACAAAATATTCAAAGCGAATTACTGAAAGATTTTACCTAACATTCGTTGCCATAGCCAAATCGACAAAGCGCAGTTCGACAAAGTGCAGGCTATGGGACTCGGTACATTCCAGGAATATGATTTACAAAAAACGAAGACGATTTGTATCAAGGTCCATTTGAAACTCTCTTAAAATCACCAAGCAAGTTGAAATGATTTTATTAGCGTTTTCCAACAATGCACTGGATGTAATGTATCTGGTTGAGCACGATGTGACATAAATTCCAAATTTATCATCATTTCTTCAATTTCTTTGTCGATATTGTTCCACCAGCAATAGCATCTTGCCAATGCTTTCAATTTAGTCATACTAAAATGTGCTGTAGTTCCTCCAATACGCATTTGACAATCTTATGTTGTAACGTAAATGCAGTTAATTGATTGATACCTAAACGATCTTAAATTTTTGACCAATCGGTTTGTTGTCCGTACAAAATGTAAATTTTCGGCCAAAAATGTACTGATAAAATTTCTTGACACCAAATCATAATCCTCACGATCGATTTGAATGTACATTGGATAACGATTGTGATGCATATTGGATTGGTCTCTCGGTGCATTCTGGAAATGTATGACTCAACAAGAAGCAGTGATTTTAATATCATATCCAAAAATACAACAACGCGCCTTTAATCTCTCTAAATAATTATTTCATCTATGTTTGTCATTTCGCTGGAGGACAAACATTTAGGTCGATACAATCCTTTGTGTGTATTTAACGTAAGTTTGACATGACATATTATGTGTCATGAACGCACCCGTCAACTCAGGTCAAATGTTATGTTATACTACACAGTTGCAATTTTACTACTACTGAATAAAGCATTATAAAATCAAACCTCTATCTTGTACCATTACTTTACATGGTGTCAGATGTGGGATTAACTCTTGGTTTCGACCAAAAAATCGGTTGTTTTTTTTTTACAAAGGGAAATATTTTAATTTTTTTATGTATGTGTATTGAAATTCTATGTATTAGAATCATAAATTTAAATATTTGAATTTTAACGTCGATTTTTTTCATAAAAATTTATTGTAAATGGTTGCAAATCTAAAATGTTTAAAGTTTAATAAAAAATAAATAGCTATTAGTGTTTTAAAGAAATAAATAACTTTTATTTAAATTTGAATTGCAACAAAAATACATGATAGTGACATTTTTCAAATAAATGAAGGGTTGTCCATAAAATTTCCTAGAGGAAATTTTATATTTTAGTACCAATGTAAAAAAAAACAGCCAAAGTTCTCTTCATTAGTACAAATCGGTTGTTTTTTTTTACAAATCGGTTGTTTTTTGTTTGCATGTGTAGGTAATAAATTTTGTGTCGAGACGCAATACTATCCGCATACTATCCGTGTGAGGTGCGATGTAAAAAAAACAACGAACTATTTGGTGGAAACGTACACTAACAACTATTAAAATAGGATAAAACATATACACATATATATTAAAAAAAAATACGCAAAAACAACAAAAAGTGAAAAATAAATGGTATAAAAAAAAATGCAGTAAAAGGTGCCATAAAAGACGCCATTTTTTGGAAAGTTTGGTACTTACATTATTAATTATACCAAAATAGTGCGTACAAATAAAAAGCGACTTAGTTGGTTCGCGTAATATCAAAAAAATAAAAATAAAAATAGAATTATAATGGGCGATGGTCTCAGACCATTAAAACCGTTGTCATGTGCGAGAGATGCATGCAACAATTGGTTGGGCTGGCTACGGACGTTTAAATTATATGCAACAGCCACGGGATTTCGAAAGAAAGAGGTAAAGATCCAGGCGGTAATATTCATGACGTCAATAGGACAAGAAGCAGATCAAGTGTTTGAATCTATTCAACTAAAAGAAGAGGGGATAACATACGAAACATTAGTAAACAATTTCGACGAACATTTTCAACCAAAATTTAATTTAACGTATGAACGTTTTGTTTTTTTTTTTTATTTATTTATTACCATACAGCATGTTTATGCAAATTGGGTTACATCGACAACAGTACATTTTCAATTTTTTAAAACAATAACAACAATTAATTATTGAAATATAAATAACGTTAAACAGTACAGCTTAAAAATCATAACATCAATGGAAAACAAATAAAAGTAGCAATTTTTTTTAAATATTGTCTTAGCTATCGCTTTTTTAAAAGTATCGCGAGAAATATGGAAGTCAAAGCAACTAGCCACGGTATTAAGATCACGTTGAATGCGCGCTATAGGACCATAGTAGCTGTAGTTACTATTTGCAGTCGAAATATGCAGAAAAACACAAGGACGCAAAATGCGTTGAGGAGCATAAAAGTTTAAAAGTAAAAGCAGGTCAGCACAGTCTACTTTACCACAAATAATATCACGTGCAAATGTAGCACTAGTACATTTTCGCCTAGAGGCCAATGTTTGAAGACCCAAAAACTTACACCGGTCCAGGTACGGCGAAAGTTTATAGTCTTCGTTTACAAGGGATGGCAATTTTTTAAGAGCAAATAACAAAAATTGTTTCTGCACGCTTTCAATTCTGTTAGAATGATAGTCGTAAAACGGAGACCATATAATACTAGCGTATTCAAGCTGCGAACGAACGAGAGAAGTATACAATGATTTAAAAGTCTAAGTATCATGAAAATCTTTAGAATTTCTTTTAATAAACCCTAACATAGAATATACTTTATTAACAATTGCTTCGATATGGGAGTTAAATGATAAATCCGAACTAAAGATGACCCCCAAATCATTAACCACATTAACTCTACTCAATAATTGGTCGTTAAGAAAATAATCAAAAATTAATGGATTCTTAGCTTTAGAATAAGTAATTACATGGCATTTATCAACATTTAAAAACATTAGGTTAATAGCACACCAATCACGAAAACTGTTTAAGTCGCGTTGAAATAATTCACGATCTAGTTCACAAGAAATATTTGCAAATATTTTCATGTCATCGGCAAATAAAACACAATCAGCACATTCAAAACAGTCAACGACATCATTAATAAATAATATAAATAATAAAGGCCCTAAGTGGCTTCCTTGTGGCACACCAGACGATGCAAAAAAATATGCTGATGATGTATCGTTTATCTTAACATACATTTTCCGACTTGATAAGTAAGACCTTATCCAGTTTAACGGAATAAAGTCACAATTCAGTATATTAAGTTTTTCCAATAATATTCGATGATTCAGTTTGTCAAATGCCTTTGCAAAATCGGTATAAATCACATCGACTTGAGTACCCGCTGTGCAACCGAATTGATTAATTTATTTTGGAAAACGGCCAAATTAGTGACCGTTGAACGACCAGGAAAAAATCCATGCTGACGTCCGCTAATCCATTTCTTAGAGTAGAAATATAATATGTTATTGACCATTGACTCAAATAGTTTTGGAATAGAAGATAGTATTGCAATACCGCGATAACTAGTTACATCACTGCGGGCCCCACTTTTATAGATCGGTATGATTTTTGATATTTTCCAGGCATCAGGAAATTTGCCTTGTTTAAGACTCAAGTTAAATAGTAGGCATACCGGAGCAGCAAATCCATCAGCACAACGCTTTAATAGAGACACGGGTAAGTTATCAGATCCAGGACCCTTTGAAGCGTCCATGTTTAATAATGCCTCCACCACATCTAGCTCAGAAAAAATAATTTTTGAATTATCACCAGATAAAATGGGTACATGCGTGTTATCTTTTAACAAAAAGGCTTCCGAAGTATTTCGCAAAGAAATTGCAGATTGTTTCTGGATTGTTAGATTTTTCTCCTTTGAATTCCATAAACGATGCCAAACCATTATTATGGCTCTTAAGTTTGATAAATTTCCAGAAATTCTTTGGATTACAGCGTAAATCATCTTCTATGTCAATAATGTAATTATTGTACAGAAAACGGTTTAAGCAAGAAAATTGACTTCGTAAAGATTTAAACTGTAAAAGATCACGATGTAACCCTGTTCGCCTGTATATCCTGTGATATTTATTACGCGAAGCCTCTAATTGCTTAAGTTCTTTTGTGAACCATGGGTCGTTACGCATATGCGACTTTTTGACCATAGTTTTAGGAATAAATTTCTCTATAATATCAGTCAACAATTCATTGAATATATTTACAAAACTGTTGATATCATAATTTGATAGAGTAATTGCCCAATTAACTTTTGATAAACAAATATTTATGGATTCATGATCGGCGTGCAAATAATCAAAGACAGTACAGTTTTTAATGGAGTTAAAATTTTTTGAGCATTCGAAAGAAATATTTATTGAAACAGGTGTATGATATATACTGGAAGACCCAGCAATGTCGTCGCACAATTCAAGCTTAAAAGATCGAAACTTAGTATAAAAAATTAAGTCCATAAAAGTGCCGCGACTATTAGGTATGTTGTTGATCTGAGAAGTACCCAGATTTGCCATAAAATCACACACTAGAGCGGAAGATTGACAAGTATTGGAGGGCACAAAAACATCGTCATCCAAATTAAATCAGGAAAATTGAAATCGCCTAAAATAATAAAGTCAGTGCATTCATTAACAAAGGGCAACAACTTATTAGAAATGCTTTCAAGAAAAACATGACAAAAAGATGTAGATGGATTAGGGGGAAAATATACTGTGCTAACTATTATAAAATATGTGTCTATTTTAATTTTAACCGCAATAGACTCCACGATAGGATCACAAAATACAAGTTCACTGAAATAGTTTTTCCGAACTGCAATTAGAACACCACCACCTTTAAGGTTACTATAACTATACCGATCGCGACAGAAAACACAAAAATCCGGAGTTTTATCCGACATAAAACTATTATTCGACTCCAAAATTCCAAGATAAAAATTTTTTGCTTTGGAACGCATTAAAATAAAAAATCGATAAGCTATTAACACAACTTTTAGAACCATTGATGTTATTTACAAAAATTGATTTATCAGAAATAATTTTTTTTGAAAATAACGGATTAATTATTGACCTTGATAATGACGTTTCTAAAGTAACGCCGACCGTGGGACTAAAAAATGATTTTTTGAATTACGACGAGCGTTAATGAATTCTTTGATTAAAACACCTGGCGGCCACGCAGAGGCATCTAGCAATTTGTTAAGTTTACTTTCAGGAACACCTATTTTAAAAGAAATGAATTTCCGATCATCATTGCGACGAAAGCAATATAATTTTTCAAGCCAAGCTTATGATTTGTCACAATCGGTCGGAGAAAAATTTGAAGATTTTTTGACCCGAATTAGATTTCAATTTTTGAAGTATAATTCTGATAAAATAACGGTAGATGATATTTTGAAAGATAGGTTAATTTTAGGCAGATGTAAAGATGACATTCGTGAAAAATTAATAAATGATGACACAAAAATTTTAAATGAGGTCATCAATATATGTAAAGCACACGAGGTAGCATCTTTGCAAATGCAAGCCGTTTAACGATAGACAAAAAAATTAAACGATACAAATCCAAGCATGACTTGAAAAATTATCCAGCGTATGGCGTGATCTGCTCAAAATGCAACAAAGGTGACAAATTGAAAAGTCAAAAAATAGATAATTTAAATGAAACTGAAGATTTGTATATTGATTCCGTGAATTTCGGATGTTCCAGTAAAAATCAGTGGTACGAAAGCGTAAAAATCAATGACGCGATTATCAAGTGTAAATTAGATACGGGAGCAGAATGCAATGTCTTGCCTAAACACATAGTGGACAGACTACATCTCAAGCTCGTTAAGACAGTAACAACAAATTTGATAAAAACGAACATGTCAAGAACTGCATTTAATTCAGAGGCCAAACGAACAAAATATAGATTATATAAATATTGATGAAACTATTTATAGGACATAGACTTAATAGATAATCCCTGTTTTGAAATATCTCCTAAGCGACGCATTCTCATTCAATACGGTATCAAGTAAAAAACGAAATCGACAAAATGGAAAAATGAAGGTCATAAAAAAAATTACCAAGCCTACTCCAGCAGTATCGCCGGTAGTAGTAAAACAAAAGAATAGGATTAGAATTTGCTTGGATCCTTCAAACGTGAGTAAAAACATTCTCAGAAGACATCATCCTCTATACAAACTATTGAGGAAATCTCGTCCAGAATACATAAATCGCAAATTTTTACGTTATTAGATTTGAAAAGGAATTTGGCAGGTAAGGGTTACAGAGAGAACGCAAAAATATCTAGCATTCGCTAGACCATGGGGCAGATACACATGTTTGAGAATGCTAGTCGGGCTAGCATTAGCACCCGAAATATTTCAAGATATAATGAACGGTCTTCTAGAAAATATACCTAACGTTGAATGTTCGATGGATGACATAGTGATTCCTGCAGAAACTGAGGAAAAATATGCAATGAAGTCACAAAAAGAGTAATGGATATTATTGGAAAAGCAGGATTAAAACTTAATAAAAAGAAGTGCCTATTCAATAAAAAATCGTTAAAATTTCTTGGAAACGTGATATCGGAAAACGGATTAGAGATGGATAAAGATAAAATATCGAATGGTAACATATGTGTCCAAATTTATACCTAATTGTTCAGAATTGATAGCTCCGATGAGGGACTTGATTAAAAAAAACACAACATTTGTTTGGGATACTGAACGGGAACGAACGTTTGAAGAAAAAAAGAAAGCGCTAACCACCGCACCAGTACTAAAGTTGTGTGACACGGTAAAAGACGTAAAACTTTCAGTAGATGCAAACAAAAAAGCATTAGGAGCAGTTCTACTCCAGGACGAGCATCCAATCACATATGCATCGAGATCATTGACTTCGGCAGAACTTAACTACCCGCAAATTGAAAAAGAAGCTACGGCAATACGGTTTGCATGTAAAAAGTTTCATGAATATATATATGGGAAGCAATTCACAATTGAAAGTGATCATAAACCACTAGAAACAATATTTAAAAAACCGATAACATCAGCTCCAGCAAGACTTCAAAGAATTTTATTCGATGTGATGGTATATTCACCGAAGATAATATAAAAGGGATGATATAAAAAGGGTACGGAGATTCCCATAATTAATGGATGGCTAGAAGAGAAGTTAATTCAAAAAAGTCTTAAACATTTTTCAACATTCAAAGAAGGACTAGCAGTATACGACGAAATAATTTATAAAGGGGATAAATAGTCTTACCAACTAAACAAATTTCAAAAATACTAAAAATAGCTCATATTGGACATATAGCAATACAAAGTTCTATCAGACTGGTTCGACAAAGTTTTTATTGGAAAAACTTAGCAAGTGACATAGAAGAACTAGTGAGTAAATGTTATGTCAACAAACCCAACATAATAACGTAAAAGAGGTTATCATTCAAAAAAGAGTAACAGATTTATCTTTTCATTTCAGAAAGTTTCGTTCAATTCTCTTGCACAGAACTCCAGAAATATTGGAAACTGATAACGAACCACAGTATCCGTCGTATGAATTCAAAAAATTTGCTGAAAAATGGGACATCAGACTTCGAGGCCAAGATTTTCAAGATCGAATGGTTTGCCTGAACGCGAGGTCCAAACAGCCTAATTATTGCTAAAGAAATGTTTTAAATATAAAACAAACTCTTATCTAGCATTACAAAACTGGCGAAACACTAATGAATTAGAATTACCTAATTCACGGTTATTTAGTAGACATACCAAGAAGTAAACTACCTATTAAGAGAGATCAATAAATACCGAATAGATTAAGGAGTAAAAGTGTCGATACCATTGAACATAAATAACAAGGTCAGGTTACAAGTTGGTCCGAGAGAATGGACAGCAGGGATGGTTGTTTCAAACGCAGAAGCAACAAAATAAGTATATGTTAAAACAGACTATGACAAGACACTAACAAGAAATACTTACCATTTGGCCAAGACATCTGCACATTTTCATCCTAAAAGAAAATCTTTCATTCCAAATGAACATATACCCGAAAGGCAGGAATTAATTGGTGCAGCAAAGCGTTCACGGCATGTGCCGAAGGACATGTCACATGAAACGGTTAATAATAATAATAATAATGCCATCAAAACTTGAGTAGAGTATACTTGAGTAGTTAAAATTTTGGTAGACAAATAAAACCGATACAAATCTCAATCTATAAAATAGTAATAAAAAAATAAATAATTTGTAAACGTTTTAGTTTTGAACAGGAGTCACATTAATAAAAAAAAATAGCAAATAAGAATATTGAGTAGAAACCGCTTCAAAACAGAAACGGAGGGATGTGACATGACATATTATTTGTCATGAACGCACCCGTCAACTCAGGTCAAATGTTATGTTATACTACACAATTGTAATTGGTATTACTACTGAATAAAGAATTATAAAATCAAACCTCTATCTTGTACCATTACGATACAGAAAGCAAATGTCTACCGTCTGGATATATTTCAAACTGTTTAGGATTGATTGTGACTTTGTAATTGCCGCAAATACGTAATCTATTATTTGCTTTGAGCACAGACACAACCGGTGTAGCTCAAACGATTGTGTCCACCTTTTCCATATTATCGACCTCAACTAATTGATCCAATTCATTTTCAACTGGTTGCATTATTGGAAATGGAAAACGACGTGAATTTATGAACACTGGAACGGGATCTATTTTCACATGTAAACGTGCTTGAAAACCGCAGTAATTTATATATTTTACACTGCTTGCAATGTTCTTATCTCGCCCTTCTTTTGAAGCTGCTAAAAAATGTTGTGCCAATTTAATTTAACTTTTCGTAGCTATTCACATCCCAACAATGAATTTTGTCGTGATCGAACAATGTACAATTTTAAATCTGTGTATATAGTTTGTCAGTTTTGACGTTGACGTAAGTGAATCCCAATATGTCTAATCTGGCTTCGGTGTAACTTTCCAATTCTGTATCGTTGGGTTGTAAGATCAACAGGACTACCCGTATCTATTTCAAATGTAAAAGTAAAATCATTGATTTTCTAATAGTAAAAATATTTATCACGAATATCATTTTTATTTTCAATTGTTTTGAACTTCTTCGAATTGATATGCTTCGCTTTTGCTAAATTTCTCGGAATGTCCTTTTTGTTTACAGAAATTGCAATTTGCCTTTATGTTTGATCATTTATCCAGTTTGCCGCACCGAAAACATTTTCTACCACCATTTGTATTTGTCGTAGTAGCCAGTGCATTCGATTTTTTCGCATTGCCGCCTGTGCCGTGTATGTATTTTGTCATGAGTAACTGTACTCATGTCTTTTTGAAATCCCGAGGGCACGGCCATCTTGCAATTACACAAGAACTTTAAAAATGTCTAAATATAATTTTAAAGACAAAGAAATTGCTGGAGGTACTATATGATGATCAAGATCTGTCAAACGAGAACGTGGTAACCAGTACTAAAGCAGGGGCATGTCAAAATGGTATAGCCGTTTCAAAAGAAGTATTAAATATCGAACAGCTTCTTAATGCCGTGATGTCAAAGATAGACCAACTGTCAGTTGAAATAAAGCAGAAATCCAACCAGCGATGCTCTGAAATTAAGCAAAAATGAATGTAACAGCAAAACTCGAATATGGCTTTGAAAAAGAATTAACTGAACTAAGAAACGGAAGCCCAAATATTCTAGAATAACATTCATAAATAAACCGGGTCCGAGTCAGATTGCTTTAAATACAAAAAACCGAACCTTATATAAGAGATTATCAAGAACCAATAACTAAGTAAAGTATGAGGCTTCAGATGGTCAAAATAAATTAATATAGAGACTGCAATAAATAGGTGATCAGGCAGGATAGACTAAGATACGTAAAATAACTAGGTTCTACCAGTTAAACGACATTGTACAATGTGCCACGACAGTAAATGGATAAGATGGTGCGCTATACGAATGCTAAAACTTAGGTCAAATTTCGACCACAAATGCCAGTGAGACTAATAAAATTAGGCCTGATAGAAGGTGTGATCAAGGAAAGTACCAAAAATTGTACATGAAAGTGTTACATTAACTATAGTTATAATATAAATATACATAGTACTACCATCATAAGAAAAAAACAGTTTATCCATTGATGTTCCAGATGTTGGGTCGATAGGATATCATCAACATTAAGTATAAATATATGACATTTAGGCGAATACAAATATAAAATATTTTGATTATTTTAAAACTATGTGTATTTATTTTATGCTATAGTGGCCGTAAAACTAATAACAATCAATTACCGAAGAACTAATTAAGAAAATGAATCAAGATGGAATACTATAGACCAGTTTTATAGTCCATGAAGTTTTAGTTTACCCCTTGCTGAAAATAAGGCTTGCTGCAACAAGGTTATATGTGTAATATTAACAGCAGGAAATAGTTTCCAATTTCTAGCAATACCTTTCGGTCTAGACAATGCGAAATGTATAACAGGGTTAAGAAGTTATTTAGTGCTGTAACTTCCGCGAAAGGAGAAGTATGGGCACACTATCAAAGCTATAGAAAAGAAGTATTCCGAAGCACTACGATAATTTCTGGCAGTGGTGCGACCACTCATATTTGAACTAAAGCACCTTAAACTTCAACGCACAAAACCACGATTTCACACCATTAGAATATAAATCTGACTATTGTATGCACTGTGCATATTGGTGATTGGTAACCAAAAAGATAACAACCAACTATTATTATTTTTTAATTTAAGGAATTTCAGTTTGGTTTCAGACATTTTAAACCACACAACGAATTAGGTGGTTGTGTGTCATTTTTTTGTTTTGTCTTAATATAACAGCATTTTACAAATTTACAATGATGGATGGGCTGATACGTCTGATAAAACCATGCGTCAACAATGACGGCTAACAATACAAATTTATTAAGGTATATAATTTATGATTTATCGCGAAACTTACATCAAAATATTATACTCGGTGTTATATACCAGATACAAATTAACAACACCACCCCGTACAGTTGGTTACATTTTGTCAATTTTACTTTATATAGACCCGTCAAACTGAGTTCGTATACTAGTGGGCAAGTGAAATTTACTGTGCGCTAATTAATTTCAATAAAAATTAAAATGAAATTTATAATTTTAATTTTACTATTGGCTTTGGCCACCCAAGGTGTGTGTGTGAAAATTTCAATATTGTTATGTGGCCAATTTTAATTTAATATAATTTTTATATGTTAATCTATAGCATATTCGCAACTACAGTGTTACGAGTGTGAAGATTGTGACAATTTAGATACGGATAAGGCTACAGCAATAACATGTACAGTCTCTTCATCGTCAACCACCGAATTACCATCAACATCTGATAGTACTACTGAAATTAGTGAAACCACTATGGTTGTTAGTGAAACAACAACTGAGGATACTGCTACAACGACTGAGGATGATATTACAACGACTGAAGATATTGATCCATCGTCGGTCCTTATCGGAAATGATGAAAAGTTAATTAACATTTTGGATTTAAAACGTATGGTGCAATTACAATCGAAAGATCCTCGTGTAATTTCACAAATTTTCCGTCGTCGACGACAAACTTCCACGCCCCAGTTCCGGTGTTTCATTGTCGAAATAAACGATAACGATAATGTTAAAATAAATCGTGGTTGTACGGAATACTCCACCAACGACAAAACTACATGTGATGCCATTTATGATAGCGAACCACTCAGTTGCACATTGTGCAACGAAAACGAATGTAATTCATCTTCAATCGTGGTATCATCGTTACTAGCAATAATTGCATCGATTCTAATAACATCGAAACTAATATTGTAGCCTTAAACTATTCAAAATTGTATTCAATATGAAATAAAAATTCGTTAAATTAAAAAACAAAAAAAAAATTAAGACTCTTAATTTTATTGTTGCGGTGTTGCGATTTTAGTTTTGGAACATATTTCGTTTCATCGAACATCACTCAAAAATTATAAATATTGGATATATGTATATATGATATCGATTAACACAATTCAATCAATTTAATTTATTTTTGTAGTTCTTATCTAAAAACCATAAATTCTTAAGTGCTACCTGATAACAATAATTTGTTTTAATAAAAATAAAATTTGCGCTTGGTGCCCAAATGTTGACTTATTTTATTGTTAGCTGATAACACATCTACACTAATGCTGATTTGAAAGCTGAACTAGAAAAAAAAAGTTGTAAGTTATACAATCGAAAAATCGAATAGAACGTTCGATAACAAATCAATTCTATGAATTCACAAGATAACAAAACCAGTTCCCTCGGTTGGTTTTGTAGAACCAATATATATGTCCTTTTAACCTTGTGTACCGTCCAAAGATAAAAAGTGAGGTTATAGTTCGAATTTTAAAGTAAAATAGTCGGAGAGTAACAACTAAATTAGATTTCTAATCTTATGTATAGGTTTCACTGCGCAGCTTCTTTTGTTAATGTCAGTGACGTAGCCAGTGACGGGATAAGCGAAAAAACCCTATGAATCGGCCGGCACGTGGTTGTATAACTTTTTCACCTCTATGTTATAACGTAACTCACCAAGAAAGGATTCATTGGCTTTATTACAAAAGTAACGTGGGAGATGAATGGTGTGGTCCATTTTGTGTTATGGAATTTTTCTTGACTTTGGCCCTAAAGAGTGGTGACCTCGACGTGGTTAATATTAATCGGGCGTGGTGTTATATCAATATACAATTTTCGACAATTTTTTTATCAACAATACACGTGGTGTGACACAATCTTCGCCTGCGAAATATTGTTAAAATTTAACCTAGAATACAATAATTACCCAGTAACTATACATGGAGTGGCAATTCAACAATTATCCGGTAACTACACTTGGTGGTAGTCATTGGGATTATTTGTTCGGAGTTATTTTAACACAGTCCAACAATCATAAACGACGTTTATACTTAATTTTCCAGCTAAACATCGTATTAAAAACCACGTACAGCATTACATTCAGTAGACCTTTAGCGTGGATAATAGCATCGGGTCTGTTCGAGAAGGCTTCACCCCATTCTCAGCGAAGAGCAATCTTTAAGGCATCGACCATCTCATATTCTTTAGAAAATACTTTGGCCTGTAGAATGGACTATATTGAAAAATCCATTGGGTTTAAGTCCGGGGAATATGGTGGCCATTGTTGTAAAGAAATAGAGCTGGGAAGTTTTTCTTGTAAAAAACGATTGGTTTAACGGGATTTATGGGGTGGTGCCGAGCATAATATAAATACACATAGTACTACCATGGTATGTTAGCCCATTGACGTGGTAGATGTCGCTACTAGTATCGTTTTGAAATAATGAAAATATTTTTATGTGTATAATCGCCTAAATGTCATATATTTATTCTAAATGTTGACGATATTCTATCGACCCGACATCTGGATCATCAATGGATAAACTATTTTTTTCTTATGATGGTAGTACTATATGTATTTATATTATGTGCCGAGTCTTGTTGAAACGTCCAATGGTGTCTACCGAATTGTTTACATGCCCAAGGTAGCAAACCATCGTTAAAATCGCTTCACGGTAGATTTGTTGATTTATCTTTACGGCCTCTTCAGTGAAAATGTTAAAATTGTTTCTTCAGAAAATACCAAATTCTGAATCTCGCCACCAACGTGCCAGTGTTTTAACACCTTTGCTCTTGCTAGGCGAACTGGCTTTTGTGCAAATATTAAATCTTCCACTTTTTGTATTTTGTAGGGCTTGACGTGGATTACGTTGAATTCTGGCCTCCACCTTTCGAACCATTTTTGACGATGTTGCTGTTTTTGAATGTCCACCTCAATGGTGTTTTTTGATGCTACCAGTTTCATTGTTTAACGTGTAATGATCCAATACACAAACATTTTGTTCACATGAAAATGTCGTAGCTCATTAACAATAAGGTTGAGATTTTCCAGCCAAATATAAAGCAATAAAACTGTTGTGTTTGAATTCCATTTCGATAACCTTTTTTAGCTCCGACGTAAAACGATATGCTTGCGATAAACTTGAAAACAATATAACAGTCTGGCTTTTGTCAAAAAAGTACTTAGGTGTGTGTCTATGCTAAATTATTTCTACACGTAACTGCTCTTGCAAAATGGTAAGAGCAGTTACCAGTAATTAAAATTTAGCAAAGACTCATTTATAAGTACTTCCGGTAGTCGATTGGAAAGCAACTATTATATTGAAATTCATGTAAGTACCTCAATGTTTTTCTTTTTCAGCCTGCGCTCAGTGTTAGTTTCACGATGTTAGTATTTTCAAGCGCGATTTTGTTTTTGCTTACTAGCTATATTCTGTTGGTTAGTTATATATTTCGGCGCGTGTTTGACGATCATATAGTCTGATCTGTTGATCATCCTGGAATTACGAATTATTCAGTTGATTCTGCTGCGGACACTATTACGTTGTTCAAAAGCTAGTTCAAATTCATTTCAAGCTTCGGTTCAGCCTACTGTCAATATCAATGCAGGCACAAATTAGGTTGCGGTTGAAAATTGGTAGTTGGTAAACTTCCGAAAATAGCACATTTCACTTTCAAACCACCCCAGCCACTATTCAGTCAAAATTCAATTGTATGGTTTGAGATACTTGAGCAGCCATTTATTGTATCGGTTATCGCAAAGGAAACAACTGAATATATTGACATACCGTCAGCACTTTAGATAATCGCATTCACAACCAATCCGCTGGTTTAATTACAAGAGACAAGGGACACATTTTCAGACAGAAGGTTATTAAAGGGCTTGGAGAATCTGTAAATGACAGATCTGAATGACGTAAATGACATAATTTTTCAGTTGTGGTAGCAACCGTTACCTCAGAAGGTTCAAATGGTTTTATCGCCTTTTGAGAATGATTTAACCTTATCGGTTTTGGCTCAACAGGCGGACAATATTATCGAGACAATGGCTTACTTACCAATTAGTTGTAAAGCGTGACATTTAGCTCCATATATGATTAAGATAGCCGCATCTGAAGGAATTTTTCAATGGACGGTAATCCATGATGTATTTAATACATCATGGATTACCGTTTTGTTTTGCATATTGGGATGACAACTGCATAGATTTCCAGTCGAGAGAAGAGCATTTAACACATCTAAGTAAAGTATTTCCAAAATTGTCCGACGCTGGGCTAATCATCAACGTAGATAACTGCATTTTTGCTCAGCCTTAGGTTCTGTTTTTGGGTCACATCGTTAACAACAAAGGAATCCTTCCTTCACATGAAACTGTTAACATCATAGCTCAGTTTAGTTGACCCAGAACGTAGACGACTTGAATGCATCTGACACTGCAGTCTATGCCACAATTGGTGAAACAAACAGGGTTTTCTGTACGCCTTACAGCAGCACGGACCAAATACAGTGCGTATGATAGAGAGACTTTATGAAACATTTCACAAGTGATTATAACACGTGTCTAGGGTGGTGAACTTAGTGATTGATACTCTTTCACGCATCGGCAAATAGATGTTCCTGTGGTTGTTGATTACTCGGAGCAACACATATATCAGCCCTAAAGTTTGATTGGTTTCCCGTACAAATCAACTCGGCTGAGGCGGTTGCTTACGAAGCAGGTTGTTTGGCCCTATATCAGGAAAATTCGCAGGTTGTTGGTTTGGTCTTACCTTCCAGGTCAGAAGACTAAAGTTTTACCAAAGTTCATGTGGATATTACCGCCCACTACCACCGTCTGCAAATAGTTGATACTGAGTTGCTATATGATTGACAGGTACACCTGTTGGGATGAAGCAAACCCGGTACCTGATAGCGGCTTCTACGCCTGCCAAATTATCTCTATGTCTTCCAAAGTTCCACGTGCCAATTCTAAAACGCGTGTCCGTTAATACCGACGAAATTTACAAACAGCACGTAACTTATTTCTGAAATCGAAAACAAAACAAAAAATACCATACTTTAACACAGCGATAAATTCACAGGGTTACCACTATTGGATACATAATATTATGATGTACTAAATTTGAATGAACTTAATGCCATCTAACTTTGTATACTGAAACCAAACAATTTTATGTAGAATGTAGATTTTGAGAATTTAAGTGCAGTGAATTCCTTTTGTTTTATACAAGCAGAAATCAAAGAACACCTTAAGTGGATGGAGTTGTTATTAGTTTTTTAGAATATAAAAATAAGTCAAGGAGAACAGTTTCAGAAGTGGGATATTAATTCGCGTCAATTTGAAAAAAAATTAATTTGGTGACTTTTATTTGGTCTGGTGTAGTGTACATTGACTTTTGGTGAAGTCATTTAATAAAATTGTTAAACTAAATTCCGCCATTACTATACATAATTAACTGAACAACATATCTTTGTTCTCACTTACAAATAAAAATAATAAATTGTAAAAACTCTTACATTAAAAAAAGTATTAATAATTATAATTCGGAAATAATTGTGTTGAATCGTATGTAGTTAACCTCAGTTTTACCATAATTTTATCACGCTCTTTGGTTAAAAGGGTATGCACCGAAAACGTGCACACATAACCTCTTTGTTTTTGAAAAAACGGTTTTTGTGGAAAAATCTCAGTTATTTTGTTGTTGTTTGTTGTCAAAATAAATTTTTTTAAAAATGCCATCTAAAACAAATCGAACATCATCGAGTAATAATGATGGCATAGGTAAAAAAGGTGATTTGATCATATGTTGATTTCAAACAAATTTTTTGTGGCCCCTTTGGGGTATAAGCACGGGAGTTATACATTTGACTTTAGTGCAATCGGTGGTAATGGGGCGTCGAGAAAAGACAAACCTCATGCAAATAATAAAAATACGACCTTTGCGAATAGAACATTCAATAATCCGAATAAACTAGACGAAACGAGGGAAATTATAGAGACGTGATAATTTTAAACAACAACAAAACCCAGTAACTCTAAGCGTCAAAATATTCAAAATAACAGTTCTCAAGATTTACTAAGAGGTGTATCTGATCCAACAAAGACCAATTGCTCGAATTGTTTTAAAGAAGGCCATTTTAAGAGAGCTTGTCCCGATTAAAATAAGTGAAACGTAAAGCACGTTCATGGTGGTAATTCTTATTTTATGGTGGTACGCATCAAAGATATTTTGAATCTTAACAAGATCGAATGCTACATAGACTTAGGAAGCAGTTACACCATTTTGTGGGGAGATTTAGCTGACAAGTGCAATATTAACTATTACAAATACATGGTTTTAAACAAACTTGCAGGTTATGGAGGCGGATGCGTTTAACCAATAGGAATTACTTCATTAAATATAGCATCAGTGCCATAACACGAGTTTACATATAGTCAATTCGGAACATATTAGCTTCAAAGTTCATTCAAACGGGCTGTATATTCTGAGTGCTAAAAATCAAGGATTAGACGATTTAAAACCGATCTAAAGTCGTATGTAGTACCGGTTGGATATGTAGGTCATGTACATGTATTAACAGATTTGAAAAGCGAGACTTTGCACATCAATTCGAAAATTACTGAAACCGGTACAATCACTCAAAATTGCATTGTCACCACTAATGATAATAATACAGCGGTACCAGGTGTTAATTTTACTGGAAGAGCAGAGATATGTGAGGAAAATACGTAAATGGATAATGATATTTGTAATTTTAGTGAAAATATTGAAAGTGTCGAGCAAGACAAGTAATGGAGGAGAATGACAAAACCGAATTACATGTTTTGTAGAACGAAAACAAAGATCTCGTTGCTCGACAAACGGATCAGGTAAAAGCGAATTAAAAAACACTAGATATGTCGAGGATAGTCAGAGTATGCAAGTCTAGTTATTCTGGTCAAAAAGAAAACCGGTAACTTCAGGCTCTATATTAACTTCAAGGAGTGAAAGATCACTATCCGATACCACAAATTGACAACCAACTAAATATATTAGGTAATAAGTGCTCTTTCACTTGCTTTGATTTATTTTCAGAGTATACTATCAGGTAGAAATGATAGAAGAAAGCAAGCATAAAACGGCATATGTAACCCCTGACGGATATTTATTCCTTCGTATGTTTTGGAATGTTTGCGCCGCATTTCGCAATCCGAACGTCATACGGGGAACTTCAAACAAACCGAAAGGTGTACATAAAGCGGTCTTTTCGATATCCGCCTCGTGAATCGGTATCTGATGGTATGCCCGTACGAGATCGACCTTAAAAAAAATGTTGCACTCTTCGAGCTGATGATTGAAGTCGGTAACTAATGGTATCGGGTATCGATCTGGTTTCGTCCTATAGTTTAACCCACGGTAGTCTCCACAGAGTCGCCATCCTCCATCCTTTTTCTTTGTAATGTAGATAGGACTAGCCCAATTGCTTTTCGATGGACGGCACACTCCTTGGCTTAACCACAGGTCCATTTCTGCTTTGGCTATCTTCATTTTTCCTGTGTTGTGACGTCGAACTTTCGCCATACATGGTTGACCCTCCGTTTCGATTTTATGTTCGATGTTGTGCCTAATAATATTGAGCGCCGTCGTTTCTTGAAAGATTGGTTTAAAATTTTGCAGGATGCTGCTAATTTGGGGATTACAATTGTCCAATTTGATTAATGTCAGTTGGTATGATGCTATGGAAACTGGACTTCCACTTACCGACATGGCAGTCACTGGATCAATAAATTTTTTGTTTCTTACATCGACTAACAGACCTTAGTGTAGTAAGAAATCGGCTCCTAAAATACATCTGTCCACATTACCGATCGTAAATTTCCATATGAACTGGCGACATAAACCCAAATTTAAGGTTAGATCTTTTGTTCCGAATGTTTAAATCGGTGTAGAATTTGTTGCGAATAATGTAAGGTCTGAGTTTGCAGACCTTTCCCGTAGAGTTGGTGTCATCATCGAGAGTTCGGCGCCCGTGTCAATGAGGAACTGCTGATTTGTTGTTGTATCGAGTACTACAAGACGGCAATTTGAATTGCTCCCGTCAATCACCGCGAAAAGTGATGAGCTTATTGGTTTTTCGATACGGACGATCGAGAAGTATCGAATTTGCAGAGTTTGCTGCAATTCCGGGCGTTGATTCCAAACTTAAAATGAACCAGCATAATTAAAACCAGCAATTAGGAAAAGATTTTACTTGTGTATCAGATCGTGATCTGCTGCGCGGTCATCGATTTTCGTTGTGTTGATTTATGTTTACTTCTCGGGACATTCTTCTGTGTTAGTCCAGTCATCGAACCGGATTGCGATGGACTTGAGATATTGTATATGCTTGTGGGTCTGATGATTTCCATGATCTTATCCGTGGAAGCGGAGATTTTGTCCAAATCGGACTCCTCCATGCATGTCAAAATCTCTTGTATATTTGTTGGTAGACGCTGCAGCCATAAATTTCGTAAGATAGGTTCTATAATCTGATTTATTGGGAGTGCCTGCATCTCCCGAAGTAGTTGCGATGGCTTCTTATCGCCCAGTTGTAGACCTGAAAGTAAACGGTTTAATTTACTCTCAGCTGAATCGCAGAGTCGATCAGTTATTGCTGCTTTTAATTGGTTTATTGATTGTTTCTGCGTTGAGAGCGGCGACCAAATGACCGTATTTTGTGCTGTCGACTGAAACGCCACTTAGATCGAATTGAGCTTCCAGTTGTTTGAACCAGATTTCCGGATCGTCCCGATTGAAGACAGAATATTTGATGGACACCTTGTACACATTGGTTGTATGCTTGTCGCCCTTATTTTTACTTTCCTCTTTGTCACTCATTTTACTCTAAAGTTGTTGATACCCGGTATGTTATTGTTGTTTGGTTTAGATTGAATACGACTTGCTGTTCTTAGAATTTAATGTTCGATTTTGTTGATAGCACGCGGTTTTTATTTTTTAACCTCAAAAAGATTGAAATCGCTGTATGTTTTCTATTGTATTATTTGTGGCTTCGCTGTACGTAATAGTGTTTTCCCACATCGGGGGTCACCAGATTGTAGGTAGATGGTAAGCTGTATGGCGATGTAAACACTTTGATGCGTCTCGATACGACCGAGGGGCACGCTTGTATAACTATGCTCTACACTACAATTTAAAGTACGAGACTTTTATAAGAATGTTTTATTGTTTACAATAGAAAACATTTTCGTTAAGCAAACCTATTTAAAAGGTACAAATTATAAAACTTTATTTTAATTATGAACTTTGATGTGTTGAAACTATGTTCTCTTCCCTGTGTCAACCAAAAAAGTGGTGGTTACTTGCACTTTTGAAATAATTTGTTTTGAGCGGCTGCGTTTTGCTGTTTCGCGGTTTTCTCACTAGAATGCACTAGCACCGCCACAAATTCACAAACCATATTCAATCAGCATTAAATTCCCCTTCATCATTTATCCATACCACAAATAGATTTAAGAGTATAAAGATCATTTTTGTAGTGTAGTTATAAAGCTTTAGTGTCACAAATAACACTGGACTCCTAATTATTCAACTTAACGAATTAATCAAAGCTATAAGAAACTCTAAAATTGCATGGGACAAAAAATTTAATGATATAGAACATAACCACACCTCCTTTTGTAAGTTAGAAAGAACCTTAAAAACCGAGGCAATAAACTGACGCCACTAAGACCGAATGATCATTCAAATCTTTTTTCTTCCGACAGATTCAAAAATCGAACCACAAGCTCAAAATGCAATCAAAGAAATAGAATCTTCTTCAGTTAAAATTACCTCTGGCAAAGTTTTTCATCCACCAGTACTGCGACAAATTCTCAAAAATATTCATCCAAACATGGCCTCTGGCCATGACACATGTATCTATTAGCAATTTTAAATGCATGAATAAACCTATAATAAAATCCAATAAGAACAATCCATAAACCTATAATGAACCATTTTCAGAGGTGTTCTAGGAAAAACCCTTAAACGAGCCATATTCAGTAGAATACTTTTTCAATTAAAAAAAAAGTTTTAAAATCTCAGTTCGGTTTCCGAACAAAGTTGTACTTTGGATTCACGTTTGGCATTCCAGCTTCATATGAATTCTAAAATTAGCAAAGCTAGCATAGTTTTATACTCACTTGTTTATTAACAATCAAATATTGCTACCATACATCCTTATTTATCACTAAACTCACATTAAAATTCTACACATCAAGGTCCTTATTCGATAACCCATTAGTATTCTCACTAAGCAGCACACAACCATCTGTTGTTTCATTTCGAATGTATAATTAGTAAAGTATTGCCACATAATTTAATAAAACTGTCAGTCAATTTAGATAAAAGTTAACATTTTTCAAACAAAACTACACAAAGCACTCATTAGCTATGACCTGTTGAGGTAACAATTTTGTGCTGCGTACCCATTTCTAAATCTGAATAATATTATAGGCACGTGATAGAGTAGCGACACATCAGATATTGTTATTAAGGCTATCCATTATTAACATTTTCTACTTAAAAATTCGCTTAGCCTTAAAGTGGCTTAGTGGTTACAGGCTTATTTTAATCTGCATAATCCTCTGTTACTGCCGTAGAAGATCTTACATATGCTATTTTCCTATACTATTCCTAAAATATGTATTTTAAAACGTAACAGTCCTACTGACTAATTAACGCACAGATCAATATCGCTAAAAATATTTGCGAAATTATACACCGGACGACTATAATAATTTATATACCATTCAAAGTTTACTTTTTATTATAGTAATTTGTCACTTTTTATTTTAGTAGAAATATCGATAAGAACACGCAGATAAAAACCGAAATCCATTCCAAATAACATTATCAGTTCTATGTGAACTGATAACATTTTTGATTTAATTGCGCTTGTATGATTCATTTTCATATATGCGATTTTTTCTACGCCTATATATCGATTCTAACTTTTTAACCAACAAATTTAAAAATTACAAAACTTTCGGTGCAAAATATAGTGACGTAACACCGATGACATCAATTAAAATGTATGTTCTAATAGTATATTCTAATTTGAATTGAATTGAGATAGAGTTGAATTCTTTTTTGTAAATTTTTCAGCCAGCTTACAAGTTTTAACCATTCGGTTTCGATTATCGATTTTCGATTTATACTCTTAAACCACTCGAAGGCTGCCATAGGCATCTTTAATAATAGCCCTGAGGTACTAAGAGCCTCACAGCTCTGCCACTCACATTGTGTGTGTTAAAGTAAGATCTGTTCTAGGGTTATATCAATAGGCTTGATAAAATTTTAAAGGGTCTTAAAACCCTTCCAATTATCATAACTGGCAACTTCAATGCGGGCGTAGAGTCTGATTGTCACCTCCACGTAGAGGAAAATTATGTGCGCCCTGGACAGCTATGGCAGCCAAACGTCAGGATAGCTATGGAATAATGGTGAACTTCTGGCGTAGTAGGCACGTAGTCGACGAACGATAGCAGCATAATAAAATAAAATCCAGGAAGCGTCCTTCTTACAATGAACGGCTTCTCGGTCTGAATCTGCACCGAATCGGTCGGCAGTATTTAAAGTCTGGCCATAGACTAAAAAGGCTATGGGAAGAACACCCTTAAAATAAACCAGCACTGAAAAAAAACATCAGGAAATAATACCTCAGGTGGCAGACCTGCACTGCATGAAAATCCACCCTCTACTGAGGTTGACCCCATGGATTCTGGGGAGGGTCAATCATTGCAAAACAAACATGACGTCAGTGGCTCAGACAATTTCATGAGCGGAAGTACTAGTGACAACCCATTCAGAATGGGCAAGTTAATGATGAGATCTCCTATAAGGCCACGAAGTATCTCTGTGGAAAATTTAGCAAAAAGTAATGATCCTCGGATTTTAAATGACAAAATAATCCAAACATTATTAGCTGAATTAAAGGAAGCACTAACTGAGACCCAAAAATTAAAACAAAAAAATGTTTATAAGCCACAAAAAACTTATTATACTATACCTGATTCGAGCGAAGAAGAAGAAAACATAGTAGCACAAGAAACAACATGGCTACTACCAAACCAAAATCCAAAAAAAGGAAGAGTTCATCAGAAAAAGGTAATCAAGCAGGTACTGCATCAGACAAAATGGATAACCAACTAAATCCAAAAACAAAATCTCAGCCTGAAAAAAATAACACACCAGGAAAGCATACAACTTTTCAAAAAACTAAAGAACCTAAAAAAGCAAGCAAAATCCTCCCCTCGTAATACTTAGCAATGTGACAAACTATTTAGTCATTAACAAGTCATTACAGGATAACAGCATCAATTTTCAAGTTAGAATGATGAACAACAATCAATTGAAAATAAATGTAGATACCGAGACTGATTATAGAAATCTAACAGAATATTTAAATGGTTCGCAGCAACAGTGGCAGTCATATGAAAATAAGTATACGCGACCGATAAGGGTTATGGTTAGAAATTTACACCAATCATGCAATTTAGAAGACATTAAAAGTGAACTGTGTGAAGTCTAAGAAAGGGAATGAAGAAATAAGGATTCCTCTTCCATTATTCATGCTAACCTTCGATAACAAAGAAGATATAAGAAAAATTTACGACATAAAACATATGTGCCATATGGGAGTAAAGATTGAAGCGGTTAGAAGTAATCGTATAATTCCGCAATGTAAACGTTGTCATGCGATATGGCCATACTCAAAAGTTCTGCCAACACGAACCTAGATGTGTTAAATATGCTGAGAAACATTTAACTATTGCTTGTGAGAAACCCAGGCCCACCCTGCAAGCTACCGAGGATGTCTGGTAGCGAAAGAACTCCAAAAAAGAAGAAATAATCAAAATAAACCAATGAGTTTACAAAAGAATCAACCAACAGAATCCTTTAGTCATCATGTCAGAGGTGGTATATCTTATGCACAGGTGGCTGCGACAGGAAAGGTCAGCTCAGGATCAGCGTTGAACCCTACACATTCGAATACTCTGATGGAAATGATGCAGAATGTTTTGAATGCCATAAGATTGGAGCAGGGCAATTCTGCTTTATTATTCTAATTATTTCTCCCAAAATGATGTACCAAGAAAAATTGAGAATTGCTACATGGAATGCTATAACGGTATTAAAAATAAAAAACATGAACTTAAAGCCTTTTTAAAAATGCAAAATATCGATGTGTGTCTGATATGTGAGACTCACTCAACAAGACAATCTTACTTAAAAATTCAGGGCTACCAACTTTACGAAACAATTCATCCGGATAACCAAGCAAGAGGTGGAACCGCTGTTATAATAAAAAAACTATATTAAACACCATGAATGCCAGCATTAGCAATCACCTGAAACCCAGCTTACCGTAGTAGAAATTACATCTACCAAGCAACGCCTTCAGATAGGAGTGGTATATTTTCCACTTAGATACAACCTGAAGAAATCAAACTACTTGAATAGGAGGTGATTTTAATGCAAAACATGTTGACTTTGGATCTAGGCTTACAACAACCAAAGGTAACGAACTAAAAAATGCAATAAATGAAATGGGATGTAACATACATTCCACTGGCAAGCCGACATATTAGCCTACGGACGCAGTTTAAACTCCTGATCCACTGAATTTCTTTATATCAAAATTTCATCAAATTTTATTAAAGTAGAAGATAATTCAGATATGGTCTCTGACCATTCTGCAGAAAACTTCACAAATATCATTCAATTAGCCGCGTGGAATAACACTAAAGAAACAGCATCCAAAACTACTGGCAAAAGCTACCCAAGACAAATCAGGAACTTGAAAAGTTGACAGCTGATGAAAATACAGACTACTCATTATGGAAGGCAACCAAAAGAATGAAAACCCCAATCATGCAGATCCCTCCTATTAAGCAAAGTAATGGCTCGTAGGCAAGGGATAACAAATCAAAAGCTGAAGTGTTTGCTGATCACCTGGTTGCTATTTTCCAACCGAATGAGACCGAATCGGATATTATAATCGAAAATGGAAGGAACGAATATGGGGGCAGAATCCCTCTAATAATCCAGGAAGAAGTTAATAGGGAAATAAAATTTAATCTAAAGACCGGAAAGGCTTCTGGATATGATCTTTTAACAGGAGAAGTTCTAAAGCAACTACCAAAGAAAGCTATTGTTTAACTAACCCATTTGTTTAATGTTGTTATTAGATTACGGCATGTTCCTTCTGCCTGGAAAGTTGCAGAAGTTATTATGCTATCGAAACCAGGTAATAGCAGGGAAATCGTTCGATATCCCTGCTTCCTATCATCTCAAAGCTAATGGAGAGACTTCTTCTGAGAAGAATGACACCAATAATAGAAAGTTTAGAAACCTAATACCGGATCACCAATTTGGATTCAGATGTAAACATTCAACAATTGACCAGGTTCACAGAATTACAGACATTGTAGAAAAGGCGTTAGAAGATAAACAAATTTATTCTACCTTATTTCTGGACGTGGCTGCAGCTTTCGATAAGGTATGGGAGGATTAATAAATAAACTAAAAGTTATGCTTCCGGGACCATATGTTGACCTTCTGGAGTCGTACTTATCTGAAAGACTTTTCAGAGTAAGATAAAAAGATGAGTATTCTGAACTGAGAGAGGTAAGGGCAGGACAAGGCAGTGTTCTGGGCCCACTCCTATATCTACTTTATACAAGTGATATACCACAGTCCGATCATGTAAGAATAGCAACGTTTGCTGATGACAACGCTATACTAGCAACAGCGCAAACTGTCGAAGAGGCGGCGAATAAACTTCATTATACAAGTGAAAAAAATTCACCAGTGGGCCAAGCGATGGAAAATCAAACTTAATGAATTAAAATCTGTGCATGAACAAACTATTGGTTAATCCTCCGCCAATCAGCATAAACGATTTCATGGTGCCATACGAGAACTCCGCCAAATACTTAGGTATGACACTGGACGTTAAGTTCAAATGGAAACAGCATGTGAAGAAGAAAAGAAAGGAGCTTGATCTTAAATATAGACAGTTGTACTGGCTAATTGGACGAAGGTCAAAATTAAGCACAGACAACAAAATATTGATTTACAATCAAATCCTAAAACCGGTATGGCTATATGGTATTCAGCTTTGGAGCTGTACTAAAAATGCTAACATCAAACCTATACAAAACTTCCAGAATAAGGTACTTCGGAGTATAATCAATGCACCCTGGTACATTCGTAATAAGGATTTGCATCGAGATTTGGAGATACCGGATGTAAAACACGAAATAAAAAGATTTGCAACAAAGCATGAATCGAGGCTATTGCCACATGTTAATGTGGAAGCCCCTCGGCTACTGGATAATGAACATTTGGTTAGAAGACTAAAGAGAACCAAACCCTTCGAGCTCGTCAGTATGTGAGCAGCTACCTATTATCGAATAGGCATTGGAGCATCGCTGGATCAACAGTTATCTCATTATAGTTTAGTTTTTAAGAATTCAGATGTATATTGATGGTTAGTCTAAAACTAGTCTTAGTTAAGTCTTCAATAAAAAAAATTAAAAAAAACTTCAATGCTAAGTCTAAACTATGGCATAATAAGGACCCAAACGAACGAAGAATCATCGTTGAAGAGTTTGTAGTAAGAAGAAGCCTCTTTGTTATAAACAAAGAAGGTCAGCCAAGCACTATTGCCAATAATCAAATATTAATGTAACTTGTGAGTTGTTGAGAAAAGTAACCAATTGGGAAGTAAAATAAAACTGGACTTTCAGTGATCACCGAGCTATCGTACTAACTTTAATCGCACGTGATAGCAATGAACCCTCGGGCAAGGTTTCTCGATAAGCACTTAAACGAGCAAATTGGGAAAAGTTCGAAAACTGGTTGGAAACAACTTGGCTGGGAACATAACATGCACATCCCATAATGATATAGATGAAGTAAAGCACATAATTACGAGAACCAACAGTGTGGTGTCTGTAAGAAAAGCCTACCACGGAAACGTGCTCACAAAGGGAAGTTACCTCCCTTTGTGAGCACGTTTCCGTGGTAGGCTTTTCTTACAGAAAAGGATCCCTTGAATGAGGAAATGAACACATGAATGATGTGAACAAGAACATGATAATGCAGAACCATGGGGAATCGTATATAAATTCAGCGCAGGAAGGCTTAAAACTCCAGAAGTTTTAATCACCTTGACAAATAGAGATGGCCTGACAACTTCGTGTAGACGAGTGTCTCCACGTTTAGTCTCGACGATTTAAATCTCCACGATTTAGTTTTTCCGAAAGCTTGGAAAAACGTCAAAGTAATTATCATTGGATTCATGAAATCCCACCGAGCCAAAATCCTATAGGGCAATCAAGCTACTACCAGGTTTCGGTAAAATACTCAAAAAGTTAATTTATAACTGGCAGCTTGATGTAAGTGTTCGAGAGAAGAGTAAGAGGTATAGTGACAAGCAGTTCGGATTCAGAAAAAATCGAAAAAAAGGCAGTGCAGCCATAGTCACTAATTATGGCACACTTTAAAAGATTGTGACCAAAGAGTGCCGAAAGAGTCCGTTCCAGGCCCACACCGCTAAAACATCGTCTTTATTAGTAGTATGAACAACAATGCCCAAGAAGTAGCATTTACAACTATAGTTTTTAGGAAGTAGCTCAAATATACTGTAAATAAAATTAATGCTCCAACTTAAAGGGTTTCTCGACATCAGAGGTAGTAGTTTGTAAATGGATTGCATGAAAGCAGTAAAAAGTTTTCTTCGTGCTTAGACAAGTTGCAACAGAAACTTGGACCCATAACAAAAATGCAAAGTACGTGAGCTAAATGAACGTGGTATTGCAAGCTGGATGAATAGAAGCAAGCCTTATTGGTTCACTTAAGAGACAGATGCGGAAAGCATCTATTGCAATGTAGCAAGAAATATGGAACAATTCAATGGATGGAATGATAACCTTCAGTTTCTTGCCAAACATCGAAGATTGGTTAAAAGACTTAGTACACCATTGAATCAGATGTCACGGGGCACGACAAAATAGCATTCTGTCTAAAAAAGTTCCACTTATAAGAAACGAGTAGCTGTGAGCCGTGATAACGGAACCAAGGACCACTTGCTTTACAGGTTCAATCTTATAAAAACAAAAGAAACCAACTAATGATGTATTTGAGTGCAGAGTGTCTATTAGTGCTAACCATCAACTGCGTGCATTACATATGCACGCATTAGTTTATACGGTCAATCAGTGATATAAACGAAATTTACCCGATCCAGAACAATTCTAACAGTTTCAAGATTGAAACTTAGTGCAACGAACCTTTTTTTCAGGCTTCTTGTATATATCAACAATACAAACAAGTAGATGAGACCCCATTCTATCCTGGATTTATGTACCAACTGAGAAACGCCTAGCTGACTTAGCATAAAATATTGGTCAACAGTAATCACCATCGTGTCAAAAAAGTTGAAGTGGGTAAACGTCCTTGCAGGAAAACTCAGACTCCTGCGGCCTTACACTCTTATAGGAGAGTTCATATATGGTATCATACGCAGTAATGTTGTAACGGATCAACCTCATGGTGGATACGTCAACCAAAATAAAACACGCGGACCTCTCAACGAACTGATTATCTCCAAAAAAAAGGAAAAAAGGAAGATATCACCAGTGTCAGTCAACCTAGGTATATTTTGATAAGTCGCCCCCCATGTTAAATACGATAAAACATGTGTTACATTTCGCAGGAAATTGGATGCTCAAATTTTCTCTTTCCATCGCATTTGCTTGGAGTGAGTATTTTAAACTTACACGGAATATTTTAGAACTAAACTGTTTCGCTTACAATTTGTTCAGTAACGTTAAAGACTCCATTCTCTAGGAATTTTACAACATTTATACTGGTTTCATCACACAACGGCTCTAGCAGTACGAACCGGTTAAAATGGTCTAACACTATACAAACAAATAACAGTTTCCTGACTTAGATCGCGGAATTGGATCCACGAAGTCGTGAGTTTTTGAAAATATTATGCACTTATCTGTACAATATTATCTGCAACGCGCGAGCTTCTTGTGTCATAACGTTACACTCAAACTTGAGATTTTTCTTCTATAGGTTGGTTAGTGGAGCCTCCAGTTCTGAGAATCGATGAATAACTCGTCGATACCGTCCCAACATGCCGAGAATTCTCCTAAGTGTTCAAACAGTTTTAGGAACAGAATAGGAGGTAATAGCAGATACTTTAGAGGGATCTCGCTTGAGTACACCATCTCCAACTATATAGCCAAGATTGTGGTTTTCTATGAGAAAAAATTAGTTTTTTTCCAAGTTAATTGTTAGTCCATCATTTTTAACAAACTGCCGACTTTGCTTAAAATTTTCATATGCTTGTCGAATATCTCTGCTGCTATCAGAAAATCATCGAGGTGATACCTCATAACGTATCACTCGATGCATAAGTCTACACATAGTCTAAGGTGCGTTGCACAGTCCAAAAGGCATAACCGTGAATTGGTATAAAGGATAAATTCCGTAATGGAACTGTGGAGGCTGTCTTAAAACTAGAAGTAAATCTTTTCTTGTTAAGGTGCCCTAGCAAACCATCTACCCTCCTAATTGTCTTAATTGACGTTGGAACAGGCCTGAAATGAACTGTAGGATCTTCCAGAAATACTTCGCAATTTGAACCCAGGATAGTACGTTGGCCCCACTATCTTTATCTATCTCCAATAATTGGTTCCGAAGAGGATGGATTATAATTATAATCTATATAGGGATCGCTAAATTTTGATTTGAATATTTATATTGCACTGCGGGGCGATTAACACTTGAAGACTGGTTCTGAAAATGCATTTGAGATTGAACATTATTTAGATTTGGACTAATACCGATTGGTTTATTTGGACTGGCATTTAAGTGGTGGTGCCACTTCGAGTTCTTGAACATTTCTGGAATCATTCTATTACATGACCAGGCATCCTCATAAGCTAGACCTTGTCGTACTAACTCATCTAAAGCTTAGTAAAATAAGAAACTGCCAGCCTGTCTTGCAGTTCTCTCCGCATATTTTGGGTTATTATGAAAATTAGGCCAGATTTTCGGGATATTCGATTTTCCGTTGTTCCATTTCTGCGATTCTAAAGAAGGAAGAGATTCTTCGGATGATTCTTCATCAGATTGTTTGCTCTTATTGCTTTTATTGAATGCACGGGTTTTTTGAAGAATCTTTCAAAAAATGTTGGTCTTCATTACACTTATTTAAAAATTGAATTAGCTTATCTTTTTCGCTTTGTAACATTAAACACAACCACCTTTGAGTATTTAACTCTAAGTAGGCGTTCTCGTATATGAAGAAGTCGAGACTTAAATGGTTAAAAAATCTGAAAGGGTGATCAGTAAATGTTTAGATAAAATAAGGCAGCGGACTGATTAGCTTAATGATAAATAAATAAATGATATTGAAAATTCACGGCTCACGAAGGTAAATTATAAAGAGCCAATATCGAATTACATAACAAGATAGGACGATTATACATTCATAGAAGTGTTTAGGATTTAAAGAAGCATTTCTCAGGTTTACGTCGTGCAAAGGACTGTTTTCAGATATACAGGGTGGGTTTTATGTTTCATGTCATTTTTTTGGTCGCCATTTTGTTTTGGATGGCGTTTCTTAGCTTGCATTTGGCAGTCGTAGTTAAATTTTAAATTTAAAAATATTACTGGTTACCGCTATCGGGACATATTGCGGACAACTTTCTTTTGCTCTAATCGGATCTTCAGAACATGTGGTGCAAACAAAATAATAGGTTGTTTCAGATTGAAACAACCTATTATTTTGTATCTCCGCAGCTGCACCACATTTTAATGGATTATTGGAGGCAAGTGTAAAGTCAGTAAAGGGTCACGTAAATAAGATCCTAGGAGGTTGCTCAGTCACATTACGCTACTACATATGAAAGATAAGGCATTGTCATCGGCAAGTCGTACGGTTTTGCGTTATTGTGTCATTTTCTTTATGGGTTCTCTGGTGAGTTAAAAAGCAAAACGATCACTTAGTTAAACAGCAAAATCTTAACTAATGTAGCAGTTAATGTCCTTATTATATAGATTATATAAGATAAATATTAAAATTGTTAGACTTATTAAGTGGCTGAGAATCCAAGGGATCTTAAATATTTAGAAGAAGGAATATATATAATGTTCACAATAATTTTACAAAATTTCGCCAATCATTTATGGCACGATAAAGTGCTACCGAAGTAAATACAGTTTTTTATCATTAAAGGGTATTAAGACATTTAATCAATTTTGCAAAATAGTTATCAGTTCATATAATTCTACGTAGCCAAATTTGTTTTTTTTTTATTGCTAATCCCTTTAAATTTGCTATAAAAGGTAATGTTGGGACTTTCGTCAAATTCATTTGAAATAAAATTCTTTAAACTACATAAGTGGTAATTGTATAGTACAAAATTGTGAAAGTTAAAATTATTATTTATTTAAAACGATGAAATTAATTGTGGGATTACTTCTGTTGGTGGCACTAATTGCACCAGGTGCGCCTTTAAATATATAAAATTATGTATACAGTGTGTAGTGATTTAAGTGATTCCTAGTGATACTTATTAGAAATATGTTTATTTTTAAGTGATATAACAAAGAAAGTTTATTATTTTAATTATAGGATATTCGCAAAGAAGGTGTTTCGTATGCAATAATTGCCCACAGCCATTTGAAGATGAACAAAATTTTCTACAAACATGCGACATCACACCAGCACCTACGACCACACCCGATCCTAATACAACACCAACACATCCAAATGATCCAATACTCACACCATCATCAACTACAGTTGCAACTTCTATAGATCCTACTACAACCATACCTGCTACAATCGAACCTCCTACAACCACATCTACTACACCCGCAACTACTACAACCACATCTACTACACCCGCAACTACTACATCCGTAAGTAATCCTTGGGATCCAATCCCAACGCAGCCAGCCAACCAAAAAAATATAGAAACTTTCATTCAAACTCTACGTTGTTTCCGCGTTGAACGTGTTGTGGGCCAAAATACATTTATCGATCGCGGTTGTACACAATGGGTCACGTCCAGAGAAAATACTTGTTCACAAATTCCTGGCGCAACAGCAGATAATTGCGAAATCTGTAACGAAGATGAATGTAATTCCGGTGTCAAAATTATAACATCATTTGGAACAATTTTAGCAGCCTTATTAATTGTACTAAAATTTTATTAGACCAAATAAAATTTAATCAGCCATTTTGATTTTACACCAAACCTAAAAAAATATTTAATTAATAATTTATTTATTTATTTAATAAAAAAAAAAATGTAAAAAGCTCATCATACAAAAAAAAAAATTATGTTTTAATCCAAGACCGTATTAAAATATATTTTAAATCCAAACAGGATTAAATCTTTATCTATATCATATGTATATGTATATGGGACGAAGTCCAATAAAGTACTTAACCACGTTAAGACCCTATTTTACGTAAATAAAACATATGTTTTCGTATAATGAAGGTCATTTGTGTGAAGCAATGATAACGATCACTAAAAATTACGTCTTATCAATAATTCCATTTAAATGTTAACCTTTTGTTTATCGTGGCAAAATAAAATCGCGATTACTGATTAGAAAATATAATTTCAATATTTTATCGATCGAAAACTTACTATAGGTTGTAATCGATGGAAATTTCCTCGAATCTCGCTCACTTAAAAGCTAGATAAAGTCCAAGTTCTTCTGTACTGCAAGTTTATTTGGGAAAGCTATATTCTCACCATGATTATCTAAGATTAGGCCCGGTTTATAATTGGCTCGTTCGACGTTACGAGAATATTTGTTATCTCTTTACTTCAAACATGACATTGTCTTGTCGACTTTGCAAGGTATTTAGCAGTGGACGTAAGGTATGCAAAGCACGATTGCCGCCGACAAGATGCGATGTTATATCCGCTTTCACCCAATTATCATCAGTGAAAATGAACCCGAGGTATCGAAAATATGTCAATTCTTCAAATGTGTGGTCACCACTACTCAAGCCCATTGCGTATTGGTCTCTAAAACCAGTGATGTTATATTTTGTTTTGAACCAATTGATTTTGAGAAGGAAGCTGAAAATCTAACAAGTGGACCCACTAGTTCTTTTACACCATTTTCGATCACTGTAATTATACAGGTATCATGTGCATATGATAGAACCTGGTTGGACTAACGTTACAAGATGTTAACCTGGTAGTGTTTCGCTTTTACGAGGATGATATATTCTAACATGAGATTAAAATATATCGGGGACAGAGCAATTTCTTGCAGTACACGAGATTAATTGCAAATATGACTGATATCAATGTTCTTAACATTGATACAGCATTGTGACTGCATTACTATGGAATTTTACATAAACGCACATATTTGTTAGGTATTCCAAGTAACCCAAGAAGTACCTGTAGTTGTCAAAATTTAATCCGATAGCAAGGCTATACGTTGCTTTTCAATGGAGATGACCTCGGCAATCTTGGTATTAATTTTTTTTGTAACCCAAGTGACAAAGACTTCTTTAGATTTAAACGCAGAGGATAATCGGATGTGTAAACTACGTTTACACATGCGATTAGCCTATCTGTCAGTCATTTGTATTCATGCACCCACTAATGTAAGCCAACCCAAAGATAAAATCTCATTTTACAATCATTTGGATGCTCTGATGAGATCCATATCATCATCTCTGATGAGCACGATCTGGCAAAAATCAGACAGACTTAGGGGTCACGCATAACCTCATTGTGGCTAGCTAAAAAGTAGATATCTTTTCTCGTAAAGATATCTACTTGCAAAACATGGACACACCTTTGTAAGACGTACCGAAGTAAAACGGACCATGTGTAATTGCTTAGGGAAGGTCTCGGGTAATCCGAAATGTGATATCTTATCGGTTGGCTGCCAAATTATTAGACAGTGATCATTAATTGGTCACTGCAATGTTAAGATGCCATTTTTCGTATTGAAAACTTCTCTATAATTATAGTAAAAATTAAACCCAAAAATGATTGGTTTTGATGATGAATGGAGCAACAAAATAAAGGTTATAAAGAAGCACATTTTACATTCGTACGAAAGAACAAAGTGGTCCTTGCTAGGAGAACCGCTAAACGAATTAGTAACCAGAAAACCGTGAATGGTGGAAAAGGCTGATCGTATAGGAGTACAACAACACAGCAATGAGTGAAGTTCACGTAACTTCTTTAAAAGAGTCACCGGATATCACAATTCCTGCAGACTCCTCTTGTCATTCGTTACAAGGGTAGAAACTGAAAACATCCATGTTAATCACTATGCAGTGGTTGACACTTGGAAGAAGTATTTCTCCGATTTACTTAATGTTCAACAAGTGTCAAATTCTGTATTTAAAAATTGTATTGTCAAATACGCAGATTTCGGAGATGTGAGCCATCCTATGAAAAATTCACACTGGCTAAGCAGAGACTAAAAATAAACCGTTCTTCTGGGGTTGCATTAGTATCGTGCTATTCGGAGGTGATACTTTGCGGAATTACGTTTTCGAGCTTTTTCGATTATTATGGCAAAGCGAAGTTTTATGGTTTGCTTTGCGAAGTCTAAAACGACCTGAAAAATATGTGCGCTTATGTAAAATGATAGTAATGCAGTCACAAAACTGTGTCAAAGTTGAGAACAAGCTATTAGAAGTTTTTGCAATTAGCTCTAAGTGTACGGCAAAGAGATGCTCTGCCTCCGATACTCTTTAATCTCATGTTAAAATTTCTCTTTCGTAAAAGCAAAACACCTCAGGTCAACATCTTGTACAGTCAGTCCAACCAGGTTATGCAGATGATATCTGTATAATTTTAAAATGAATGAACACGATGTAGAAGAACTACTAGATCCCATTGTAAGGTTCTCAGCTTCCATTGGTCTCAAAATCAATAAGTCCAAAACAAAATATAAGATCACTGGTTTTAGAGACCAAGTTTCGTTTACTGTGATTTCTGCCTTGTATGAAAACTGTCATCTTAGCTTTGCAGTGACCTATTGAGGGTCACTGGGACCTTCCCTTAGAAATTAACACATGGTCGATTTGACTTTAGGACATCTTACGAGGATGAGTCCATGCTTCCAAGTAGATATTTTATTGAGTAAAGAATGTGCTAGCTACAATGAGGTCATGTGCGGTCGCAAAATACATCATTTTTCCCCATTATCGGTCACTTGATCGTGTCGATCCCATCAAATCATTCAAATTGTTGTAAAATGAGTCTTTATCAGTAGGCGCCGAGGTTGCAGATGAGGTCAACTCCACTGTAAAGCAAAGTATAGCCTTGGGACACATAGTCTTCACTGTTTGGCCATCGTATTTCATAAAGACCAACGAGTTTCAAGCGATACTTGTACATGTAACATGGCAGATATAGCGTCATCAAACGCGGCTGGTTTTCTTAGCGACTGCACGATCCACCTATCAATCCTAAACCTCTTATCCATTTTTATAATTTTGGCGGTATCCATATTTTCTTTTGTTGAGCATATTTTCAGCGATCCAACCTTTGTTTGGATGCCACCTACGACAAAGCAAGGATGCTGCGATGGAATTCTAAGGAAATCGTGTTCGTTTAGAAGTCTTTCAGGAGGCATGTGAGTACCCCAAACCAAGATATAGTTATCATGAAATCTGAAGACCTTCTGTCATCTTTCCAATTAACTTTGTAAGAAGCAATGCGCCGCATAATTTAAACTTTGGCAGCAACTTAATGATTTTAATTGGTGATAGCTTAAAGTAAAGTAAAGCAGCTACAGTAAATAACTGCAGTGTAAGCTTTAATGGAGCTTTGCCAAACTCCGTGTAGACTAACTTTTGACATTGTATCAATCTGTGATCAGAGATTTCATTAAAAAACCAACCATTGTGTCACAAGTAAGTCCTGCAATCCAGAGTTCTTGCATCATTAATGTGGTAAGGATTGTAATTGGTTAGCACCATGCTTGAGGTTCGAAAAGTTTACCACTCTCCACTAGAAATGTACGTACGATGTTTAATAGGTCCTAATATTGTAGTATGACACAATTAGTATGGCATTAGGTAAATCTTAACCTATTAGATTTTCTGTGCTCGAGTCCATTTAATGGTAGAAAATAGTAGTATTTATTATCTTCAATTATTGCTTTAACTTCCCCCTAATATGACCTAACGCCTCATACTCATTCAAACAATTTTCGTGTTTCCCAAAGATTTGCTTGCCTTCGAGCATACAGGTTTTTTATAGAACTCCTCATATTCGGTTTCTTCTTTTGTGAGTTCCCAGAATTCCTTAAGCTGCTCATTGATGCAATTTAGTTAGTTATTTAGTCTGCTAAATCCTATTATATTTTGGAAAACTAATGATGGATCAATGTTGATAGATCACTGCCGAACATGGCTACCAGAGGATTTTGTCTGAATCGGTCAGTTACTAATTATGAAAAACACAAAATTTAAGCTTTAATCAGATATATTTTCACTATCAAATTCGATATCGTAAAATAGTTTTTGAATTTTCATTCGGACCAACGAATTTTTACGTTTCGGAAGTCTTTTCAGAATTGGTGAACAGCTCAATAAAAATTGATCGTTTGAATCGTGCAAATCAAAATGTGGTACACTTGAAATTGATTGTAAATTAGCATCTTGCTCCTTAAAACTAAAACCTTTGTTTAGGATTGATGTTCCAACTGATCCAGCTGCTAACGGATCTATAGCCGTATGATTTAATGTAACATTGTCCGAGGATTCTACGTTCGCATCGTTTTGCTCACTTTTATCGTTTAACGGAAAATGTATAAGTTCATTTGTTTCATATAAATGTTCTTCTGAATTGTCGGCTTCTTCTTCGACACTCTCATCATTTGGCATGAATTTAATTTCTTCGATTTCAATTTTAGTTTCTTTTAGTCCCGTATTACTGTTATCATCATAATCGTCGCTAACAGAACTGTAAATTGGATATATAAATAAATAGTGTTTTAAAATTAGAATATGTCCATGGGATAGTAACTAAACTGTAATTTAGTTAGTCGTGAATCGTGATAATATTAGGTATGCGATTACTTTGCTAACGTCGCAGCAAACGCAAAGCGCGGGAACCGCCGACTTAAACCGTCGATACGTTATGCGAAAAAAGCCGCAAAGTAATACCATTACTCATTAGTTTACCTTTGTCCAGTATGAGTGATATATGGCATTAAAAACTGCATTTGATTGAAAAATAACCATGTCTTCTTCTTCACCGATTTATTTCCTTTTAATATCCAGCGATGTTGTTTCATGAAAGCGTCTCTCAAGCTTCGCCATCGTTTCTTACATTCTGCGGCTAGAAAAGTTTTATGTAAACAATATAAATCAAGTAATTTCGTTGGTACACCTATAGAGGAATAACTTACCAGGAAAATTGATTACTTCACCCACCGATAGCCATGCATTTTCACGCTCGACGGGCTTCTTGTATCCCTTTAGCGTACGATCATACAAAATTTTATGACGTTGTACTGCCGCAATTAAATCGGTTTCGTTTAAATCTACATAGTGCCGTACTGTCGACATAATTATAAAAACAAGATTTATTTTATAAAATATACAATTTGATTATAATTAATTGATTATATTATTATGTATTAACTTTAACTATATAACGCCATTTGACGTATCTCGTCTAAGTTTACGTGATATGACTTTCGACTGCGTTAAATTCAATGGAGATAGATTCTCGAATTCCATGAACTTACTTTTTGTTAGTTTATTAATTAAAATCATAATTATAGTTTATGATGCGTGCATACATAAAATTAAAATTTAAAATAGTATTTTATTTACCTAGTACGGTTAAAAAACTATTTATAATTTGTAAATTAATTATAATATAATTTATTATTTGTTCAACCCTTTGAGCATTATAAAACATAAACGGTGTTTGACATTTATTGTTTTGACAGCACAGTCAGTGATGTTTGCAATCGAATGCGAACGGAGTTGAAAACCATTTTTAGCATAAATTAGTATTAGACTAGTTTGTTACAAATAAAATGAGTTCAGTTAATATTTCGGTTGAGGCTCCAGTCGAAAATCAAATACAAGAGATATCTTACGATGGTACCGAAATATATCAACCGTAAGTATACGAAATTATATTGATTAGATATTTGGATGTGAAATGTTGGTTTTCTTAATGGTTTTTAGGCCTTTAACGTTGTCCGAGAGCCTATCAAAATGTGCAGCACGCATCGATTTTAGCAAATCATTAAACGACACGGAAATTATAAAAGAGGATCCTGATAAAAAAGAAGAAGAAACCAAGGATCCCGCACAATTCCAATCGAGTTTGTGGCCATGGGACTCGGTTCGCAGTAAGTTGCGTGATGCATTTACAGAAATATGTGTGCTGGTTGATGTACTATCGGTGGCCAAAGATAAACGTTATATGGTGTTTGATCCAGTTCCTTTAGAACTAATAGAGACAAAACCAATGGTTCAAGTATATGCACGTAAAAAAGCCCTTTCTAATGCTTCCAATGTATTACTAACGGGTGCAGAACGGTTGCGAAATTCACACAGCGAGCAAAGGAGTAATCGAAATGTATCCGATTTTCATATAGAATTGTTGCGACTACGACAAAATTGGCGATTAAAAAAAGTTTCAAATTCGATTATAGGTGATTTAAGCTATCGAACAGCCGGTTCGAAGTTTATGCATCCTGGCATGTTTGAAGTGACAAAAGCGGAAGAGGAAGCTAGTACAAATACATCTCCACCAAGTAGTCCGGTTGGTGGAAATGCAGTAGGCAATCCTCAAACACCAACAACTCCAAGTCCAAGCGTTAATTCAGCACTTCGAGTAAATGTTCCATCAGAATTGCAGGGTGTTGCTTATTTAAAAGTAATTACGCAAAAGGATCAAGAGGACTTATGCACAGCAACCGTTAACTTAATGGGGCACGGCCCGGCTCTAACTCAACCTGTAGGTGTTTGGCAAAAAGCTTTAGAATTTGCTCAAAACGTTCTCTTCTGTAAAGAATTGTTTAATCAACTAGCTCGCGAAGCCATTCAACTGCAAGCACCTATTCCACATGTTGTGGTCGGAAACCAAATACGAGCCACACTTCTACCAGGAATTCAACTAATTATTAGTCTTTGTCACTCAACAACATTTGATTCGGTTAACACGAGCCCCATTAATGATCATGATCATGTCCTCGAGCATTCACTACACCAGCTGCTTCGAGAAGTACATCATAAAAATACTCACCATCCATTTCCACATCCGGCGAGTGGTCCACTCGGTCCAAGTAAAAAACGTATGTTAGCCGGACCAATGGCAGCCGATCGTTATGAGCTATTGGAAATGACAAAATCTCAAACCCTACTTGAGCAAATTATAGCCCAAGCTCAACATACATTTATGCGTAAACGAACTCAATACGTTTTGGATACGTTGGCACGTGATGTTAAAGATCCACAAATCATATCGCATTGGAATGCGATGAATTCGCCAACAATGTCGTGCGTCAAAATTCATATAATGACGCATGGCTATGATATCATTTGGCGCACATCAATTGTTATTCACGTTAAAGAACGTTCGTTGAAATGCATTTGCCGCGATGGTAAAGTTATGCATCTATCGTACGAACCTCAAGAACTACGTGACTTAATCTTATGCCAGATAAATCAGCATCAAATTACAGGACTTCAAAATGTTGCAAAGTGCATGGCATGGCAAATCCTGTCGAATAGTACTCACTTAGGTATCGGATCAGTGGAGCCACTGGGTAATGCAAGTTCTTGTGTGCTAGCATCGCCAAGCGGAGATCGTCTTCTGGCCGTACAAATTCGTTGTGATCCACAAATAGACGTTAAAGTGTACATGGCTCAAAGTCCACGAAAAGATTTCTTTCCTGGCCCGCTCGTACACGGAAAGTATTGGGAACATTTGGGAGGACATTTTAAAGAAGTGCGATTTGATAAATTAGAAGGTAAAAATTTCTTAAATAAAATGGAATTTCTAATGGCAAGTCTTTCATCGAGTACATGATTCATATAGTGCTTTAAAATAAATGAAAAACAAAGATGATTTTTATTTTATACATCAAAACATAGATGTCATTGTATACAGTTAAGAATTTTTGAGGCGAAATACATTTTTTTAAATAATTTATAATTAGTATCACAGTAAGAATATTATAAGCACGGAGATTAGTGACAAATTTTAAAGTGCTTCACACATAAAAATGGTTTTTCCGGACACGCAATACAAAACGTCGAAACCTGCTTGGTATTTTTTCGTGCTGCTATAACACCCTTCAGTTGAGATTCTTCACGATAACATAATTTACATCGTTTTCGTATTTTTCGGTTATTTTTGAGGCGCTCCTTTGTTTCTACTAATTCGTGGCGACCCATCGACTTTACAGTTTCCGTACTATGTACAGTTATAACTTTAGTATATTGCGTTTGAGAATCTGATGCAACAAGCGATTTAATTAGTATTTCGATAAACGATGTAAGAGGCATTTTATCACCCGATAATTGATTGTATATTATCACGCTATTCACAACAGCCGTTTTTAATAAAATTACAAATCCCACTTTATGAAACCATTTCATTGTTTTGCGTAATTCATTTTCCCGTAACTCATTCTCTTTGGCCATACTGATCACCATATCGTATGTATAGCCATCCAAATCGATAAGCTTGAAAAATTTAAAGTTATACTTAAATCGTTTTCCCGGAATGAATTCACTATTTTTCAAACGACCTCGAAATGGAATTACCGACTCATTGATACGAAAATTTTTCACTGGTTTCCGATATTTTTGAAACTTTCGATTTATCGTGCCCATAATTTCATCGATTTTATGTGTTTTACTGTTATAATTAACCATATGCGGATGTGTAAAATGTAAACACTTTAAAATGGTTTGGAATCGATATTGTGACATAATTTTATCACAAAATTTCATTTCATACATTTCATCATGACGCCAATAGTCGGACAATTTGGGTAATCCCAACGCACTTGTGTACAAAATAATTCCAAGAAATTTCTTCATTTCGGCGACCGACACATTGTACCATGTTCGTGTAAAAAAATTCATTCGGTCGTTGTTCCGTATATAATTCTTGGCAAACAGGTTCGTATACGTTACAATCAATTCGACTGTATCATCGTCCATGAATAATTGATATACGGTAATTGGTGTAATTGTGGCCAAATTAATATTAGAAACGGCATCATTTGGATTATTTGAGAATTTAAACCGTTTCGATGGCGAATTATTTGCATCGTTCGTATCATTTTCATCGTCGGATGATTCATATTCCAAAATACGATCATTTATTTCAAAATCTTCCTCCAGATCATCATCGATATCGTTCAGCTCTTCATCACTAATTTCAACGTCTTTCATATCCATCTCAATCACCGGCAACTAATAATAAGTAACAACTTCTTTTAGTATGGTAGTGGTTTGTTATCTTAACTATGTACTTACAATTTGCATTTAAAATAATGAATAAAAAATAAAACGAGTGTGTTAAATTTTCTTGATATGTCTACACTCACACACGATTAAATGATGACTGAATGAATGAAAGTGTACTTCGTCGATTTACACTATAATAAAGTTGTAACGCTCGAAAATAGTGACTCACGAGACTTAATATAATAAGAAAAGCAACAACAAAAAACTTACAGCCTACTATGTGCTATGAATGGATTAAATATTATCAAAATCGCGAAAACAAGAAGAAACGCAAAAAATGCAAGTGACTCACCACCAATCGACTCACTTAAAAAATAATCGTATTTCGTCATTAAAGTTAACGTTAGTCATTTAATAATGACGAGTGGTAATTTGCACTTGAACATGATTCCGCCTTGGTATTAGTGAAGTTTTGCAGCAAATCATCGGCATAATTTTTGGGCATAAAATGTATGTAAAATACAAATCAAAGGAGCAGCACAAGTTCTTTCGAATAAACAAGAAATTTATATTAAAATGTTTTTTTTTCTTTCTTTATTTGTTCTTAATGTAATTTACATTTATAATTATATTTCTTTTAACAATAAAATTTGTTGTTTAATATAATTTATATTTATATATGGATTAAGATTTTGTTTTTTAATTAAAATTTCAATTAAAAAACATAAAATTAAAAATTTAGTCACTCACGCACAATTAAACAGCACACATGAAAATATGAGTTTGTTTTATATACTTAAAAAGTTCAAAAATTTACTGGACCTACGAGATAAGATTTTCAACCTTACCATGGTTGTGTGACATGAATGAAATAAATCAAGAGTTTATAGTTTAAAACAAAAAGTATAGTAAATTATATAAAATTAAATATTTTTATCTAGACTGTAGTATTGTGGAATTACTTAAAGCTAAACATGACTTAATTAAACCGTCTTCCGCCGCCCATCGGTGATCTTGATCGATATCGACCTCCACCACCACCGCCGCCGCTTCCACCGCCACTTCGGCTTCCACCTCCAAAACTGCCACCATCTCGGCTTCCGCCAAAGCTGTCACGACTGTATCCACCACTTCGGCCGCCACCACTATAACCATCATCATAGCCTCCGCCGCCACGACCACCCCCGCGGCCTCCACCTCTACCGCCGCTACGGAAACCACCGCCGCCTCCGCCACTACTGCGGCCACCACCACCTCCGAAGCCGCCGGATCGGCCACCTCCAAAACCTCCACCACTTGATCGACTGTCTCGTAATCCGCCACCACCACGACCACCGCCATTGAATTTACCACCACCACCTCTTTGATGTTTTGGTCGAAGACGTGAAATTTCAACTCGAAGCTTTGATCCTAATGCCTCTGTGCCATTTAAAATATCGCATGCCTTTTCTGCCTCGTCGTGATTTTCAAATTCGACGAACGCAAATCCTGGTGGATTGAATGCAACCCAAACCGATGTAAGTTTTCCATATTTGTTAAATTCCTCTTCTAAATCCTCTTTCTTGACCTTGTCGGTTAGATTGCCAACATATACTCGTGTGCCTTTTGAGTCGCCCATTATATCGTCGTCGTTGTATGTAGTACTCTCTTGTGTTAACGCGTAGAAGAATCGACGATTTTACTGTGGAATTTATAGTTTTTCGTACATCGATAATTATTGTTTGGATTAATTGTGAAAATATAGTAGTTTGTATTTTTTTATGTCGAATGTGACTGGAGTGAGAAGGTATTGCGTCGCCCCCATTTTGAAATTTTTTTTTAGTTAAAAAACAAAATGTATTTGTATGATTGTGGTAATACAACATAGGGTGGTGATTCATTATTTCTCTTCTCAGTGCACAAACGTAGTTTTTATTTGATTTGAAAATTATATATTAAAATATATTTGTATTATGATATAAAGCCAATATGTACATTAAAGGAGCAACAATTATACGGCAATCAAAATAAAAGGATTTTGTGATACGGTTTTAATTTCTTGATTTGATTGTAAATTAAGTTTAAGTAGGTGATAAGAAATTATTTTTTATTTTGATAAATTATCATGCATTTTTTTTTATTTGAAAAAAAAATGTGTGTTAAAAAGTAAAACCTCCATTTTGTTTATTTCGTTTTATCTAAAATTGGCTTTTTTTTTGGTTGATATGTACTAAGTTATAATTATATATATTTTACTATATTAAACAATTTTCTACGTAGGCGATTTTGTGACTTGTTATTTAGAGTATATATTTTTCGCAAACAAAACATTCAAAAAAATCATCTTCATTAAACATCGAATCGGATGCGACGCTCCAGCGTAAAATTTATTTCACCTTGCTATTAAAGACATAACAGCAAGGCGCCATTTTTTTTAGGTTAGCGGACGGCATTTTTAGGCGCATCACAATCGAATATGATGATGTCGATGAATTTGTAAATTTAATTAACTTGCAGAGCATTGATTTTATGATTGATATAAAGTAAAATTAAATTATGTAGTGATTTGTAGTGATACAAAAATACGAATTTTTTTTTATATATATATGGCGTCTAACACAACAAGGCACAGGCACTCCCTTGTCTAATTATATAGATTTTTTATTTTATTTAGACAAAGAAAATCAAAAAACTGATAATACAAAAGCTTATAAATACGATCGTAGAATATTGTGAAAATGTTTACCGTAGCGTAGATTCTGAAGCGATGCGTAGATTTCGTCGTTGACACTTGATTTTTTTCTTTTAATTTATTGATTTGATAACTTTTTAATATTTTATTTTAATATAACTTGGTATCGCGAACTGTTACGTCTGTCGACGAGGAGGTGCAGTTTGTGATAACGAAGGAAATGAAAATTGAGCGGCCGGTTAAAAAAATGGTTTGCTTTGATTTTCTGATGTTGGTATGAAACGAGAATTTTCGAGCTTTAGGTTAAAAAGAAATGCTGGTGAATATAACCGATTCAACTGGCTTTATTTTTATTCACCACGGAAAGTTAACTGCGCTTGGTAGGAAGACGCAAATTTTTTGTTTTGTATATATTTTTCGGAATATCTAGAAAATCTAGATATCTGTTCGTGAAGTAATATCGTAAAATAAATTACGCGAACATGATATCCTTAAAAAACCACCACTGTATCATTTCCTTATCGTAGAGGACTGGGGACGACTAAACTTAGGTTGGATCGCTGGTAAACAATTACCGTTGTCAATGCCGCCCAGGTGACTGATTTACCAGTCGTATATAAAGCAAGCGCTGACGAAGAATTACAGAATTTTAAGTGATGTAAAGCAAAATTTGAACCCCTACGATTGAAATATTTTCAACTTTATGCACAATATTCGCAGACGGCCGACTTAATCATATAAAAACCTTTTGTTTGATTTTCATACAAATGACAACTGTGACGTCACGTATAAATTTAAAATGCTAGCATAATATTTGATGTCGCACAGTCGCCTGATGCCGCTTTCATAAGAATTTTTGCATTTAGTTTTCAGTTTTCATGGAAGAAGTGATTTGCATGTTAGGTGATACTCGAAGATCTAACCTTAAAAACATTTTACATGAATTTGCGCTTGGAGACCAGAAAACATTCCAACTCGTTAATCAATTAAGATTGATGAGGATCCGCTTCCTCAACTGTGGATAAAATGGATACCAGTGTAGGTGCAAATAATTCTAACACCATTCAAAAATATGTGGCTTTGGTAACCTTAGCGGCCTGAGCTGACAATATCCTAATTGATATAATGAATCAATTAAATAGTTACGCCAGTGTAGCATTATGAACACCCAACATTATTCATAAAGTTCAAGAACCCACTTCAGTCAAATTTGAGATGGCAAATCGTTTAGACAAATTGAAACTTATGATTGATGAACTTTGTGGCGCATTCAAGAATTCACGTTCGCAATTTGAATCATCAAATAATCAGAATCAGTCACGAGTATGTACAGAATTTATTTGTACAGGTCTATTAGATCCGTTACCTTCCCTAAATTGCAAGGGTATGCTTTCTAGCGATCTAAATCTTGGATTATCATTTATCGCAAAATTGTCACTTGCAAATTTTCCCGAAATTACGTACACATAATGGTCTCAGCTCAAAAGTTATCAAGCATACCGTCACTCATTGCTAGGAATCCAACAAAACAAGAGTTTTAGTTGCATATTTGGTTTCACTGCATTTGGTGAAGTAAAATGGAACCTCGAAAGCTTGAAGGGATTATCGTTCGTTAAATAACATCACCATCTCAGACAAATATCTAATTCCTCACCTACAAGATTTTTTATTCCAACAAAGGCTGTAACATTTTTTGACCTTATCCAGGCGTACTACCAAATCTCAATGAACCGACCAACTACCCAAGACAGCAATTAATACTCCTTTCGGCCTTTTTGAATTTACAAAACGCCATCATAGTTTCGTCGATCGACGCAATCGGCTCCCAGCACCTCGTCACAAACTATATCTTCTTCAAACATACACTGTACGTACGAAAACTGCAACAACCACCTTAAACTGGCCCTTGTGATATCATCAATTGACAGGAAATCTATTTTACCGTAACCATTTACAAATCTCCGTTTATAGATTTAAACAATGCCATAGAGCAATAAAACGACCGAACAAGATAAGTCACAAGTGAGAATAATGTGATTGCTACATCACCGCTAGTTGTGGATTGTGATAACTCTGATCAAGAACGGAAAAGTGATTTTAACGTTGGTACGAATTTAGTTCAGCAGACCATGCCGTCAACCAAATTAGATGAGGGGTAGGCACAGTTAATTTGGTTCTACCACTCGATCCAACTTGTCAACTAAATCAGATTTGTAGCTTACAGATGATTCAACTTACCATCCGCTTTTATGAGTGTTTTAAACGACTATGTACAACTAAAATTAAAACCATTACATTTTTTTAAATTCTGCGTTTTTCTTCACTTTCTGCTACAAAATCATACACGAATGACAAATTGTATTCAAATTTCTATAAACAAATTCAATCTGATTGGACCGGGTGCAGGGTTCTCACTGTATTCATGTGTCCGCGTCCCCGCATTCAATGCTTAGCTTCCATTTATAGATAATAGATGGTAGTCTCTCAACCAAATAACAATTATTAATATCTTATATTTAATAAAATATTCATTAAATTTTAATAAAATAATTAATTTGGTAATAAATACTGAATTAAATATTACATTAAACTAATCGGAAATAAGTTAAACTAATGAAAAATCAATAAATCTGTATATATTTTGAACCTCTAATACTCTCGATTTCATGCCAACATAACAAAAATAAAACGAAAATTTTTTACCGGTGCTCTATTGATTTCCTTTGACAAATGACAACTCGTATTTATTTTCTCATTCTCAATCTTCATCACGTCGACGTCGGTCGCAAATTTTAGTTAAAAACAAGTTAATCGTTAAAATATATATACATATATATATATACACATAAGGTGATCTTAAACAATCGAAGTGCTACAACATAATCGACGAATTCTACGCATCTCGCCAACTCTGAATCTTCGCTACGGTAACATTTTACACAATATACTACGATCGTATTTTATAAGCTTTGTATTATCAGTTTTATTTTGATTTTCTTTGTCTAAAAATAATTAAATAAAAATCTTTATATAATTAGACAAGGGAGAGTGCCTGTGCCTTGTTGTGTTAGAACGCCATATATATAAAAATTATGTACTATTATGATTTGGTTTTATATCACTACAAAATAATGCTACCACATAAATTTTGTGTTTTAAAATAATCATCGCAAGCAACATTAATCAAAAATAATGTTCTGCAAGTTAAATTAAAATTTTATTAATTCATCATCGATTTATAATCATATATTCGATTGTGATGCACTACGCACAGCGCGTCGTCCTACACATAAAATGGCGATACCTTGCTGTTGCTTTTTTAATAGCAAGGTGAAATAAAAAATGTTTACGCTTCGTCGCGAATTTGTGTCGATGTAATATAAAGAAGATATTTTTAATTGTTTTTATTGCCGTGAAATCAAACATTTATACTCTAATCTAAATAACAAGTCACAATCTCACCTATATATATGTATACGTAGAAATTTTTAAAAATAGTAAATCTTAGAATACTAAAATGCCAATTTTAGATTCGTATTCAAGATGGAGGTTTTACTAATTTAACCCACATTTTTTTTACTTATGAAATGCATGAAACATGAAAATTTACATATAAAAAAAAATAATTTGATTACCTACATGTTGTTTTTCTATACTATACAGGATATGCAGTAAAAACTATACCTAATGAAAAACTTACGATAGTTTATTAATCACTTTCCAACTAGTTTTGTTAAACCATAGCTCTTATTATAGTAGCTGAATAAAACACCACCAAAAAAGACGCAAATGACCTCTCTACAAATAAAAAGTTAAGCCATGGAATTAACTTTGGTGGTACTGGGGATATTTATAGAAACTATGGTCATACAATAACTTTTGATTAGTGATTAATGAAACTTTCAGATTTTAGAACTACATAGGTACAATTTTTATCTCAACTGTATATTAGAACTTTCTAAAGAGAAATTAATGTAAAATGAATTTCCTCAGTAATTATTTTCTTATTTGATGTTTATATTAAAAATAAAAGCATTATTGGCTTCAATTACATAACTATTTAATATACCTATCACATATAATTTTGAACTCAAAATATAACCGGCGTTTGTGCACTGAGAAGAGGAATAATGAATCACCCTATGTTGTATATAAACAGTCCGTTAAACGATTATTTTGGGAAACTTTAAAAAAATTCAAAATGGGGGCGACGCTATTCATTCTCAATCCAGTCACATTCGACATATTAACTAAATATTTTCACAATTAATCCAACCAATATAATTATCGATGTACGAAAAATATAAATTCCACAGTAAAATCAGCGAATTTCTACGTTTACGGAACGCAACTACGACAACGATATAATGAGTGACTCAAAAGGCACAAGAGTATATGTTGGCAATCTAACGGATAAGGTCAAAAAAGAAGATTTGGAAGAAGAATTTAACAAATATGGTAAACTTACATCGGTTTGGGTAGCATTTAATCCACCAGGATTTGCATTTGTTGAATTTGAGAATCACGACGAGGCAGAAAAGGCATGCGACATTTTAAATGGTACTGAAGTTTTAGGATCAAAGCTTCGAGTTGAAATATCACGGGGCCGGCCAAAGAATCAACGTGGTGGCGGTAAATTCCGTGGTGGCGGCGGTGGACGAGGTGGTGGTGGCTTCCGTGATAGCCGACCCGGTGGTGGTTTTGGCGGTGGCCGCAGTGGAAGTTTTGGTAGTGGTGGTCGTAGTAGTAGCGGTGGTGGGGGTGGTGGAGGCTTCCGACGTGGCGGTGGAGGTAGTAGTCGTGGTGGCGGCCGCGGTGGTGGCAGTTATGACAATGGCTATAGTGGCGGTCGTGGAGGTGGCGGCTATAGTCGTGACAGTTTTGGTGGAAGTCGAGATAGTGGTGGCTTTGGTGGCGGTAATAGGAGTGGTGGAGGTAGCCGTTACAGATCCAGATCACCGATGGGTGGCGGTCGACGTTTTAACTAAGTCATTTTTTAGATTTAAGTATTCTGCTAAACATTTTAGATATAAATACTTATGATTTTAATATACATTTTTATTCATGTATAAAGTTGTAAGGTTGAATTTTTTAACATGTATTTTCTTTGAAGACACATTTTCTTAAATATAACAGTATTTTATGAATTAAATCATCTGAACTCGCTGTCTTTAAATAATGTAATGAATATTTATTAAACTCAAACCAGAAGTCCAGTTATGTTGGAACTTTAAATAACTTATAACAAAAAAACGTGTGAGTGATTTAAACAATTTTTCTTATGATTTTTAAACAAATTTAGTTTTAATATTTAAAAATTCTTTTTTAAAACCATATTTTTAAATTTATAAATGTAAATTAAATTAAGAATAAAGGATATATTATAACACTTAAATTAAAAATAGGTTCCATTTTTATTTTAATATGCTCATTGCTAGGCCGTACCGTTACTACGATCAAGTAACATCGGATTCAGAGTTCCAGACAACGAAACGGTCGTTTACAAATCCCTTTGAGTAAAAATCTTTGATTAAGTTAGTTGCATGGAAATCGTTTAATATTATTTTAGCGAAATATTCTCAACACAACGATAAAAATACTCGCAAAATCAAGAAACCAGGAAGAAGTAGCACTGATTACATTAAATCAATCCTAATCATCACTGAACAATCTAATGAAAAGTCTCCACTGTATACACTCCAGGAGGAAGGATGGGTATTCTCGCTATTGGTGTTTTCGATCGTATTAGATAGTCATGCGAAAATTAGATATTATCCCTAAAGGCATTAAATGTTCGACGAATAGGTAAGTCCAATGATCTAGATTATGACATATACCTGCTCACACACAAACACTGATATCCAGAAAAAATACAAGAGTTTTCAGTCCCACCCTGGACCCTAACGAACTTATTGAGGCCATTAAACAACAGGAAACCCAAGACGGTGAAACTCTACGAATATAAATACACCGATGCACATCAACCAACAGCAAATTCAAGATGTGTAATCAAACTCGTATACCTTGGCTGCACAATAGCAAAAACCGGAATACTTTTATACCGTCTCGTGAATAAAATTATTCCTCGTTTGATCAAGCTCTAATCATACCGACCAACGACTGTAGAGTACTAATCAGTATACAGACTAAACCAAAACCTCATGCTATCACAAAATCCTTTAAGAAATGGTCATGCAGCAGTATAATGTTAGGGCACAATTCAAAAGAGTAGCGACGGGTGTAGCCGTGTAATTCTCGACTGTTGAAAGCTAAAATTAAGTGCCATTGTCACCCATTGAATTTGGAGGTCAAACGCTCAAAACAAACGTCACTTTTGACTTAATGGTTAAATAGCCAATCGGCGCTCCTCCAAAGATCGGTGCACCTTCCGTTTTCGGCTAGCTGGCTATGACCACACCAATGTACGACAACGTGTCTGGTCAACACCCTATAAACAGCTCCACCTTGTCCATATTTGCAAGGAGTATAAGACTTTAGGGTATACAAAGTATGCTTGCCTGCTACAAGTAACGCTCTAATATACCACCCACACAATTATCAACCGTGACAAGGAATCCGTAGTATCGGAAATTCGACTTACTTTTACGAAAGATAAATTCTGACATGAGATTAAAGAGTATCGGGAACATCATTTCCTGGTCGTACACCAGCGATGATTGCTAAAATTCCCGGTTGCCTCAGTGATGATGAAGACATCGCAAAGCTATCCAGAACTTATTCCGCTGAATTGAGTCATAGACTTGCTGGAAATCTACAAACACCTGATATACATCACGAGATGTTTCGTAATATTTAAAAAGAAGTGTCCTCAGCGAAAAAACACTGATTGGTTCGGGCACTTACAAGATGACCTAAGCAGCGATAGTTTTCGGATATCGATGATTTTTCTTTCTTGAATATAGGGCAAAAAGCGACCACTTTTCATTCCTCGGGCATTACTTTGCTTTCTTACACTAATAAAATAAGATCTATATCTTCGTAATCTGTATTTTACAGCTTTACATCTACAGGATTTGATATATGTTAAAGATATTGAGTCAAACAGAGGAATCTTGCTTCCAAGAGTACTGCATCGATGAAAGTTTCTATCTTGGCATCGAATGGTCAGAGAGGTAGGTCTTAAAGTATGGTTCCTTTAAAGAAGTTATATAAATTGCGCTCATTGCTGAGTTGTTGTACTCATAAGATTTCAGCCTTCCACACAACCGCCTTCCATAATCGCTTTGTTTTTGCGTGTGATTGTGAAACGTACTTACGTTTTTTTATATTCTGTTGCTCGACAGGAAGACTTGCCACCAAACCAATTTTATTGAGTTTAATTTTCATCCTACGTAGATTTGCTGGGCGGCACCGACAATCGAAGTGCTCAAAACCTCCCATAAAGCGTGCACATCATCAGGACGGTGATTGGTTTCCATATACTGACTGATATGATTTCCACTTTCTGGCTATCAAATTTTTTAGATAGCAACGAGCACTAAACTCTTTCGTCAAACGCGCATGGTTTTCTTAGTAACTCCACGTTCCACGTGCGAATCTGTACGTTTAGTTGTCTCCTACGCAAAGCAAAGTATAATGTGGTGGCATTCTAACGATAACATGCTCGTGCAATATACTTTACGAGACTTTTGGATGCCACCCGACCACTGGGGCCAATATGTACAAGAATGATGGGACAGAATACATTGTGTCTATTTCAAATTTTAAGCTATGCAGAAATTCCCCATTGATTATAACTTGAATGTACAGTACCATTATGAAACGAATTGTCCATCAAAATACTGCGATTCATATTCTCTTTCAACCTCTTAGTTTTACAGTTAATAATTTACTGAAAGTTCTGATCGAATGCACTTTAAAAATTCTCTTTGTGCACACAACTATGAATTTATGTATAAACAGTAAAATTACAGGTGAGAGTCAATTTTCTTAATATTTTTTCATTCGCTTTATCTGTTTTATTGTAAAGAGGGGGGACGCTTCGATGACGTACCATGGTCATGTGACTACTAGTTTAACAGCTTTTTTTATACCTTTTGTGTATAAAGTTTTTAGACCGCACCTTTAGTATAAACGAATAGCTTTTAAATTACGGACGCAAAATTAAATTTTTTTTTTAAATAAATGTTATATTAAATCGAATTAGTTAGTGTACAATAGTTATGATTATTTAAAAATATGATAAGTATTTTTAGTTTATTGTGCATTTGTATGAATTAAATACAAGAAATTATTAAAATAGTGATTAGTGAAATAAAACACAGTGCAGTGTTTTCATGTACGTGTAATTTATATACAAATATAGTTGATGAAATTTAAATTATTAAGTGATAATATCAAGTTTATATAGTGCAGTTTATTTATTACATATAGTGAACGTCCTAATTATATAAGTACATTTAATAAATAAATGTTTAAGTAAAATTATACCACGATTGTTCTACGCCACTGGATAATTACGCTTTTTAAAAGTTATTTCATTGTTTCGTTTACAACAATAACAAAAAAGCAACGCGAAAGAAGGAGAAAAATACACATACGAGATATTTTTGTTTTAGGTTTGTTTGTTTTGGTATTTCTTAAGCTTTATAGTAACGAAGTTATAAGTTGGAGAAAAAGTTTGTTTTGATTTTTTGTTGTTGTTTATAAACTGAGAGTATTTGTAATGTTTTGATTTGGTGTAAAGAAAACTCACGAATTCAGTGAATGTGGCTTGAATAGGGGTTTATTTATTTACACATGATTTTGTTAACTTTTACTAGACATCGTTTCTTATTAATCTTATTACATATTTCAACTGAAATATGATGTGTTGCGCTTGCTACCTAGGTCGCGGTTTTCTATGTTGCATTTTGAAAAATGGGCTTACACGATTTGTAAGTAACTACATTTGTAAGTAAATGCCTTATAATATTTACAATTCAAAAATTACTTAAAGGCTGTTCTTAAGCCCAAATAAATCGTATTGAACTTCCATGAAATTAGATATATTTTGCTAATAAAGTTCCCAATGACAAGGATTTTGAAATTAAAAATCGCTTTTTTATAACAGTAAAACTCAAATAAGTCAACAAAGTTGCACAATTAAACAAATAAAGGATGTAGAGCTTTACTAAATGAAGAGCTAAAATGAAAAGTGACACTACTGATGAAAGTTGAAAAATTTCCAACTCACTTTCGTTTCATGGTTTTACATTTAACCTGGAGTGTAACGATTACTGATATTCCATCGGCTCTTGGATGTTTTTCTAGAACCCATGTTAATCGCCATTTAGATGGTAGAAAATTATCTTTCTTCGGTGCCAAGAGTGTTGGTTAATTTTTTGCGTCATTTACAAAATTTTTTCTTATTTTTCTCCAAGTTAAGTAGGGTTCCTCAGGTACTGTATTGGTATATAGCATTATCTATCAGAAAATGTTATGTTGACAGCACGGTCAACTCTTTGGGGTCATTTTTGAATGGACACAATGGTTGATTGCACATTGACCATTTTCGATCTTCTAAATCTGTACTGACTTCCGATGAATGTTGTTGTATTGGTCATTCTATTAAATGGTTTTCATAAAGGACCAGTCCATCAAAGAAGATCAGTGCTGTAGGTAACACTTCTCGAAAGGCACAATCAGCCAGATTATGTTTTGAAGTTATATGCTGACATTGACTGATTTTTACGAATCTCAGCAGCCCGGTTAACGATGAAGGCTTTCCATAGATTAGTGTGTTCATTTAACCAGCTCAACACAACTGTAAAGTCGGTCCAAGCGCACATACCATAATATGTTAAATGTTTGTATGGTTGCCACTTTTTTGAACAGTCTCGTCAAAAGTAAAGTCTAGAATACTTGTTTTATAGGTGCCCCTTTCATTTTCGCTGCTAATAAACCGATGTAAATTATGCTATCCGAATTATTAATACGCAGTAAATAAATTCTGCATTCCTGCTTTTTCCTTTATTGGATTCTATAAGACATTATTGGTTTGTATTCTTGAAGCTGAAATCCCCCAAATTTGATTAACTCAATCAGTTTTGGCTGTAATTTTCGCGTTGATTTCATAGTCTCTACTAGACAACACATCATCGATGTAAAGCCTTCCTTGCAAAGGTAAATTTCTGCTCCTCGTCCATTGCTAGCAACTGCAGCAATATTTGTTTATGGCCAGATATAGATTACTTGATGTTCCATTACGTAACATTATTTAGTCGATAATCATTAATTCGCTCTTTAGGATTGGATCGCCATCAATTCCTTAATTTGCCTATATATAACAATTGTTTGATATCCGCAGTGAATGCAATCATATACGTTCGCCAATTCAATTTAAATTCAAGAGTTCGGATTGTAGCGTAGGTCCAACCATCAAGTTTTTATATATAAAGAGACACATTTGATGATTTTCGAGATGCATCGTATACTAGTTACCCTCGGTTTTCGTACTACTATGGTTAATACTGAGTGGTTTGACTGAGAGATTTTAATTTTTTTAAACGTATTCCATTGCCATGTGTGTGGCAATTGCTCAATGGCAAATGAAAGATTATTGAATTTTTTACCATCTTAATATCGATGGTATGTCTTCATGAAGAATATGAAGAAAGAATAAAAGTTGAAGAAGAAATTATGCAAGTGGCTACTATCAATATGTAATTAAATAACAGGAAATCACACCATGTTCCCTCAATCTATTGCCCTCGGTGGCATAGTCTAATTAAAGAGGACTACATCTCGTTGTTTAAATCATTAGGTTTTAATTTAAATATTGGCGGTGATTTGCACGGCAAAAATACGTTTTGGGGATAATACTACCTGTCCACAAAGTAAAGGAGGCTAACATATGTACAGAAGACAGTAAAGGCCTGTAATCATGACTCTAAGTACGATTGTTAAGAAAGAGTCATTGCCTAAATTAACAAACAATAGAACAAATTGGAAACGGTTTCAGAAACTAGTCAGTGATAATACCAATCTTCAAGTGCAAGTTAAAACAACTTATTAGTAATAATTTAAGCTCCAAAAATCTCGTGGCTATGATCTAATTTAGGGAAATATAGCTAACTACCCGAAAAAGGATTACGAAAGCTACTTCAAATAATTAATGTAGCGTTCAGACGTGCAAAAGATACCAAACCCAAGCAAACCACCTAGCGAGAAAAAAACCAATATGCCGATTTCTTTGTTTCAAACTACTTCTAAAATTATTCGAAAAATTGCTGCTTAAGAGATTCAAATTAATCATAGAACGAAGAGCATTTATTCCTGCCCGCCAATTTCTTTCAAGAGAAAAACATTTGACTAGAGAACAGGTTCACAGAATCACAGACATAATTGAAGATCCAGCTTAATGAAACCAAATCAATTCATGTTAACTTCAACTAAAAGGTTAACTGGATACCAGAGGAAACCAACTCACAGAAAGTTCCACATGCAAATATTGCCAAATATCTAGACATGATACTTGAAGCTAATCTTAAATGGAAAAAGCATGTCAAAAAGAAGAAAGGAAAGCGACTTAAAGATGGAATACGTCAACGAAGAAATAAAAAAGCACGCGAGACCAAACATTTCTGATATATTTAATACTGGCGCCGGTTCAAAAGCTGAATAGCATAGCACCCGCAGAAGCATCATCGGAAATTGCATCAAAACTACTCGACCGTGGACGAACAGTGTATTAAGAACTCGAACTATCGTTAAATTTGAATTAGATTGGAACGCCTCGTGCGAGATGTTCGAGTAATAAATTAATCGATGTGAGGCGCTCTGATAATTCTTGCAGGTGATTTTGGCCAAACTTCTACCACAAACAACTCCCACTGATGAGCTAAATGCATGCCTGAAAGCATCTTATTTATGGAATGAAATCGAAAAAATTATTCTCTCAACGAACATGTACGTGAATTTGCTAAAACAAACCTCAGCCAAACATTTTCCAAACATTTTTTGGACATTGAAAACGGAAAATTCAAATTGGCCGCACAACAAATTATATTTCGTTTCCGCCAAACATTTGCCTTATGCAGTCAAATATTCGAGCTGTTATAGGCAAGGTATTAAACAAGTAGCTATACAGAAATCCAGATTGGCTTTGATTTGATGCCACAAATCGAAAATTTCCGAAGTAAGACAAATCTGGAAAATGCACAAGGTAAGATCTTGAAAACTATGAACTTGATACACAAATCGAAAACTTGCAAAATCACCAAAACCTAGAAAATGCACGTTGGTTTGCCCAGCAAAACTGTCAAATTGATGCCACAATAGGAAAATTTCTGAAAGTCTGGAAAATGCACGATGAAAACTGTGAAAACTGTGAAATTGTTGCCATAAATTGAAAATTTCCAAAATCACCAAAAACTGGAAAATGCACAATGGTTTGCCTATGAAAACTGCAAATTTGATGCTACAAATCGAAAATTTCCGAAAAATGAACGATGGTAAGACCTTGAAAATTGTGAATTTGATGTCACAAATCGAAAACTTGCAAAGTCATCAAAACCTGGAAAATGCAGGTTGGTTTGCCCAGCAAAACAGTAAAATTGATGCCACAAAAGGAAAATTTCGGAAAGTCTGGAAAATGCACGTTGGTTTGCCCATGAAAACTGTGAATCTGTTGCCACAAATCGAAAATTTCCAGAATCACCAAAACCTGGCAAATGCACATTGATTAGCCCATGAAAATGTCCACACGTGCAATTCTGGCCCCCAAAAATGATGGTATGAAAATTAAATTGAAATTGCCCGGAGATTCAATCAAATAAAAATCAATTGAGACCGTGATGGATGAGGAACAAGTAGTCAAGAATTTCTAAATTCGATGGTGTCACCAGGAGTGCCAACATTGACTAAAAAAAATTGAACCGGTGGTGATGCTCATTCGAAATTTGTACGAACCAATGCATGTGCAACGGAATCAAATTGACCATAAAAATCTGAAATTTGATCGGAGCAAATTCAAAGGAAACGATATGCTGATTCCAGATATACCGATGATTTCTAACGAGTTACCCAACCTAATAATTGAAATTACTCAGACGCATCCCTCACAATACTACCAATGTTGCGATGAATCATGTAAATGATTCAACTTACCTTTAAAAAATTATTTGACCGCCAAAAAAATTGTTTACTGATTTGAACGTTAAAAACCAAAACTGGTTGTCTTTCATCTTTCTTATATGCACGCACGTATAAACTCTCACTCTCTCTCCAAAACTTTTACCATATTCGATTATACACTTAAAAGTAATATGTGACGTAACATTATCGTCTTACTCAATTCACTTGTCTTCTTCTTATTCCTATCTTCATTCTATTATACAAAAAGCTTTTTCTTCGTATATCGAACCGCGAACGACTATGCGGCGACGTTAACGTAACAAAAAAAAATTCTTATAAGACAATATAATAGTAAGAGTACAGTATGAGTTAAAACGCCGGCTTGACAACATGCCAACGAGTTTTGTTATTCGATCGATCGATACGTGAATTTTTTTTTTTATAAATCCGGAATATAACCACCGTTTAGGTAGTTTGGTGCAGTGTTTAAAAAGTTTAAAGTAAATACCTGTCGTAACAGTAGAGTTATTCACTTGTCTTATAGTCGCAAACATATTCGGTATGCATGTTATCAATTTATCAGTATGCAAACACAGTGTATCGCTTATAATATGATTCAGAGTTTTTTTTTTTTTTTTTTTTTTTAATTATTATTTTGTGAATTAACTATAGGGAAAATATAGTTATTTAGTTTAATAGTGTCTGACCTCATTAGCTGTGTAGTGTTTTGAATTTTTTTGTTTTTCTATACTGCATGTGTTGCAATATTGCCATTAAAATATGAACGGCGACAAGTACATTTAGACGTTACCACCTGTTGATTAAAATTTAATTAGATTTTTATTTACATATAACAGTGGATAGTGGAATTGCCAAGTGCTGCGAGGGTGACACACCCCAAATGTAAGGATAGTTTTTTGTTACCGTTAATCCATAATGTAATATGTATAAATTATAGTGTATATTGTGTTGAAATTTTTCGTATTTCTATGTGTTTTAATTGCCGCACCTGTTATCTATCATTATGATTAGATAGGCGAGTAGTGATGTCATTAACTAAGGGTGGTGTTGTATCGTTTTTTGCTTAAAATTACAAAAAAAACTGTGCTAATGTACAAAATATATTTATACTAGTCTATACAAGTCTATATAGATCTGATTTGATTAGCTTGAGCAAGTTAATTTAATTGATATGTGCGTCAAATTGTAATTAATATACTTAGATTAAAATGAATGAAATGCATTCACTGTAGATTAAGTTGATATTTAAACCGATTAGTTTTGCTTAAATAAAAAAAATGAGTAACTGTTTTTACCGTAATGTTTAATGACAGTGTTTTTTTGCCAGTATTATTGCGCGTATATAAGTCGCCGTTAAAATTAATTTAAAGTATATCGAAGTCTCATTTGGATAAATTTAATATATTCGAACAGTTTGTTTGTTAAATTTCTTCATTTATATATATATCGTATTCTTAACTTAAGTATTCAAAGAACTTATAAGTATCATTGACCCCACGCGTCATGGTTAGAACGATTCTCCCGAAAAACTTTTTTTTTTATTGTATTGTGTTGTCTTTCTTCCGTAAATTATGTACGTTTTGGTTTTTAATTTTCGAGAAAGGTATACTAGTTTTAGTGTAAAATATTTAAAAACGAAAGAATTATAACACCATAAAATGTTAGATTCTTCAATTATTGTTAATTTTTTTGTGGTGGATTAAATGAACATTTTAATTTGAAATTCTAAGTAACAATTAGTTATGTAACAATTAATGTTCAGAGTGATATCTTCAGTGGGATATGCTACAACCCATAATTAACGTCTATGCTTTTACTCTTAATAAATTTACTCATTAAAATTTCCAATTTCGGCCTAATAAGCCACTACAGCTAGATGCATGGTCTCAAATATTGCTAAACAAACGAACACTATTGTTTTCTCCCCATTCTTCTGAAAAAATCTGAAAACATCAACACCTAGAAACTTGTGATTGTTCATTATGTCCTGAATGGCAATCCCAACGATTGGTATTGGGCGTTCATAGAACATAATCCAACGTGAGACAGACTAAAGCAAGAATTTAGAAAAATGTTTCCATTTTTCCATTAGGAAACAGAGGTATCGATAAAATATGTTTTCTATGCGTCAATTAAAACCGCAAATAGCCAAAAAGATTCTGTCATGGGCTTTGTCAAAACATCTATCTCATTTGCGCATAAAACTAATCTACTTTCCACCTATCACCAAACATGTCACAGAAAATATTTAGGAATCGATTTCTTCGGAGCATTTAACCTCAAAATTAATTATCCATCGCATCGTTCACCGCCGCAGAAATTGTATTTGTTTTGCTTCCAACCACGTATCTGAAATGACTGGGGATGATTTAGGTTGATAATCGAAGAGATATTTTGTCACCAGAACAACAGAATTGGCTAAATAATAAAATTTAAAAATTCCCATCATCAGCACTATTAGGACTTGGACTTACTGATCTGATCCAAGATTTATCGGGTGCTGGATCGGTTGTTAAAATTAGGCTTAAAAGAGGGGAATTCCAGTTCATGGAGTTCACCTCTAATTCTGGTGCGCAAGTCAAATGGTAAAGTACGGTTGTGCTTGATTCGCTGAAGGTAAACCAGGTTACGATTATTGATGGACTACTGGGGCGTCTTAGCAATACCGGATTCATTTCGAGCCTGGATTTAAAGGATGCTTTTCGGCAAATCCCTCTCGATGCGGGGTCTCAGAAAAAGAACAAGATAGTTTTCTGTACGTGGCCGTCCCTCAAAACAATTCACATCTATACCATTTGGTTTGTGCAATTCATCGCAAACTATGTGTCAATTAAATCACTGTGTGATACCGCACGAATTGCATAATCTCATTTTGGCTGATGATACTATCAAAGCCGATCCCGATAAGGTGGCTGTAATCACCAATTACAATCGACCAAAAACCATTCGGCTGGTGCGCCAATTCCTCGAAATTACCGGATGATATATCGACGATTTATCGCTCAGTCAGCTGAGATAGCGAAACTCACTAGAAAACTTTCAAAAAAAAAAATTAAGTGTCAATGGTTACAAGATTCGGAACAAGCCTTCTCCAAGTTAAAACACGTCATATCATCATCACCAGAAGATTATCCTGATTTTACAAAACCATTTCATATAGCAAGTGTACGCTACCAACAATCTTCCAGGATAATCTTCGAGTGCTGTAGTATTTTTCACTTTGTCTTTGTATTGAACTTGGTCTCTAGCATACCGATACAATCTGCCATGTTCTGTCTTGTACAAAGAGAAGAAGAAGAAGAAAGAGAAGAAGCCATTCAATGGATTGTTCAGTGACAATACGGATGGAGTTGATGTAATGAGGGAAATTTCTTCCTCTGAAGAGTCTGAAACCAAAGGTAGCATGTTTCGTAACTTTTCATTGAATATACAGATGACATTCTGTCAAATAAAAAGTCATTGCAATTCTTGCATATTGGATTTTGCAATGGTCAATCATTGTCAAATTACCAGAAGTCAACAGAATTTATTTTTAAATGTTCTATGTCTAAACTTGCTGGTTATTGAGCTTAATGTCTGTCAAAATGGGTTTTTTGCGTAGTTCTGTATTTATTGAGTTTATAGTATGCAGCTAGGAGAATTTAAATATTTTTTGAAGGTCCTTGCTTAGCAGTACCTGCAACTTGCTTCTGATATGTTTTATCGGATACGTTTTCTGATGTGATGGAAAAATTAAGTAAACTTTTTGAACTCTGAAAGTCTTAATGACCATAACCCATCATACGAAAATGAGCCTCAATTTCATTAACCAACCAAATTGAACGTTAATCTTTCTTCAAGAAACCACAAAGGAAAAAAGGAACGTCATACCTGGAGAATGAGATGGCAGCAAGCGAAATTTTAATTTGTTGAAAAGTTATCGAAGAATCGCTATTGTTGCTCTCGCGGAATATGATGTGGAGTCCATCTTGCCGGACCTATATATGTCAGGGGTATTTAGCACTATCGGACTTAATCTTTTTTATAACATGGTCTGGTAAACCTTACCAGAGATGGTTTGGGTTCACTTTTACTTCGGATACCCTACGTCCATTTTTTTCTATTTTCCTTTATATCCAATTTAGAAGCATAGGGCTACTAGACTAGACCACGTCACTCTAATGGAGGCTATTGCCTTTAACTCACCCCATATCTTAACTATAGTTGTTTCGATTCAGTTAGCATACTTCTTTTCCATGGTCTTCCGACTTTCCTCTTTCCTTATAGGTTCCACTCTAATGACATTCTGGCAATATCACTTGATGGCTTTCTAAGTGTGAGTCCTATCCATCTTTATTTTTATTTCCAAATTTCTTTTTCTATATCGATTTGCCATTTTTGAAGGAGGAGCTCCTAGTTCGTGATTTTGTTTGGCCAGAAGCAACTTATTAATCGCTTTAACAACTTTTTTGGGTGTTTTCCATATTTGACAACCATACAGTAGTAGTGATTTTATACAGTCATTAAACATATCTTTGTATTCTTGACATTGCGAAAGTTCTGATGTTGCATATCACTTGCATATCGTTAGCAGGTATAAATCAATATTTGTGTGTTAGCAGGTATAAATCAACTGTTTAATCAAGATCATTTAACCGACTTATAAGGTCCCATTGTATTCCAATTGAGCTTGCTACATCTGTAATTTGCGCATTTCATTTCTAACACTTTTGAGAACAACGGTGACTATTAAGTAAACATCCTTGCCTAATTCCTCGTCTGTGGTAGTATTTTTCACTTACCTAGCCTTTACAGTGAACTCTATTTCTAGCCCCTGAGTTGGACTCTGACAGATGAGTATGAGAGATGGCTAATGACATTTAAGAGCAAAGTTATGGGCTTGATATATGGACCCAAACGCAACGACGACGATACTCTCATACTTTCCTGGTATGTATCGGCCAAAATTGCACCAGTTTCTTGAAGTCACAACCTGCTCATTCGTTCTTTGGATGAAATGAAAGGAAATATTAAATTCATTTTGAAAAGAGACAATTCATTCAGATATTACTGATTGGACCCATCTTATATTCTCGCAATCGATACACGCTAGTTTTTGAATCATCGCAACGCAAAAAGCGATTGATTTGTTCAAATCTTTCTAATGACATCTATGACTTCATGACTTCTCTATAAAATGGCATATGAGACTTAGTTGTAAAATACATTTTTAGTTGTCACTAAATTTGATTTTCCAGCGGCGAGGTAAAGAACTATTCCAATAAACGCGTAATTTTCATTCTCATTGGATTCATTTATCCTAAACGAGTTCTGCAAAATGGGTGTCTTGAAAAGGTTCATAATTTACTAATGGGAATCATCATTTACTTATCATTATCATTTACTTATTGGCTGTTTCAAATGATAATAATATAGCTCACATCTTCCGCATTAATCGGTATCCCTATTGAAATAATCAGCAACCTTTTAATGCATGAATGACATCAGAAATTTTCATCAAATCATCAAATTTCTGTTCTTTTTCTGTTCCCGACTTGTACGATATATCCCACTTTTGATGACCTGAGATCATCCCTTTGAAATTTAATCAAGGTCAATTTGACTTCGGAACAATCTTGTGGAACAATCGTGTCGGGAGAATGGACCTATTTTTTCACATAAGTTAGATTGATTTTTGCCAGCTCTATAGCATTAAAGTTATCAATCACTATCATTATAACTTTGTGCTGCGGTATATAGTGTATGTTTTCGTTATTTTCTGTTTTGAATAACTCGAATTTATTGCTTTGAAATGTTTACGTTCGTAAAATTAGCTCTTGAAAATTATTTAGCGCACAAAAACAAAATATGATGAACCGCGGTCTACTACGTTTACTACTGTTAAAAAAAGTGGAATCCATCTCCTTTTGAAAATTGACATTTCGTTTAAAACAAAAGGCCGGTTATACACGACAACTTTTATTTAACTATAAGGGTTTTTCTAGTAGAAGGCGTATAAAATATATACAAGCCAAGTTTTTAAATGCATGCTCTTTGAATTTGGTAGAAGTATGGTAATTTAAAGTTTTATATCGCTAAATTAACAACTTAGTGTAAATATGAATATATATAATACGTAATTTGTTGTTTCTTTAACAAATTTATTTGTATTCCATCTTTAAATTTGCGCATGATTATAAAAAATCAAATGTAAACATTTCTAACCCCAAATCATTGAATTTTTTTTTTATTTTTAGCAAACTAATGGTAAACTAAGATCACAACAAAAGAATAAACCCCACAACAGGCGTTCATAGAAGAAAATAATATGAGTTGACAATATTGAAGGCGCCAAACATACCGCAGCAAAATGTCAAAATTAAAAAAGTGCATACGAAAAACTTACAAGTGTTTAAGAACAAATATTATTATATTAGTATTAGTGGTAATTTTAAATTTATTACAAAATGTGAATTTGGTAACAGGTAGTGTGACCAGCAATAGTAATGAAATAGTGGAAATAAGTGAAAAATATCATTATAAAAGTGATATGACCGAGTTAGATGGTGATAGTCAAATTCTTGGTGAAAGGATTATACGGGCGAATGATAGTCCGTATATGGTGCGAACCGATTTAGAAATTGAAAATGGTGGAAAATTAATTATTGAACCTGGAGTGCAAATGTTTTTTGCACCAATGGTTGGGATTACAGTGCGCGGAACATTACATGCTGTGGTAAGTACATATAGATAATTATATATGTATGTAGATTTTCATAAAATTTCATTGTTCAAATTAAGTTATGCATATCAGGTACATTCAACATAATAAATTTTACTTTCTTACGTACACGTATGTCTAATGTATGTGTACATAGACATTTATTAATTCCAAACATGAAATTTAAAGTTAAAAATTTAGTTAAGACTCCTAAGTGTATATAATCATTCGGTCAACGAATTTTCGAAATATTCTTTAAAATAATTACAAGGCCAGTTCAAATATGGTAACAAACATTTATTTAAGAATTATGTATGCCAATTATTGCCTTTATATAGAATACTAAATTCATATATGTTTCAAGGTAATATAAAGTTGTATGTTGATTTAAGGGAGTTATCAGTCATAACATCAATATATTTACATATATATGCAAGCCTGTGTATGATATGTTATCTTATCTTCTCTTATCATACGTTTTATTTATTTTTTATCACGATAATTCGAACAGGTTGACAAAAAATGTTGAAGCATGCGGTTTATTTATATTGTATATAGTTTGTCAGTTACTACACATAAATAGTTTTCGATTAGTCAATATTGAATTTGTACGTATTATAATAGTCGTCATGCTTTGTTCATAATGTTTATCTTATTAATTCTATATAGGCATACTTGCATAACGATAGCCATGTGTGTTTTGAGATCAGTAGTGTAATGGAATATAGTTTACTTATAGTATATAGTCTTCATAGACTTCCACATATTTTCAGGAACTACTAATTTTGTGTAATTAATGATCGTAGACTCATATTTTACTTATGGCTTAAAAACTAATTGAATTAAATATTGGTGCTCACTGTCCCACTATTATTATTTTTGACACAACGATCAAGCATCCTGACCAGTAGAATCACTGTATTGTCACTACAGTTTCTTATTTATTCTTAGATATTCAAGCTGGATTTGATGTCGGAGTTTTCGGGTTTTAGTCACACAAAATTCGTTTAAAGTACCTACTTTTCATTTTTCTCCATTGTACTATTCTCTTCTTGCACGAAACTTGTTTTTAGAGTACGACATTTGTTTACAATCTCACTCCATAAGGAGGACTCATGTCCACAATATTTACATTCGACTAGATATGACTTCTTTGATAAAGCATCGGCAAATCGATCTCAAAACCATAAGCTTAACGATATTCTATACACAACGCGCTGTATACATACTTGTTTATCTGAAATTTTTATTTAGTATAGGTTTTACTGTAATTGTCTGTTTTCAATAACTTTTGGCTATAAAGATATTTGAAGTTAAGAATTTCAGAATCATGGCACGAATCGTTCAAGTACATATACAATTATTGGCTACCATATTTTAATGCTGCAATATTCTCTTTGTAGTGAATATTGTTTGTTATTAGCGTATGACCCAACCACGTGATTTGAGCAGGCGGTATCCCAACCTCTGCCAAATTTTTACTACCGGTACCCACCACCTCGCCGTCTTCTCGCAATCTTCTTTTTTTTTGTTTCTTAACCCTGCAATCATTTCTGGGGCCGAAGCTCTCACAACTCTTTCGCGGTTAATTTTTAACGTCCTGCCTAACGCCGTCACCAACCAAATCGAGGACGCACGAATACAGATTCGATTTTAAATCCATCTGCACATTGCATTGCTCCAGTCAGCCTGTACTGACATGGACGATGGTTCGGCCCATGGATTCTGCACTCCAACAGAGGGGTCATAGTTGTGTTTATCGTCATCAACGATCGTAATCAGGTGATGAAAAATCCCTTTTGCAACCCTCCACCGTTGGGATTCGAACCCGGTACCTCCCGTCCCAAACACCGCAGCTTTAACCACTGCGCCAATTGCTCGGTGCAATCTTCTTTTCAGTTAAAATAAGTAAATTAGTTAGGATAACTTGGTTCGGAACTAAGTATTCGTATTTGGTACTGCATTCAGTTTCCAAAAAGAGACACAAAACCACATTTGATTCCACCGATAATTGGGGTCATATCTTAATTAAAGTCTACACAGCAGTCAATTGCAATGTCATCATAAGATGACAATTACTTTTATACCAAATTTATCAAAAAATCCTCATCCATATTGAAACTGAGCATTGCTGTTGTATTATTTTGAATAGAGTTTAAAATGAATCTGCTTCTTCGGTACAAATATTTTTTAGTGGTTTGAAAGGTTTCGAATCACAAAATTCTTCTTCAAAAGTTATTGAAGTTAGGACCTGATTTTATTCCAATTAAATGGATTACATCATAACTATCAGCACGTTGTAGATGTGTTAACATTTCGTTCCAATTTATCGTACCTTCTGGGATTTCAAGAGTCAGTCACATTGGTCATTACTTTTTAATAATTTTATTAATAAAGTTGTCAAATGTTTCAAGCTTTGTAACTGTCTTTTATGCGCAATGTTATGCGTTATAACTTTTTGCAGACAAGGGTTGTCTTGTGTCAATAACGCAATTAAAAAACACAACGCAATAACTCAACGAAAAGCGTATTAAAAATCCTATTTATATTTTTATTTTTAAACAGTTTTCCATTAAGTTAACTTAACGAAACCTTCTCAATTTAACGTTCCAACAAAATATTTCGACTATATAACGTTTTTTAAGAAGTAACAAATAATTCTTTTTCAATTGTGTTTGCTCAAAGAAATTAACGAGTCACGGCCAATATCAGTGTGATATTAATATCTTTAAACATTTTTCAGTTTTGACCAAAAAGCCAAGAACGATTCAAAAACGAACTTAACGAAAATAGCTTATAGTAAATAAGCAATTTAAATAATAGTTAAAACAATGGTTATTTTTATCATTAGTAATTTGTAACGAACCAACGATTGATTTTTTCTATTTCGATTATAACGTTATTCAAAATCTAACCAATAAAAATTAATTAAATGGTACTCAAATTATTTAACGAGTATTTAACGAAGTCTATAAAAATGCATCTACTAGTTTTCGAAAGTAAATTAACGAATTATGAATCCGAATCACTTTTCAAGTATATTTAGTTAAAGGTGTGGAAAATCACCGAGAAGCCAAATATTATTGTAGCTGGTTAAGTTTCGCCACTTAAAATATACTAGCTGTTGGTATGAAAAATTTAAAATATAAACTAAAGCTGATAACTAATTTAATCGTGTTTATAATACTAGATGGTTTTTAATGGCAGTTGGATAAATCAATGTAACTTTGATTAAACATTAAACAACTTAACGAAACAATTTATATATTTAATTTTAGCATGATTCAATGAATCAAGTAACTTAACGAACAAGGTTTTGTTTTGAATTCAATAGATTGCTAACAATTTGGTTAAAAAGTCTTGCAAACCAAGCTTAAGTTTTCACAGTATAAGTTTAGATTGTAATATATTTGCTAATTATACCATTCAGACTAGAATACTCTAAAATCGAACTTAACGAAACTAAATTAACGAAAACTATCAATGTCGATTAAACATTTCATCCAAAAATTATTGGAATTTTAGTAATTCTAATCTGTTTTGTAACACATTTCCAACTTAACGAAACTTTTCAAGTTTAGTTAAATGTAATATTTTTGCTACCACAAAATGTCCGCCTATGGAATTTTAAAATATTTTAAGTTAAAATTGAAATCGTAATCAAAACAATATAAAAAATACACTTTATACACTGAGAACCAGAGTTTTATAAACAATAACACATTAAAAATTTGCTTGATAGTAAAAAGATTTCGTTTTTTTTATGAAACTAGATCATGTCAGTAGGTATTATTACTAAAACAAACGAACTCAATATTCGATTCGAAGACCTTGCCAGAATATGAGTATAACATTTTTTTTTTTACAATTTACTTCCTATTTGCAATGCAATCAATTGCAAACTACTAATTAACTTGAATATACAGTTTACAACAATTCATGAATGAAAAATGTTATGTTACAACGATTTATCCAATCAGCCTCGAATTAAATTATTTATGGTAAAGGTCATGTGTGTCAAACGTCAATTTTATTAACTTCTTTTGTCGCGTTTAAGATGATTTAATTTCAAAATACAACAACAATATGTCTTGTAATTATCGTATATATGTATATATCCATACAGAATATAAGAACGAGTTGGAATTGAAAGTTGTAGCTATACCGAACGTCATGTGCAGGAAACGATTTACCGGAATTTTTAAATTTATATCTTAATCAAATATTTTTATATCCAAAACACTTGTTACTTATTCCGATATCATTACCAATAGTAAAAACAAAAAATTTTGAACTGCTTATATACAAACAACCAAGCCCTAATCTATGGGATATCAAACTCGCATACATTTTGTAAATAATTATGTAAGTAAGTGACAGTAGTATAGTAAGGTGATTAAACTAAGACGAGGTAACAATATTTTATTCTATTCGTCGTTTTATATTATAAACAGGTAGTGGATTTCCGGTCAATGACTAACTTGTCAAGAATTTCTTGATTTGCTGGTTTGACTTTTATTTTATTGGCGTGAAATCGTCTGTTTTATTTCGTAATTATAACGAAGAAACAAGCGAGTTTCCGCGAATTCATGTACTCATTATATAGATTACTAACATATTGAATAGGTGCAAAACATTATGATAAGAATCGGTGGATTAATTTTAAACTGGGTGACTAAATTTATTTATATTTTATCATGGCTAAACAAAAATATTGTATAAGTGTCTGAATAAACTACTGCAATATTTTTATATAAGAATTAGCTTATTTGAACTGTGTCCTAAATCTATGATAAATATTTGTGAATAGCAATTTTTGACATTTATTTGAAATATATGATGTGTTTCGGACACAGTCTAAGTTCAATGTGATAGTAATATAGTCGATAGTCAAACAAAAGAATATCGTACACATCGCGAAAGAACAATCGAGATACACTGTGTTTTTGGTATATAAACGGTGTATCAGTTCATTGAGATCAGTTGCATTGTAAAAGCGAAAAAAAATTAGTGCCACAACTGTCAGTTTCCCTTTAGGAAATTCTGATTATCGGCTTATTACAGCGGAAATTCTACGTGGTCATGAATAATGTACACCACGCGGTATAAACTAGTTCTTTCAAGAGTTTGAATGACACTTTTGTTTTACTTTCGGCAATACTGATAGTGCAGCCGTTTAGGTTTCGACTATCATTCTCACAGGAATGGAATAGTTCATTCCTTTCATTCTCTCTAAGCCAAAAAAAATCAGCCAATCCTTGGCATAATATAGAATCCTATCACCGCAAATGTGTAAAAAACTTTGTCAGTTGAAAATTTAGCTGAAGTTAAAGCAGCTAGAAATAGGAAATCATCTATGCTACCTCTGAAAGAAGGGGACAACATTTTTTCTACTGCCCAAGAAAAATCTAATATTCTCTCTCAAATTTAGCTGATTATATCGGAGTATGTAAGTATGTAATAAGTAATGGTTAAGGTGTCTGACCTCAACGCCGTGACAAATTGCGCGTAAAATCGTTCGTTCGGCTGACCATCTACAACTAATTGTAAAAATAAGGTCTGAAAGATCTTGTAAGCAAATCACAGTAAAGGATCAACTTTGGCCTGTAATTCTATTGATCTATGGCTTTCTCCAGTTTCCAAACATATAAAGAAGGCTTGAACACGGTTAAAATTAAAATGGAATAAATTTGCAAGCTCTCCTAGTACAACAATATACAACATAGATCTGAGGACAGCAAAAGAGATTTAAGTAAAATTATTTCCCATTACCTTTATATTATATACTGTACAGTTAAATAAAAAGTTCACCAAGATATTATGCTTGTCCGAATCACTGACCCAATTTATTTTTTGTTTACAACGCAAAATATAAAAATGGTTCCTTTCTTAAAAGCAGCACAATAAAATAAGAAAAACAAAGCCATCAACAAAACATTTTAAATAATGTACCTTCACCATTGAAATTTTTTTATCATGTTGCTTAACGACGTTTAACCAATAAAATAAACGTCATGCAACAACAATACCCAGTATTCACATCAGAGTTGAGAGACATTGTTATGAATCAGATAAAAAAATTTAAATTGCACGATGGCTAATGCAAATCAACTTTTTGCAATGCATACCAATGCATTTATGATATATAATAAAAGTTTAGTTGCTACTATTACAGGGTGATTCAGTTGAAGAAAACATTGTCACAAATATTTTTGCTATACATAAAAATTGATCTAAAAGAATTGCTTGTTCGCAGATGGCTCGTGGAAGTTTCCGAACACTAATGAGGAAACAGAATGGAACATATCTTAAAACCAATAAAAGACCATTGAATCATTCAAGTAATTTAAAAAAATGAATGTTAATAGAGAGATGATGGTATATCTATGGTGACTTAACTTATACAACAACCTTAAGAGGATCGCAAACATTACGTTCCGCATTTAAAAATACAAAATAGTTTACAGTCTAGCGAACAGTTCAACGCCTCGTTAATAAAAATCCATGATCATGATCTTGTTTAAAAAGTTTAGTTCTCCCTAATTTCAGAAAATGTACAGAAAAAATCTGATAAATTAATTTGAATGAATCACTGCTCAATTATAATCACTGCATAACAATACACCTATACTACCGCTAAAACTATCGTTGCATATAGTTATGGACTAAAGATCATTGATTCTCAAACGGTACGCCACGGACCGTTATTTCAGTACAAAATTGGTGGTTGATTGCAAAGAGAACACAGGGTTCCAGTGGATTTAGGACAAAATCGCGGTATAGTACTGGCTGCGATTGGTGTTTGCAGCAGAGTGTTTGGGACGAAAGCCAAACTGTTCCTGTGGGATGTAGGATTCTAATAGAGGCTGAATCCTATTGAGAATGACTTCATTTCCATGATCTTACTTACTCCGTTTAGAAGTTAAATTCTGGGAATTTTTTCTATTTTTAGAATGCCGTTAAAGATCTCGGTGTGCTATGATACTTTTATCTGGTAAATTCCTTAATACTGAGTTTGATATGCTATCGTCACCCGAAGCTTTTCATTTGTTAATATGCCGAAGAATGTTAACAACTTCTTTACAGTTCAATATGAGGTCCTTTCAGGGACTCTGTATGAGTATTTACCTTTAAATGGTTGAGCTCTTACACACTGCATAACTAAATTTATTGAGAACCCTGGACTGAGCCTGTGAAACTATAAATTTTAAACTCTCAAGATTATACCATATTTTACTTAAATACATTTTTTTTTTGGAAAACTCTTTTGTTCTAAATTATTCCGCTAAATAACAATATTCTAGTGCAGTAGTGTCTTTTTGTTGATAGATGTCCCTAACGAACTATTACATACTCTATCAAAACTTGCTTTGTTAAGCGATTTCTTAACTTTTGGTTGAATCCTTCAAACCAAACATTGTCAAAAATTTGCCCAACCTCAGAAAATATCGTTGAGCAGAACCAGCCGTAAGTGCTTTCTTAATGATAATGGGTGTTCTATGTACTTGTTCTATTGTTTGTGTAATATCGTTTTATGGATGGATATTAAACTGTTGTTGGTCGATTATGTAAAAACTGGTTGATATATTTAGATTTCTTTGTTTTTGACACAGATGGATTTCGTGTGCGTCCATCTTACTCAATACCGTACATTCGACTCTCTTTCATAGAGGTCGTATACATATGTATTACATAGTTTATGGGTAATCCTCAACTGATCGAAAACATAACTAGTCGAAAATTGAATTCGATACATAATAATATTCTCCTATGTATTTAACAAAATTCAAATTACTTGCTAATGGAATTAATTGTTTATCTGAATTTAAGTTTGACTTGAATTTTGAATACTTTAATATTCTTAACTTTGAATTTAATTTTTGATATTGAAATTTTTAATTTAACTTTAAATTTACTTTACTATGAATTATGACTTCCATTTTGATACTAAAGTTTAGTACACAGCCAAGGTTCTGGGTAAAAATGTGTGGAAAAAGTTTTTCCACTTCCTCGTCATTATTTATTAATCGGATATGCATTTCCCGATTCCCTTTTAAAATTTCTTGATTATTATCTTCCAAATTGATTATTAGATGCCTAATCCATGTTCTCCCTAATAGTGGGTCGAACCTGTCTGAAATGACGTTTATGTCTTCATTAGATCTATTCCCTTTGTATTCGACTTTTACATTGACTTTCCCCAGTGGTAAGAACACATTTTCTGTGTACGACCTGAGTTCAATATTGGTTGGTTTAAGCTGCCTTTTGATTCCTAGGTTCCTATATTGACTCTTAGGAATAAGTGTGAATCCCACACCGGTGTCGACTTCAAATTTTTGCTGAACCCTTTCGATTTTAACATTACTGTAAAACTTCTTCGTGTCCTGATCCATTTCCGGTGTAGACTGGTCGTAAATAACGATAATTTGGTTTACTCCCATATCATTATAATTGCTTATCCTATTTGTTGTGACAGCATTTGTTGAATGTGATCGATTTCTTTTATTTAAGAGAGCTTTTATATACACTTTTGCAATATGTCCTTTCTTATGGCATATTGAACACTCCATTGTTGCTGGTTCGATTCGACAGTTTCTTGATTTATGGTTATTTCAACCACATCGTAAACATACATTGTCGATCCCAAGTTTTTTGTAGTCGATCCATCCTTTTGATTTTGTTCGCGTTCGATCATGATTTCCCCTTGGTGACTGACATTTACTTCAATTTCTTGAGGAATAACTGTCCTTCCGTGATTGATGATTGTTTATTTTGTTAATGTCACTTGCAGCCGTTGAAATTTCTGGTTTTTTTGACAGCTCTTGGCAATCCACTCTTGATGCTTCCATTGCTATTGCTTTCGTGACAATCTCGCTAAACTCTATTTGCTCTAATTGAAGAATTTTATCCTTTATACCGTAATCTTTTTTACCTCTAACAAATTGAGCTCGAAAAAACAAATCTGCTGCTGATTTACTGATTCCACATTGGCACTTTACTTTAAAATCACATTGAGCAATGTTACTGCTTACTGCTGCTACATAATCTGCTATTTTTTCCTGTTCTCGTTGAAATGTTGATAAAAAATAGTGTTGACTCACTAACGAGCTTTTTTGCCTCTAGATGCTTTCCTAATTCAGATATTAATTGATCATACTCTAAATCTGCCGGAATTTTTGGTGCTACTAAGGCTGCTAATGTATTATAATTTGATGCGCCTATTGAACTTAATAGCATCTGTGCACTTTTTGTTTTATCTTTATCCAGTCATTTTGATGTAATTTTCGAACCGCTGACATTAATATTTGAAGCTTTTTTTTTAGCATCAAAATTTTCGAACGCCGGAATGTTTGAAATGGTAACATTCGATGATTGACTACCATTACGCCTTTCTCCAGATACCATTGATTCGATCAATGCTTTCTGATTTTGATTCATTGCTTCGATTAATTTTTGCAATTGTTTCGGATTCATTTTTGCACTTGAATTATTTTACCACTGTTGAATTTGTTTTTAGCACGTGCACATAACTTTTTTTTTCCTATTTTATTTTGAATATACCTCTTCGCCAATCTGTTATATCTTTTTATGGATGCATATTAATCTGTTGTTTGTCGATTATGTAAAAACTGGTTGATATATTTAGATTTCATTGTTAGTGACACAGATGGATCTCGTGTGCGTCCATCTTACTCAATACCATACATTCGACTCTCTTTCATAGAGGTCGTATACATATGTATTACACAGTTGATGGGTAATCCTCAACTGATCGAAAACATAACTAGTCGAAAATTGAATTCAATACATAATAGTTTGGCTATACGACACCCGACCTGCTAATTTTAGATTAAGCTATACGTCCGATTATAAGACGACGTTTCTGCAATTTTTCTTAAACGGAGTACAATTTTGAATCTGGTTATGGCAAGATGGAAGATTTAATAGACCGTCACCGGTTTAAGTGTGCGTTAGCAGCTAATCTAACCGTACCTAACCTAATCTATGGCAAGATGCCTTTCTGCCTATTTTATTCAAGAGCTATGTAGAGAGTTTCACCTCTTATGTTACCTTACTAATTAATGAATGCTTGTGGAGTGGTGTTTTGCCAGATCCCTGGAAGATTTCAGTTATTTGTCTCATTTATAAGTTAGAAAGGAGAAATGATGTAGCGAATTACCGAGGGATTGTACTTTTGTCGGTCATACCTATAAAGTTTTTAAATCAATGTTTCATAATGTCTTGTCTTTTCAGCTCAGCATGGGTTATTTTCTGGTAGATCGACAGCATAATATAAATACACAAAGTACTACCATGGTATGTTAGCCCATTGACGTGCTAGATGTCACTACTTGTATAGTTTTAAAATAGTCAAAATATTTTTATATGTATAATCGCCTAAATGTCATACATTTATTCTAAATGTTGACAATATTCTATTTACCCGACATCTCGAACATCAATAGATAAACTCTCTTTTTCTTATGATGGTAGTACTACATGTATTTATATTATGTTGACAGTTACTAATTTGGTTACATTTTGCTGTGATCTATTTAGTATTTATAACTCTAAACTCCAGCCCGACGTAATATATATTAATTTTGGTAAAGCCCTCGGTAAAATCGATCACGCCATTCTTATCGCCAACCTAGAGAACTTGTATTGACAGTATCTTCCCGTTAGATGGTTGACTCGTTATTTTTCAGATCGTTGGCAGTTTGTGGAGATTTCCGATTGTCCATCGAGGTATTTTGGTGCTTAAGTGCTTCAGGGCACTCACATTTGACCACTTCCAACCACAAATTTATCCGACTAACTGTTGCTACATAGTGACTTGTCTAGGTTTTGCCCGTGGTTCACCAGCAGCAAACTTTAAATGTGAATTGATGTAAGATTTGACCATATTTTCACATCCCTTCCCCGATATTATTGCATTATAGCCTCCAGGACATCGTTACTAATAAAATGAAGTATTGCTCTGATCTTGGTGCAATCCAAGATCCCTCCTCTGACCTAACATTCACCTAGCACATTGATCTTGTTATCAGCAGAGCCAACACCATGTTAGGCTTTATTAAGCGTAACTTAGCTGACTTTTATAACTCGATTAATGCACTGTAAGTGGTTTTTATGTGATCCATCCTGGAATACTCTTCCCCTGCTGTCACAAATGTTCTGATGCTTTTGTTCTTCGTTCATTGACGGATAAAAATATCCACTTGGAAACATAGACACATCCTGCAGACATTCTGCAGTCAAATTGACCATGTGTGGATTACTAAAGGAAGGTCTAGGGACATCTAAGATGTGAAATCTTATCGGTCGGCTGCCAAATTTGTAGGCAGTGATCATCAATTGGGCACTGCAAAGGTAAGATGGCCGTTTTCGTACAAGTCAGGAATATAAAGAAGCACGAATACGTTTTACAATGGCACGAAAGCACAAAGCAGCCATTGTTAGGAGAACCACCAAGCAAATTTATAGACGGAAAAGGCGTGAATAGTGGAAGGCAATTAATATAAAGGAAGGAGATATAAAACAAAATGTCACAATTTTTAAAATCGCATGAGTAAATTATATGTTGGGCACGGGATTAGGACATGCAGACGAAGACGTTAAAATAAGTATTCTTTTGTTTATAGGTTAAGATTGTGTAAAAATATAAAAGAATTTAAAATTAAATGATAAAGACAAATCGTCATGTATAAAAGTGCTAGAAAAAATCGTACCGGGAATTCACAAAAGATGCGAGAGAGCAATTTTTAATACTCAGCTACTCAAAACGAAAATGAAACTATTGACCAATTTGTCATTAGATTAGGAGAATTTGTTAAAAATTGTGACTACGGCGAATTAAAAAATGAGTATATTAGTGACCGTCTTGTAGTATCAGTGCTGAATAAAGATTTGAGAAAGAGATTCTGGCAAACGAAAGACGATGAGGATTTGGTTAAAATTGTTAATGTATGTAGATTGTGGCAACAAACCGAACAACTATTAAATGATCTTGACAATCCTGAAACAGTAAAGAAAATTATTGTTAAAAAAAGAAATAAGAATCGTAATAAAGAAAATTATATTTCTAAAGGCGTTACCACATAGCAACGACACGAAAAATTATCTGGCGACGATTTCTTCATTTATGATTAAACGATTAAAATTTATAAACTAAAATTATAAGGAAACGATACATATTAACAATATTTAATTAATAAATCTTGAAAATTTCAATAATTTTACAAATTTCATTCAAAATTGTCAATTATTTATATCCATCGTCCGACGTCACGATATCGTATAGTTTTTTTTCGTTGCCAAACGCATTATACCATTTAACTATAATTCCAAACGATTTACGCATTCATACTCAACGATATATTTGACGATATATTTTTTCGTTCGATTGTTTTACGATTTGTTGTATATATAGTTGCCTTTGTGTTTGTATTTCATTTGGTTAGTTTTTGTTTATTTTAAAAAGCTGCCAGTTTCATAATTTTTTTATTATGAAATGACAGATGACGGATAAGAGCGAAAATACAAAAATGACGTTGTACTTGTAAAATCGTTCGTAATTTAGGTTTCTCATGTGGTGGGGAAACCAAAAGTACGAACGAATCGTTGGTTTCAATTTCTTTATGTGGCAATAAGAATAAAAATCGTTTCTCGAAGACAAATAATACAACAAGGAGAACGGCAGAAAAAAATGTCCAGCATGGAAACATATGTGTAAACTTTTCGGTATAAACAATCACTACGAAACAATGTGTCGAAGACAGAAAAGTAAAAATGTGAACATAATAAAATGTAGTGATAGCGATAGTGAAATATCCGAAATATGGCAACCAAAAGAAAATGATATTAGTATTAATCTAACATTAGCAGAATTGAAGTCAAACGAATTTTGTAAAATAAAATGTTAAATAGATACCGGTGCATCGTGCAATGTTATGAGCACAGAAACATGTTAAGCTATTACAATAATATAAATATCAAAAGACTTCAATTTGGTGGCATTAGTATAGTACCAGTAGGGGAAGTTAAATTTAAGTGCTTTAATAACAATAATTTTAAAACAAAACCAATAATATCAACATTTTCTAAAAACATAAATAAAATAGGAACAATTAATTAACTAGAAAAATATAAAGACGTTTTGCAAGGCATCGGAAAATTAAAAGGTGAAGTAAGACTTGAAATAGATGAAAGCATTTTACGTAATTCCAAAAATTGATGAAATTTTAACAGAACTAAGTGGGGTAAAATTTTTTTACACTTTAGATGCTAAAAACGGATTCTGTCAATTAGTACTTGACGAAGAATGTAGTAAAGCAACAACATTTTGGATTCCCATGGGAAGGTATAGATTTTTACGTTTACCATTTTATTTTATTTTATTTGTATCAAACTATTCTACGATACTCCTAATGAATAGTTAAAAAACAATTTAATACAAAAAATTTACAAAATGTACAAAAATAAATTAAAAATTACATTCAAGGAATCTCCAACAAGCAATGCCAAGGCAATTTTCCGGCGTTTCGTGAGACTATCATTATTAAGAATTTGACATCGGACTTCATATGACGGTAAATTACGTACTTGCTGCCAAAAGGGTTGATTGTGATCTGACAGATAACCGAGCTTTCTAAAAATATAAATAGTAAATCGTTTTTGGATTGATTCCAATTTGTTAATATATACATCATGGTGGGGATACCATACGGTAACAGCATACTTAAGATGTGACCTGACCAAAGAAATAAATAATTGAAGGCATGAAAAAACATCATGAAACTCTTTCGTCATTCGAATATTGATACCTAAAATGGAATTACCTTTAAGTACTATTATTTTAATATGTAGACTGAAGGTTAGACTATGATCAAATGTAACTCCTAAGTCCACGATTGAATTAACTCTACTAAGAAGATTACCGTCCAAATGATAATTAAATAAAACAGGATTTAATGTTCTATAGAAGGACATGACATTATACTTACTTACGTTAATGAACAATCTATTAGCAGAGCACCATCTAGATAAGTTATTGATTTCGGTTTGCAATTTATTAGCATCAATTAAAGAATCAATACGCATAAAAATCTTCGAATCATGGGCAAACAATAAAGCGTTATAAAATTTGAAAATATTCAGAATATCATTCACAAATAAAAGAAAAATAAATGGACCAAGATGAGATTCCTGAGGAACACCAGAATGACAATGAATATAATACGATTTAATATCATTCCATAAAACGTACCAGATAGGAAGCAATCCATTTTAAAAACATAGAATCAAAACCAATTGCAGCCAATTTATTTATAATAATTGTATCTTCAATGGAATCAAAAGCTTGGCAAAGTCAAAATAAATAGCATCAACCTGACCCTTTGACTCGATGGAATCAATGGCATACTTAGTGAACTGCAAAAGATTAATAGTTGTGGATTTTCCACTAGAGGAGCTGTAGATGATTTGTAACTATTAATTCAAAGAGTTTGCGTATTGAAGATAAAATTGAGATACTACGATAGTAGGAAATTTCAGAACGGCATCCCTGTTTATGAATCGGAACAATATATGCAATTTTCCAAGCACTAGGGAAGTGCCCGGTTACTAAGGATTGATTAAACAGATAACGTAACGGATTGCAATATCAGATGCCACACATTTAAGCATTTAAGAATACACGAAATTCCATCCGGTCCACAACCATCGTTATATCTTAAAAGTGTCTCACAGATATCCACCTCATTTATAGACAAACGAGGAATGTTAAACTGGCAATAACTTACGTTAGGGTCATTATAACTGGGGCTAACCTTACATTTATATACCGACTGAAAAAAATTAACAAATCCAGCATAAATTTCGGAAATATTATTAAGCCGAACCTCATCATGTTTCATTACAGACGGAAATCCTGTTGTATTTCGCTTATCATTTACAAACTTCCAAAACTTTTTAGGTTCATCTTTAATTTCAGCTTCCATTTCATTTATATTGGACATATTTAGCTTTAAATTTGGATTTGAATTGTTCACGATCTTCGTGTCTTTTCTGCTTATGATCATTTCTATGATCTAAAATCATAGAAATGATCATAAGCAGAAAAGACACGAAATTACTTTAAGATTACTTTAAGGCTGTTCTGATATCTATCAGAAGCTGCATCTATCACATCTATATACTACAAAACCACTGGAGAAAAATTCATTGATATAAATCCCAGCGTGAAACCAAGTTTCAACAATTGCATAAAACTGGAAGTCAGTTGAATAAAAAAAATTTCGAAATTCCAAAGACTTGGATGACATGCCCCCAACATTGCGATAAAACAGTTTTACAGACGATCGGCTAGTATCATTTATAAGTAGGTTAGAGTTGGAAAAATTAATCGATAGTAACTCATTGGCGGTGGTGACGGCAGCATGCGTTGTTACAATTTCCCAAAGTTGGATACCGGAGCTCGAAAATTTTTTGACCGCCTTTTTACGGCCAAGCTGTTGGATCTAACGCTTTAATGAAGAATTTCGCAAAATTGAAATTTTAAAGCTCATAAATGTTAGTTTCAGCTAACTTGGACGATCCTTCTTCACTAAACTTTGGCAAACAAGATATATTGAACATCTTGATCAGCTGTAGTTGCTGGATCCAAGCGGCTGACATAAAGTTGTTTCATCTCAGGAACCTCAATAGCAACAAGATCATTATCAACACAAGTACCAAAAACGTCTCCGATTAATGGCCTTGATGAAATTGACGATTCAGTATTCATGAAATCAGTTGATGGGACATTTTTCCTTAATAGACGCCGAGACGACGATACAAGTGTCAATGTAGTGGATGACATTTCATTTAATTTCAATGAAAGCGATTCAATAAGCTTTCTATTAGTCGCAATATCATCTTTAATTTTTGAAATATCTGGTGTAGCCGACAAACCATTAATCTTATCAATTAAAACACCCAAATTGCCGTTCACGATCTGCTGCTTACAAAAAGAGCACAAAAAAATCAATGCTCTCACGAAGGCGCAATATCGCCAAAATTCCAATCGTGGGAGAGATACTGACCGAGAACCAATTGCATTTGGTATTAGCCCAGCGATGGAAATATATCAAAAACGACAACATGAAGTGTTAAATGGTTTAAGAAATGTAGAAGTGATAACTGATAATATAATAGTGTTTGGAAAAGGTGAAACAGACGACGAAGCAAAACGAGATCATGACGAGTGCTTAGAACAACTATTAATTAGATTACGTGAAGTTAAAATGAAATTAAATTTAACAAAAACTTAATTTTTATGGTCATATAATAACGAAAAGTAGTTTAAGAACTGATCCAACTAAAATATCAGCTGTATTACAATTTACAATTAGAAGAGCCTAGGAACAAATAGAAATTACAAAAAATAATTGATGTACATTGCTTCAGAACAAGCAAAAAATTGCATATACGCATCAAGAGTATTAAAGGGAGCAGAACTGGGATATGTAGCATTAGGAAAGGAGACGCTTGCCGTGTTATTTGCGCTAAAACGTTTTGATCAATATGTTTGTGGAAAAAAGGACATTATAATACAAACACATAAACCGTTAATTTCAATTTTTAAAAAAATCAATGTTAAAAGCATCTAAACGAATTTTTTTAAACTTCTTCCCTGCAGTACAAAACAGGAAAATAGACGTTAGTAGCAGATTGTATGTCATGTGCGCCTATTCATGAAAATGAATTATTAAGAGACTTTGACGTGTATTCTTTAAGCAAAGAGCAGACAATGTACAATGATTTTCAGGAAATAGACGTATCGTATAACCTACGTATGAAGACTCTCTCTGTCCCTTCATTGCTGTAAAGTCAATAGGTCGTCGTCATCAATAACCATAGCCGGTGGCGATTGTTTTGACATCTGTAAATATAAAATCATGCAACATAGTATGTGTCATGTTTGGAATAATTTTTACACTCGTATGCGGACTGTTCGGGGTTTTCTTGTAAGAGAAATGAATGCCGGTTTCAATCTATCAATGCTGACAGATTGATGTTTATTTTTGATGTCAAGTACGAAATGTTTTCGTAAACGTCGAATGACTCTGTATAGGCCATCGTATGGCAGTGCCAAACCGGTGGTAATAATTTATCATGCCGATAAATTGCTATATATGCCTGAGTGTGGAGCTAGAAATTCCCGAATGGCGTTAATTCGTTCAGTGGACGGCAGAATACCATTCAGGGTAACCTTGTGACTGAGGAAGTCGAGGGAGCTAGTGCCGAAAACGTATTTCACACTGTTGGTGCTCATCTCGTATTTGAAAAGTTTGTGAAACAATGTTCCAAGTAAAACATGATTTGTTCCTCCAAAGTTGAGACTACAAGGATGTCGTCAATGTATAGACAAATACAAAGGCATGATCTTTGAAGATCTCGTTGATGAACCGTTGGAACGATTGTGCGGCATTGCGTAGTCCAAATGACATTCGAGTTAACTCGAATAAACCAAATGGAGTAGAGATTGCCGTCTTGTGTATAGGTGCGACTGGGATAAGATGATAAGCTCGGACCAAGTCGATCTTCGAGAATATCTTGCAACCTTGTGGGTGCATGGAGAAGTTCTGGATGTGGGGAATAGGGTAAGGGTTAGATACCGTTACCATGTTTAACCTGCGGTAGTCACCACATGGTCTCCAGTCTTGGTTCCTCTTTTTGACCAAGTAAATTGGACATGATACTGGTGATGCCGATGGCCGACATATTCCTAGTTGTATTATGTGTCGGAATTCCGCTGTGGCCGCTTTGTCGGATCGGATCCAATCTTCTTGGTCTGGACACCGGGAGATGTACTGTAGTCACTAAAAGGTGTACTAAATTATGCTTAACGGACTCGTTGTAATTCGGCGGAGCTGTTAACGAAGGAATTTTTTTTAATAGCTTGCCGAACCCGTTGTCAATCAGGAAGTTCCTGAGCGAAAGTGTGTTCGCTTGTGTCGGTGACCCATTGATCGACAGTTGCGTGACTGGATCAATCAGCTTCCTATTCTTAAGGTCGACTAGTAAGCCGTATTTCTTAAAAAAGTCGGCACCAATGATAGGGCGATTCATGTTTACGATCGTGAATACATGCGGAAAGTTCCGTCTTAGACCAATATCTACTTGCAGCAATTTGCTTCCGTAGGTATTAATGATGGTACCTTGTGTTATCCGGTCTAGTCAGCCGTGCCAACCGATAGACCTACTAGTTTGGGGAATTGTTATTCCTCAAAATCACCTTTTTATCAGGGAAACGTTGTTTCTCGGTTGTTTTTACCTGTGGATTAGGGAAATCACACGGTGACATACAATTTTCGGCTTTGTGTCCGAATTTTGTATGGTAATAACATTAAGCTGGTTGCTGGCAGACTTGGCATCTTTTTGAATTGAATCTCCTTCCAGTGGAAGGAGAATGAGGTCGTGTTCGCTAGTTATTGGTTGAACTAGATGCTCGAAGTTCGAGTCTATCTAGTCTGGCGTTGAGTCTGTCGAGCGTACGAGCTAGTTGCTCGTTGGTGTTCATACTACTTGTCGTAGTATTCCCATGATACCTAGTTGGCACATGGTCAGCCTTCTCCGTGTCGCGTAACCATGACACGTGGTAAACAGCGCCCCCACGTGTGCGGATGGCATTGCTTCGTGTAGCCGGTCGGCTATGCTGGCCAAAGCGTCTGCTTCCTTAACTTGCTGTGGTATCAGTGCTATCTGAATAAATTCAGGTAGTTTCCTGATCCACAGCTAGGTAATAAAGGGCGCATTAAATCGGCCGGTGGCCAGGGTCTTAATTCGCCGTAAAACTTCGGATTGGACGTTTTCCAGCTTCTTCCTATTTGAGAGCGTTGGCCGCTCGATCAGGACAGTTTTTTAGGTAGTTGTACCTATCATTTGCAGGAGGTTCTTGCAGAACGCCGTCGATCATCACCGCTTGATGGGGCGACAAACAACTGATCGCTTGTGCGAACTTCCGGATTAGTAGGACTTCAGGATTCCGGATTAGTAATCCAAAATTCTGGGAGACGAATGCCAGTGGCAGAGATACTAGCCACTCCGTGCCCTTTGTTATCACCATCACTATTAGTCATGTTGTCTATATCGTAGCACAATATGCTTTTAAAAACACAACAACAAAAAAACTGTAGCAAAGCAGAACTAGGTTGCGCGTAACGTGCAAATAACGTTGTTGTTGTTTATGATGATGACGATGATGGTGATGTTGATACTCGATGATGTGTCTCGATCGACGTCTAAAATGGAATGGACGAGTTTATCTTTGTTTTGTCATTTTGTCTTTATTGTGATGTGGCGCTCCATCCTGTGATGGTCACAGCAACCATTGTAATTCAGCAATGTGCTGAAATATAAATCGTGTTCGACTTCAAGTCGATAGTATATGTCAATGTTATGTAAACAAACGACCGACATTGACATGCCATCAATTTTAATGTGTGTGAATTACGTTAATTATATATTTACATAACTAACCATTTGTACGGCTAAGTATAGTATACTCAACCGCTACAATCTACTAGAATTCTTGCAAAATTCAAGGATTATACTACATATTAATGTTAATCTAAAAGAGAAAATTGTTCAATGAATTGTTCTTTAAATTAAAAGAGGGGATGTTGTATTTGTACTGCGTATTGAGAATAAAAGCTTCAGTCTTCTCTCGTATTTCAATGTATAATACACAAGATGTTGATCAGTCCCGTTGCCAAGTATGGGTGTGACAATTGGACCCTGACGGATGATGGTTAATGACATTTGAGAGAAGAATCATGCGCATGATATATGGCCCTAAACGCTTACAGACACTTTCCGTGCCCCAGACACTTACCGAGTTTTTTTCAACATCGAGATCAGAAATTTAATGACATATTTTATTCATGAAACCAAAGGACTGCGAGCCGATCCGAAGAGATGCAGCGATCTCTGAGAGGAGAGCCGATATTTGGCAGGCACAGAGGTCGCTGTCGGCGACGATGGCTCCACTGGCTAAATAAGGACTTGTCTTCTTCAGGTTATCTAGAACAAATCTCGGGATCGAGCCAGATTGTTGAATCGGTACGGGCCAGTAATGGTCTATAAAACCGTTTCTATATTATTATTATCAGAATTAAGGTCGATTAACAAACAACGCACCATGATGGTCACAAATTGCATAAAAATTAACATAGACTGCATTATAGATCATTATTAAATATCAAAACTGGAATCATATAAAATGTGTCACAGTGCATTGCGCAACTCAGTTTCATTTCCGTGTTTGAATTTAAATCCATGCATATAAAGTGTGCGGTAGGTATTTTACATCGATTCATTAAATGTTATCGTCAATCTATTACAGGTTACACCTACACACAATAAACTATAGACATACAGTTTTTAAAATAATTACAGTTTTTTGTTGTTACCTGCGTCTGATGTTGATATAACTATTATTAACTCGAGCGCAGCCGCCTGTAAGAATTATAATTAGAGGGAAAATAATAAATTATAATGTTAGTTATAATAACGATCAAATCGTGAAACCATATAACATATTATGTGTACACTGTACAGTTAAATAGTTTTAACATAAATATAATTGCGTCGGTAAGGCTCGAGTTGTCGTATTATGTATTACTGACTGTTTTCGTTTTTAAATGTCAATCACCTCGCGTTTAAAATTTTCCCCTCTACACCGAAAGGTATGTTACCCATTACATATATGTACAGTACAAACACTCGAATGATTATTCAAAAATATTTTAATTATGTTTATTGAGTTAACGTTAAATTTATAATTTTATAATCTTAATTAAAAATAACCGTCTTACTTAATCAGATCAGATTATGCCTTATAATTTTGTTTTAATTTACCATCAACTATACCAGTGGTGTATACACTCGTAATTTATTGTACAAGGTGTTGATCGGACACGTTGTTATGTATGAAAGTTGATGGATATGAGTATGATAGATGGCTGATGACGCGCCAGCTATGGCCTGTAAAAATCGTTTATTATATACCAGCTGTGTGTGTGTTAGTACAATTCTCCTTTTGATCATAGCGACTCTTAATTAACATTAAAATTTCTTTACTTTTTAAAGACAATGTGTTTCGTCATTTTGTGTTGTTAATTTTAATTAATTAAAAATGTATTCTAAAACTTTATTGTATGTGAGTACGATAAAATTTGATCACACACAAGGTTATTGCCAAGTGTTTTCATCATAGCCGAAACGGTATATACAATACACGAAATCACGTTTAGGGTTAGGTTGAATGATCCAAGACTATATTGTTTACAAGTCAAAACAACTCCAGATCAGCCAACTAAATATTTGGCACTCACCGTGTGAGATAATTAAGATAACATTAAGAAATTTTCGATTTCTAGTAGAGGTCGACTCATCCATGGTAAGACCAATTCGATGACTTGCTCTTCAATAATTTAATTTTAGAAATGGTGTTTTGACGAATGAAATCGGAAAGTTGGAGAAACCTCCAACGATTCGTGATATTACAATGCAACCATTCGTGATATTACAGCCAAAAGTGTTTCATATTTTGATACAAACAATTTTGCAATTGGTAGAGAAAGACTAAGACGAGGAATTTATTTCAGTTGCAATTTTCACTTTGGTTTCAACACAATTGGTGTATTCTACGGAGGGGCGTATCAAGAGTAGTTGTGGATCCACCTTTAATTTGTAAAATTAATCATGGAAATTCCTTACATTTGATATTTTTGCAATTTGATATTTTAAATACTATATTAAGATATACCATAAACGTTGTGGATATTTGTGGGAAACTTTGACTTGTGCCTAAGGTAATTCGTTACAATAATTGCTTTCCAATCGATCACCTTATAAGTATTTAGATGTATGTCTTTGCTAAATTTTAATTACTCGTAACTGCCCTTGCAAAATAGTAAGAGAAGTTACGAATAGTTAAACTTTAGCAAAGACACACACCTAAGTATAACTGGATTATTCTTTATTTTATTAACAATAATTCGCTTCTTATAACACTTGAATTTCAGTAGATTAACCGCTTGCCATTGGTGAGGGCTATTACACTAATCTTAACTCTTTTCCGTTTAAAACACAATTCATCTCTATACTGATAACAGTAACATAACAAAATTACACGTATCTCGAATATTCCATTTTTCTGTTATTTCGTTGTACTTTTTTGAGATGTCACTACGCTATTCTTTAATTTTCTGTTCTACAATTCTCGCTTGTACTAAAACTACTTCATAGATGGCTCTCGCTTTAACTCTAGAGAAATCTAAACACCCTCCATTTAAGCTTGTTTGTCCTGAACAAGTTCCAACACACTTCCACGGTAAAACGCCAATCGTTCTATAGGTGCAGTTTAGGTTTAACAGCGTTGCCCCATTTTGATTCGGTATATGACATCATTCAATCTTGTTATAACCTTGTAGGGTTCTTCCCATCCAGTCTACAACTTTGGCTATCATCTTTCGCCTTATCACTGGAAAGTCGTATATTCTCTCGCACAAACTGATATACTGCGTTTAATTCTTCTGTCATATTGTCCACATACTCCTAGCGACATAAAGCTGCAGTTAGAACCATTTCAAACATCAAGTCTCCTGCCAGCTGCAAATTACTTCAAAAAATGACCTTTGCTGGTGTAACTTCTGTTGTATCGTGCACCGCTGATCGATAGGCCATTAGGAACAGGGGAATTGTCCGATCTCGGCTGCGATGGTTTTTCCCACAGTCTTCTTGACACTATCTGATTGTGGATGCATAGGTATCGTTGGTGTTTTATAATGCCCAGCATTTGACACATTTTCCTGGAATACCACTGACCCAAAATTATGTCACTGATCCGATGAACCTTCATCGGTATCCCAAAACGACTTATCCAATTGTTCATTCGCAATAGTTATTGTCTCCTAATTTGGTATTGGATGTACCTCCGGGCTCTTGCTGAAGTAATCTATTACTACCAGAACATATTTATTTCTATTGTCACTAGATTGGAAACGGTCTTGCAACTTCCATCGTGATTTTTTTGCATTGTGACACAACAATGTATTACCGCATTGTACCCCGACTTCTTCGAGTGACTGCTGACTTCTGACCAGTAAAAGCTACTTCGTATTTTGGCTAATGTTTTGATGCTCCTTAGATGGCCGCCACTAGTACTCATTTAAAATCTCTGTAGTCCAAACGTTACTTTAAAGATTTAGAGAGTTTTAAAGATATACTTAAAGATTGCGTTAACATTTGACCATCAATTGAACCCAACATGCTTTTGCTAAGAGACTTTTTTGCGATTTTAATCCATTCTGGTAGGCGCTCTTCTTCTTTGTATTTTATTATTACCTAAAAATCCGAGTCTTCCATTTCTTCCTTTCTAATTTTCTCAGGAGTCCATTCTTCTGGTGGTAAAATGTAACTGTGATTTTTTGTCTTCCATTCGGCCGCAATGCTTGCAATTTACTCGGCATGGTCGTCTTGATAAGGCATCGGTGTTCCCATGTGTAGCTTCCTTACGATTTTCAATCTTAAAATCGTAGTTTTGCAGTGACTCGATCCAATCCAGTGCTATCTGGCCTTCCGGATTTTTAAATTGCAATAACCATCTCAATGCGCCATGATCTATTCTTAAATGGTATGATTTACCTGTCGAATATTTCCCGCAAATTCCTATAATGTCATCCAGATACACTAAGAACGTCTTCCAGCGCAAACATGTTCCATTAACCGTTCGAAAGTGGCAGGCGCGTTACACAAGCTAAACGGCATGTCATGAAATTGCCATAACCCATTGTCTACACCAAACGCCGTCTTTTCTTTATAATCATTTGCGACTTCCACCTGCCGATACCCACACTGCAAATCAAGTGTCGAGAATGTTCGTGCTCCTGCTAGTGTATCCAATGTGTCGTCAATCCTTGGTAAGAGATAACTATCCTTTTTAATGATGTTGAGCATTCTATAATTGACGCAAAAAATTAGACTGACATCTTTCTTTGCCACCCGTTCCACTGACGAGCACCAAGGACTGTTCGATTGCGCAATAACCTCTGATGTTTTCATTTCGGTTACCATTTTATTCACCTCCGTCGGTTTTGCTACTGGCAACCTTCTCGGTGTCTAGCGTATTGGCATTCTATTGCGATCTGGTATTTAACCATATTTATTCTACTATTATTCTCTGGAGCACTACAGACAATAGACATGTACTTTTCCGGTAATGCTTTCGATGCCTGTTTCTGTTTCTGTGTTAGGTGTTCTCTCCATTTCTGCTTTAGATCTTCATCTGTTTTTCACTGCTGTTGTTGCTTGGATTTGGCATTTACCAAGATGATGATTTTAACAATGATTTGACGAGATTTGATTAGATTTGATTAGATTTGATTAGATTTGATTAGATTTGATTAGATTTGATTAGATTTGATTAGATTTGATTAGATTTGATTAGATTTGATTAGATTTGATTAGATTTGATTAGATTTGATTAGATTTGATTAGATTTGATTAGATTTGATTAGATTTGATTAGATTTGATTAGATTTGATTAGATTTGATTAGATTTGATTAGATTTGATTAGATTTGATTAGATTTGATTAGATTTGATTAGATTTGATTAGATTTGATTAGATTTGATTAGATTTGATTAGATTTGATTAGATTTGATTAGATTTGATTAGATTTGATTAGATTTGATTAGATTTGATTAGATTTGATTAGATTTGATTAGATTTGATTAGATTTGATTAGATTTGATTAGATTTGATTAGATTTGATTAGATTTGATTAGATTTGATTAGATTTGATTAGATTTGATTAGATTTGATTAGATTTGATTAGATTTGATTAGATTTGATTAGATTTGATTAGATTTGATTAGATTTGATTAGATTTGATTAGATTTGATTAGATTTGATTTGATTTGATTAGATTTGATTAGATTTGACTAGATTTGATTAGATTCGATTAGACTTGATTAAATTTGATTAGATTTGATTAAATTTCATTAAATTTCATCGTTAAAGTTAGCAGTACAACAGTTTAGACTTTAGAGTGCTTCGGCCCTAAATTGTACTTTATGGAATACTAAATAAAAATATAGAAAAGATTTCAATTATCAAATTTTCCATTCACAAACCGCGGAAATGATACGACCTAAATAGTGCATTGTTCTTCTTTACCCAGAATTTACATAAACTTGCATTTTATTTGAAGTTCACGCGATTTCATGATGCTAAAAATTGTAATTTTCCATTTAATTTGTGTAAAATCGAACATTCGTGATTGTTGAAATTGATTTTCAAATATCAAAAGCATATTGCAAAATGTATTAAACAAAGAACTAAAAATCGTCTTAGGTAAACAAATTAAAAATTAAAGTTCAAATCTTTTCTTTATTCGGAAAATGATTTACAGTGATGTAAAGTACTACCGCCTCTAATTTTCAATTGAACCTAATCATACAAGTTTAATCATCCACCATCAACATTAATTACTTACTTCACATAGTACTTACATACATTACTCTTACCTTCTCTAATATTATCTAGACACGCAATTCTTAATGCTTCCAGCTTAAAGAATGATAAATCGAATTCTCTACTACACTTCTTACTATGTTCATACAGTATACGCGATCGTTCATCATAGATTAGAACAAACCATGTTAAGTATTTATTTGAGCACGCGACTTCATTATAAATATATTGTCCTCGATCAGGCCAAACGCTAATTGGATTGGGTGTGACTGTTTTTACGCTTACATTCATAATTTAATTATTTTATTTTTTATGAATGAATGATTCATCTCAAAATTTAATTTGTGTTTCGTAACGTACGATCATTGACTCATATTGAGCTAAAACGTGTAATCGATCGCGAACTAATTTTAATTGGGTTAGATCTAATTCAATGGAAAACCCATTTGTATAACCAACTCTACAATTGCATGATCATGTTTGAGTCAAATCAGCATACCAAAGACATTAACCTAAAAGATAACTTGAATAACGGTCAAACATATAAATTCCATGCTCTCAACCATATCGTAATATCGTTTGTTTTTTATAATTTCAGGGTACCGCAGAGAATAAAATCGTACTGTCCAATCAACATGATACTGGATATGAAGAAAATGATTTAAAAACTCCACAAACACTAGGTGCACGATTAGTAGATGGGCCAACACCGTTAGAAGGACGTTTACAACTGTACCATCATGGGAAATGGCGATCGGTTTGCACCAATTCGAGGAAGTATGTTAACATTTTTAGATTTTTTGACAACACATTAATTTTCTGTCATTTTAGTTGGACAATATCCGATTACGAAACCACATGTCGACAAATGGGCTTCCAAGGTGGGCGATTTTGGAATTGGATCGATCGTACGTATAATTTTGAACCGCGCATGGTCTATGAAGAACCATCGTGCCGAGGAACAGAAAACACACTTTTCGAATGTGATTGGCGGACACGACAAATTGGATCAGGTGTTTGTGATTTCCACAGTGATATAGGAATTCAATGCCTACCGCTATTAGATCGGTCATCATCACATTGGCGAGGAATACAATTTATAGATGCACCCTCGGCACGGGTGCTAGCCCAAGATAATACAAACTATGTTGCCACTTCGCTTTCCCGACTAGAATATGTTGATATTAAAAAGGCTGGTGCGGGACGTAATCGTATGGTTTCAGCTGCGATTGCAGTGATTGGTATTCCGCCCGTTTTAAATCATATCGAAATCGATCAATCTGCATTCACTGGTATAAATGTTACTCGTCCAGATTCTGCGTTTAAATTAACATCGGTGACTGTAAGTCGAAGTCATGGATTTGGTATCTTCGTCAATTCAAGTTATGGACTAGTACATCTAGAAGACTGTGCCGTTAGTGAAAGTGGTTCGGATGGTATTCGATATATAAGCCATGACTTACGATCTGACGAACGAAATGATCGTGGAAATATTCATGACTTCTGTACCATTCCGATAACAACGGGCCAAACCTATCCTATTTCGGTTTCGCTACAACAATCACGATTTACGGGCAATCAACGCGAATGTGGAAAATATTTTTTCACTCAACAAAACTACGTACTAACCGTTAGTTTTGTACATTTCGTAGTGTCACGAAACGAATCGGCCGTAATCGAAGTTTTCGATGGATCATCGTCGAGCGATCGACTACTCGGAACTTGGTTAATCCGTAATTCGACTCGACCACAAAGTTTGACAAGTACGCAAAATAAAATTTATGTTCGGTATCGTGCCGAACCGAGAAGTGATGTGCTCGGTTTTCTACGAATCACCACCGGTTTTAGTAAAGACTACGATCTGAATGTGACAAATACGCGAGTACAAGATAATGATGGACGTGGAATAGCCATTGATAATTTAAGATCGCAGATCTATGTCAAAAATAGTGATGTTACGAATAATGGCCATGCGGCTGGTATACATGTGGTAAATGGTGCAGGTGATATTAACATAACCGAAAGTCGAATTAGTTTTAATCAAGGTGATGGTGTAAATATCACGTATTTTGGAGGAAATCGTAATATTTCTAGAAGTTCGATTAGCTCAAATAACGGCTATGGACTCGCAGTTTGGTTAAACGAGACGGTAAAGGATCGCGAGGAATTTGTATATTTTAATCAAACGACTACAGTGGAATGGTCCAAAATAATGAGTAATATCGAAACTGGAATACGACATGGGAATTTCTGTGGTGAATCCTGGGTCAATGTAACCGGAAATAATTTCAATGATAGTAGACATAATGCAGTTGACATTCAAACATGTTGGTTTGATAAAAATCCTAGCAAACTGCTCCGCCTACAAATTGGCCACAATATATTTGAAAATTCCCATCGAATAGGCGTCATAATTAGTCCCGCGCTTAATTTGCACGCTCGTCTTGAATACAATCATTTTCAAAGTGGTAGATACGGTGCTTTACTAATAAAAAATAAACCGTTAGAAGAGTTTCGTATGTTACCCGCTCTTCTTACAATCCAACATAATCACTTTCAACTGAATAACGGAGTTTTTGTCATTTCAATCGGGTTATCACCGTACAGTGACCGATCTATTCAATACATACTGTTTACCCGTAATTTCGTACGAAATAATAAAATCAAAGAACCGTTTGGTACGTCAGACGAAGAAGGCGAAGGCCCTTTGGGTGAACGAAGATTAAATCCTAGATCACAAGTTTCGGCACCGATTGTAATTTCATCGAGTAATGTCGATGTCTATCGCAACATAATCTCGAATCGTGACTCAAAATATGAGGTTGGATCACAATTTGCTGATCAGAGTGAAGTTCTTAACGTCACCTATAATTGGTTGGGTGATGCAGAGGAAGAAAAAATTTACAATCGCTTGTTTCATCGTAAAGATCGTTATAATCTTGCCAAAATTGAGTACCTGCCATATTTATTGCATAATTCTAATCCTGGTACAACCACTATACTTGCTAATCCAACATTTGTGCCACGATTTCACGTGGACGGTTCAAATCGTATTGGTGGCGAGGTGGATGGGCAAGAAAGCTTACCGGCTGGAGCATATCTTGTCGAGCGCGATATTAATATTCGACCTGGTGGGAAACTAATACTGGAACCCGGCGTTACATTAAACTTTATACCAAACGTGGGTATGATGGTGGCGGGTAAATTAGAAGCCCGAGGTCGTCACCTGGACGATATTAAATTCACGTTAAAGCGAGAACCTGTGATGGGATTCGATAATGAGACAATGGATTTGAACGAAATGGAAATGATGGAAATGGAACGTGAAACAGAACCGGTATTCGACGTCGACGAAACACCAAGTGTACCGGTACGGTTGATTGGTGGAGAAACCGATCATGAAGGTAGGTTACAGGTGTATTTAAATGGAAAATGGGGTTCGGTTTGTGATTACGGATGGACTGAACGAAATGCAGCTCTTGTCTGCCATCAATTAGGTCTGGCACTAAATCCATATGATTGGAGACTACAGAGAAGCGAAGTACCAACGGCAGCTGCTGACGAAAATATAATCTTATCTAATGTCCGATGTACGGATTACGATATTGATATTACAAAGTGTCGAGCCGAATACTCATCAAAAGGCGAGTTTGAAAATTCATGCAATCATGAGAGTAATGTTGGTATACGTTGTTATCCTGGAGCCTGGGCTGGCCTAAGATTGGGCGTATTATCCGAACAGACCGATCTACAATACATAACTGTGGAAATGGCTGGAATATTTGATTACACCACAAATAATTTTAAACCTGCCATCCAAATGGACTTTGCCCATCACAATTTAGAAAACGTTCGAGTCGTTAACAATTTACACGATGGTTTAGGGGTGATTTACTCCGATATTTATTCGGGAGACAGTGTAAATAACATAAAACATTCGGAATTCTACAACAATCGTGGAAATGGTATCAGTGTTAAGCAACTAGGCTTGAAAATTATGGGTGCTACAATTAAAGAAAATTTGGCGAGTGGTATAAATCATGATTCCGTTATATCGGCAATCGAGCAACGTGAGCTGGCTGGGTGGTTTAATTTGTCGCCCGATCTAAACTCCGCAGAGACAAATTATCATCCACTTGTGCTTCCATACGACACTAAAGATTATATCGACTTAGATATTTATACGCAGGAATATATTTTGACGACACGTCATTTTGGTGAAGCTATCGATCGAAATATAAGTATTCGATGTCCACCTCGGTACGTCATAGGATTACAGCTGTTAAACCCGATAGAAAATCGATCGAGTGAGGAAATTTTCATAATCGATTCACAAACGGCAAAATCTAAATCAGAAACATGGAATGTTTCACGAGATTTGACCATGTTCCCAATGACGAGTAGTAGTTATGGTGTTATATTCCATTACAAGAGTGGTGAAAATGCCCTGGGTGGAACTGTATTTGTGCTGCGCGCAGTACAAGCCCCAGTGCAGGATATTCGGAATCGGATTGTAAAAGGTGTTGTACCCACACTTCTCGTTAAAAGTACGAAAATTCAACAAAACACTCGGGGTATTTCGGCCACATACTATAATCGGTATTTAGGCGAAAAGGGCGAACACTATCTGCGCAAGGCAAACGAATCAATAAAACTCTTAAACTGTGATATAATTCGCAACATTCAAGAAGCCATATATATTCAGGCACCATTTTGGGATGTTCACGTCAGCAACATTTCAGAAATCTCAATCCATATCAACAACAGTATGATCCGTGATAATGGCCGAGGTATCCATCAATTTTCTAAAGATCTCCGATCTTCCAACAATCTCTTCCATTACGTGATACACGACACGAGATTTGAAAATAATAATTTCGGTGGTCTCCAAGTAAACCTTCCGTACGTTTGGCAATACAACGAAAATTTTACACACTCGATCTACATTGGTAATTCGACTTGGACGCGTAATAAACGTTTTGAAATTATGATCCATGGCCACTATGCTGAAGTAAATCTAACGGGTAATTCATTTATTGAAAACGATTGCCATAACGGCCTTATAGGCTTCAAAGGCATGGAGAAAAAGATTCGAATTGATGAAAATCGAATTATGAATAATAACGGGAAGTACTTGATCGAGTTCAGTTCGGACAGTCAAAGTGAAATTTTGGGCGAGGTGAATGCGATTTGTACTCTGAATGAGATTAAACGGAATAAATACGATCTGCAAGCGTTGCTACGTGGAAATACGCAGTACCAGCTACAACGGAAGTACACAAATTATCCAACTACTGTGATAAATTTCAATGGGATTCAAAAAGTTGCGGTTCGTCGTAATTTAATATCGGACAATAGTTTAGAGTATGATTTAGTGGCTGGGGTTAAATCGGCTCGACTAAATAATCGGCTTGATGCAACGGAAAACTGGTGGGGCTCAGCCGACAATAGTTTTATTAACTCACGGATATTCGACTTTGACGATTGGAATAATCACGCCGAGGTGATATATCGTCCCTTTTTGATTGAGGATGACATTTTTGGTAGTATCTCGAATTCTAATATGGAGCGACCTGCATTCGATTTAAACAATTTGGGTGGTCGAGTGTTCGAGGATAATACCATTATACATCGAGATCAGCCATATTTTGTTAAATCCGACATAACAGTAATGCCCGGAGTAACATTAACGATAAAATCGGGCGTCGAACTAGAATTTGCGCCCAACGTTGGAATACTGGTGCTGGGAAATTTAATAGCGCGTGGAACACATGATGGCGAGATTAGTATGCGTTCGGCCAAACCACTCATCACAAATATGAGAAATCTTCCACCATCGTCACGAAATGAACGTGCGCTTGAAAATTTGATTTCGCACGATTCGATCAGATTGTGTACAAATCGAAATTGTTCGATCGACGAGAATGAATTGGAACGCAAACACCAAGGATTTTTAGAATATTTTAACCACACGACGTTACAATGGATTCCAATTTGTGATCGACGATTTACCGAGCGTAATGCCCAAGTTGTGTGTCGTGAACTGGGATTTAATCCGCTCGACGTATATTTTGGTCACGATCGTCGTATTGAATTTCATACAAACTCGTTAACACGTATTTGGTCATGGGTCGAGCCATTGGAGTGTCAAGGCGACGAGGAACGTTTGGAAATATGTCCGGAACGGCTAAATGGACAATTATACGGTCGAAGACACGAATGTCAATGGGATTCGGATTTTGTGTTCGTCAGCTGTACGGGATACACAGAACAAAAACCATATTGGGGTGGAATACGATTCGCCAATAGTGACTTCGAACAAAACTTGTATCAACATCGTCTGCATGACGTTAAAACGCATAACACTCAAAGTCAACAAGAAAGCATTTTGCAATATATCCAGATCGATAATGCCGGAATACTGCACAATGAGAAGTCACCGGCGATTCAAACGATATTCCGAAATCCACAAATAAATCACGTGAACATACGAGATTGTGCTCATCATGGAATTAATTTGATTTCACCGCAAAATACGATTCATTTACAGCACATCAACATAGATAATGTGCTTGGCCAGGGCATAAATGGAATTTCACTAAGCGGAGAAGGGCGTGATAGTGACGAATCAAGTTTTACGCCGTTGAAAGCACTCGACTTGCCTTACAATTTATTTTCGTTGATCGACATTTGTGATACGTCGAAGGAGATCAATATCGAGGAGCGCGTAATTATTTACTACAAGTACGATAATAATCCGGTCAACTGCGTTAAACTATTTACGAGTGCATTCCGAGTGAAACCGTTAGGTTTTCGACTGCTTCAATCGAATTTATTTAACCACTCGAAGGAATACGGCCGTCGCGATGTTATCCAGTTATACGATGGTGATATTTATAATGTAACCGCAATCCCAATCGGTCGTGTAGAGGCTGATTCGGAAAATCAGCGTAAAATATTCCGTACATCGGGGCCTACACTAAGTGTACGATTAATTGCTAGTGGAGCACCAGCTCAACATGGATTTTTTGCAGAAGTTGTAACACTCCCCATTTCAGCCATTGGATTCAGTGAGTAATTGGAATGATTTAATTTTCTTAAATTTTCTAACGGTTTTTTACACTTGTACAGATCGCGATGCACAGCACAATATATCCGACTCGTCGATATCGAATGCGGTTGGCGGTGCAATTGTCTATCATACGGCGGGTGAGGTATCACCCATTTTAACCATGGATCGAAATCGTATCATGAATAATTGTCGACAACTTTATGGAAATTTTTCGACTTGTGAAGCAGCCATACGGGCCGATGTGCAAAATATGCAGTCATTATACTTCAGGGTACGCAGTTCACAAATTTCTTGTCGTTCCTGTACTAATTGTGATTTTATTTCGGTATAGAATAATTTGGTGCAGTCAAATCAAGGTGGACTATATATTCGGGCGGATTCCCGGGGTTCGGCCACATCACTACGCGGTTGGATACATCATAATTTGTTTATGAAAAATTTAAATCGTCCCACGATATATGTTGAAGGTCGCCAGTCGTCACCGTACCAAGAAGTGATTTTGTATAAAAATTATTTCACCCAAAATGATGCAGCGTATCGAGATGTGATCGCATTACGACAAGTCGTTTCGAATTTCACTTATAATTACGTGCACAGTAATCGTGGTGGACGAATTATTGAAATCGCTGGATTTAATAAGGTTCGGCTGCCGATTTATCAAACGACAACACATAATGGTTTCTACGATAATATTGCAACGGATTGGCGGGGTCGGGCAACCGTTGTAGCGGGTACAGCGGGCCAACACTATGTTGATAACATTTTCTATAATCCGGAAAATGATTACGAAATGATAACGGTCAATCGATCTGAGTAAGTTTTTGTGGTTTAGTCCGCATGGAGGTTTTTTTGCATGTATATCGCGATCGTATTTTGTATAGCCATAGACACTGGGCTTTGCCAATTTCTCCGCACATAGAATACGATCGATGTTTTTATTTTTATTGAACTTAACACTTTAGCAAATTTGCATGCGTTATTAACTTATATTTTTTATTTTTTTTTGTATTTTCATCAATTTATTGCCTTGCGTAGCTTCGAATTCCAGTATTGGAACAGGTAATTTCATCAGAATGGAATTAATTAGAATTCATGAAACGGATAAGTTTAAGGGTGGATTGTCTAATCGGATTTATGTTTTATTTTGCTACGTTTAGTACACTCGATGTTTGGAAGACGAAGATTGATGCAACCTATAATTTTTGGAATTGGAACGAAACGTTGGCGGTCGGAGGTAGAATTCGTGATCGATCCGATGATCCAATGTTGTTGGAGGTACAATTTTCACCTTTCCATATGAATAATGAAACTGTGCTGGATGGCAAATGTCCTCCCGGGTGGTCATTAATGCGGGACACGTGCTACATGTACATTGGCGCCCCTATGACGTTCCAAGAGGCCAGAGATTTTTGTCGTTCTGATAATGCATCGATGCCGTTTATTGGCGCCACCGATACATCAGCATTATGGCAATTTTTACAGCGACAAATGGATCATATGCGATGGTCTGAAGGTGTTTGGATACAAGATTTGAATGCACTTGAGAAATGTACATCGTTTGTGTACAGCAGTGTCGACATCATTGATTGTAACGTGAAAAGTGCATTTTTATGTGAAATAGACCCAAAAGTATTCTCAAATTTGTTCGGTGTCATTTTATAGTATTATAAATTGTTCTAAATTTTTTAGGTTATAATCGATCCACTTTCTTGGCGAGCCGATATCGTTGCTATCAGTGTAATAATCGCTCTCGTGTGTGGCTTTATTCTCCTATGTTGTATCGCATGCGCTTGGTACTCAAAATCAAAGCATCGCCACGTTGAACGGCTTCAGAGACGCAACAGTATACGACAAAGCTTACGAAGCTTGAACAGTATCGATCCTCAGGGTTCGATGAGACGTCGTAATCTAGTAAGTCACTTGTAATTTTATAATCTTTCACTAAATACTAACAAACCGAACATGCACTATACACGCTTTCCCACTTCGTAAAATGGATGCTCAAATTTTATAGAATTTTGCAATATTTTCTAAATTTAAACGATCCAACAACGATGTAGTTACTAATGTTTAATTATTATTTGTAATTATTTTGTAAGTATGCACTAACTTAGCACGTATACCAATAATATGTAGGCTTTAGCATTCTAATTTAACGAATTACAAATTTTAATGTTTCCATTTTTCTTCCATAGAATATGACCCGTTCCACCGATACGCTTACTAAATCAACCGCTACCGATTATAAAAAAATGATCTCGAATGGTTCAATTGAATCGATGGAAATGGATAAAAGTGTGCTCAGTTCAGAAACTAGCTACGATATGTATGATCCACATCCAACTACCGCAAGAATTTCGAATGAATATGCCGATCCAGCCGAACAAAATTATCAAAGTGATTTATTGAATGCTAAGTACCGCGAGTATGCGCAACAAAAAAATAACGAAAATCCCGGTACTAATAAAACCAAAGTGTACGGAATTCCAGAATTTACAACGCCTGTATTCGAGTTGGCCTATCGAAATGAAGGTTTTCGCGATACATCAACAAATGGAGATGGAACACGAGTTAATTCGGTCGATACAATACTGAATGAAGATTCGCCGAATCAACATAGCCACGATACAGGATCTGACTTTTATGGTAATTCTAGTACACTGCCGTTACGATCTAAGGGTGAACTAGCATTTTTAAACGAACTTAAACATCGATTGCCCGAATACGCACCGATGGCAAAACAAAATAGTCCGGGACATAGTAGTTTTCTACCACCACCACCAGTTCCACCGTTGGACGGATCAAATTCGAGTATACCATTCGATAAGAAAATCGATCGATTGAATTTCACGCCAGTCGATGGTCCTGGTTATAACGTACCTGAAATTCGGAAACCCGCCAATTTAAATCCACAAATATCACCAATCGATATGAAACGACCCGATTCGTATTATACAGCGGTACGTAGCTCAAAAGCGCCACACTATAGATTACCACGACCACCTGATCCACCGCAACAATCACCTCCCACCCGACCTAAAACGGTATACGAAAGTTCGGGTGACGATCGGCGAAGCTATGCCCGTTCGAAATCCGAAGCATTGCTCGAAACAAATTTCGACGGTGACGAATTTATGCCGGCCCAAGCCCTAAACGCCGATAATCGAAGTCATAGTCAACCGCTTGAGACCGACATGTAGAGTAGCATAGTTTTTTGTTTTTGTTATAAGATTAAGTATTTTTTTAAGTGAATTTTTAACGCCGTCCAAAAACGATTTTATTTGTTGTAATGCTGTAGATAAGTTTAATTATTATACGCGAACGGGTTTTTTATACGATTTCGAATTATATTTGTTGTAAGTGCAATTAAGAGAAAAATACAAAAAAAAAAAAAATCGAAAAATGACTGAAAGTGTCGAACAAATTGAAACCTTCGAGTGCCAATGTAAAATTCAATGTATAAGTTAGAATGTTACCTTGTCGATTGTTATAAACTATATCTGTGTTCTAATAAAAATAAAAAAAAAAAAAAGAAAAAGTGTTATGTAATTTTCCAAGAAAATTTTACTAAATATAACGTATTGTGTCTTTGTTAAATTTATATATACTATAAGTAGAATTAAATTTAAAATAGTTTTAAAAAATATATATAAATATATATATTTTGTAAATATATATCGAAAAGTAATAAATAAATAAAAAATATTTACAAATTTTAAGAAATTTTCAAAATTGAGTTGAGTTTTAATAAAAACTGGTATAAAATAATGATTCCCCTGAATGTCAGCAACATATATTACAAATTATAACAGTATGATAAAGTGCTGCTGTCGTGACATATTTTTTTTGCTTGTTGCGTATGCAACAAAAGTTATGGAATTTACTTGATGTGAGCGCAAACTAATTGATTTTTAGAAAATTTTAGGTGGCTAATGCTTTATTATTATGCAGCTTAAATAGAAATGTTTGAAGCGAGAAAATTAAAAAGGGGTTAGCCCACAAAATTACAAAGAGGTACGAAAGCAGCTCCGCAAGTATTATAACCTTTTTCAATGATACAGCGACAACAACTATTACATTATGATAAAAAGTTAAAAAACTAGAGCAGCTATATCAAGATATAAACAAAAAGCTTAAGTTACTAATAAAATATTAAAATTACTTTAAAAAAAAAAATAAAAAAATTCAAAACATTATACGAAAGACGAATGTCCTCCGCTGACCAATAAATTGGTTGTTTACTTTAATAAAAGAAAATTATTCATGGATGAAAATATTTGTTGATGACTTCTAACGACCTTTTTAGTTTTTATAGTTATAGGTAATGGTATATAAACATCGATGCAGTGTTTGACATTTGGAAGGAGCGTTGTGCCCTATCGTTAAAAAGGGAGATTTGCACAGCATACAAATTACTGTAGGTTCAATTCATCGGGATAGCTTATGGTTTGTTTTGCGATGACGCAGTCACAATGTTGTGTCAAAATTGAGAACAAGCTATCAGGAAATTAGCTCTGGTGTACAGTAAGGAAATGCTCCGTCTCCGATTTTCTTTAATTTTATGTTAGAATTCATCTTTCGTAAAAGTGAAACACCTCAGGACATCTTGTACCATCAGTCCAGCCAGGTTTTGGCATATGTAGATGATATCTGTGTAAATGAATAATGGAACTGAGGATTCCTTTGCATCAGACATTTGAAAATCCGTTAGTACTTTTCCAATGTAAGCATTCTGATTCAACGTGTAATGGCCATCTGCTTCCTTCTTAATCTTAAAGTTCTTAATCTTGAATTCCGAACTTAAAAGTGTTTCGCACTTGGAGATTCTCTCGCTGTTTTCACCAGCAATGACCGCATCGTCAACGTAGATTAATACGTAGCATATTTTGTCATCATGTTTGTAGGTGACAAAGCATGGATCATTCTTGCTTTGAACAAAACCGAAATCGATTGCTTTATACCATATATACTCCTTTTTAGTAGTCACACTAAATCTTCCCCGCCTTAACTTTGAATCCTGGAAGTTGTCTCATGTAAATTGTTTCAGCCAATCCACTGTTAAGAAAATCCGTTTTCGTTTCTAGATGATAAATCTCATTGTTTGCTGCCACTGTAAGCAATGTTCGAAACGTAGTTTGTCGAATAACTGGAGCAAACACCTGATCATAATCAGCCTTGCCTTGTGTCTGACTACTGCTCCATCTGAATTGCACTTTAGCTTGTAAATCTACTTGCAGCCAACTAGATTTGCACCTTCTGGAATTTTCACAAACTCCCATGTTTGATTCTCCATCAATAACTTCATCTCATCTGTCATTGCTTGAATCCACAGCTTCTTTTGATCACCCTTGATAGCTTCTACGTAGCACTTAGGTTCTTTAACTTGTCTAACATTTTGCTCTTCATCTTCATTCTGAACGTGATCCTGTATTGGATTCTTTCCTTGAACTTCCTCATCGACTAATTCCTTTTGCACCTGATCGGTCTCTGCATTTTCCATGTTGTTCAATTGTTGATAATTTGTTCCTGTTGGTAATATTTGCTGGATTTGATAGGTAACAAATGGCCCCTTTTGACGAACTGAACATCTCGACTAACTGGACTCGATCGGTTTCCTGATTGTAACAACGATATGCCTTTGATTCGTAATCATAACCGACCAGCAAAGCTTTGGTACATGCATATAACATTCTGATCCGAATTTTCTGAAGTATTGCACATTCGGATTTTTCTGAAACCAGCCTCATAGGATGTTGTTTCTGTACCCTTTCTTGGCAAACGATTCTGGACATAGTTAGCCATCATTACAGCTTCGCCCCAAAACTTTTTCTCTAGACCTGCATCAATTAGCATACAGTGAGCCATTTCTACCAACGTTCTGTTTTTGCGTTCCGCTGTTTCGTTTTGTTGAGGTGTGTACGCAGTAGTTCTCTGGATTTCAGTTCCACTTGTTTCATTACTGAGGTACTCTCCTCCTCGATCTGTACGGATACCCTTAGGTTTCTTTCCGAATTGAACCTTTACCATCGCAATATATTCCTTGAATTTGCAGTAAACTGATGATTTACTTGCGATTAGGTAGCTGACTGTAAATTTTGAGTAACCGTCCATGAATGTCACAATGTAACGATTACCTGATGGTGTGGTCGTTTGCATCAGATCCATAACTGCAACTGCTTTATTACTCAACTTGACCGGAAACTTGATTCGAGTAATTTTTCCTTCGAGACACACTCTGCACTTGGAGTTGATTTCGCAATCCGCTGTACACAAGTTTACAGCTGATTTTGCCGACTGTTCTCCCTTATTTCACACTTGTTGCCCTTAAAATTTACTTGAGAACCTTTTTCCGTTAGTTTTTTGACTGAAAACAAATTTCCCTTGATATCTGGCATTAGCAACACGTCTGTGATTTTTACTGGAACACTTTGATTTTCCTCGAAATATTTTTCGAAATATCCGGATTCTTCATCCACTGGGCCCATAACCTGATGGAATTAATGCTAAGCAGAGTTGGAAACTTGAAAAAGAAATACGGATGTTTCTCGATTAACTTTTTCAAGTTTCCAGCTCTGCTTACCATTAATTCCATCATGTACGATTCGGAAAAATCCTTAGGAAAGATGCTGACCTTTATGAACAGTACGCAATTTTTATTGAAGATTTTAGCAACATTTCCGTTAATAATTGCAAAACGTGATGGTTACGTACATGATTGTGTCTCACGTTTCAGTTCAACAGAAAAAGCAATCCCGGCTATGTAAAAAATTAGTGATATGCTGGTTAAAAGTGGGTTTAAATGGCGCAAATTGCAGTCTAATTTAACTGAGCTGATGAGCTGGATTCTCATACTAAAATTCAAGACGACCAAAGCTTGAACAACAATGACAACTCCGGAACGGTGTAAACATTCTGACTGATATGTAATCCCACAAGAGATGCTGTCTGCTTCTATATGCTGGATTTCGCCTATTATAACCGTCTTTCAAATAAGTCTCCAGAAATTATAACTCAGGAAACATACCACAGCAATGGACAACCAATCAATCATCGTTACTGGAATTAAAGAAGATCTCTCGATTTTTGAAGTTGACTAATTTTGGGACACATGCACCAATTCATAGATATTGTGACGCGTCAGTTGTATGTGAAGCAGTTTTGCTAAGTATAGATTACTTAAATATTTCAAAAGAATATTGGATATCAGTGATGCGGATTTCTTTGCTTTATCTGATATTCCAAGACGATGGAAATGTTTAATTGGAAACAGGACTTCAGAGATATTAGATATTATTGCTGCTGACTTCGAGTATCCTAATTTCCCGGAATCCTTGATTGAAGCAAAATTTGGTTAAATGGTAGTTTTACAACGTATCTGCCATCGGAGTTCCGTTTATAGCTGCGCAGAAAATAGCTCCAACAAATTGCCTCAGATTCAATTGTATTTAAAGTTATTGAAACCTTTCAACGTCCATAATATCTCCAGTGATCTGGATATATCATTTGTTTGTATAAAACCTGAGAATGCTTTTGGTTCTCAGTTTTGTTGTGACAAGCAATGATTTGAATTCAAGTCAATTTTGCCAGGTGTATGATACGCTGCTATCTGGAGGCCTCGATGGTCTAGCTCATTCACACAATTTACATCTAATGTTGAGGATGGTATTAAAGTTGATAATTTGGTGAGGATTAGAGCTTTGAGTTTGAAGCGTTCAGTTTGATCGAATCTTGACTGTAAGCATAGTATAAATACACATAGTACTACCATGTTATGTTTGGCCATTGACGTGTCAGATGTCTCTACTGGTATCGTTTTTAAATAATCAAAATATGTTTGTATTGATAATCGCCTAAATGTCATAATTTTATCCTGAATATTGACGATATTCTATCAGCCCGACATCTGGAACTTTAATGGGTAAACTGTTTTATCCTTATGATGGTACTACTATATGTATTTATACTATGCTGTAAGGTTAGCTTTACTAATCCCATTGTCATTCCAGCATATTTTGTTTACAAAATTCGCAATGCTCGTACATTTACCAATGTCCGTTAAAGATCTAATCGTTTCGTTAAACGGTCGCATATGAAGGTGAACTGAGAACCTGAGAACCTAATAGTTCGCGTGCGACATGCTTTTTTCCTGCAGAGTCATGAACATATATACCTGCGCTTTTGGTAATAGCCTGAGTTGCGATTTGCGTGTATCCTTTGCAAATATAGGCTAGAGCTTTGTAAATTTGACTCAGTAGACTGTCACTAGATGTCGAGAGTTCACTGGGCAATTACTGACAACCCCTTTTTTCAAACAGTTCTAACGGACTCCAAATATGTTTACCATAGATCGTCTCTTCTCGATAGACATTCGATTGAAAGAAATGCACCTCGATATGTGATGTTGACGTTTACAACATATGGGCACTGTTCAACATTTGGAGGAATGTGAATTTGTTTTATTACTGTACTAGAATCTTTGCTTCCCTTTTTTTATATCGTGCAACGAGCTATCCTTGATTTAGCAACGGTCATGAATTGATGAGAATTCTTGATTTAATGTTTCATTTGCCCATGCTATACGTGTTTCTTCGTCAATTTTGGCTAATAATAAACAAAAGCCTTGATCCCTCTAAGAATCTCGTCGAAAGTATCACTTATTTGACGAAGCAAAGTGGTAGCAGATTTTCAGTGATTTAAGAAATGTTGTTGGCTTGTTGTATCGTTTCTGATTAAATTCAATGGTGCATTCCTTAGCAACCCTGTCTCATGATAATTAAGTGGATTGCATGTCGGTTTGTTTGAAGGAGAATATAATTTAGTAAAAATTCAGGAGATGACATTTGTGAAATAAAAGGACAGCGAATATGATGCTCGGTGAATTCTGTGATCGATTTTAAACAGATGGTGCAGTGATCTCTGCGATAAGAGCCATCACTTGGTAAGTGCCGTAAGCCCTGTCGGTGACGATAGCTTCTTGGAGACGATAATAACCGAAGTCAATAAGTATACGACTAAGTAAATGTTTAACGCTAACGAAGCAGGCGTTTTCTGGAGAAAGCAAATGCCAAGAAGAACTTTTGCCAGCAACGCTTCAATATTTCGTATTTTAAAAATTACCATCGATAATCAGCTGTCACGTTATAAGATTTAGTTCCGGCTTCAGAATAATCCAGTAGAGTGGTTCGAAACATGTTTCATTCGACACGTCAAGCGGTATTTAAAGGATAAAGACATGCCTTTTAAAGTTCTGTTATTGATCAAAATCATCCTAGATCTCGAGCTTTTGTAGGTTCAACCATAATATAAATACATATAGTACTACCAACATAAGAAACAAACAGTTTACCCATTGATGTTCCAGATGTCGGGTCGATAGAACATATCATCAAAATTTGGAATAAATATATGACATTTAGGCGACTATACATATACAAATATTTTGATTATTTTAAAACGATACCAGTAGCGACATCTAGCACGTCAATATACCATGGTAGTACTATGTGTATTTATATTATGGTTCAACCTAATTTGAAAGGCATCTTCGTGCCAGATACTACCTAATACAACTTTTTTTCGTCAAGCACTCCATCAGGGAATAATTCAAGCATCATTTATTAGCAGCATCTACTTAAAATGTGTACTGGAAAAACGTTTAGCCCAAATGTGTAATTAAAATTATAGACCTGATTCATCAAATTTGGCTGAAGCATTGCAGATACATCAAAATAATCACTTTGACAGAAAGAGTTAGCGGTGATGGAGTTTTCCATTTCTCTCCTACAAGTAAACTTGTATCTGAAAATTTATTTGATATACGAGAAAGCGAATTGCCACAAAATACAAATAACAGCAGATTAAGAAAAGGGCAGATTAGAGGCTAGGAGCCAGCAGATTTTCGGAATGGAAGAGCTTGAGATTAGCAAAAGTATTCAATTAAAGAGGAAATTATGGAAAATTATGAGAAGTGAAAAGTTAAGAGGAAAGAAGGGATCAAGGAGCAATTAAGGAGAAGAGAGCAGAACTACGAAAGTGCAATTAGGAGACGTGAAAAGAATGCTACATTCATTAAACCCAGTGAGCAACGAGGGAATGATGGTGCAGGACTGAATAGGGACAGTGGAGGTCCTAATGGAAACATATGAAGTGGACGAAAAATCGGTATTGGCAGTGATAAGGTTAAGATGGAAGAGAAGCGCTTTGAACTGGTTTGAAGGGCAAAAAGGGAAAAGGGCACTAAAGTTAAGCCATCTTAGAGCAGGAATGAAGAGAGCCTTTACGGTGAAGAAAATAATGTGGGACATAATTATAGACGTGACTGGAGTTGTGAGGAAGAAGGACTAGTCTTTAGTAAATTATTTCTTGGAAGAGGAATGCATGGCAATGGGGAAGATACAACAATGCGATTTAACAAAATTAATCGTTAAAAGAAGCAACGACGAGTTCCTACATTCGGGAATAAATCCAGGAACGATAGTAACAAGGAATGAACTGTACGAGATGGAGTCTATTAAGATAATAGGTCAAGTAGAAGCTATTGGTGGTGCCAATTGTAACAATGGCGAATGATCTTAGGACAAATAGAAAATATGCGTAAAGGGAAAAGAGTGAAATTTGAAGGACGAGGAAGAAAGGAAACAACTAGATATTTGTAAGAAGTAAAAGATGAAGGTGATGAGTGGGATTTAAAAGTAGGAGAAAATAGGGCCCCTCGAATGAAGAAGAAGAATATAGAATCATTATTTATAGAAAGGAGGGCAAGAGACTACAGTTAGTGATACCGGAGAATTTTATAGGGAGTTTGTTATTTCATATGCATTACAGGATATGACACATGGCAGGGAAAAAGACCTGTAGAAATATTAGAAGAAATTTTTATTTTAATAAGAGGGAATTGGTAAAGGAGCATTTAAGAGGAAGTCTATATCTTGTTTTAGATTCAATGAGAAATCGGGCCAACAAGAACAAAGATTGTATAATTATGAAAGGGTGCCATACAATTCATTTATATTTATGTATGTATAGTTAAGTATCCTTTCGGCTGACTAACGTCCATTAGCACATGAACACAATAATTTGTCATCTCGTACATATTGTGACAGTTTGTACGAAATGCGATATCATTTCCTTTAAAATATTTCAACTTAACCAAACTTCAGCCTACATAATTGTATAGCACGTGTTCCGATTCCCACTATTAACAGACACTTAAACACACACACATATATATACCCCAACATTATAACACCAAAAATAGAAAAGAAAAAACTATACAACTATTATAACGAAACAGCGAAACTAGTAAATTTGTCCTTCAACTTCGCTAATGACATTCGAAATGTTTTCTGTATTGTATTCTGATTCTCTATCTTACAGCATTCCAAATACAATACAAAATACGTACACAACAGACATTAGTCAATGTCTCACGAAATATATTATAATATACGAGTATCTAATTTATGTTATATTTGGATACACCTCCAACTATATAGCGAGAAACGTGGTTCGGGGTACATACCATTTTATTTATAATATGACTTAAGCTGAGCCAGCGCTTAGCATTACACCGCGTTTATGTGTTTTTGTGCTTAAAGTGAAAGTAAAAAAAAAAATCAAATCGTACACAATTATATAAAAAAAACTGGTTAGTGGAAGACGCGAATGTATAGAAGCATGCGGAGACGCATTTATTGTAATGGCACCAGTAGAGTAACATTTTAAATTGTTTAACAACGTATAATCGTGCTGCGGTAATCGTATGATAAGTTTGTGGTCTTGACGGGCAAAAAACACATTTATGAAGTGAAATCTATACACAACCGTAGAGTGGGCGCAAGCGGCCAATGAATTCCGAACCACTCGACTAGTAAAAATATTCATACATTTGATAAAATCAAATGTGTTTTTCATAATATTATGACCAGACTAGACTATAAGCCCACTCTATAATGAACTATATGCCGTGACCAAACAGTGGTATACCCTTTTCAAATTTACGAATATGAAGATAAAGTCAATAGCACACGTAATAGTGGTCCGCTTGGGATGACTGGTACCTTTATCAAAAGCTCTTGACATAATGCTTTAAATTTATGCTTTATATACGCTGTTCTTCTGTTTTCTGGTTTCAAGGTCAATGAGTTACTCCATGGTGTAGCGTCGTTAATTCCCTATTTCTCTTTTGTAATTTTTGGAAATTCTCCTATTAGGATCATGTCAATTCTACTGATGGTGGGTGTGTACCCGACAAAAGCATTTTCAATCGTAACTCGGCGGATGAGGTAAAACTCTCCTTTTCGCTCCTCTAGCGGAGGTAATTGTAGGTTACTAATAAAGGAGGATTACATCCAAATCGGTCAGTCATTAATAGTCACAAAAACCTTAAGTGATTGATTCTACAACAATCCAGCCTAGTTAGAGATGAACTCCAGATAGAACGGTAAACGAGATCAACGGCAATATCAACAACCATCGTCTTTTGTATGGATATGTGTGTGTACACCTTATAATTTTATAGAGTGCAAAAATAAATGTAGAAATTTAGCATACAAGAATTACAAAGCCAAAGACAAGTTATGCAAATGCAAATTATTTTTATAAATGTATAACAACAATCTTCAAGATTTACATAATATATTGTATAACATGTGCATAGAACCGCCAGCCATTCGTAAAAACATCGAAAGAATATACTCTAATTATTGTCAAAATTAGTACATTACAAACGGCGCGCAAGTAATTGCGTCAATCTTCATTTTCATTTCATTCATTAAATTATTAAATCACACATTAACACAACCGCACACCTTGCACATATACACACACATGCACAATTACATAAAATTATAACGAAAATGAAAACAACAACAAACCGTAAATGTAACGAAAAACGGAGGAATATTCATTTCTCCTGTACGATAATATTCGATTAGCTCGTCGCAAGAATTTTGCGATATTCGATTACATAACATTCATTTACTATATACACGATACCAATATGTATGTTTTTTTATCACATTCGATAAATAGTATATAGTATTTTGTTCGCAGACATCCGTTACTGATTTTTTATTTTATATACATTCTTCTCTTTTATTCTAAGCGCACGCATGCGCGTTTCGGAAATATTTATGTGAGTATGATCAGTTGTTTTTTCGTTTGATTGTAAAAAAAAATAAATAAAAGATAAATGAAACAAAAATTTACTATATATTTTCGAACATGTGTGCGTACGAATCACGTATATTCTACACATATGTAACATTTCAAATTTTGATTAGAAATTAGTTTCGATTCTGGATTTTATTACGTGTGTGTGGCGGTTTTTTTTATAGTAAGTTGCTTTGGTATGTGTAATTTTACTACAAAAAATGTTGATTATCGAAATAAAAAAAAAATTTAAAAGTTTAATTGCTGGAGTGTGGAGGGTGTGTATTAAGAATACGCAGGCTTTGTTAATCTATAACAAAAAAATGTATTGTAACAGGAGTGTACTCGTTGTGGTTTGGGGTGATGGATAAAGTATTGATTTATTTTGTACATATAAAAAATGGGTACGAGAGAAAGTGATATTATTGTGACGGTTAATATAAAAACATGGCTTTAATCTGATAGAAAGCTTAATTATTAAAGTAATTAGATCATTGCAATCACTTTCATATACACTTTAGAAACATATTCTTAATATTAGTTGACTCCGACTGCACGACGTTGAACCGTGCTTAATTACAAATGTCTTATTTTACTGCCCACTCTCAATAGGTGTCTTAATTAGTAAGTCACACTCGAATTGTTAATATATTAGCGATCTACTTTTCAAAAGGCTTCGAAAGATCATCGCTTTAATCACTTTGAAAATATAATTGATAATTGCTTTAGCTTACTTATGAATTCTGTCAATTCAAATGTTATTTCAATTTCTTTATATGTAAAGACAGCGAATATGAAGCCATTACCACCGCTCCTAAGCAAGTTGTTTTATATGGTTCAACAAATAGTCCTAACTGGACGAATAATTGAGGTACAAAACATACTCCTGTCATTTTACCTACTATAGTAAAATTTAAGCTTCTGGAAATTATATGTGACAACCAAGGAGGATTAGAATGCTTAGACATATGTATGTTTAATACATATATGCTGTGTGCCTCATGCCGAAAATTTCGTCTAAATCGCCGACTTTTCTTAATTGTTCATTAGTTATTCTGTTAACCACCAGAATTTTTCATTTAGCTTGCTCGTGAGATTGCTTTTCATTTTAGTTGTCAAATTTTGTGTACGTACATATAAATACAAATAAAATTTTACAGATTTGTATTTAAGAAATTTTAAAACTACAAAAACATTAATTTAATACAGACATTAAAAACAAGTATGTTAAAATGATAATATTTATGTGTAAGCATACATTTTATAAAAAAATATTTTTTAACCATTTGTAGTCTGAAAAGTCAACAATTTAAAATCGTGAAAAGTCAGGCTTGTAATATTAAAACTAGTGTCATCTATGAATCATTGATACCAAATAATCAACAATTTAGAAAAGTGGGCGAGCTAGACGAAATTTTTGGCATGAGGCACACAACAATAGTCAATAATTGTGCAGGACCTTCCACTATTTTTTTGATACGTTTTAGGTGTCGGTTGACCACCTATTCAACAAATTTTTCTGTCGTGCTTGCCAAATTGCAATAGATGCATTTCGCATCTACCTCTTAAAAGGTTTGCTCCCAATTGATCACCTTTTGCTGTTATCTTAGTTTGAATCTAGCAACTATCCCTTACAAAAATATATCAATTGATATTACACCACCTGCTAAGATAGGAAAGTTATATGTTATAAAGTTCTGTAAGCTGTTTTATAATATCACGAACGATTTATTTTTGTGCTTTGTCACCACTCACACTCATTTGAAATTGTTCATTATTATCGACCATATTTGAGAATCCTACGGAAAATATGTGTATGTACACAACTCAAAAATTATAAAGCTAAACAGCTTATATCTTTTAGCTCATTGATACTACTAGGCCACAGTAGATTGCCAAAAGTTTCAGGTACGTTTAAGAATACTCCAAAAAAGTAGCTTTGCTCCGTATTATCTTTGACTATGTCGATTGTTTCCACCATAACATCCTCTATATCTGTGCCTGCTTTTTTTTAATCCAAATTTTATTAAAACTATTATTCCCACTTGTCTGGAACATGCTCATCAACCTGCCAATTATTAATTTCCCTTGTAATTCACTCAAATATGTTCTCGATAATAATTACTTTGTCATTTTTTCTCGCTTTAGGCTATTTCTATTTGGTAGGGTACTTCGGTAATTTTAAGCTTTTCCATGATAGATTCATAGGCAAAGCCCCACTGCATATCTTCATTTTTTTTGCAGTCTTGAGAATTCTGCGCTTATTGTAACTGTTGATCTGTAAGTGGATGGATGACTCATTAGTCCACAAAGATAGTTTATTTTGTAGAGAAATTTCTTTAGCATTCTTTTGTCACAAACACCGATGAGCGACTTTGTTATTTTGTGCTCTATACTACATTCACATCCTAATTGGATGTGCGGTTTATGTTTTTTGACCATCATTACAAAGTTTTCTCCAATAAGTTATCGATCATTTTTCCAATTTTCATATTTAAGTTCATATCGAGAAACTGTGTTCAAAGATGCATATAGCTGCAATATGCTTGTTTGTGTCGCCAATAATAGTCTGATGCGGTCATCAGAATTCAGGTGATAGCAGTAGCAGATATAAAAAATAAAAAAATATTGTCAATTAAAGTACCAACTATTTTAAAATGCTGTTTTAAATTTCAAAGTTACCCTGGGCCGCTCATTCAAGGAGGTTAGGAGGAGGTCTAATTTTAGTACTAATGTATTTCTTCTACGGAATTTTGATTACGATAATTTTTTTTGTAGTGAGATTATTTTGTGAGATAATTAAAAATGTTCCAAGTTAAAAAAATCACCCATATGCGTATTTGAACGGTACTATCCGTGCACTCTTTCGCATTTAAATCAAGTCCGCGTCTGTACAAAAACATGAATAAACAAAACAACGAAATTACTTCATTTCGTTTTGTGTGTAGTGTTTTTCTTTTGTCATCAATGGATAACGGGCTGTTCTATTAAAAACGGCGAGTACTAACGATCACATAAAAGAGAGTAAAAGCGATTCACAAATCACAATTACTAAGAGAGAGAGAAAGAGATTTTAATGTATTATAATTTATTTTGGTAAGAATGTAGATGTGTAAGTAACCCGACTCAAACTTTAAAAGCCGGATATTATGCATATTGTCGTATACAAAATTGCAGAAACATTTAGTAGACAGGCCGTTAGGCCACAAAATAACCTATGCCAAGATTTACTGATAAGTTTTAGAATGCGCGGCGCGACGTACGCGCTTTTATCGTAAATTTCATATACATTTTAATTTTACTCATACATTTGTAGATTGCATACACTTCCGTATACATATATGTATATACTTATATATGTTTATCTCTTTTTGTCGTTTACTTTGCGACTGCACCAGAAATTCGACTTTTTTGGATTACAACAAAATGTAATAATTTATTTTTTCGCTTTTTTTTTTATTTTTCATTAAAAAAATTTAAGAGCATCAGCAGAGTTGTTCGGCCTGTGAGCAAGTAAAGAAGGAGTAACCCAGAAAATTTATTTTAAAAAGTTACATAAATTAAAAAAGCTACCAAGCAAATTGTTTTGTTTTATTGTTTAATGAATGAAATTTTCTTTTTTTTTTATATTTGTGTTTGGCCAATAAAGCAAAAGTTTTTCCTGTTAAGTTTGTGAGCGGTGGTTACTCCATTTTATTAATTTGAATGAATATTATATAAACGTATGTAAATAAGTGAAAAACAAAAGAAAATTGGAAAAAAAATTTTCATTTTATTTCTGGTTTTGTTGTTTTTCCGTGATATGTTATGTCAAACTTGAACGAAAATAATTTTGTTGTTGTTGTTTTCTTTTGTTGTTTTTGTTTGTATTATAATCTACATAATACAAAATAAAAGAAAATCGTTTGATTAAAACGGGATAATTTTACTGTGAAAATTTTTTGTGTGAATTTTTGTTTTAAGTTAAAAAAAAAAAGAAAGAAAGAAAATTGGGTTGGTTCTTATAGTGAAAATTTAGTGATTTTATTTTATATATGCATATATTGTGTAAAGTGGAATAAAAAGTATCATAAAATCTACCTCTACATATTTACTGGAAAATTAAGAAGGGAAAAAAGATACTCATTTTAAGTTCTCTTATAGTAAAATTTGTTTAGTGTTTTTTTTTGCTATAAAATATGCTCAAATATTTAACGCACAAACTTCGTACACAATCAATAAATGAAGACAATGTCCATGTGAAGGTGTGTATATCCTTTCTTTTGTTCTATATATTTTATGTGTAGTATAGGAAAACTGTTTTTTCCTGGTTTTTCCATTTTTCTTTTCATGGCCTTATATCAAATATAAAATTTTAATTTATAGTAGTCAATTTACGGAAACTTTTGCAGATTCAAAATCATATTTTATATAAGGATATTGATACAATGTAGCCCCTTAAATGGGGGGCAGGGGTCGAATTATTTGAAGGTCATATTCAAAATGGCCGATTTTTATCGTATATTCTTTATTTTCAACAGTGGTATTATATGTTACTTGCGCGAAAAATCCTCATTTCATACATGTATACAAATATCACAGTACATAGATTATATTATGTATTGGTGCTTTTGTAAAAAGCTCTTTTTTCACTTGATTCTATTTACTTCTTGTTTATGTAATATATATGATAAACCCTACCACATTATACGAATATATATACATATTATATAGTCTGATGGGAGGAAGCGGGGAGGTCTGCAAATAAAATGTGTAGTGCGGTGACGTGGTAAATATTTCTTTGTTTAGTCTGTGAGTGGTCGCAGATGGACTCAAACTCAAGTTCTATAATATAGTAGAAACTATAAAAAGCAAGAAAAAAAATAATACTAGATTTTCTCTAAACAAATTTAAGAAACACGTAATGAAATAGTTTCTAATTCTATATGGTTTTCAAGGTCAATAGATTATTATAAACCATTAGGTCATTACGTCTATGGAATAATAGTAGAGAATTCGAAAAACTAGATTTGGCTAATGGTTTTAAATTCTGTCGGAAACTTATATTAACTTATAGTTAAATAAATTTAGACGTTTTGATTTTAGATGACCTATAAAAAAATGTATAATGACGTGGTTTTTTACCTAGGAAAATTTTATAAAGAAAAACATATTTCCAGGTAATCAGTTAACAAAAATTATTATAATTCTATTGGTAAAAATTTACCTGATTGGGTGGTTCGAAAATAAAATTTTATTGTAATTGATTTAATTTATGGCACCTGGGGCACTGCATGCATAAAGTAAAGTCCATTTTATTGGTTGTTTTAGACGATTTAACTATTCCGGAAAAATAAATTACAAATGTCAACAAAGGAAAAATGGATACCGCCTAAATATAATGTGGCTTACACTAGTTATGAACTTTTAAATTCTTTTTAAGCCCCAATTTTTATTTACTATAAAAACGGGTTTGGAATTTGGACAAAGCAGTGATATCCGTTTGAATAAAGCACGGATGTTAGCGAAAGTTTAGAAATCAAACAAAAATTCTTATTTTACATCAATTTGATAATCTGCTAGGATCTATACCTTCAGAACTTGAGTTGTAGCCGCAATCATCTATAGCACAACATCATGTCAAAGGCTGAAGAATTTTTTTTCCAATATACAGTCATTGCCCGTTAAATGGAAAGCTACCATGTTATGATTTTCTTCATAGTGGAATAGGAGTGTTATGGGCATGATATCTAGCCAATAAAAGCAGCGATCAGTAATTATTGAATCCTCTTTAATCACGAAAGGAATTTAATGAACATTTCTGAAGTCTAAATAACCGTCTTTCGGGAAGTCTCTCATTGATCAGATTTCTGGTTGTTAACGTTATAGTGAAAACTTTCATGATATGTAGTTGCGTACATAAATTTCTTGTCGAACATGCAACGTGCAAGATCTACTCTTTTTTTTTGACTAAACACAACCGATCTGAATACAAACATTACTTATTAGCATTGTGTAATTGGCAGAGGAACGTATTGCGGCAAGTACCGATTTTTGAACTCTCACTGAGGCATTCACTTGAAGGGAACAAGACCAATTAAACTCAATTCACTTGACCAATTTAATATGTTTGATGCCATACTAAGAAAGAAGCTTAGCAAATGCTTTTGCGATAAACTGCGCTCCGTTATCGCTTAAAATCACTTTAGGTAAGTACTGAAAATACTTAAAAGACTTTACTTTCGATAAACGTTAGTATATTTTTACTATTTGCATCACGCATTCGTTCCAAGAGAACCAAATTTGAAAAGACTTCCAAAACTACAAAAATTTAATAGTTACCTGAGTTTGTCCAAGGAAACGGTCCCATAAAATCATTTTATAACTTTTGCCAAGGGAGACACACTTTGAAAAAACTACCCATGTGTGAATGTGTATAAAGACATTCGATGGCTTACTATCCTTACAGATTTCACACTACTTAACAATATTCTTGAACATCCTTTATCATCGTTGGCCAATAATACAACCTAAGGAATACTTCAAACGTCTTTTGTATGACTCTATGTGCGGAACTAGGTGACCAATAATGAGCACTTGTTAACAATTCCTGAGATAAAGAACTAGCTACATAAAGTTCCCAGATCGGCAAAGCGGACAAATAACATCATTATAGGAAATAACATGGTTTCTGTAAGTGGAATTATTAGAGACACCTTCCACTTATAAGGAAAATTTAGTTGAAAAGTGTAAAACTAATAATATTTTTTATATATTAAAAAATAAATTGGTAAAATAAAGGAACAAAAGGTATTGTATTGCAACTCCTAGTGTACTAAAAACATTTTTTCAGCGTAAGTCAATTTAAAGATTGAAATACTCGATGATGGTTTAGGAGCTCTGTAAAATATATTAACATTAAAAATATTTACTGTACTAAAAACATTATGTTATTATTTTTTAATAATTTAAAATTTAAATGAATCATTTTATTACTGTACTAAAATCTGGTTTTGGTATTTTAACAACCATTTATTGTATGGTCCTTTATATTTATAAGTTTTAACTATCTGACACATAATATAGACTTCAATCTGTACTAAAGTTTTTAATTTTTTAAACTTGTACTAAAACGTGAATTAAAACATATTGTTTGAATTCAATAAATGAAATAAATACATTTTAATAACATACTAAAATTTTTCCAGGGCTAGACGGTTCAATAATCGAGTGCTGTTTTTTGTTTTGTGCCGAAATCTGCACTAAAATTATTTTCAAAAGCTAAATAACTGATTGGCCTCCAAATATCATATGTTTGTAGTTCCCTAAAACCCAATGATATGTTGTACTCTATTTCCGTACAAAAAACTGTTTCAAAAAAAATTCTTTCAATAGTGCTCCAATATTGAGAAATAAATAATACCATTATTTGATACAAACAGATAGCCATATTTCGGAATTAGTCGATTATGGAAAATCATTTGCAGCTGACGTATTCTAAAATAATAATTGCGGTTTAAAATTTTTTACTATAAATTCTATCGCTGCGTAATTAATTGCCTTTTGCTACACCAACGTTAAAAATAACTAACGCCTTTGTCATTAATTCTATTTGAAAAATTCCGTACACGTTTTTTATTTATTTCTTTTTGAATCCATTTTAATTTTAATAGGCATAATTTAAGCGAGGAATTGGCGGAGGAACGTATTGCGGCAAGTACCAATATTTAAACTCTTTCTAAGGCATTAACTTGAAGGAAACTCTTGACCAATTAAATATGTTTGATGCCATACTAAGAGAGAAGCTTAGCAAATGCTTTTGCGATAAACTGGGCTCCTTTATCACTTAAAATCACCTTAGGTACTAAAAATACTTGAAATACTTTACTACAACCTACGGAATACTTCAAACGTCTTTTTGTGTATCTATGTGCGGAACTAGATAAGCAATGAGCACGTGTTAACAATTCCTGAGATAAAGAACTAGCTACATAAAGTTCGCAGATCAGCAAATCGGGCAAATAACATCATTATAGGAAGTAACATGGTTTCTGTAAGGGGAATTATTAGTGACACCTTCCACTTATAAGGAAGATTTAGTTGAAAAATGTAAAACTATATACTACTATATATATTAAAACTATATATATTAAAAAAAATTTGGTAAAATAAAGGAATAAAAGGTATTGTATAGTACCTCCTAGTAAATATTTCTTCAGCGTAAGTCAATCTTTTTTCTAAAGATTGCAATACTCGATGGTGGTTTAGGAGCTATGTAAAATATATTAACATTAATAATATTTACTGTACTAAAAACATTACGTTATTATTTTTAAATAATTTAAAATTTAAATAAATCATTTTATTTACTGTACTAAAATCTGATTTTGGCATTTTAACAACCATTTATTGTATGGTCTTTTATATTTGTTTATTTTAACTATCTGACACATAATATAGACTTCAATCTGTACTAAAATTACTTGTAAAATTTTTAATTTTTTAAACTTGTACTAAAACTTGTACTAAAACATATTATTTACAATAATTGTTTCAACAATTGAAATAAATACATTTTAATAACGTACTAAAAATATTTCTAGGGCTAGACGGTTCAATAATCAAGTGCTGTTTTTTGTTTCACGTATCTGTGCATGGATTCCGGTTTGATGAGATTTTTTAGTGGGATGAGATTTTGTACTAATCGAGATTTTTGGATTCTTGTTCAGTGGAATCGGAAAATAAATTCCACTTTTGTGGAATGAAATGTCAAATTATCTCGTCGCGGAATTTGAATTATAAATAAAATTATTACATTAGTGGAATTTTAAGTGGATAACAATCACAAAATAAATATGGAAATATATATATATATATATATATATATATATATATATATATATATATATATATTATGTATGTATATTTATATATATATATATATATATATATATATATATATATATATATATATATATATATATATATATATATATATTATGTATGTATATTTATATATATATATATATATATATATATATATATATATATATATATATATTTATATATATGTATATATATATACATATATATATATATATATATATATATATATATATATATATATATATATATATATATATATATATATATAATGGTTATATACAATGTTTCTTGTAGATTTGGAAGAATAGATGGCAACCGAGAAATGAGAGAGAAGTGGAATGAGGTGGCCGAGGTGTTTCAATCCTAATATCATAACAAATTTAGAAAATATTTTATAGAACAATTTATGTTTTATTAGTTTTTATAATAAAATTTTAGTTTTCATAATACAATTAAGTTAAGTTTTCTCAATTCTCGACGACGCCGTATTGACCCTAGCTTGTGCTTTCTTCATTGTGATACTATAAAAATCCTCATAGATTAATCCACTACACAAATCCCACAAAATGACTCGATTTACAATTTGTATAATCAAAATTATTTGATTAACATATTTAATAAAATTTAAAAATTAAAAATGCACAAACAAAAACAAGCCACAAAAATAATTAAAATGACAGAAATTTTCCATTTTTGGACAATGAACTCGATTTAGAACTAGTACTAAAAATGTTATCTCGAAAAAAGAACGAGAATACCAATTTATGGGATGAAATTATTTAGTGAGAAAACGAAATTCGAGATAATCAAAAATCCCATTTTAATTTATTCCATCTCATTAAACCGGAATCCAGGTACTGAGCCGTAATTTGTGCCGAAATCTGTACTAAAATTATTTTTAAATGCTAAGTAAATAACGACTTAAAGATTGAGAAATGAATATTGTACCATTATTTGAGTACAAATAGGTAGCCATATTTCCGAATGAGCCGATTATGTACAATAATTAGCAGTTGACGTATTCTAAAATAATAATTGCGGTTTAAAATTTTTTACTATAAATTCTATCGTTGCGTAATTAATTGCCTTTTGCTACACCAACGTTAAAAATACCTAACACCTTTGTCATTAATTCTATTCGAAAAATTCCGTACACGTTTTTTATTTATTTCTTTTTGAATCCATTTTAATTTTAACAGGCATTTTTTGGGCGATATGATTAAGGCCATATATTTACTTAGAATATAACTGCACAATTAGATCTTATCACGTGAGAAATCCATCGAGTTCGATTTTATTATTTTATTATAGTTAAAATTTTGACCTCCCGTAATGGAAAAGTCTTTATATCTTTAAAAAATCAATATACATATTATGAACATCCAAAAAAATGTATATATTCGAGTGAAATATAAAAAGGAAAAGAGATGTGTCAGGATGTGTGTTCATTGAAGTTTTATTTAATTTAACACTTGTATCTATCAATATACGAATAGATAGATGATGTTTTTTAAGAAAAATAGAAAAACAGTCTACAATGATTAGTTAACGGTTGAATGAAAATCATCGTATAGTAAATTTTTCATTTTATTACTATCTTAAATTTTATCTTAGAAACGTATAAACTATATAAAGTATAAAGAAATATTATTTACCCGTAACAATAAAAAACAAATTGAGGATAGATTCTTTAGTTTAAGTGTAAATAATTACAATAATACTTAAAGAGTTTGTTCTTCAACTTAGTTTTCTTACATTAAATTAAATTTAATTTACTTAAAATAATAATAATAATAACATATAAAGTAACAATTTGCAAGACAAACTATATGACTTCTTTCTTTAGAAAATAATGAAATGGAATTTTCATTTCGTACATATTCGTAAACGAAAATACGGTAATTATTTTGTTGCACAAGAGAAAATTTTTCCAAATACATTCCTTAAATATATTGTATCGTATATAAGTAACCCATATTGCACCGATATCTCCTGAAAAGAAATTGTATACATAAACCGATAACGAAAGTTTACGATATGGCTACAACCAAACATTTAGGTAATGTCACGTATTAGTTAAAAAGCTTCTGGTCATATATATTTTTGTAAATTTTAATTTTTTTTTTCAGTATTTGGAAATATCTTGAAAGATTAAGTAGCATTCGATTCTTTAAAACATTTTAAAATTTTCTTAGTAAAATAATATGACGTGAAATAGAACAGTGATTTTCTTGTAAACCCCAATAAAATAGAACTAAGCGCTCCATAAAATTAAAAATCATTTCCGGTCCATGGGACCAGAAACCAAAACAATAAATTCCTTATATGGAATTTAAACGGAAAAATGTTATTGCGCTCTATTTTGCTGAAAGTTACAAATTTAAATTGTTGCACCATTTATTGTTACATTGTTAAACGAAATCCTCCTCGCATAAAAGTGGTTGCTGAGCTGAATATATCCAGAGAAAGGATACAATACATTCTGCAAAATGAGCTGGGGCCTGTTGCCAATCTCTCCATTCCAGATGGACCGATATGTAAACTTTCTATCCAAGAGGCTCCATTCCACATTGAGCGAACTATTCTGAAAACTGGCATCGAAAAAGAAAGTTCTGCACTTTTTTTCTTCAACACAATGGTTGGCAAACTCTTCGGATTCAAATCCGATGGACTTCTGACGTATTTTAAAATAAAAATAAAAATACAGCGTTTTACAGGTCCTCGATTAAAATTGTCGCCATACAAGTCTTGTTGTTACAGAAATTAGGCCACAGATTGTAATTACATAGATTTTTATGGTGTCGTAACGATATCTCGCATTATCAAAATCTAATTTTGTAAAATCCCTATATTCAAAATCTTCCTTTTTAGAAACCCGCTTTTTAAAATCCCGCATTTACTAAAACAAATTTTCGATCAATTTGTAAATATCAATATAAAATTTATACCTATCACAAATTTTAAGCGACTGTCTACAGAATTTTATGTTATTTTATTCTACAGAATTTTTAGTTCTCGGAAAATTTTCAGTGTGCACCTTAAATATTCAAAAATCTGGAGTTTACTGCCATTTTGACGGGTTTTGTTTGGTATCTGCGGTTTACCTTTTTATATAGTTTTTGTCAAAACATTTTCCCATGCGAAACTTTTAATTCTTTTTATATTTTTCAGCGTATCTTCGGGTTTCCATCTTTCCCCAGATAATTTGTACCGCAAGTGAAATAGGCATCCTTTATAGTGAGGTGCCTGAAATAATGTTTTGGCTGCTGAGACGCTTGCTTTTTCAAAATTGTTGATCATTCGAGTTGTCCTTAAATCTTTAACTGATAGAACAAAAAGTCCTCTATCAATATACTTGATACATTTTATAATCGATATTTGGTTTAGGGTAGTGCCTCTTTAAGATACTCACTAATACGATTATTATTTTAGTTTTTGAGCCTAGATTTTTGGTAAATATACCCAACTATATCTGAATCGCACTCGCCCACTTTTACTTATTATTTGAGATGGACGTTTTTTAAGTTGTGCGATAGCAACAACGGGATTTTAAAAACTATGATTTCAAAAAGCGGAATTTTTATTTCGGGATTTTGAATGTGGAATTTTAATAAGCCGGCAAACATACCCAACTTTATCTGAGATGGTAAATCCGTTCTAGTACGAATACAAAACGAAGACGAGCAAAAACCATAGTCAGGCCCCAGACCACAAAATGCAATTACAGAGAAAAGACGGGTTCGATTTAATCATCTACATTCACCATAAAAATATTTGAGGTGTTCTGATTTTTATAAATTTGACTCTTTTTTAGTTATAAGTCTTTAACTCCGTAAATCTGTTTTGGTTCAAACGATGTCGGGTCATTTTCACAGTTGCATCTCATACAGATAAAATAATTTGATTGATTTTAGTTTAATCATTAAAAAACTAAAAGCACTTTGTTTTTTTTTTCCAAAATTTACTGCTGCGCAATATTCTATTACGTTAGTTTATGGAAGCTCGTAAACTTTAGTTTAAAAGATGCGGTTATATCTTATGATGCATCACCGTCAAGAATACTAGTTAAGTAATTTGGATTAAATGCCAAACTTTCTAGAGAAATAACAAACCATTTAGAGTATTTTTATTTCGTCCAGAACCATTTGGTTTTGCATCCTTTTATTCTGCCACGAAGTTTTTAGTTAAAAAAATCGCTAGGTGTCGTCAGCTAGTTCGCGTTAAAAGGCGAATATATATATATATATATATATATATATATATATATATATATATATATATAAATTTCGGTAGTGAAATTCAGTTCATCGATTCGGTTACACTTTACGCTCTTATACACTTTACAAAAACAAGCACAGGAGGCTTTGTAAAAATTATAATTTTGCCAGTCCGGTTTCAACGGGCGTTGATTGTAAGGATTTGTTGTTTTGCTTTGGCAAATAAAGATTTAGTGGATTTAGCGGATTCATATTTTTCCCAAAACAAAGAGAATCAAAAATGGCCTTTCTGAAACCAATACAAATTTTGGATTATTACTGGGCTACGCGCAAGCGCTACTTGCTTGAAATAATGCTTGAAATGATGTCAGTTAGGGAGTCCAACCATGTTCTTGACAATTAGTCATGCAAATGACTCAAATAAAGTTTAAATTATTTTGAAAAATAACATTAGTAAGAAATGTAGCCCATTCTGGAAATACTGCGTTTTTAACTTCTTTTAACTGATTTATTTTCAGCATAGAGGGGGTCTTCATGCGCATATGCTACTATATGGTTAGATAATGTACCCAGAGATGCACTAGGTTCAAATTACAAAGCAGTCATTGTAATTGCTAATTGATAATTTAATCACAATATTGTCATCAGAGATTTTTGGGGCAATATCAAACTTCAAATTCACCACCATACATTTACATGGTATACAAATAACCGAAATCATAAAAACTCCCATGTCGTTTTGAAACAACTTGTCTGCCAAAATATGCGGAAGACTGTGATTCTCGGAAAAGGATACTCATAAGTACAGACACATCAGACTCCCTATGAACTATTTTGTAAATAATTATTGTTTACTGATTTATAACTTTCCACCACGTTTAAAGCTATTGGAAAGTTACTGGAAAAAATAAAAAAATAAAAAAATAAAGAAAATAAAAATAAAAAAACTTATCAGAAAAAAATCTGAAAGAAACTAACTACTCTCAGATACTCTCAGATGAAGAGTACATTAACATCATTTAAGCTGCCATAGCTTAACCCCATGTTTTCAGTAAAAGACAGCCGTCAGAAAAGTTGCAATCTTTTTTATTGTTTTATTTTTAAAACTGCCCATTCAAAGATTTCTAATTCATCGACGAGGAATATTCATCCACACAATTTATGGTAGAATGCATAAACAAAAGAACCAGAGTAGTTAGCAGTTGGCAACATCGGATCTTGATAAATTATTGACCAGATTCCAGAGCTTGATATTATGAAGGCGACAAGAAAACTAAGTGTCAACGTCTTGAACAGCTCCAAGATGACAAGTTAGGAGGCTGCTTGGTTTTTGTTGCTTTACTCTATATCTAGGTGCTCTCACAAGATTGTCTTTATATACCGAATGTTTAGTCACTAGACAGAAAAAGATTTACATTTTGGGTCGAAGAAACTGACATCACCTGCAACAATATCCGCAATATTGAGAATTTATGTGATTTTTTAAAAGATCAAACTACCCAGGAATCTCCTTGAAATTAGTTTTGAAATTTTTAATTCCCTGTCAATATTTTTAAATTCATAGCTCTATTGGTAGCATTTTTTATTTTATTGGCACCGAAAGTACAAAATTTGGGCAGGTCCAAAACTTTGATAGTGAGTACGAAATTGAGAGTTTTTGGAAAAATTTATTTAACACTAAAATCAAATGAAATAACCGTTAAACTGACAAAATACTTTATTAAAATTATACGAAAATCTAATTGATGATATATGCGTTCGAGGCCTTCTTGCAACAAAGCAAATAAACAGATAATCACGTTCTGTAAAAAACATGAAACTTAAACCAACGCAACGCGGGGTATTGGTGTATATTATTTTTAAATGTTTTTATATAGCTTTTAACCTCTTAAACGAAAGGTATTGAAAAGATACAATTCCTAGAATGAATAAGTTTAAACTAGATCGACAGGTTAAACAATTATATAGTTCACAAATTTTACATAGAAAATAATTTTCAAACAATTATTCGATTTAAATTTTATTTAAATTGCTCTTCTTGTCTACTCCGCAATTTTGAAAAAAAAAATAAAAAAAAAACTTTTTGTACCATAACTTCTTATTTTTGTTTTAAAAGAAAATGTAAATTTACCTTTTATATTCGTATTATTATAATCGCATAGGAAGCTACACGTAACGTTTTCGTTTTGCATAATTTCGACAGTTTGGTTTTAAGTACATATCTACTAAATTAATGAATTCATGTAAAGTTTTTGAATTTTTATGGGTTTAACTTGAATTTGATGCGTGCAGTAAAACGTTAAGTACTAATTGTCGTATTACTGGATGGTTAAACAATAATTGTTCTTAATTTCTTACAAGTATCGGAAACTGATCAAATTTTGGCTTGTTTTGGATTTACTTTGTGCATTATTTTCATTAAATCACTCGAGTTCTATTAGCAATCATTTTACATAGGCCTTAGCCCGCTTAACGCCGACATCTTGAAATATTTTTTCAAAAAATTCTTTTTTTATTATATATTTTGGTTAAACCTTTAGGAAAACAGAATGTCCTTGAAAATCATAAAAATTGTTGACAATTACAGCCTAATCAAAGTTTCTAGAGACCTTCATCCAACCTGTACAAAGTAAAGTAGAAGATCTAATAAACAAGGAATTAAAAATAAAATGATGCTGTAAATATGTTTACGAGAGAAAAAGTAGAATATACATACGAGTTCAAACCTTTAAAAATAGGGTTGCCACATGGCATACAAATTGATGTTGCAATTGTGCATTTTGCCACTATCAATGGTCAACTAAATATACAACATTTCTTCAGTCAATTGCCCTTCAGGGCATAACCTAAATTAGATTCGTAAATTTGTCTTTAGATAGTTCCGGCAAGTTAGGCGGTTGCATAGGGCGCTAAAATACGTAGAGCGCTAAAATTCATCCTATACTAATTTTTTTCTAAAAAAATTATCAGCAATAAAATTGTCCAATAATCGAGCGATTGTCATGATTAGAAATTTTTTTAATTAATTTTAGGACAGGAAAGCAGCACAAAACATTTAGTGTTATCAGCTTTAAAGGGAATTAGAAATATGACTTAGGACATACCGTCAACGTAGAGCAGCAGGCGTTAATAAAGAAAAGGAAAGCTACTGTCAAAGTGATATCAAAAAATTGATTGAACTCGTAAGAGTTATGGGTTGATCAGAATTAAGCCTATTGCGGCAGCGGAATCAAAAAATTATATTCTCCAACGAATGGAAATTTTTTTAAATCTGTACAATATCTTGGACGATTTGACCCCATTAAACGAAATAGTATTTAAAAAAATAAAAAATAAATTCATGTCCACTACTTAGTTCGATAAAAATGTAATAATTTAGGCCGTTTGTGGACATGGAAAAATTAAAAAATTGTGAAGTTGTACTTAATTAGGGAACATTTTTTTGGGTTTGTGCCCATTAAATCATGACAACAAGATCTAAAATATTAACTTATCTGTTGTATGATTTGCCATCTGGATAGATGCGACATCTTTAGGTGGGTGATGTCCGTTTCAGGGATTTTGGTTGTGGGATGACTTATTAAAAAAATGAGAGGGAGTGAGCATTGACACCCTTCTCATTGACGCTAGGTAATTTCTTCAAGTGACGGGAAGCTTTTACCAATCACTCTTCTAAGGTGAAACTTAGTCGATTTTACGGCCGCTTCCCATACACGATGTAAGTTCTCCAGAATGATAAACCAAAAGCAAAAATGATTAACCAAACCAAAAAGCTCTGAGAACAGTGCGAGGCTGCAGTCGATTGCGATGTAGTTTTGTTCGTTTTAGGTTGATTGATGCTTAAAAAGATCCTTTCATTATGAAGTAGGTAATGATGTTTTCTTCCAAATTTCTTGCATCTTCTACAGGATAGTCATCTAAAAATAGAATGACGGCAACTAACAGTTATAACAGCGATTGCTACGCTTTGCAAACTGTTTATATCCACCGACATCTAATGCATAGAAATTCGTACATTGAAATAATGAGTGAATTTCCCTTACACATGGCACATGGAAACTGATGTTTCTAAATAGGGCCGTGGGACTCCGGTGAAGTATTCTTACTGATGGCAATGTGGTCTTTAACTTCTGATTTGGAGCCGGTGCGTGTGAAAGGTATAATATAGTAATACTGTTCTGCATTCTGCAATCTATTATCAGCACCTCCAGTCTGCAATCATTCATCTATAATTTGCAATGTTTCTCTGGGAATAATTTCTATTACTAGACTAATTTCCAGAAGCCGAAGGCTATTATAAATTGAATTAGTTTTCGACTGAAAATTATTAATTTATTGGTTCATCCCATTGTTGCTAAAAATCATTAATTGTATTAGTCTATTAATATAATAATATAATAATATAATAATATAATAATATAATAATATAATAATATAATAATATAATAATATAATAATATAATAATATACTAATATAATAATATAATAATATAATAATATAATAATATAATAATATAATAATATAATAATATAATAATATAATAATATAATAATATAATAATATAATAATATAATAATATAATAATATAATAATATAATAATATAATAATATAATAATATAATAATATAATAATATAATAATATAATAATATAATAATATAATAATATAATAATATAATAATATAATAATATAATAATATAATAATATAATAATATAATAATATAATAATATAATAATATAATAATATAATAATATAATAATATAATAATATAATAATATAATAATATAATAATATAATAATATAATAATATAATAATATAATAATATAATAATATAATAATATAATAATATAATAATATAATAATATAATAATATAATAATATAATAATATAATAATATAATAATATAATAATATAATAATATAATAATATAATAATATAATAATATAATAATATAATAATATAATAATATAATAATATAATAATATAATAATATAATAATATAATAATATAATAATATAATAATATAATAATATAATAATATAATAATATAATAATATAATAATATAATAATATAATAATATAATAATATAATAATATAATAATATAATAATATAATAATATAATAATATAATAATATAATAATATAATAATATAATAATATAATAATATAATAATATAATAATATAATAATATAATAATATAATAATATAATAATATAATAATATAATAATATAATAATATAATAATATAATAATATAATAATATAATAATATAATAATATAATAATATAATAATATAATAATATAATAATATAATAATATAATAATATAATAATATAATAATATAATAATATAATAATATAATAATATAATAATATAATAATATAATAATATAATAATATAATAATATAATAATATAATAATATAATAATATAATAATATAATAATATAATAATATAATAATATAATAATATAATAATATAATAATATAATAATATAATAATATAATAATATAATAATATAATAATATAATAATATAATAATATAATAATATAATAATATAATAATATAATAATATAATAATATAATAATATAATAATATAATAATATAATAATATAATAATATAATAATATAATAATATAATAATATAATAATATAATAATATAATAATATAATAATATAATAATATAATAATATAATAATATAATAATATAATAATATAATAATATAATAATATAATAATATAATAATATAATAATATAATAATATAATAATATAATAATATAATAATATAATAATATAATAATATAATAATATAATAATATAATAATATAATAATATAATAATATAATAATATAATAATATAATAATATAATAATATAATAATATAATAATATAATAATATAATAATATAATAATATAATAATATAATAATATAATAATATAATAATATAATAATATAATAATATAATAATATAATAATATAATAATATAATAATATAATAATATAATAATATAATAATATAATAATATAATAATATAATAATATAATAATATAATAATATAATAATATAATAATATAATAATATAATAATATAATAATATAATAATATAATAATATAATAATATAATAATATAATAATATAATAATATAATAATATAATAATATAATAATATAATAATATAATAATATAATAATATAATAATATAATAATATAATAATATAATAATATAATAATATAATAATATAATAATATAATAATATAATAATATAATAATATAATAATATAATAATATAATAATATAATAATATAATAATATAATAATATAATAATATAATAATATAATAATATAATAATATAATAATATAATAATATAATAATATAATAATATAATAATATAATAATATAATAATATAATAATATAATAATATAATAATATAATAATATAATAATATAATAATATAATAATATAATAATATAATAATATAATAATATAATAATATAATAATATAATAATATAATAATATAATAATATAATAATATAATAATATAATAATATAATAATATAATAATATAATAATATAATAATATAATAATATAATAATATAATAATATAATAATATAATAATATAATAATATAATAATATAATAATATAATAATATAATAATATAATAATATAATAATATAATAATATAATAATATAATAATATAATAATATAATAATATAATAATATAATAATATAATAATATAATAATATAATAATATAATAATATAATAATATAATAATATAATAATATAATAATATAATAATATAATAATATAATAATATAATAATATAATAATATAATAATATAATAATATAATAATATAATAATATAATAATATAATAATATAATAATATAATAATATAATAATATAATAATATAATAATATAATAATATAATAATATAATAATATAATAATATAATAATATAATAATATAATAATATAATAATATAATAATATAATAATATAATAATATAATAATATAATAATATAATAATATAATAATATAATAATATAATAATATAATAATATAATAATATAATAATATAATAATATAATAATATAATAATATAATAATATAATAATATAATAATATAATAATATAATAATATAATAATATAATAATATAATAATATAATAATATAATAATATAATAATATAATAATATAATAATATAATAATATAATAATATAATAATATAATAATATAATAATATAATAATATAATAATATAATAATATAATAATATAATAATATAATAATATAATAATATAATAATATAATAATATAATAATATAATAATATAATAATATAATAATATAATAATATAATAATATAATAATATAATAATATAATAATATAATAATATAATAATATAATAATATAATAATATAATAATATAATAATATAATAATATAATAATATAATAATATAATAATATAATAATATAATAATATAATAATATAATAATATAATAATATAATAATATAATAATATAATAATATAATAATATAATAATATAATAATATAATAATATAATAATATAATAATATAATAATATAATAATATAATAATATAATAATATAATAATATAATAATATAATAATATAATAATATAATAATATAATAATATAATAATATAATAATATAATAATATAATAATATAATAATATAATAATATAATAATATAATAATATAATAATATAATAATATAATAATATAATAATATAATAATATAATAATATAATAATATAATAATATAATAATATAATAATATAATAATATAATAATATAATAATATAATAATATAATAATATAATAATATAATAATATAATAATATAATAATATAATAATATAATAATATAATAATATAATAATATAATAATATAATAATATAATAATATAATAATATAATAATATAATAATATAATAATATAATAATATAATAATATAATAATATAATAATATAATAATATAATAATATAATAATATAATAATATAATAATATAATAATATAATAATAATAATATAATAATATAATAATATAATAATATAATAATATAATAATATAATAATATAATAATATAATAATATAATAATATAATAATATAATAATATAATAATATAATAATATAATAATATAATAATATAATAATATAATAATATAATAATATAATAATATAATAATATAATAATATAATAATATAATAATATAATAATATAATAATATAATAATATAATAATATAATAATATAATAATATAATAATATAATAATATAATAATATAATAATATAATAATATAATAATATAATAATATAATAATATAATAATATAATAATATAATAATATAATAATATAATAATATAATAATATAATAATATAATAATATAATAATATAATAATATAATAATATAATAATATAATAATATAATAATATAATAATATAATAATATAATAATATAATAATATAATAATATAATAATATAATAATATAATAATATAATAATATAATAATATAATAATATAATAATATAATAATATAATAATATAATAATATAATAATATAATAATATAATAATATAATAATATAATAATATAATAATATAATAATATAATAATATAATAATATAATAATATAATAATATAATAATATAATAATATAATAATATAATAATATAATAATATAATAATATAATAATATAATAATATAATAATATAATAATATAATAATATAATAATATAATAATATAATAATATAATAATATAATAATATAATAATATAATAATATAATAATATAATAATATAATAATATAATAATATAATAATATAATAATATAATAATATAATAATATAATAATATAATAATATAATAATATAATAATATAATAATATAATAATATAATAATATAATAATATAATAATATAATAATATAATAATATAATAATATAATAATATAATAATATAATAATATAATAATATAATAATATAATAATATAATAATATAATAATATAATAATATAATAATATAATAATATAATAATATAATAATATAATAATATAATAATATAATAATATAATAATATAATAATATAATAATATAATAATATAATAATATAATAATATAATAATATAATAATATAATAATATAATAATATAATAATATAATAATATAATAATATAATAATATAATAATATAATAATATAATAATATAATAATATAATAATATAATAATATAATAATATAATAATATAATAATATAATAATATAATAATATAATAATATAATAATATAATAATATAATAATATAATAATATAATAATATAATAATATAATAATATAATAATATAATAATATAATAATATAATAATATAATAATATAATAATATAATAATATAATAATATAATAATATAATAATATAATAATATAATAATATAATAATATAATAATATAATAATATAATAATATAATAATATAATAATATAATAATATAATAATATAATAATATAATAATATAATAATATAATAATATAATAATATAATAATATAATAATATAATAATATAATAATATAATAATATAATAATATAATAATATAATAATATAATAATATAATAATATAATAATATAATAATATAATAATATAATAATATAATAATATAATAATATAATAATATAATAATATAATAATATAATAATATAATAATATAATAATATAATAATATAATAATATAATAATATAATAATATAATAATATAATAATATAATAATATAATAATATAATAATATAATAATATAATAATATAATAATATAATAATATAATAATATAATAATATAATAATATAATAATATAATAATATAATAATATAATAATATAATAATATAATAATATAATAATATAATAATATAATAATATAATAATATAATAATATAATAATATAATAATATAATAATATAATAATATAATAATATAATAATATAATAATATAATAATATAATAATATAATAATATAATAATATAATAATATAATAATATAATAATATAATAATATAATAATATAATAATATAATAATATAATAATATAATAATATAATAATATAATAATATAATAATATAATAATATAATAATATAATAATATAATAATATAATAATATAATAATATAATAATATAATAATATAATAATATAATAATATAATAATATAATAATATAATAATATAATAATATAATAATATAATAATATAATAATATAATAATATAATAATATAATAATATAATAATATAATAATATAATAATATAATAATATAATAATATAATAATATAATAATATAATAATATAATAATATAATAATATAATAATATAATAATATAATAATATAATAATATAATAATATAATAATATAATAATATAATAATATAATAATATAATAATATAATAATATAATAATATAATAATATAATAATATAATAATATAATAATATAATAATATAATAATATAATAATATAATAATATAATAATATAATAATATAATAATATAATAATATAATAATATAATAATATAATAATATAATAATATAATAATATAATAATATAATAATATAATAATATAATAATATAATAATATAATAATATAATAATATAATAATATAATAATATAATAATATAATAATATAATAATATAATAATATAATAATATAATAATATAATAATATAATAATATAATAATATAATAATATAATAATATAATAATATAATAATATAATAATATAATAATATAATAATATAATAATATAATAATATAATAATATAATAATATAATAATATAATAATATAATAATATAATAATATAATAATATAATAATATAATAATATAATAATATAATAATATAATAATATAATAATATAATAATATAATAATATAATAATATAATAATATAATAATATAATAATATAATAATATAATAATATAATAATATAATAATATAATAATATAATAATATAATAATATAATAATATAATAATATAATAATATAATAATATAATAATATAATAATATAATAATATAATAATATAATAATATAATAATATAATAATATAATAATATAATAATATAATAATATAATAATATAATAATATAATAATATAATAATATAATAATATAATAATATAATAATATAATAATATAATAATATAATAATATAATAATATAATAATATAATAATATAATAATATAATAATATAATAATATAATAATATAATAATATAATAATATAATAATATAATAATATAATAATATAATAATATAATAATATAATAATATAATAATATAATAATATAATAATATAATAATATAATAATATAATAATATAATAATATAATAATATAATAATATAATAATATAATAATATAATAATATAATAATATAATAATATAATAATATAATAATATAATAATATAATAATATAATAATATAATAATATAATAATATAATAATATAATAATATAATAATATAATAATATAATAATATAATAATATAATAATATAATAATATAATAATATAATAATATAATAATATAATAATATAATAATATAATAATATAATAATATAATAATATAATAATATAATAATATAATAATATAATAATATAATAATATAATAATATAATAATATAATAATATAATAATATAATAATATAATAATATAATAATATAATAATATAATAATATAATAATATAATAATATAATAATATAATAATATAATAATATAATAATATAATAATATAATAATATAATAATATAATAATATAATAATATAATAATATAATAATATAATAATATAATAATATAATAATATAATAATATAATAATATAATAATATAATAATATAATAATATAATAATATAATAATATAATAATATAATAATATAATAATATAATAATATTATAATATAATAATATAATAATATAATAATATAATAATATAATAATATAATAATATAATAATATAATAATATAATAATATAATAATATAATAATATAATAATATAATAATATAATAATATAATAATATAATAATATAATAATATAATAATATAATAATATAATAATATAATAATATAATAATATAATAATATAATAATATAATAATATAATAATATAATAATATAATAATATAATAATATAATAATATAATAATATAATAATATAATAATATAATAATATAATAATATAATAATATAATAATATAATAATATAATAATATAATAATATAATAATATAATAATATAATAATATAATAATATAATAATATAATAATATAATAATATAATAATATAATAATATAATAATATAATAATATAATAATATAATAATATAATAATATAATAATATAATAATATAATAATATAATAATATAATAATATAATAATATAATAATATAATAATATAATAATATAATAATATAATAATATAATAATATAATAATATAATAATATAATATAATAATATAATAATATAATAATATAATAATATAATAATATAATAATATAATAATATAATAATATAATAATATAATAATATAATAATATAATAATATAATAATATAATAATATAATAATATAATAATATAATAATATAATAATATAATAATATAATAATATAATAATATAATAATATAATAATATAATAATATAATAATATATAATAATATATAATAATATATAATAATATATAATAATATATAATAATATATAATAATATATAATAATATATAATAATATATAATAATATATAATAATATATAATAATATATAATAATATATAATAATATATAATAATATATAATAATATATAATAATATATAATAATATATAATAATATATAATAATATATAATAATATATAATAATATATAATAATATATAATAATATATAATAATATATAATAATATATAATAATATATAATAATATATAATAATATATAATAATATATAATAATATATAATAATATATAATAATATATAATAATATATAATAATATATAATAATATATAATAATATATAATAATATATAATAATATATAATAATATATAATAATATATAATAATATATAATAATATATAATAATATATAATAATATATAATAATATATAATAATATATAATAATATATAATAATATATAATAATATATAATAATATATAATAATATATAATAATATATAATAATATAATAATATATAATAATATATAATAATATATAATAATATATAATAATATATAATAATATATAATAATATATAATAATATATAATAATATATAATAATATATAATAATATATAATAATATATAATAATATATAATAATATATAATAATATATAATAATATATAATAATATATAATAATATATAATAATATATAATAATATATAATAATATATAATAATATATAATAATATATAATAATATATAATAATATATAATAATATATAATAATATATAATAATATATAATAATATATAATAATATATAATAATATATAATAATATATAATAATATATAATAATATATAATAATATATAATAATATATAATAATATATAATAATATATAATAATATATAATAATATATAATAATATATAATAATATATAATAATATATAATAATATATAATAATATATAATAATATATAATAATATATAATAATATATAATAATATATAATAATATATAATAATATATAATAATATATAATAATATATAATAATATATAATAATATATAATAATATATAATAATATATAATAATATATAATAATATATAATAATATATAATAATATATAATAATATATAATAATATATAATAATATATAATAATATATAATAATATATAATAATATATAATAATATATAATAATATATAATAATATATAATAATATATAATAATATATAATAATATATAATAATATATAATAATATATAATAATATATAATAATATATAATAATATATAATAATATATAATAATATATAATAATATATAATAATATATAATAATATATAATAATATATAATAATATATAATAATATATAATAATATATAATAATATATAATAATATATAATAATATATAATAATATATAATAATATATAATAATATATAATAATATATAATAATATATAATAATATATAATAATATATAATAATATATAATAATATATAATAATATATAATAATATATAATAATATATAATAATATATAATAATATATAATAATATATAATAATATATAATAATATATAATAATATATAATAATATATAATAATATATAATAATATATAATAATATATAATAATATATAATAATATATAATAATATATAATAATATATAATAATATATAATAATATATAATAATATATAATAATATATAATAATATATAATAATATATAATAATATATAATAATATATAATAATATATAATAATATATAATAATATATAATAATATATAATAATATATAATAATATATAATAATATATAATAATATATAATAATATATAATAATATATAATAATATATAATAATATATAATAATATATAATAATATATAATAATATATAATAATATATAATAATATATAATAATATATAATAATATATAATAATATATAATAATATATAATAATATATAATAATATATAATAATATATAATAATATATAATAATATATAATAATATATAATAATATATAATAATATAATAATATATAATAATATATAATAATATATAATAATATATAATAATATATAATAATATAATAATATAATAATATAATAATATAATAATATAATAATATAATAATAAAATAATAAAATAATATAATAATATAATAATATAATAATAATATAATAATATATAATAATATATAATAATATATAATAATATATAATAATATATAATAATATATAATAATATATAATAATATATAATAATATATAATAATATATAATAATATATAATAATATATAATAATATATAATAATATATAATAATATATAATAATATATAATAATATATAATAATATATAATAATATATAATAATATATAATAATATATAATAATATATAATAATATATAATAATATATAATAATATATAATAATATATAATAATATATAATAATATATAATAATATATAATAATATATAATAATATATAATAATATATAATAATATATAATAATATATAATAATATATAATAATATATAATAATATATAATAATATATAATAATATATAATAATATATAATAATATATAATAATATATAATAATATATAATAATATATAATAATATATAATAATATATAATAATATATAATAATATATAATAATATATAATAATATATAATAATATATAATAATATATAATAATATATAATAATATATAATAATATATAATAATATATAATAATATATAATAATATATAATAATATATAATAATATATAATAATATATAATAATATATAATAATATATAATAATATATAATAATATATAATAATATATAATAATATATAATAATATATAATAATATATAATAATATATAATAATATATAATAATATATAATAATATATAATAATATATAATAATATATAATAATATATAATAATATATAATAATATATAATAATATATAATAATATATAATAATATATAATAATATATAATAATATATAATAATATATAATAATATATAATAATATATAATAATATATAATAATATATAATAATATATAATAATATATAATAATATATAATAATATATAATAATATATAATAATATATAATAATATATAATAATATATAATAATATATAATAATATATAATAATATATAATAATATATAATAATATATAATAATATATAATAATATATAATAATATATAATAATATATAATAATATATAATAATATATAATAATATATAATAATATATAATAATATATAATAATATATAATAATATATAATAATATATAATAATATATAATAATATATAATAATATATAATAATATATAATAATATATAATAATATATAATAATATATAATAATATATAATAATATATAATAATATATAATAATATATAATAATATATAATAATATATAATAATATATAATAATATATAATAATATATAATAATATATAATAATATATAATAATATATAATAATATATAATAATATATAATAATATATAATAATATATAATAATATATAATAATATATAATAATATATAATAATATATAATAATATATAATAATATATAATAATATATAATAATATATAATAATATATAATAATATATAATAATATATAATAATATATAATAATATATAATAATATATAATAATATATAATAATATATAATAATATATAATAATATATAATAATATATAATAATATATAATAATATATAATAATATATAATAATATATAATAATATATAATAATATATAATAATATATAATAATATATAATAATATATAATAATATATAATAATATATAATAATATAATAATATAATAATATAATAATATAATAATATAATAATATAATAATATAATAATAGCCAGCAATGGTCTGGAAAATCAGTTTATTATTATTATCTTAATTAGACAAATAAAGTTAGAAGGACTCTGAATGTCAATTTCAAGGTCAATTTTAACAAATTATAAATGAAATTTTAGATAATATAAAAACGACCAATAAAGCAAAATTCTTTCACCACTGCTTACTTACTCGTATACACCAGATTTGTTAGATGTTATTATAGCTACAATGTACATATAATATAATTAAACAAATATGTATTTATTATTTTGTACAACATATATCATAAACATAAAAATATTTCACTTCACAAAAAAAAAAAAAAAAATAAAACAAGAATGAAAATTACTTTGAAAGTGACCTTTAACAAAAATATATAAATGCTTCTTAGTTAATTTCTTATTATTATTTCATACTACAGTTGCTACTCGATGTTACATACTTTGTTGTATTTATGTATATGCATAATATGCTGAACGTTATGGGCTATAATTTTGTTTAAATCAACATCAATTATATGTTTAACATGCAATGGGTGATTTATATAACACCGCGAGTACCTATCATGCAAAATATTAAGGAATGAAATTGGCATTATTGGCAAATATACTTATATTCAGATGATTGTATATATATTCGGCCAACTATATGTGTATATGGTGTATGTATAGTATAAATATTATTTTAGTGTATGTACAACAATATACGCCAAACTATAAACGAATATTAAAACTAAAAAAAAAAAAATAAAAAAATAAAATAAAAGTTGCAGAACAACAAATTAACAGTTCAAGTTTCTATATATTGAATTGAATTTGCAGCAAGATAGTGTTTGTTATGCTTGTATGTACACGAAACAAATATATGTATATGTATATACACAAGATGGTAAATAAGCATACAAACGACTGAAAGAAAGTGTAATTTTCAAAGATGTTGTTGAATCGGTAATTGTAAGACAAAACGTGAGAAATAATATTGGTTGACCATTAGACTCAGACGAGTTATTTGTGGATGGAGTAGTAGTATAGCATCTTGTATTTTTTTTATATCATAATATAATACCAACGGAATGTAATTCTATTTAAGAATATTACGTATACCACGTACAAAGATGGATACATAGAAACAAATTATGTAACCAATTTACCGCATAACGTCACGACCTTAAACTAATCGAAGGTCGAAGATATTATAAGAAAACATTTTTTTATTTGTCTCTTAATTAATTATTGAACGAAGTTAAATAAATCAAAATTTGTCACTGCCAGCAATTATTTTTAACACACACACAGGCCAATTTCATATAATATTCAATCAATCTTATTTTCATTTTCTTATTAATTTACTTTCATTTCTTTAGAATTTTTTTATATTTTTATGGATTTAATATCATCGTCATCATTGAATCGTCAAAAGTAAAAACAAAAAAAAAAAAAAAAAACATTAAATAAAAATGCTGTAAGAGGAAAATTATTGATTTTCCTATTTTCGTAATTACAACAATTTTAATTTATAATTTAATTGATTTACATAATATATAAGAAAGTTATTTATCAAATTACCTAATTTAAATAGAAAAACGACCATTAATAAGACGACAGCATCGATTCCCTTATAATTTTATTTGCTTATAAGAATTTTTAGGTATTTTCGAAGAATAAATTTTCATTTATTTGATTCTATAAAATATATTTTCTCAAGGTTTTATATCAACATTTTTTCCAAACACTTTTCTATCTTGCATCACACACACACAAGATTATTAAGGTAATATATTTGTGAATCGTAATAATTTTAAAGTTTAGCGTGTTTATGGCTTTTAGAAAATTTTAAATAGTAGTCGCCCTTATATTGAGGATCTAATCAAATCTCTTCATAGATGTTAACTGTTCCAGAAGTTTCCGAAAATGACGTTTTTTTTCGGACGAAAACGAATTAGGAAGAGAAAGTGAGTAAATAACACGCCTAAGTATTCTTGATTTAAAGAACAAGGAAATGAAAGGAAATATATTATTTAAATACACTTATATGCATGCAGAGATTGAGCGATGCGGTTACCGACGCCGTGACGATCGTACGGCAGAAGATAACACAATTCTAAACTACCTTCAACTATCACTTTCCAAAAGTATAAAGATATTTTCTAAAATTTCCATTATCAATCAATAAATTATACAAATTATTATTATATTAAACCGATCATCCTGAAAGCATCATAAATAAGTTTAAAACATTTTATTGTACTTAAGACTATAGCACCTCTTAAGACTACTACCAATGGAATCCGGCACAGGCTTAACATTAATTTATTTTTTCTATATTTTATTATTACTATTATAAACTACTTTATTTTAGAAGCTCGAATAAATGCATACATATCCGGCTTTACCTATTTTACAATTCACACAAAACTCAAAAAATTTATATAAATTACAGATTAAAAAAAAAATCATTTAACACCACAACCAAATGATATAACCGTTATACTGAATTGCAGAAAAAAATCATTTAACATCAAAATCAAATGAAATAACTGTTACCCCGATAAAATACGTCATTGTATTTGTTAGAAATTCTAGTTGATATACATATTTTATAATTCACATAAAATTTATACAAATTACAGATTAAAAGAAATCATTTAACACCATAACCAAATAAAAGAACCGTAAAACTGACAATACAGGTCATTTCTGTAGTATAGTAAATATTTATGTAAATAAATAATATTCATCACTGGGACTAGTCATTGAGCTATATCTCAGCAAATGTAATCGTAAATTACTTAAGATACAAAAATTACAAGTTGACTTTTATAATAAGCCATAGTTTTAATAATAAAATATTTAAAAACATAAATATAATAAAAATATAAAGGTTTGCTCAAGAGCCTCACAAGGGAACCATCTTATACCTATTTTATTTATATATGGTATACTACTGTGCTTTAAACATTCTGAGTTTTTAAAACATCCTGACGATATAAAAATCTTCATTAAGGATGATCATCACGTCGGAAAATGTAAAGTTTTGAATTTTTAAAGAAGACCAATGAAAAATTTGAAATCTGAAGTCTGAAATAACCGTTAAACTGACAAAATACGTCATTTTAAATAAACAAAAAAAAATTATTGGTGAAACACACACATAACTCTAAAATGTACACGAATTACAGATTAACAAAAAATATTTAACACTAAAATTAAGTGAAATAACCTTTAAACCGACAAAACAGCAATTCACACCAATTCAAGAAAACCAAATATCTGTTAACAATGAATATATCTCGGAGCTGATCTTAGAGTTTTAATTGCTTAATTTAATTTCCATTTTAATGGCAAAAATGTTTGTTACTAATCAATTGAATAAAACTTAATTAGAGCGATTAAAAAATAAATATTAAAGTCTTAATGAGAGATCTTTGTAACAGAAACGAAAAATCCAAAAGATTAGTAAAATTCATTCTTTAACAAATACGTGCAATACATAATATTTGTATATACATTTCTGGACCATCTTCCTCATATCACAAAAATTATAAATTTTTCCTTACACATATTATATTATGTATTTTCTTTAAGATGAAGCAGCAAAAAACAAAAAATTCTTAATCTCTTAAAGATGTATTTTCATCTCTTCGTATTTTTTCCCTTTTTTTTTCACTGCACGTCTTACGTACGATCATGTGTAGATTATACCAAGAAAAATTTTTTAACACGAAATAAAAAAATTCTACAACAAATGTATGTGTACATAAGTAGAAAACTCTAACGAAGACAACAACAACGTAAGAAAAGATAACATACAAATCACAGTGTGTATGTGTGTGAGTACCGAAAGAAAATATTTGAAAATTAAAAAAAAAAAAGTGATAGTAGTAATTCATATTTGCGTAGGTGAAATATATTTATTTTCACACCGGGAGGAAAAACAAAATAAATAATAAAATTTTTGATCTCTTATCAATATTTTTGGATTCGTTTTATTTTCTCACTTGTAGCGTGGAACATTTTTTTTTTGTATATATTTGTGTGGATATATTTGCTTGTTTGCGAAAACGAAAGAGAGTACGATTCACGTCTGCTGGTAACGCCATTATGTAATCCAGTTTTTGCTGTTTTGTTGTTGTTGCTGCTGTTGTGTTGTTGTGAGACGAAATATAAGCGAAAATTACATATAAATTATTCAACAATATTATCTTGGTTTTTGTTCTGATTTTCTAAGGGCATACATTTTATAAGAGATGCGTAATTATTTATACAATGTGAGTGTTCTAGGGGCGAACTATAGAATAAATAATTTTAAATGGGGTTTATGTTAGCATATATAAGTATAATGCAAATGACTCGTAAATCCATCTAAAACCAGATGATTCGACCATTAATATAACTATAATGGTAGGGAAAATATTATGTATCTAAAAATATTTTATTGTAAAGCTCCTAATTATAAATATTAATTATATTAAAAGTTTATTTTCTAAAATTTGATAAAAATAATTTCTTAAAACAGTAAATATCAAGTTATAAAGCTTCTTGGAGAAAAAGTTTCGATTATTTAATTTTAAAATGTGAAGCTTTATATATGGTAAATATTTTATTCATTTAAGGGAAACCTGACAAATATTTTATAATTATAACTTTTACGTTAATTTAATTTTGTTATAGCTTTATTTACTTATATTTGCATCATCGACAATTTAATATCCTTTTGAAAAAACAAAAGCTTCATTATTATTCTAAAAGTAGACTAAAAGTTTAGTTGCCTGAAAAACTCTGAAACATTTTAAAACCATACTTTTCCTTGACTAGCCGCACAAGTTAAAGGTGTCATAGCTAAAAAGGAATAAAATTGCTGGACCATACATCATACAAACGCCAAAATATTCAAAGGCGTGAGACATCGAAGAATATGAAACAATTCACAGGGATGTCATTAGACTGGAAACCACAAGGGGAGAAAACAAGACGAAAGACCAGCAATGATTTGGAAAAGAACTATGTTAGCAGAAGCAAAAGAACTTTGTAAATCATGGGTGGAAATAAAAGCAATAGCCCCAATAAAGTAAGATAGTTTAGCGAAAAATCCGCTTTTGAAAAATCGTCTCACTTTAAGTTATCTGTTTTAGCTTGCTTAGTTTCAGCCATCCTCCACCAAACACTTAATCAGTTTCGCGAACAATGGCCTACAGATTCTGCATGCTAGCAAGATTTTTAATTGTTATTATCGTCTTTATCAATTGAAATGTGGAGATGTAACATCATTTAGTACTCCTCGCCTATTGATATTCGCAACAAATACATCTTGATCCAAGTCCTGATTTTGAGAATATCAAAAAATCATTTAAAACCAAAATCAACTAAAACAACCGTTAAACAGTTAAAATACGTCATTGTTTTTACAAAAAAATTTAAAATTTACTCAAAACTCTAAAATGTATATAAATTACAGATTAAAAAACTTAATTAACACCAAAAACAAATAAAATAACCGTTAAACTGACAAAATACGTCATTTGTATTGCAAGAAAATCTAATTGACATACATACATTTAAATTCACACAAAACTCTAAAATTTATATAAATTACAGATTAAAAAAAATCATTTAACCGTTAAACTGACCAAATATGTTATAATACGCAAAAACATTTGACATTTTTGGATCAGCAACAAAATAAAAACTTTTCCAAAATAGTTTGGGTTGGAAAGCATTGAAAGTTATTTACGTCAAATTTTGGAGTCATGTTTAAAGTAAAATCCTGGAAGCAAAGAGAAAGATAAAACAGTTCCTTTACCGAATCTAGTCCAACTACTAATGTTTTGTTTTTAACTAAGCCGTTTGCACACTTTCGCCTTCAATAAAATATAATAAAAGTAATAAAATTTTGCTAAATAAGCAATTCCTAAAACCCGTAAGGATATGCGGAATTCCGCTCTGGGGCTGCTCAAAACAAAGCAACAGCGATACAAATATTTCAAAATAAAATTCTGCGATTTTAGATTCTTCTAAAGGAAGAAGTCTAAATGAGTTAAATTGCACGATCACGGTGACGAGTTTTGCTCGTGAGAAATGGCCATCGAGGTTTGCACTGTGTAGTACTATTAATCCACAGTCAATTACCTAACGTTTAAAATGAATATTATTTTTATTAATACGACAAATGCTTTATTATTATTGCAATTTTAATTAATTTACTTTTTTTTTTAAATTTATTTATAGGTTGATGGTCACGATTCTGGAACCGAATCTGATGGTGATTTAGATGCTGAAAATAATTATCAAGAACAACAAATGGAACTAAGTAAGTTTTTTTTAAATATCAAATCATTAAAAAAATGTGTATAAAAATTAATAATATAATTAAATTTGTATTCCAAATAAGTTTTCCAATTAAAGTTTTCCAATTGATCAAGGTTATTTAAGTTTTAAAATTCTATTTAACTTTATGGGCGGAAAAGAGAAAATTGGTTATTTATATAACTTTCTAAATTAATTAAAATTAAATTCATAATTTTTTATTTATATTGCATAGTTATTTTCTTTGTAACTATCCAAGATTACAATTAACCTTTTTTTTATTTTAATTTTATACTTTTCTTGAATATTTTCCTTTTTTGTAATACGAGTGCAATGTACGCGATTTAGTATATAATTTGCATATGCAATTTTTTTGTTGTCTGTAAAATTATTGTTAATATTACGGTTTAATTTAGTGAAATAATTCATAAATTGAATCTATTCATATATAGTACAAAATACAGTGGAGCATGTGTAGTTAATTTACTTTGTTTAAAAGGTCGACTTTTTGTGGTCTTTTCCGAACCATCTTCTACATTAATACTGTATGACTTGGACTAACCATACTAGAAATAATCTAAGAAGAGCTATTATTTTATTCCTGATACGTTGACCCGTTATCTTGATTATTTATAAATTGCATAATTACCGTAAGATTTTAATTTACAGCTTTAATATCTAATTGTAAAGAAACCAACTTTGTATACTGATAGCGATCGCCTAAAATCCACTTTGCTCCGTATTTTTTATATTTACTCTAATAATAAGCAGATCCAATACTAGTTTAATACTAGTTTAATGTTTTTACTTTTTAATAGGCTAATTATTGTAAAGTGTTTTTACAACATTCGTTGATGGGAAGCAATTCGGCATATAATTTATATTGTCAGTGCATTAAAATATTAGTTTTTAATTTTACGACGTTAACAGTGCCACTTTAGTTTTATTCTGACGAAGTGGTTAATCTATAACCATCACTAAAAGTGGTATAGTCTTTGAAGAAGATAGTTTTACAGAACTGCACTGGTAGAAACTCTATAATTTTTTATATTAATCCTTAATGCCAAACTTTATCAGGGCTTGTGCAATATCCAACAAGGCAACAGAACAATATTATTTTTCTTCTAAGGTGCGTTTATCTGCATTGACAATCCTATGGACTTGCTCTATAGTGCTAAGCTGAATTTGGAATCGAAATTAATAATCTGGTATAATATGCTGTTCTTCTTGTACGTGTTGAGAATACTTTAGATGAGCAGCATTGGTTATTTCTTCATTACTTCTTGTCTAAGTCTAATGGGTATGAATACGAGTAAGTCGGCCTCTTAAAATGCCTAGTTGGATTTTACAATGGGCATTATGTTATCTCTCTTGGATATTTTTAAAAAGCCTATTAACTTTTTCAAAAATACTGAGGTAAAGTGTTCATTTTTCTGTGGTTTCTACCAAAATATTTCTAAGGTATGCTTCTGTTGCATCAATATTTGCTGGTGTGCTCGGAGCAATATTTAGTTGGAGATTCTCTTCAATTTGTTTATTGAAATGATCCCATTTAGTTTTTTTACTTATCGAATTTTTCAGTGTTTTTGTCTTTTGGGCATCGGTACTCACTGTTATTATTATTGGTGAATGATTAGACGATAAATCATAGCAATCTGTTGCTTTAGTATATGAACGTGCAATACCTTTAGTTATGCAAAAGTCTATTAAAACAGGAATTTCCTTTTTATCCATAGATCTGTATTCAATGTCTTGCTGAGAGATAATTCAAACACTGTTTTTCCATAGCTTCTTAAATCTTAAACCCAATTGATTGTTTTGCTTTAAAATCCAACCTCCCGTTGTGAATTTACTAATCAAAATCACTGATCTAGACAGATTATTTGCACTTCAGTTTTAGTTTGATGTAGCTTAAACATTCGTTGTTCTGCTCGCTGCCTAGGATTGAGTCTCCTTTTTTAACTCTATATACAAGCTGGACAACCTTTATCATTTGCCGTATAATTGCGAAGCCAGAAAATTATTTCAGAAATGGTTTTTTGTTGTGCACAGAAAAAAAATCACTTTTGTTTTCACTAATAAATATTTTTTAATGACTTGATTGCTTTGATACATTTTTTTGTGAAGTTTGCTTTTTTTGTGCTTATCAGAAAGTTTCGCATTGATCGTAGTAACTTTTAAGTATGACGCACAAACATTTAGAAGCCACACGACATTGCATAGTAATTTTATGTATGAATATTGATTGAGTAATGTGGGCATCACAAAATAACATGATTTATCGTGTTTAAGAAAAACTAGTGGTATTTTACGAAATTAATAATTTTATATTTTTGTATGTAAAATTATATGTGAGGGGATTACATATATAAGTGGGGACTTATTATAGGACATCCTATCACAAGTAATTTTCAGTTTTCTATCGAAGATCATCGAATTGAAAGAGAAATTCTTCACCAATTTTAATATTAGTTAGTGTAATCAAAATCTACAAGACAAGACGTGTTACTGCAAAAGAAACACGCGAAACAACTTAAAAACTGGAAATTAATTATTGATTCAATAACACAATTTCTTGTTTGAAAATTATTGCTATACATACGTAAGTTTGTTATACGTAAGATGAAGATGGCAAGCGATATGTATTTTATTCGTACCCTGTAATCTGTATCCATGCAATTTCAGGAGAAATATAAAAAAAAAATAAAAAATCCATAATTTATGTGCATTTCGTATGTTTCTCGTAAAGAAAAATAACGAAAACTACAGTGAAAATTCAACGAAAATTACTATACATTTTTAATACTTTTTACTTCCATTGCTGTGTGTGTGTGTTTATTTGTGTTTGTATATGGTGTAACGTGTAGTGTTGTCTCGTTTCAACCATGTATACTATACAAATATAACGTGATTTTTATTACACAAAAAAATAAAATAAAATTTAATAACAAAGAGCGAGTTGTAAACGTAAAATCTCGCATGCGCATTTTTAATTCATTCATAGAATTTTTTTATTTTTTTTTATTTATTTTTGTTTTGTTATTTTTTTTTTTGTATTTTTAGAACAGATAAAAATAAATTGACGTGGGTCTGGGTATAAAACACACTAAAAAATTATAACAGTTTTTGATTTTTTTGTATGGCTGAACAAGTTTATTGACGTACAAATATTCGATCGTGAACCGATCTGAAATGGAATGTACACAAAAAAAAAAAAATTAACGAATTCAGTCGTGTGTATTTCAGCCACAAATTTACCAATGCACTTGAAATTTATATATTAAAACATTTTTCAATGCCAATCTGCGTTTATATACTCCTCGTATTTATATTTGGGTTATGTCATCCAAAATTTTAGCTTATCGGTTATATAAACAAAATATCATGAGTATATAAATAAAGCATGCAATTACGTTCGTTTAATGCTTGCAAAATAACAAAAAAAAAAATTTAAACAAAAAGTCAACCAGCGTCACACTAGTAAAGATGATAATTTGTGCCAAAATATTTTTGTTATTTTCAGTATAGATAAACAAAAAAAAAAAAAATACTATAATTACTATTATAACAAAATTCCTAGTAAATTGTAAATTTTTTTTATACTATTTTTAGTAAATTTGGCTAGTATCGAAAAGATAATTTTGGATTTAAGTTCTTTATATTAGGAATGTGATGACATTTTTTAAGAGATGGCGTTACCGCGTTAGTCACTTTTGTTTTATCAAATGTTATCTACGGTAAATTGATCAGCATCAGCACTATAATACAGTTTACCTTCATGCGATTTTCCTAACAGATGGCGTTAGTCATATATCCCAATGTTGTATTCCTTGGAACCTCGGTATCTTGCTCAGCTGTGCATCGTGAATAATCCTGTATACAAAAATGATAAAAATCATGCCTAGATGTCTAGAAATCCTGCTGAGTAGCACTATTTCTTATGTTAGGGGCGATTTTTTGAACCTGTTCGACAGTAGATGGTCTCTTGTTTCTAACGTTTCTAACTTTTTTCAACAATCTCTTATATTTAACCAATACTGCTTTTGTCAAGCATTTTTTAAAAAAGTGTTTTGAAGGTTCAACTTAGCCAGGCTTTGGAGTAATTATGATTTACGAATTTTTCTAAGCTTCTGAAACATTGTCAGATCTTGCTAAGTTAATAAATTGATGCATACATCCGGTAGTTGTTTAAGTATTTGTTGACTAACTAGATCATGACGGCAGCTGTTTTTTTTCATATTTTATTTAATTGTTGAGCGAATAATCTTGCTTTGTTCACACTGCTCATTGCTTGCACTTACTGATTTCCGTTTCTTTCTTGAATGAGTTTAGTTTGGTTTCTGACGTTGTAATGACGTTGAATAATGAGCGTTGTGCGTTAACAGTTGCTGAATATCAGTTACTTGTTCTTTACGTGAGTAAAGAGTGTGACACTCGATACAAATTTATAAAGATATAAGGAATGTGAATTAAATTGTGAGGTTTTTCTAAGAGATGGCGTTAAGTTACATATTCAAAATTTTTGTCAAATATATTAGGTTAATTTAATAACAAGGTTAATATTTCACCAAAGCGAAGTTCACCAATGAGCAATGTTTGAAAATTATTAATAATTAGTACCGCAGTTTTAAGTCGGTGGACGCAACTTTAAGAACGCTCAGTCCAATTTTCGGTCGTAATAACCGTCCAAAAAGACAGTGTGTGCTATAATAAAATTCGAGCCAAATATTTACTATTGAATGTTCTTGTGCCAGTGAGAAAACGGACCGGTCGTAGTAACGAAAATATGGCAGCCGTAAGTGCTTCAGTTCAACTTGGGCCAAATCACGCGATTTCACGGCGTTTACAGGAATTGGGATTTAACACTTGATCATTTGGAATTCCAACAATTTGGCGATTTAGCCTCTGCTAAAGTTTGAAGAAAATCCTGAATTTCACTAAAAAATCATCTTTAGCGATGAAATTCATTTTTGGCTTAATGGTTTTGTCAATAAGCAAAAAGTTACGTTAAGTCGTTGGTTGCGTTAAGTCGTTAGATGCTTATAAGCCAACAATGGTGAAGGAGCTCAGGGGAAGTATCAAAAGCAAAATTGCCAACATTCCGGCCGGTGTATGTGTGAAAGAGTGATGCAAAATTGGCTCCAAAGAATCGATCGCTGCAACCGTGCTTACGATGGTAATATGAACTAGATTGAATTCCATTGTTAAATGTAACATGTGCACTGCATCTTGGAATATCCTTCAGCCTAATTAAGGATTGTCCTTATTGAGAAATCCTTTATAAACAAAAAAAATCATTTTGGATTAATTCTTTATAAAGTTTTTGAAAATGTGAAATAGTTTGTCCGGTTTATCTAAAAGATGGCGTTAGTAACATACCAATGTTTCAATAAATGTTAAGCACTTTAGGTTATCATTTAACATTTTCAAAGTTCTATTTGAACCAAATAGTAAATGCAAAAAACTATCTTTTTCAATCTATGGGAAAGAGTCCAAATTACCTGAAATAGAGGGGAACCATTATGGGTTAGTTACGGTAAACTCTCAATATTACCAATGCCGATATCAAAGCGAACTATTCATATTTTAAATATAGTGTTCGGCATATTGTGGGACCAAATAGTTTTGGATCAACGAGTATGCTAACGTTGTCGTTTTTACAGGAAGTGTTCCAAAAATCAGATAAGATAAAAATCAAAATATGCAACGACTAATAATTACAATAAATCAACTGGAAGCAAACTGGAATAATATTAATGCTGTCTGAAAAAGAAAAAAGAAGCCAGTTGCAGTTGAAAATTCTTCATTGTTTATTTTGACGCTCGTATACGAAGCAGCTTATTGGCATCTGCTGCAGTTACCAAGCTTGAGCGATTTACTTGCAATATTGGACTGTAAAGTCTATGGACTTGTCGCTACATCTTGAGTTGAGCGAATTAAGTTGGAGGTGACATATTAATTTTAGAGCTCTTCCAACTTTATATTTTCAAAATTGACATCCAATTGACAGTTTCACGAACTATATAGAAGTAACCTTTTCAATTTTAAAGCATGCATACATTTTCATAAAGAAATTTGAATACGAATTTTCCACTTTTACTAATTTTTAATTTTCATTGAAATTGATCACGCACCAACACATCAAATTTTCCGTCGTTCTATATATGCATATATCATACCAACGCTATATGCCATAGGTTAGCGCCTCTCTCGAACATCGCATTCGGCACATACGAGTAGAAACAGGTAAAAACTATAAAAACAACTTAGATAAAATTACAAAGTATTCGAATATCTTCACTATAGAAAAATTAAAATAAAAGAAGAAAATCTAATTTAAAAATAAAAAAATATATATATATTTTTAGAAAAGCAAACAAACAAGAAGAAAATACAAGAAAAATTGTAAAATAGTTTTTTTGTTTTTCATGAATGATAGAAATTTTTTAGATACTTATTCTTTAAGAAATTAAAAATATAAGTTTTCTATTTTGTATATACGTATAGCTGAATTATTTTAATTAGAAAATTACGATGTTTGATTATTTTGTTATGTGAATGTATGCAAAGTTCTAATATTTTCTAATACTGAATTTTATTGTTGGTTTAGTTTTTGAAATACTATCGCATATAATAATCAAATAAATACGAACATATCGGGTACTGTACTAGTTACTATAATTATATGTGTATGTATTTTATATACATAATATGTAATTATGCATTTATTGGTCAATGAACCAGAGAAAATTATAGAAGGTTGTTTTTAAAACGAAGGAAAATAAGAGTATTGATAAGAAATTATATTTTGCTTGGGTACAGTCCGGGGTGTTTAAAAGCTTGGATTATATAATATTTATTTTATAGATTTATAAAACGTTTAACTGTATACGTTTTTGTTGTTTGTTAAAACTACTCGTATGCTAATTAATTTTGACAACAACAACATGTCTCTGCATTAACTTGTTGTATGCATATATATAGAGAATTTGTGTTTAGTTTGGTTTGATAACGATTTTAAAACGTTTTTGATAATAATTGTTATTGTGTACATACTTTAAGTAAATTTTGTTATACAGGGTGTGTGCGTTTTGGATGATATGCGTTAAGAGGGTGATTCATTAATTAAATCAGAAAATCATATAAGTTTTTTTTAACTTAATTTTGTTTCCCCAATACAAAGTTTAGTTCATAAGTCTCGATTAAGTACATGCTAAAATTCATTTACAATAACCAGATCGATCATATATAGCCATGAAAAGCAAGTGTAGAACCAGCAAATTTATTTAATTATCTTGTCATTTCAATAACAACTTGTGCCATATCTGTAGATTAAAAATCTAAAACCGGTTAGAGATCTCTCTAACTGTAACCCTGGTTAGGGTCTGATGATTAAATGTCGATCGAAATATTTTTTCTAGATGTAAATGCTAATCAATGATTATATACGTATGCGAAGTTTGGAAAATTTTGGACAGAAACATCATTACAGTAAGTAGAATTTAAAAAGTTTACAATTAAGGATGTTGTGACTAACTCTATGTCTGCGACAAGAAACTCATCATAGTTAGAATTGAGAAAGTAAATTTGAGTATTGATTTTTCTGTCGCAGACATAGAGCTAAACAAAACTCTTGAAGTATACCACCGACTTATAAACATAATATGTACATTAACCTGATTCTTCGGTTCAGATATTTGTCGACATTTTACCGACAATTTTTAAAAATTAGTTTTAAAAGGTTTCTTTAAAGACGCGGTAAAGAATTTTGACGGCCACTAAACCTTAGTTATTTTTATAATATACACTTAATACTATAATAAAAAAAATTGAACCGTGAGGGTTAATTAAGGTTGAAAACTTTACAAAGTGGATTTTTTTGTCACAGTCATAGAGTTTAGCCAAATCACCGCAGCAAATTAATATAAACTTTGTAATTTTTTAATTAATCAGACAATTTATCGATGATCATCATTTTTTCGATTTTCTTCTTTTATCAACTGGCTTAAATCTTCATTTAAAACATTGGTTGAGTATTAATGCCTTTCTAAGTATATTAATCACACAGGGATGACTAACCCTTGTGACAACATTTATTCGTGCCATTCAGTTATGCATAGTCCGATATACAACTTTTCCATAACTGTTTTAAAAATTAGTGGCATACATTTGCAGTTAGAATCAATATTGTTAAATAGTTTAAACCGCGATAAAAAAAAAGCTTGAGAATTTTTGTGCAAATATTTCGGTAAACGGAAATGAGTTGCAATTCTACTTTCACATGCGGTTATTTTATCATTTTATGTGTAAGTTTATGTACTAATATAACGAATTCATAATCCACTATACGAGATATGGCCAGTTATTTATTTTGATTGGTGTTTTTATATCTAAATTTAAAATTGCATTTAACGCTTGATTTTGGTGAATTTGTAGTTTACCATTTTTTGTTATGTCCACGGATCACCAAATCTGAATCAAGTACATCAAGTTTAAGTGATAAAAAATGAGATAAAAACTGATCTAACTTATCTAAAACTGATCAGTGATGTCTGCAAACCTATTATGCGTAAAAGAAAATATCAAACATTTTGTTTTAGTTTTATTGAGGCGAAGAGCAACAAAATACGCATTTTGGGTTTTCAGGTCAGTTTACATTTGAAGTCTTAGTAAATAAAGTAAATAATAATGGGCCCAGTATGGAACCTTGAGGTATACCACACTAAAGCATTGTATATTTATTGATTCCAATTTAAAAGGAGTGTCGGCGATTATATAAGTAATCTCCAAGTAGATCCTTTTTTTTTATTTAGATGAATTTAATCATCAATGCAATCAAAAGCATTTGCTAGATCAATAAAGATCTCTGATCTAATAAACTGTGTTTCTAGATTATTATCGATATTATCTATTAAATGTAACACAGCAGATAGAGATAAATATATGATAAATATACTGGTTCTTTAATTTCCTTACTTTGGACCACAATTTTTTGGAATATTTAAGGCTATCCCCTATAAATTAGCTGAGTTGTTCTTGCGAATTCCGAATGTTGTATCTGGCAGTAATTTGTTTTCATTCATAAATCGTTCGATAGTTTCTTTCATCATTACATTCAAAAATTATACATTTTTCATTCCTAATATCTGTAACTAGAAGTTTTAGTTTATTGCTTAGATGAGTATAGTTTTATGTTTTGAAGGTCGAATTATCTGCCAAAATTTCCGTTTTTCTCTAACCAATTCTATTACTAGTGACTGCTTGTTAATTAACAACCGAGCAGTTGTTGCAACAAAGTTATTTAATGATCTTATAATAGTTAATTTTGAACTTGCCTTAAGATTATTTACATTGTTTGCTAATAAATCATAATCTTAAAACTTACTACTATTCACCAAATTAGAAATCATAGAAAAAATGAAAATATTTTTTCTTTAGTTTTAATTTTTTATTTTATAGTTAAAATTAAAATATTACATATATTATTGATTGATTGATTGATTGATTAGAGTGTACAACCAAGGACGAATCTCGAACTCCCGGAATGCCGGGCACCACCGTACATCCGTGTTACATATAATAAAATCGAAAGAGTGGATGAAATGTTAGTTATGACACTCGACCCGGTTGCAGACACCTAAGCGATCGATAGTTAGTATTTTTGTTTGTGGCGAAGAGAAAGGAAAAGTAAGTCAGTAATGACAGAATTGGTCCGGTTTCCCGGTAACCATTATTCAAACTACTGTTAGTTAGCACAATACAATCACAATTATAATAAACTGCTCTGCATTTAGTCATATCTTATCAGGAACTCCAATCTGCAACCATTTTTCTGTAATCTTGCAGTGTTTCTCTGAAATGTATTAATGGGCTAATTTCTGCAAGCCGTAGACTGTAATAAATTGAATTAGTTTCCGCTCGAAATTTACAGTTAAATTATAAAAATATAAAAAATATAACAAATATAACAAATAAAAAATATTAAAATAAAAATATAACAAAGTTTAATAAATTTAAAAATACAAAAAATATAAAAATATAAAAAATATAAAAAATATAAAATATATTAAAATACAAAAATACAAAAAATACAAAAAATACAAAAAATACAAAAAATATAAAAAATACAAAAAATACAAAAAATACAAAAAATACAAAAAATACAAAAAATACAAAAAATACAAAAAATACTAAAAATACAAAAAATATGAAAATATAAAAAATATAAAATATATAAAAATTATAGAAAATATAAAAAATATAAAAAGTATAAAAATATAACAAATATAAAAATATAACAAATATAAAAATATAACAAATATAAAATATATAAAAAAAATGCAAAACATAAAAAAATATAAAAATATATAAAAATATTAAAATATAAAAAACATAGAAATACGAAAAATATCAAAATATAAAAAATATAAAAAATACAAAAATACAAAAATTATAAAAATAATTATACATTTTTACATTTACAACCCCCAATATATTTGCGGCAATACCTGTCTAAGCCATTGTTAACGTCTTTAACTGTTGCCTATTATGCAACACGGTATCATACATTTCTGTGGCTGTTAATAATTGTTCATCATTGAGACTAATCAGTCATATTAGTGGTTATCAACATAGTGTGGTTCGGGGGGTTGGGTAGACCAATTTTACAACAACTCAGTCCCTCTTTTTCAGTTGATTTTGAATTTCAGTTAGGCACATTGCCAAAGTTTCTTGATCGTACATTAGATGAACAAAATCTTCAGACATGTCGAGCTTAAAGTCGTTCCACAGTTGTGAGAGATCAGCAGGATGATTGTGAATAGCAATAGTCACAAAGAACGAACTTAAGGCGCATGGTATATTTTCTGTTGCAGCTTGAGCCATACAATCGTATCATTCACGGAAATCGTTCAGGGGAATCGGCTTCATCACCTTTTACGACCAACAGCAAGCATCTTAAATGGTGCAGTTCTACATTTGAAATTTTTCCTTTTGTGAGTTCCTTAAATCTTGAATTTATAGCCCGTTTAACTCATGTTTTCTTCTCAAACTTAAAATAAATTGGTATATTTTGGAAAAGGAGCCGTGTGCTTCGGGTTCTTCTTGGTTAAGTTGAAAATATGTGATGTATGTGTGACAATTGCTAGACGCAGGGCGGATTTTCTTAAAAGTATATTTTTTTTCATGTACAGACAACTGAAATATTGTGTGACAGTGTCCATAAATTGACAATTCTTGCAGTTTCCAGCAAGCTTCTTGACAACTGACATACCGGCAATTAAGATAAGCTCTTGGTTCGGCATGCAGTAAGAAGTTGTCAGTATCTTCTCAGTGGAACAAAGCTCTACGTTAATATGAGCATCATGTTTTTTTATCAAGAACGGATTATAGGGTTCAACCCAACTATTATCAACTGGTATTTGGTTTCTGCGGTAACATGATTATCGTTAGAACCTGCCGTTCTTTTGTAAATGAAATAACCAACAATACAGGCAACCGTATATATAATCGCAGAATAATTTGGGAAAATTCTTAACACAATGGCCATCCAATGGCATACGACAAATTGCTTTTGAATTTGTGTTAAAAAAATAACCGTGAACCATTTGTTTTAATACAATATTGTATAGCCCGGGTTTAGTGTCACGATCATGAATTGCCGCTTTGATGATATTATGAACAACATCAGCGGTTCTAATTTTATCGAGTAGATATAATGTAAAAAGGGGAACCGCTCAGAACTGGACATTTTAAAACTGAATATTTCCAAATAGAATATTTTCAAATAGGACAAAACGAGATAAGGTACAAAACTGGATATTTCAAATATCAAGGTACAAAACGAGATATGGTAAAAAACTGGATATTTCAAAACAGGATATTTCGACATGTGATTCAAACTTAAAATGATTTTTTTAGGAAAGTTCTGGAATATGGCCAATTAGGGCGGAACTCGGCGAGTTCATAACCGATTTTGATAAAATTCGATACATTGGAAGAAAATGGGATTTAAAAATGATTTTTTGGGAAAGTTCTGGCATATGGCCAATTAGGGAGGAACTCGGAGAGTTCTTAACCGATTTTGATGAAATTCGATACGTAGGAAGAAAATAGGGTTTAAAAATGGTTTTTTGGGAAAGTTCTGGAATATGGCCAGTTAGGAAAGAACTCGGCGAGTTCTTTACCAATTTTGATGAAATTCGATATGTAGGATGAAAATGGCATTTAAAAATGATTTTTTGGGAAAATTCTGGAATATGGCCAGTTAGGAAGGAACTCGGTGAGTTCTTAACCGATTATGATGAAATTCGATATGTGGGATGAAAATGGGATTTTAAAATGATTTGTTGGGAAAGTTCTGGCGTATGACCAATTAGGGAGGAACTCGGCGAGTTCTTAACCGATTTTGATGAAATTCGATACGTAGGAAGAAAATAGGGTTTAAAAATGGTTTTTTCGGAAAGTTCTGGAATATGGCCAGTTAGGAGGGAACTCGGCGAGTTCTTAACCAATTTTGATGAAATTCGATATGTAGGATGAAAATGGAATTTAAAAATGATTTTTTGGGAAAATTCTGGAATATGGCCAGTTAGGAAGGAACTCGGTGAGTTCTTAACCGATTATGATGAAATTCGATATGTAGGATGAAAATGGGATTTTAAAATGATTTGTTGGGAGAGTTCTGGAATAAGGCTAGTAAGGTTCCATACTTGAATATTTCTAAGGAGAGAAATAGAATTTTCCCTCATTTAATGTTTTTTTTCTTTAATTGTATAATTAAATTTGATTTTAAAACCTTTTTTGGGAAAACATCTGGAATATGGCCTTGTAAGGTTTCATACTTGAATAATTTAAAGCAGAGAGAAAGAATTTTCCTTCACTTAATGGTTTTTTTCTCAATTGCTGCTTTTCTCATCTTATTAAAATAATCATTGACTTGATCGGGTTTACTACTGTCAGTAAAATGTATCTTCATCTATTTTTTATTCTTCTTCTTAATATAACTTTTCTTCACTTTAGAGAATCTATGTAAGAAAAGTTAATTAATTTTCATCAACATTTTCCTCCTACACATCGAATTTCATCATAATCGGTTAAGAACTCGCCGAGTTCCTTCCTAATTGGCCATATTCCAGAACTTTCCTAAAAAATCATTTTAAGTTTAAATCACATGTCGAAATATCCTGTTTTGAAATATCCGGTTTTGTAGCATATCTCGTTTTGTACATTATCTCGTTTTAAAATATCCAGTTTTGAATTATCCTGTTTCGTCAAATCCAGTTGTAAAATATCCAGTTTCGACCGGTACCCTGTAAAAGGACAATATGCATGAGGAAGACCTCGTTTTTGATGCTCAACTTCGTACACAAATGCAATTATATTACCAAAATTTGTTTTTTTTTTACAATATCGTCTATAAATTGTTTTGAATTTTAAATGGCATACTAGAGTTACTACATCTGGCCGGTCTGATGGGATTTGAAAACTTCGCAATTCATCTATAATTTCTTGCCATTTTGGATTACAGGTATAAGTTAAAAATAAGTCAGGACGACCAAATTTTTTCAGAATAGCCATACTGTTTTGATACAAATTTGCCATAAAGGGTGGACCACCGTGGTACGACAAAGGAAGAATATTCTTGTAACAGTTTACCTCCGAAATGTAGAGGATTGAACTTTATTCCTAACCTCAAACACTTTATTCCTAACCTCTAACAATCACTTTATTCCTAACCTCTAACAATTCATTACAAAAACCTAATAGTGCGTGGATTATAAAGCCATCATTAGAATTACGATTGAATAAGTTAGCTTAATTTCACGCATTGTCTCACGGTGAGCTTGAGCTCTTAATTTCTCATTTATATATTCTTCACGAAGATTTCTATAATGAGCTACATATGGAGACTTATTATATAAATCATCAGCAATCATTTGCATATAATTTCAATTTTGCAATTTTGGTTCCGGAATATTATTTTGGTTTCGGAAGATTATTTTGATGTAAGCTACCTACTGCTTGCGGATCCAATTCAGTATTAATTTGCATAATTTCAGAGGTTTTATGATAAATTTGACCAGCAATTTTGGAGCAATTCGGCCATTCCCGAGAATTTCAACAGGTTTTGCACCCACATGTATGTGTGTTGATTGTTTAGGCATATAATGTAAATATTTTTTAATCGAGTGTGACGTGAGAAATATTATGTTGTGATGTCACGATGCTTCGTCATTGTTTCGGTAGATAATCATGTATAATATTATAATAATATTATATAGATTCCCAATATTATATAACCGAGACTATTATAGGCGTATTATCGCGAGGTGCTTGTTCTGTATTATTATTAAGTTGTTATAATTGGTCCTACAGTTGTACCGTGCTCTTAATTATCACTTGAAGCTTGTCATTATCATCGACCGAGTTTCAGGTAAAGTTTTTAATTAGTTTTATTGGTTGATAACTTGGCAAAGACTCTTTTTTAATTATCGGGAATGTAGTTTTGTGATATCCCTTTTAGTATGTAACAATCTATAAGATCCGGTATTTTATGTTGCTTGTACCCAATTAGTGGCTCGACCTGCAGTAAATAGATCCTTTACTTTGTTAGTCTTGATCTCCAAAACGTATTTTGAGCGTTAAAATTACCTCCAATAATGATATTGAGCTCCTGTAATAAACCAACATGATATAGTCCTGTTTATTTAGATTATCCCATGGAGAGCAATAGATTGAGGAGAAATTCCATTCTACTTCTCGTTCTGGCTCTTCCAATTTCGTCTTTAAATTTTATTCCTGTTTGGCTGGAAATTGATGTTAATATTAAGTTTTATTTAAGTACTTGTTAGTTCTCAATTAGCTCGAATGTGATACTTGTGTACAGACAATCTATTCCAAAGCCAAACATTTTGAAATAATGTATTTTCTACATGAAATGCAATATGTCTAACGTGACAGGACATTCCTATATATAAACATTTGTTATTTTATTCATCCAAGCCTAAGGAATTGAATTTAACCGTTTCGCATTTCCACAGTACAACAAAAGAAAAGAGAATTGTATTTTTTCCTATATGCAACGATAGAACATTCTTTCTTTTATATTCCGAGTATATAAATTTATGGCAAAATATACGCGCGTATTTAATTAGCGATATAAAATATGTTCTGATAATTATTACAGTATTTTAACATAAATATGTGTATGAAACATGTCCATTAACAATATACGACATAAACAAAATGAGCTTTAATGACATTTCATAAAATGATATAATGCACGGACAATGTTAATTAAGTCGTAAGCTTAGTAAAAGTCTTATGCAAACATATAATTATAAACGATATTTAAACACGCCTTATGTAATCGATTAAGGCGAAATTTACATACCGGCTTGTAAATAGATATTTTGTGTGCTAAATACTGACCTTCATGTCTTTGGACAATATATGTAAATATATGTGTATGTACTCTCCTCAAGTATACAGTATCTTGTTTAATATGTACATAATAAAAAAAATAAGAAGTTGAAAATGAAAACAGATGACTTTTTGAATGTTGTTTAATAATGAGATTGAACAGTTTAGTAGGTTTTTGTATAATTTTCTTATTTAATTTCTTTGTATAATCATCTCGCGTCTTTTGTATATTGTAAAGAATTTAGAACAACTATACTCATTGTTTTGTATGTTTAGAAATGCCGAAATGTGTATGTATTCGTTCAGAATTAGAATGGGATGTGAACCATGGTTATCGTTCAATTCATACACCAAATTCGAATAATAATAATAATAGAGTGAACGGGTTTTACAGGCCATTACTGGTTTGTGCCGTATTATTTCAATCCAAACAGATTCTTATTTAGCCCTTCATATTGCTTTAGACCAGCTTAATAATCCAACTTGATACTCGGACCAATCCATCATCACCAGAAAATATCTGAATTATTATTCCCAGTGTCCATCTTGACGTAAGTAAGTTTTTGTCTTTTAAAATATTAAAATAACGACATCGTTTACTTATAGGTTGCATTTACTGACTTGATATATCTGTCGCCGCAGTAATGATAAAAGATAAACATTGTGCCATATGTCTGCCATAAATCTAGTTTTATTTTTTCGATTAACCTCCAGCGAGACAACGGTAACATTTTGCATTATACTTCTGGTTGTGGATTATAGGCTTGTCCATCTTTAGTTAAATGTATTGGTCTTAAGTTCAATATCTCTTCTATCTATACCAGGAGTGCTTCCATAGTTCCTGATAAGTGTGTGATTGATTACCGACGATGCGCTTCAGATGAAACGTCATGGACTTAACAGCCGGTTCCCAAAGATGATCAAAGTTTGAAGCTGCTGGTGGAATTATGCTGGCCAATTAATTCGATCCTTTAATAAAGAATTTGATTTTTTATTGCTTTGTCTAATTCAAAACTCAAACCTATCGCGTAGTTGTTTATTGGCATCCGTAAAGTTACTTCCATTACCACTGAGAATTTCAGACCACAACCCGTAGCGCGATGCAAACTTTCGTAATGCTGCGGGAAACGTTTCTGTTTCTGTTCTTTGCATACTGCCTTATAGTATAGAGACAGTCAAATATTGTGACGTACATACCATGCCCTTTCCGATTGTGCACTCTGACTAACATTGGCTCAGCGTAGTCCACCTCGACTCTTTCGATTGGAAATGCCCTCGTAACTCGAGCTTCAGTTAACAAACCCATGGCAAGTCGTGCTGAATCTAATTGTTGTTCTGTAGTAGATAATGGGTCTATAAGCTAATTCGAATGCGTCCAAAAAGTCATGTAGTCGATTTATTTACTTCCCTCTGTCATAATCCATCTCGGAATTTGATTTGTTCGATGAGTGCTAAGTTGATTTTCATCTCGATCACGCTAGCAATTTTATCTTGATCCAGAAGCATCAACGAAGCATTTAAGAGGTTTTTATGCCTAATGGAAGCAAATGTCGGTTTTGATGTTATTATAATTGCTTCCATATGTGCTTTTCCTCTTAATTCTAAATCCTAAATTCTAAATGTATGTAACAAATAAATAAATAAGAAGACAAAAAAAAACAGAAGTTTCATCCAGTGCAAGCTTGAAGAAAAACACATCCTTCTGAGGTAGCCAAAATACGCCAAGTGTTTTAACATAAGATTCAGGATCCAAACCTAAGCTTTCCAGGCCCCAATCCTTCGGTACCGCGTTCATAATTTTTACTCGATTGGATGACCATTTCCGTAATTTGAAGCGAGCCGTACTGCAACGCTGTAATAAGTTTTCTTTGATCTTCTGTGCCTCTAATATTTTATTTGCTCCGTTCTATCGTTCTTCTGCGACGGCTTTTATACGATTGTGCGTCGGACTCGCTGCGACGGCTTTTACGTAGGTTTGATAATTGTTCTGCTTGCATGGTGGCCTACATCATCGGTTCGGCGAGTCCAGACTCGTTTTCCGGATCTATGTTTGCTTCGTTTTGGCAATAATTCCATACGTGTTCTGGATTTTTCCGCATTTCGTCCTCAACGTAGTTAATCGATAATCCTTGCATCTGATCATCTATCTTTGACATATCTTCTGGTAGTAGCCTTCTTGCCGTATTGCTTGGTCTTGATGGGAATGCCTGGTATTGTTTAGGATTCTGATAGTGGTTATTTGGTATACCCCAGTCCCTTGGTTTTTGTGTTTGGTGCTGAATTGTGGAACCTTGCTAATTCTGATAGTGTGGTCTCTCTGTTCTTTGTCGGTCGTATTGTATCCGTTTGTTACTGTTTGTTGCCCTTTCTTTCTGGTAAAATGGTTCCCGCTGAAACGTTGAATTCAGTTGGCTGTGATACTGTTGGTTAAATGGTGGATTCTGTCTCCAAAATACTGGTTTATTATCTTGTACCCTTTCGTCTCTGTATTGTGTGAACTGGTCCTAACCTTTAATGCTCTTCTGTCTCGTCCTGCATTCTGCAATGAAATGCCCACTCTTCTTGCAGAAGTCACAAACAGGTACCCGTTGAGAAACGTCATGATGGTTTCTTAAAAATTGGTTAGGTCGAACTTCTGACGCATGTGTATTTCTCTTGAAACACTCCTTTGCATTGTGACCTGTTTCGTCACACAGTTGAAATGTATAACTTTTGCATAACTTTTTACTCTTTTGCCAAAATCGACACACTGTTCACTATTTTGCTGGTTAGCTGTGTTCATCTGCACGTTCTAAGTTATTTAAATAGTCAAGTTTGGAGATGTCGATTTTGACCGCAAGGGGCATTCGTCGGAATATTCGGATTGCGAAACTATTCGAATAAAGTTGCAAAGTCTTCCTTCCGGATGTCATTAGCATTAAATTAATGCAACCAACTCCAGGAGGACGTTTTCTTTATAGTTTAGCCACATTTTGTGACATGAAACTAACAAAGTAAATTGTAGTAGAATTCTATATAAGTAAATCATGCTCGAGTACTTTACGAGAAATGCGAGTGATTCTCCACTTCCCAAGTTATGAGAATTATTATTGTAAATTGATGGGGTTAAAATTTACTACATACATTTTTTTAGAAAATTGAACACACATCAAACAGAAAAGTATGCTACCATATACATAAATAAAAAAATATTTTCGGGGTGATGGTATCGGGTGATCAATAAAAACTTTTCGTATAGATAAAATATAAAAATTTTGTTTTTAACTATTAGATGATTTTATTTATGATAGGCAACATGATAGGAGGAGATATACAACTTTCCATATTTATGACTAAAACCCATTAAAATTATTTTTAATGAGTTTTTGCGTCAAAATAATTTTTGTCCACATATATAAAAATTCGAAACTATACAACAAAAAAATCATAAAAATCATTTTTGCATTAGACATAAAATAGAAAAGAATTTGAATTTTAAGATAACAAATTTCGTATAAAATATATGGTCTATCGGTGATGATGGTTGGTTCGTGTTATGGGTGCGCCTTTCTTAAGGAAATCAAGGATTATCAAGGGATTTGATTATTTTTCAGGCAATTTTCTATCAAAAATATGATCAAAATATTTTCTTTTAAAATGTCTGCAGTAATAATAATCTCAGTTTTTGGCGTTATTATTTGAGATTTTACGGCTTAATCGTCACGGGGTTGGAATATTTTTGATGTGTTCTTCCAATCTTGAAACTTTATCTTCGTTATTTCGAATAATAACGAAATTCGGGATTGAAATTCTATTGCAACTAGTTAATTTCTCAGTGGACTAACAAACATGTGTTTTCTGAATTTTGGAAATTTTCAAAATTTTTTTCAAAATCATAGATTTGTATTTGAAAGATTTATGGAATATACTTAAGTTAACTGTTTGAAATTAAATACCATGTAGCTTCTTCAGACTTAAGAGATATATCCAGACCCCGATTTACCATAAAGGAAGTAGTTTAGGGTGAAAATTGTATATGGGTCCCTACCCCTTAACCACTTCTCTCCATCTGCAGCATAATCCTTGTTTTGCTTAGGAATAATGAATCAGGAAATTTTACATAATTTTACTGCTTATACAATCAATTCAATAGAATTTCAAAATTTCCAACAGTTTCGAATTCATGTTATCTTTGAGGTTTATTAAAGAGTAACCATTGTTCAAAGCAGCTGAACCTAATATTTTAATACTGTAAAAAATCCAAAAGTTTTCTTTAACTCGGCAGCCAAGCAATCCATAATTTTGTTAAATGTTTGAATTCTTAATGTATCGCTAGCGCTCAGTACAACATCCGGTGTATTTTGTTCATCCAATATTTGTTTTCGTATTTTATATAACGAGCCTTTTCCCTTACATATTCATGCGCTGAAGGAACTTCCTTCGCTGAATATAAATATTTGCTTGTTGGAGAGACAAAAGCCAAACTGGTAAAATTATTTTAAAATTTGAATAGACATATCTTGGGTTTATCTTCAATTGGGCAACATGTGAGATATCGGGTGGATAATCTTTATTGCTGATTAAAAAATATTAGACTTTTCTTAAGTTCCTCAAAAATGGTTTTGGATAGGTACGTTATGGTGCCAAATCCTTTTCTGAGATGTCATACAATATGACTCGATAGAAACATCAACTTTTGCAATTGTTTCGAGGATGCCTAAAAAGTTCCCATTAGTCGGTGATCCAAGGGTTTCATCAGTACCAGGAGATGCAAGGCCCCGTTCTGCAAGAAATTTTATAGTTTCAATGACTCGTTTAAGGACATCACGCCAATATTGTTTTCCATCTCTTGTGATTTGATAATTTTACATTCGATTCAGCCAATTGCATAGACATTGCCATCAACATATTTTTATGATTTACACTATTTTCGTGTGCTGTGACACTTTCGCAGTTTTTCCAATACTCAAACCCATTTAAAAGTGTACATGATACGCAAAATACGCTCCCAGTAGATGGTGAACATAAAAGTTAGAAACTTTAATATTCGCCATTTTGTAAAAATCGTTGCTGCACGTGTGATTCGATAAACTTTTGATCCATTTTTCTAAAAATATCCTTAACCTTTTTTTTTGCATTTTTTCTGAATTTCTAAAATTTTAAATTTCCGATCGAGAAATTTTAATGGAATATTTGATGTATACTTGTTTGATTTTATTCTAAAGGATTTTTCCATTGCCACACTCCAAACAGTTTTTGAACTATATATTCCGTTTTTGAAGCCAGATTTTCAAAAAGTAAGGAGTTCCTTTGATTGGAAGCCTTGTGTATTACGAGACCAATTAACCACCATATCGCAGCCATTAACTCATCCTTATTCATTACGATGTCATCTATCATTAGGTTAAGTTTACTTTTGTTGCCATTTGTACCATTGTTGCAGTGTAACCAAATACTCCTTGTTTCAGTGTAACCAAAAATAGTGTACCATCTGTTCAATTAATTGCCACTTTTGTAAATATTCCATCTTTGCTTAGTACACGTCTGGCACTCAGCTTCCAATGCCGCAAACAATTTATTTATTGTGAGTTCACCAGCTACTTCGACGATAATTTCGACTGTACGTTTAGGAAGGTCACATTTAGAATCATTTTCTGAGGCATCTAATACCACTCTTATTTATGTATGCCCTTTTATGGTTTTTAAAATACTATGATGTGGAATATAGTATTCATGTTGCACATTTTCATCGGGCAATAGGGGACGCAAGTGATTTATTTCTAGGTACTGTTCCATGAATTGCTGATATGGCATCTTTAACTCTAATTCCTTAACAAAATCCTTCTCTATCATAAGAAATCGTGAAATTGCATGATCTTAGGAATTCCCTAATGTACTTGGCAATTTATTAAAGGGTAATCCAACTACATATTTACCATCTATATTTTTTGTAGTCGTCGTCTATGATACATCAATCCATACGCTCCCTCTTTATCGGTCAGGTGTAATCGATCTGGAACTGCTTTGGTTTCCCACATTGCTCTCATATACACTTTATATTTGCTAGAAACGTAAAGCACGTTACGTGATAATTATTTATCTCGAGAGAAAGATCCCTAGCTACTACTCATTTTAATTTTGTGTTTTGGGCTACTACTTGGTTCCGATTATTTTTTATCTGTACGCTTTCCAACACATTAAAACAACAACAAATCAATCTCTCCTGGAACGTTAAATGATAGATCTGCCAATTAAATATTCTTTAGGTGTTTATGATCGGTCGAGTTGAGATTGAACTGCGAAAGCTTTGACGTAATCTTTAACAATTTAAATGCTTCTAGAATTAATACCGGTTCTAAATTTCTATATCCAATAAACTTTATTGAGCCAGTGATTTCCCCAACATCAATGTGCCCATAGATCCAGTCACCGAACACCATCTTTGTGTCACTGGTATTTGATATCACCGTAGAAATGATCCCGACACAAATGACATTTGCGAACCGCTAATGACATTTGCATCAAAAACGGGTTGAATATAACAGAAATTTGCACGGCGACGCAGTGTGGTCATGAAGTTGTCGTAAGGAATAACTTGAAATCGTAAGGAAGGCCCCTTTTGCCACAAAGCACAAAAAGTTGAATGACACGGCTTTCCTTTGATATAGTGCTTGGCATACTGAGGCATACTCCTTAAATGGAGTAGTTTGCTCATAACTTCCTCGATATTTGTTTTTGGTAACGTTTCCGAACAAATTATGATGCGCCATTCGCTATATTTGCTATACATATTCCTCCGATCCATGCTTAATATTTAAAGCCTTAATATTTATATAATTTTTACACATATGTTGCAGCCTTGACGCATGATGATATACTTTATAGTTGATCTTCTGCATCTAACTTCACTATAAAACAACTGTCCATCCTATTTCATAAGCTAAGTTTCTGATAATTTAGACCAAAATGTAGCATTCACTTTACGAAACCAGACATAAGTTTGGCTACAAACCGAAAATTTGCGAAATACAAGTTTGTATTTCTTATTGTAGAAGTAAAACTCCTTTGGTTAAATATCTGTACATTTGCATAAATACTGTTTTAGCATAAAAATCATGCAAGGGGTCAGGCCTCAAAATTATGAATATTCATCAACTGTGCAATAAAACACGTAATAGGGGTCCAATTTTGATGAGTGATACCTTAACCAAAAGCTCTCATTATCATTAAAAATATTTTAGTTTAAAATCTGCAATTTGCATAAATAATTATCGAGCATGAAAATCAGGCAAAAGGATAGCCCATAAATTTGTTTTCGCGGATTGAGGTACTTGCGACTGCTAGGCGGTGTTGCACGCATATATTGGTGTCTGTGCTTTTATATAGTGCAGTTAGATTTTGCATAAAATTTGGTTTGTATATTTTGCACTACCTTAAAGCAACATGGCATACGACTTAGTTTTTCAAAAATTAAATCAAAAGCAACATTTAATGGGAATAAACTGTCAAGGTTACCAATATTAGATGAATATCATTAGCGCAAACCATTGTAATGTGTGTAAGAATGTTTGTCATATACGCAAAATTATCATCATACACCATACTTTGGCCGACATTAAGTTTAGTAATTAGAAATAAATTACAAATGTTTATTTAACAAAAAAAAAATTAAATTGTTCTTGTAAATATTTAATGTTACGTATATAAACAAGAAGATCGCGAAACTAGTGTTGTACATACTTTTTATATAATATCGCGAATGTATACACATGCACAAGAAGAATATATGTAGGAACAATAAACGATGTTTGTTCGATGGTTTTGCTCACACGATGAAGGTTACTATGTATGTAAAACTAACAAAACTACTTACACATTTTTGTGTACATATATTTGAATTGTGTATAGTTGCAAAGTTGTTGGCATTCCAGTGGGTAGATTTTAGTTGGATTTATATATATTACGATCAGTTGAAGAATGAAAGATGAATTAAGATTATTTTAAGTTTTATTTATAGAAATGATAATCAATCGTTTGTTTTATGTACTTTGTAAAATTACCATGTTATAACTTTGGTCTAGAGTTGCGATTATACTTGACATATGACACACTAATAAACACAGATTAATAATAACAAAGCGATCATAATTTGTTTATTGTATTTTTATTGTTTTGAGACATAGATCGAATTTAAATGTATGTTTGTTGTGCCGAATGAGTAATGAGAGAATTTTTGTCGCATACAATTTGATTCTTCAGTGCATCGAACGATAAAACTTATTTCTGATTTGGGGGGGATACACCATTGAGGTGCATAAATTTTTGCTATCTTCTCATCTTGGAACTTCTTTTAATTAGTTAACTGCCAATTAACCATTTACTTTGAATCTGTCGCTTTATCAATACATGAGTACCGTTCTCTTCTTATCTTACGTAGTCCTCTTCTTAAACAATGCCTTATCTCACCCAATGCATGGTCAATCATTCCAAAATCTGGTGCTTTCACCTACTTCCAGACTAGGTGGTATTTAAGAAATATTTTTCTTCTTATGGTTTGCCTAGCTACTGGTTTTTTACAAATATGGATTGTTCTAGTTAGTGATATTTACACTAGCCTTGGTTAAAGCTCAATTAAGTCAAGTTACTGCTAATTTTTAACTTGCTGTGGTTTAGCTTAATTTATAGTCCTGAAGTTTCAGTTGTAGATTTGCGTTATAACTTTGTCGGTTTGTTTTTTAATTTATGGGTTTTATTGTTTGCTAATTTTAGATCTAGCTTGAATTTTAGTGTTTGCTGAACTACTGATGACGGTAGTCGTTCTACTATGTTCAGGATACTCACCTTGCTTTCAAACTCCTCCATTTTGATAAAAATATAAAGCTGAATTTAGCCGCTCTAACTTCTCCCTTAAATGTGCTGTGTACATGTTTCGTAATTAAAATTTTCCTGTGTTAAATTAGGTCACAAGCTCAACATTTCTCAACCATACTTAAAAGCTTATAATAACTTTAATTATATTATTCTTACAGCAGCCATTTAAACAACACTCTAGAGCTTTTCGAGTACTTGACTCAATAATATTTCTTGTTAGCTTTATTTATAAAATAGTTTAAAGAAGCTTCCTATAATGAGCAATAAATAAATAATAATATTAAAGCTTCCACAAACACATTTTACACACATACATATTCCAGAAGCTTTAAAAATATATTGTAAGAATAATATCAAAACTCTGAGAGAAAAGTAAAATGCATACCAATTAGAAGGGTACCAGTCGAAACTGGATATTTTACAATTGGATTTGACGAAACAGGATAATTCAAAACTGGATATCTTAAAACGAGATAAGGTTCAAAACGAGATATGGTACAAAACTGGCTATTTCAAAACAGGAAATTTCGACATGTGATTTAAACTTAAAATGATTTTTTAGGAAAGTTCTGGAATATGGCAAATTAGGAAGGAACTCGGCGAGTTTTTAACCGATTATGATAAAATTCGATACGTATAGGATGAAAATGTAATTTTAAAATGATTTTTTCAAGTCAATGATTATTTTAATAAGATGAGAAAAGCGGCAATTAAAAAAAATCATTAAGTGAAGGAAAATTCTATCTCTCTCCTTAGAAATATTCAAGTATGAAATCTTACTGGCCTTATTCTAGAACTTTCCAAACAAATCATTTTAAAATCCCATTTTCATCCTACATATCGAATATCTTCATAATTGGTTAAGAAGTCGCCGAGTTCCTTCCTAACTGGCCATATTCTAGAACTTTCCTAAAAAATCATTTTTAAATCTCATTTTCATCCTACATATCGAATTTCATCATTATCGGTTAAGAACTCGCCGAGTTCTTAACCGATAATGATGAAATTCGATGATTTTATATCATCCCAGTTTACGTTCTGAAGCTCAACGGGCTAAAAAGTTGACAGATCTCAGATAATATGTTACTTTTAGTGCATCTAGTATCTAATGAAAACTTAGATAAATTCATCTTGAACTCATTAGACGATGTCTTCTATAAGATAAACCGAGCACTAAACGCTCGGAGTATTTAGAGTTCAAAGGCAATTTCTAAAGTTGAAATCCTCTTCGATAGTTTGGCTAAACAACATTAAACCTGCCTTTAATGTTGTGGCTTTTTGAAATGGGTCAAAATCTGTCAATATACGCCATTAACATAAAACTCATTCGGGAATATTTGAGATGCTAAAGGAAACGAGATAGTTTTATCCAAAGCCAATTGGTAAATGCTGTGAGTTTCGGAGTACTTTTCGAACCGTAAGTTACTGTGGTCAACTTGAACCATTTAAGAACTCGCCGAGTTCCTTCCTAACTGGCCATATTCCAGAACTTTCCCAAAAACTCATTTTAAAATCTTATTTTCTTCCCACGTATCGAATTTCATCAAAATCGGTTAAGAACTCGCCGAGTTTCTCCCTAATTGGCCATATTCCAGAACTTTCCTAAAAAATCATTTTAAGTTTAAATCACATGTGGAAATATCCTGTTTTGAAATATCCAGTGTTGTACCATATCTCGTTTTGTACTATATCTCGTTTTGTAATTTATCTCGTATTGAAATATACAATTTTGAAATATCCAGTTTTGTACCTTATCTGGTTTTGTCAAACCCTATTTTGAAATATCCAGTTTTAAAATGTCCAGTTCTGAACGGTTCCCAAATTAGAATTTTTACTGGTACGCTTTTTTATGTTAAAGTCTTTTCTTGTAGTTAAAAACTTCAAAAGCTTTAATCTTCAAGGTAGTACTTGTCACAAATTCTTTGTTTAAATTATGTGGTTAGTTTTAAGCTTTTTAATAATGTTATGTATGGCTTTGTTAAATTGTCACTTAAAGCTTCCATTGTGTATTTAAGTAAGCATATAAATATGTTAAGCTTTTATTTAATCAAATTTAAATAATTATAATTGAAGCTTTCATTGATTTATTTGTTTTACTGAAAAAAGCATAGCTTTGTAAAACCTGTTATTTTTTTTAAGAAAGCTTGAAAGTTTTAAAGAATAATGCGTTTTATTTTCTACAAGTTTTTTAAATTTTAACTTTTTAAATGTCATAATTTAAAAAAATTCTTCAGTATTAGCTTAAGCTTTTTTAACAGTCAACTATTGAGTTTAAATAAATAGTCAAAGTTTTTATTTATGCTTTTGTATATTGCAATGGTAAATTTTCTTGAAAAGTAAAAGCTTTCATTAAAATGCCTAATGCAATTAGGTGTATTAAAAAATAGGAAATTAATTAAGCTTAAAAGTGGATGAATTTTGAATTTGCTATAAAGCTCTCTGATAATACACGTGTTTATCCATTAAACTAGACAATTTTAAAATTTTTTGAGCTTAAAGCTTTTAATATAATTATTTATGCTTTTACTAAATTAATAATAAAACTTCCAGGTCGTCCTTAGTGTGCTTTAACCTTTTGAACAATATCATATAAGTTTATGGTAAATTTTCGCTTAAAACTTCTATTGTAAAAGCATTCAGATAAAATGAGCATTCAGATAAAAGAGCTTTCATATTGCATATAACTTTAACTTTAAACTTAAAAAATAAGAAAAGTTTTAAATAAAGTTTCTTTCGATTTATTTAAAAGTATGTAATAGTTTTTACCAATGCTTTTGTATTGGTCTATTGCAATGACGAACTTACATTGTGCTCCATTAAAGCTTTCGTCGAAGCACCCATGTAATTAAGGTTAGTAAAGATGTGTAAACTTTACATGTCAGCTATTAAAAAATCTAGAAAGCTTTAAAGGTTTTAATAAAGATATCAATAAAAGGATAAAGTAACTACTCTGAAATTTTACTGTTCTGAAGTTGTATTGTGTATTAGATTAATGGTACGAGCTTTAAGCTGTTTCAACCTCATCATTTATATTTTTGCTAAATTATCACATATCACTTCCGTTGTGAAAGCATTTCAATTTAATCCAATATTTATGCCAAAATACGTAAGCACAAAAATATATTGAGCTTTTATAGGATTGTTCATTTTGTTTCAATTACTTTCATAAAATTTTTTTTCAGGAGGATAATACTTTCTTAGTAAATACAAAGTGTAATTTGAAGCTTTTATGGATTTTTTTTTACAGATTTATCAAGTATGTATTGTGAGTAAATGCTTTTAATTTAAAAAAATTTAATAGTTTTTAGCAAGTTTTCGATATTGCATTGGTGAACTTACATAAAATTCCATTAAAGCTTCTGTCCAAATGCCCTGAGCAGTTAAGGTTATTAAAGAAGTGCAAACTTAAATGTTAGCAGTGAAAAAATCTGAAAAGCTTTAAAGCTTTCAATAAAGATATTAGTGAAATTAGAAAATTCAAAAGCTTAGAGCAACAACATTAAAATGATCTTGTAGTATGTACTTCAGTAATAATAGTAGAGCTTTTCTAAATTATTATAATATTTTATAAAAGCTTTATTAAGCAATAAAAAATAACAATTTTAAAGTTTTCAAAAACATTTTCAAAAAGCTTTGACTATTTTAAATCCAAAAACAGTAAAATTTAAGACAAAATATATGGTGATCGAAAAACATGTTGAGCTTTTATATATTAATTTTAAGTTGAATCTACAGCGAATAAAATGAAAAATATTTAAGGATCGTTTACTTTGTTTCTATTAACTTTCATTACATTTTTGTTCAGAAGGATAATATTATCTTAGAAAATAAAATGTGCAAGTTGAAGCTTTTATGGAAGTTTTTTATAATTTGAACTTACATAAAATTCCATTAAAGCTTTCGTCAAAATGGCCCATGCAATTAAAACTCTAAATTTGTAGTGTAGGTAGTAAACAAATCTGAAAAGATGTAAAGCTTTTAATATTGGAGTAAGTTTAAAATACAAAAGCTTTGGACAACTACATTGACATTATTTTTTAGTTTGCACTTCGGTAAAAATACAAGAGGTTTTCGATTATAGTTATTTCATATCAACTTTGAAATATTATATTGTATAAAAGCTTTCTATTAAGCAATAAAAAGCTAATAATATAAAAAGCTAATAATATTAAGCAATAAAAAGCTAATATATAAACTGTTCACATAGTTGAATCTTCAAAAGCTTAGATATTTGATAAACTCCTTTTATAAATTCCTTTGTGAAAGCATTAAAATTTAATCCTACGTTTAAGCAAAAATACGTAGACACAAACACATGTTAAGCTTTTAAATTTTAATTTCAAGTTGTAACTTTTAAAAATGCAAAATGCTTTTAATTTTACAAAAATTAAATTTTTTTAGCAATGCTTTTGTAAGTATTTCCCATTGATATGGTGAGTTTACATATTATAATTCCATTAAAGCTTCCGTCAAAATGTCGCATGCAATAAAGGTTATTGAAAAGACTAAATTTTTAATGTTAGCAGTCAACAAATCTGGAAAGCTTATTAAAGATTTTTAATAAAGTTATTGTTGAAAGTGTAAAATAAAAACAAAAGCTTAGAGTAACTACACTTAAATAATTTTTATAGTAGACACTTCAGTAAACATTTTAAAGCTTTTCGATGATAGTTATTTCATATCAATTTTAAAATATTATAATATTTTATGAAAGTTTTCTATTAAATAAATAATAATATTAAAGCTTTCATGATCACATACATTTTTAAAAAGCTCTAACTATTCATAATATAAAAACAGGAAAATACGATGTTATTTTAAACTTTTCACATAGTTGAAGCTTCAAAGCTTAGACATTTCATAAACTAAATAGATTTTGAATTTTTTTTTTTGATGTGTTACTAACCCATTATAATATTCATTAACGCGATTTTATGAAGATAAGTTTGTAAGAAGTTTAGTTTTTAAAAATGGAATGAGCTTAAAGCTTTTTTCACCTTCTGATTTTCTTGCAAAATCAAAAGTTTAGCATTTTCATTACAGTTTTGTTCGGGAGGATATTTTCTGAGAAAAATAATATTTGTTAGTTTAAGCTTTTACAGAACTTTTATAAAGTTTATCATGTATAATTTGTGGTTAAATGCTTTTAATTTTGAATATTTTTTATAGTTTTTACGAAGCTTTTGTATATATTCCATATTGCATAAGTATTTAAATGTTAACAGTCAACAAATTTGGAAAGCTTTAAAGCTTTTTTATGATTTGTGAAAGTGTAAAACACAAAAGCTTAGAGCAACTACCATTGAATAAATAATACAATTAAAGCTTTCAGAAACACATACTTTAAAAAAAAAGCTTTACATTTTATCTCAAATTTAAGCCAAACGTCGGATCAAACATTTGTTAAGTTCTTATCCCTTATTCATATCTATAGATCTAGCATCGATTAGACATGAGATTTCCGTTAAACTGTCGTTTTGAAAGCATTTTAATAGAATATCATATTTCGAGTTGAATAAAATAGGTAACCAAGAATATATATGTCGAGGAAGAATATATATATGTTGAGTATGGGAAACACTTCCCAATGTAATTTCTCAAATCAAGTTTATTATTTAAATAGTGTTGTTAAAATATTTACTTGTAATAGTAAATCGATATCTCTGTTAGAATTTTAATTTATAATTTATACTTTATAAATCAATTCCGGTTCTTATCCCCTATCCATACTACATACATAATATCGAGTAGACACAATATCTTGACTAATTCAAATACAATTTAATATTTTAAAATTTTAAAACTTTTTGTTTATTTATTTAATTCATTTTACTTTATATCAATTGTGTATTAATGGATTTTTAGTTGTAGTTTTTCTTTTTTTTTTTATAGTTTTTTGTACAAAAACTAAAAGAACTTGTTTATTTAAATTTACAATACATATATTTGTTACTCTCGTTTCTCGTGCATATTAAATTTTTTACTGTTGTTGGTGTGTATATATTGAGCAGAGTGTATGATAGTAGTTTCAACACAAGATAGTTTATTTTGCAAAGTGAATATGTGTCTAGTATAGTCTGCTTTAAAACCTTGGTCGATAATGTGAATAATTGAGTAGAGTAGTTTGGTTTTTAAGTTTTTTTTTTGTTTTCGCCCGAGTGTTACACAATATTTTGTGTGTGTGTGTGTGTGAATGTTGATCGGTGCTGTCAAAATATTTGTGCGTATATCTAAATTAGGAAGTTTAATAGTTTTAAACATTTATTTCGTTATGCACTATTTAATTTAGGTGTGTAAGGCTTTTAGACGGTAAGTTCACCAACTTAATTGTTGTCTATGTGCTAAAATATAAAAAATTTAAAATGTAAAAATATGTGCGCCATTCTGTCTGAGTTGTTTTTATACAAGAACAACAACAAAAAAAACTGCACATATGCGAGTACAGTGAATGGAATAAAATATGTAAACGGAAATGGAATTTATTTCAATTTTAATTGATCTGTTAACGATAATTAAATAAATTACGATGTATGTATGTGTGTATAATGAGTCATGTACACACGATTAATTGTTGTAATTTGATTTTTTCAATACTTTTTATTAATTTTTTTATTAATTTATAATTATAGTTTTTGGTTACTATTAATTGTCTTGAGTTTCCTAGAAATAAATATTTCAAAACCCTGGAATGAGACAAATATAGTTATATTTAATCAATATTCCTTTTGAATTTTGTGTTAACTTTCCTTTCAGATAATTTTTCCCCAAAATTATCTGGTAATATTGTGAAATCCAACAAAATGTTCGGGTAATCCAAATGTAAATTCAAACATTCTATGTGGTGGTACATTTCTGACACAAACACAGTTCGACATCCTAAGATCCAGTATTGCGATCTTAGAATGTATAACAACGTTTGAGGGCCACATTTTAGAACCCGAATATGATCAGATCTAATCAATAATGAAGAAAAAATGTGCTTACATTTGGTAAGATGACTGGATGTTGATTCGAGGACTTTATTTCGAAATTCTTACTTACAAAAGTAACAAAAATTACGTACTCCGATTCTTTTCGGGAACCGCTCAGAACTGGCATTTTAAAAATGGATATTTCAAAATAGGATTTGACAAATCGAGATAAGGTACAAAACGAGATATGGCACAACATTGGATATTTCAAAACAGGATATTTCGACATGTGATTTAAACTTAAAATGATTTATTGGAAAAGTTCTGAAATATGGCCAATTAGGAAGGAACTCGGTGATTTCTTAACCGATTTTGATGAAATTCGTATGTAAGATAAAAATGGGATTTTAAACTGATTTTTTGGGAAAGTTCTGGAATATGGCTAGTTAGGAAGAAACTCGGCGAGTTCTTAACCGATTATGATGAAATTCGATATGCAGGATGAAAATGGGATTTTAAAATCCAGTTTTGAAATATCCAATTTTGTACCATATCTTGTTTTGAACCTTATCTCGTTTTGAATTATCCCATTTAGATTCATCTTCTCCAAGAAACATTGGACCATACCATCATAAATCATGGTTTTGATATGCAATCAACTCAATCTATAACATTGGTACATGGCACCAGCTTTCAATAAATAACATTTCCTGAAATTGGGTAATCCTTTTTCCCACAAATGAAACATATATGGATGGTCGGATTTAATTCGAAGTAAAGTTATTTTTGAATCAGAGCAAAGATATATCTGGTTATATTGCATCTCCATGCTTTTCAATATTTTGCCTTAAGTTTGAACTTATAACAACAGGGCAATACAAAACTCAAGCCTTGATACAGTTTGCTTTTTAAGAGGTGCTATTTGGGGCTTGGAACGAATAAGTTGTACAAAATTTTTGCTATTATCGTCAGTAGCTCAAAAATAAATCACAGCCATTTCCTCGTACAGTTGCATCTGAGAATCTATGAATATGTTTTATCTTGCATGTGGTATCAATATATGTATCTTGGAATTGTGAAGCGATTTATGTGAAGCTATTGTGGCTTAAACTCAAACCATTGATTCGCGAACATTCTGAGTAATTATATCATTCCAGCGTACGTTGTGAAGCCCAACGGGTCAAACAGTTGACAGATCTCAAATTATATGTTTCTTTTAGTGCATCTGGTATCTGGTGAAAACTTAGATAAATTTATCTTGAACTCATTAGACGATGTGTTCTAAGATAAACCGAGCACTAATGAAACGCTGGGAATATTTGAAGTCCAAAAGCAATTTTTAAAGTTGAAATCCTCTCCAATAGTTTGGTTAGACCTGTCTTTACTGTTGTGGCTTTTTGAAATAGGTCAAAATCTGTCAATATACACCATCCACATAAAACTCATTCGGGAATATTTGAGATGCTAAGGGAAACGAAATAGTTTTATCCAAAGCCATTGGTAAAAGCTGTGAGTTATACGGAGTACTTTTCGAACCGTAAGTTACTGTGGTCAACTTGAAGCATTTTAGCTGTTCTAACTGATTTCCTCTCCACCCTTTTCGATGTAGGTCATGTTGGTCTTCAGCCATCATTATTTGACTGTACATTTTTACAATGTCAACCGTAAAGGCAATTAGAGGTTTCATAAATGCAATGGTGAGGCGTGTGATTTAAATCGGAATCTGAAATTGATGGTATGTTCTAAACTATATGTCGTAATAACCGCACAATTTTCTTGTGATTGGGTAAAATTGGTTGAGAGAGGATGAATTGAAAACTCAAAGCTGATTAATATCTTCGTTTATAAGCAGTGACACGAAATATTGCCGAGAGTGAAGACAACGATGGAGTTTTACGTAATGATCCTTGCAATGTTTTTTCTCTAGTGAATACTGATACTTAACTGGTATTGTTTATAAAACGGTTAATTTAATCAATTTGTAATGTTTAATCAATTTTTTTAAATCTAGTTTTATTAATTTTAAAGTTTTGTGTCAAATAAAGTGTATCTAAATTAGATTTTCGGCGATTACATGACGTTTTGTTCATAAAACGGTTAATTCAATTGATTTGTAATGTTTAATCAATTTTTAAAAAATCTAATTTGTATTATAATTTTAGGCAAAAACTAATTCCATTTATTACAGCCTACGGTTTTGAGAAATAAGCCCATTTATAAATTGTTTTTCAGAGAAACAATGCAGATTACATTTAAATGATTGCACTTTTCTTTCCCTACCCTACAAAAAACTTACTAACTATTAGCGTCAAGCTGTCTGGAACCGGGTCGATCTCAATAATTTAACTAGTATCCTGCCTTATCCTTCCAAATATATGTAAAAACGGATGTACGAGGGGTCCGGCCCACTTCGAGAGATCCTGATTAATGCTTGGCCATTCATTCTAAATCAATCAATCAATCAATCTAGTGATTACTGATACTTAACTGGAATCGTCTCAAATTTCCAAACACTTAATATCGTCATATTAATATAGACTATCGGTGGCGTATAATGTTATGGATCGGTCTTCACAGCTATGATTAATCAGTACTCGGCCGCTTATTAACTATCATGAATTTTATTTATTTTTGGAGCATTTTAATTTTCCGAGATATTTCAACCTTTGTTTAATCGCCTACTACGACAAGCCACCGATGCTGTGGTGGAATTCTAAGTTTAACAGTTTAACGGTTATTTAATTTAATTTTGGTGTTAAATAATTTTACAAAAATTATGGATATTCGTATATGTATTTACATGTATATGTTCGGGCGTCTGCTTACGTAAAGATCTATTTGGTAGAAATGGTTCGGAAGATAAGCCTAGAGCTTGGTTCTACCAAGCTTGGTATATTTCTGGGAACGACAAATTTGAGTAAAATTAGATGATAATATTACTGTGATTTGTGCAGACTCTTACATGATATTATTAAAAACTTATACTTATCTTTAATTTTATTTTATTTTAAATTTTTAGTCGTCATTTTCTGTTAAAGTTGTAGATGGTCAGCCCAAAGAACGTTTGTTTACACACAATTCTGTCACCCGTACAAGTTGTAGTTATTTAATTTCTATTTATTAATTTTGATCAACTCCAAAGCAGAGACTAAGAACTCTGAGAACAGCAAATTGAATGTCTAAACTAAAATAAAAAATTGTATTTAAGACCTTTTCTTATATTGACTTATTTTCAAACTCGATAGATATTAGTTCCATCTACTCTTATTACCTCCAACTACAAAACTTTTTTATACCACTACGTATACAGGAATAATAACAACAAACATTCTTATGTTGCCAGTGTACGTTGAGACTATACCTCAGCTGCAGCCAAATTCTATATGATTGTTTCCCAAATACTGAACATAATTTTATAAGGATTTTTATGTTATATTTATGACATTTCTAAAATTTTTAATTAATGTCGCTAAATTAAAATATTTTTGTTGTTGTACACAATAGGTGTATAGTATTTAGCATCCGTACACAATAAATTATATGATACGGCCAATATATATATAGAATATTTGTTCAGATTGTTCGACACAAAGACTATTGATATAAGTATATTTTGTTCCAGATGTTTATTAAGCAAAAAATAATTTGTATACTCATAGATTGTGAAGAATCAGACCATTTATATATACTCGTATATGGATGTACTGGTAACTATCTATTTAATCAGCTGATTGGAAATTCCGTTGACACAACAATTTATTTTAATACCTGGGGCATTAATTTTTATCAGTGCTTTTTTTTTTAGTTTTATCTAGATATTTTTTTTCTATCCAATTTTAAGATAACATCATCAATTTTATCTATATATATATGGTTTAGAAACAATTCTGCTAAGATATATAAAAGTGTTTTTCCAATTCGGGTAAAAAAAAAAACTGTTCGTGTGGTTAATCCATCTATACTTTGTTGCAATACACAAAGAAATTGGGAACGTACGCACCAATCGAAATATTTTGAATTTTTATCTTATCAAATAAACTAAACTATAATTTATATGTTTACTTTAATATACTAAAAAAAAAAATTTGTATTTTATCATTCACATTTGAATAAATAAAATCTATTTTTCGAAAACTAACAAAAAAATTAAATAATGTAGTCGAATTTTATGCAATTTTCGGTATGGATGAGAGTGTGTTATCGACGAAAAAAATTTATTTTGTTGTTGAAACGATTGGATAACATTTTAGAGACGCAAAGATGATTTGTATGCATGCGGTAATAAATCAAAACCAAATAAATTAAGACAGGGTGTTCAGATTTTATAAAGTTTGTTTTTTGAAGCACAGATGCGATTTTCTATTTTGAAGGGCATAAACTGATAATATCTCAAAATTCGAATAAGCTCCGAAATCACAACCTTCGATTGTTTCATAGTTTTACAACAAAAAAAAATAGAATATAATGACCTTGTTACTGTGATAAATAAACTGTAAACTTATTTTTGTGACTTTTTTGTCGGTATTTTTAATGCTTTGGCCTTAATTTTAACTTTTTCGTTCAAAATAAGTATCGGTTAAAATTTTAATTAATAGCAAATTTGATAATTATAATATTATATATATATATTAAGTATGAAAACGATATAATTCAATCAATAAAAGTTTTCAAATCCAGATCTTTAGTACTCCGCTGTTTGGTTTCAAAATTGTTCAAAGATGACTGTATTTTGCGATTTTGCAGTTTTTTTTAAATATAAAATTAAAAGTGATTCCCGATTTAGATCATCTTTGTGATGTTTTCCAGTGAAAAAAATGCTGATATAATCCAGCAGGACCTTAGCTTAATGCTAGAATTGTCAGACTACAAAATTCATAATAGCCTGTCAAAATTGTGTCAAAAAATTAAAATGTTACCAAAATTCAGATGAAAATCTTATTTGACAAAATTCTGAAAAATTTTCTCAAAGTTAAAATGTTCCAAAATTTGATTCTTGATAGTTTTAGCCTGCCAAAAGTTGTGAAATATTGCGGAATATTAAAACATTTCAAAAAATCATAACATTATTGTTAATTTTTCAAAATTGTGTAATTTTTCGGAAAATTAAAATATACAAAAAACTCATGATGGTTAGTTAGTCTGACAAAATTGTTAAGAACTTCGGAAATTTAAAATGTTTCATAAATTCATAAAATTAATGATAGTATTGGGACACTGACTATTTTTTCAAATTAACTAGTGCTACAAATCTAGTAACACCAATAAGAGACAAACAATCATTTCAGGTGTAACAACGCTATATATTTGTTAAATGTCAAAAAATTGTTTTCCTAATTTTTCATTTATGTTTTGAATTTCAAATTGCCTCATCTCATTATCTTTGGGAAGGGAACCGGTCGAAACTGGATATTTTACAACTGGATTTGACGAAACAAGATAATTCAAAACTGGATATTTTAAAACGAGATAAGGTACAAAACGAGATATGGTACAAAACTGGATATTTTCAAATTGGATATTTCAAAACTGGATATTTTAAAACAAGATAAGGTACAAAACGAGATATGGTACAAAACTGGATATTTCAAAACATGTGATTTAAACTTAAAATGATTCTTTAGGAAAGTTCTGGAATATGGCCAATTAGAAAGGAACTCGGCGAGTTCTTAACCGATTATGATGAAATTCTATATGTATGATGGAAACGTGATTTTAAAATGATTTTTTGGGTAAGTTCTGGAATATGGCCAGTTAGGAAGGAACTCGGTAAGTTCTTGACCGATTATGATAAAATTCGATATGTAGGATGAAAATTAATTAATTTTTCTCACATAGATTCTCTAAAGTGAAGAAAAGTTATATTAAGTAGAAGAATAAACAAATAGATGAAGATAAATTTTACTGACAGTAAACTCGATCAAGTCAATGATTATTTTAATAAGATAAGAAAAGCAGCAATTAAAAAAAACCATTAAGTGAAGGAAAATTCTATCTATTTTCTTAAAATTATTCAAGTATGAAACCTTACTGGCCATTCCAGAGGTTTTCTCAAAAAAGGTTTTAAAATCAAATTTAATTATATAATTAAAGAAAAAAATCATTAAGTGAAGGAAAATTCTATTTCTCTCCTTAGAAATATTCAAGTATGGAACCTTACTGGCCTTATTCCAGAACTTTCCCAAAAAATCATTTTAAAATCCCATTTTCATCCTACATATAGATTTCATCATAATCGGTTAAGAATTCGCCGAGTTCCTTCCTAACAGGCTATATTCCAGAACTTTCCCAAAGCATCATTTTTAAATCCCATTTTCATCTTACATATCGAATTTCATCATAATCGGTTAAGAACTCGCCGAGTTCCTTCCTAACTGGCCATATTCCAGAACTTTCCCAAAAAATCATTTTTATATCCCATTTTTAACCTACGTATCGAATTTCATCAAAATCGGTTAAGAACTCGCCGAGTTCCTCCCTAATTGGCCATATTCCAGAACTTTCCTAAAAAATAATTTTAAGTTTAAATCACATGTCGAAATATCCTGTTTTGAAATATCCAGTGTTGTACCATACCTCGTTTTGTACCTTATCTCTTTTTGAATTATCCAATTTTGAAATATCCAGTTTTGTACCATATCTCGTTTTGTACGTTGGGTGTGTTTTTTTTGATATCGGAGAAATCGGAGAGATAAATTCACTGTCAAATTTTCAGATATGCGTTTTTTTAATATCTGAGAAAAAAATTATCTCTCTGTGTCGTTGTTTTTTACGCTCCGATAATTATTTGATACGATCTTTTTACTCTGAAAAAATGTACGGATTATTTTATATTTTTTAGTAAATTTTAAAATGGTGACTCCGATTAATGTTGAGCTATCAGGTGACAAATAAAACTTTAATTTAGGGTGTTTAATGCTGAAATTCATAAAATAATTTATTATTTCTGATACTAAAAAAAAACACAAAAAATATTTTTTTCCATCTAACAGATAAAAATCGGAGAAAAAAATTATCAGATATATCCGATAAATAATCTTTCTGATCTCTCCGATTTCTCCGATATCAAAAAAAAAAAAAAAAAAAAGAATCTATCGTCTTAAAAATAATAATGGTATTATGACACTGGCTAGTTTTGAAGTGCTATAAAGTGCTGCAAACCAATTTTAGCAAGACAGAGAAAGAAACAGGAGACATTACTATTATAATTGATGACTCGTGCGTCAGCATCACAAACCATAAACAAAAACAAAATAAAAATATCACTACCACATTGCGAAATTTTATTAATAATTGTTTGTATTTGATGATTATTGATCTTAAATTTAATTTTAGATTTTATTTTCAAAATGTCACTATTCAAAATTTCAAAATGTCGAAATGTCAAATAAAAAGTGCGTATGTAAAAATAGAATCAAAATGTAATTCTTTTTTGCTAGAATTGCCCACTTTATTTGCTAGAAAAATTGAGCTCCGCTGGTTTTTTGACATTTAACGATTTTGATATGTACCATGCTGTATTCACTCACACATGTGTATATTTTGTAAACGTGTTATTTTGCTCACTCAGTTTTACTTTCCTAGCCGCTAGAAACGTCGGAAAAAAGCCAGTGGTATAATACCATTACAAATTATGGTATTATGACACTGACTAGTTTGTACATATTGTACATAAAAATTAAAAATTGTCAAAAAAAATTTGTAGCTCATTTTTTCTTGCAATTCAGCGAGCACAATTCTAGCAAAAATAATTAAACTGTAATTATTTTTAAGACGTTAGATTCTTTTTTTTTTGACATTTTATGATTTTGACACAAATTGTTTGTCACATAAATTTATTTTTACAATAAAATGATAATACATTTAAATTTTTTAAAATTATCTTGTTCAATATTATAGATCTCAATTTCATATAATTTCGCAATTATGTCGGACCTACATTTAATTGTGGCAGCTTCCATAAATTTGTTTACAAATAAACTCTTACCTATTGAAAAAGAAGATATTTTTTGTGTTGCTTGACGTTTCAATTGCCCAAAGATAATGTGATGAGCATTTGAAATTTCAAATGCAAAACATAAATAAATAATAGGAAAAAAATTGTTTGACATTTAACAAAGACTTATGGCGTTGTTACACCCGAAATGATTGTTTATCCCTGTTTGGTTTTACTAGATTTGTAGCACTAGTCAATTTGAAAAACTAGTCATAGTGTCATAATACCATTAATTATTTTTGCTAGAATTGTGCTCATTGAACTACAAGAAAAAATGAGCTACAATTTTTTTTTGACAATTTTTACTTTTTGTATACACTATATATATATATATATATATATATATATATATATATATATATATATATATATATATTTATATATATATATATATATATATATATATATATATATATATATATATATATATATATATATATATATTTATATATGTATAGATCTATTATATATACTACATTGCATATAGTAGAGATCTACATGATATGCTGCATACACATAATCCAATTGTCTAGTTTAAAATTTTATTTTTATTAAATGGTCATAAAAATAGTATGTATATATATGAACCAAAACTAATAGCTACAATTGAAATTTAAACTCTCTAGTATAGTTTAGTTATAGTCTATATATACATAATTAAATAAAAACTAATAGAATACAATAGTTTTTAACTATTTTGCTATTCATATAATATAATTGAATCTTTATTATGACACTGAAAGGGTAAACAAATAAAAAAAATAAAAAATAAATTGCTTCCACATATTATAATGTGATTCTATGTTTGAATATGTGATGTGTACACATTCTACACACACTTGAAAAACTATTTTATTCTATATAAAAAAAAATTAGAAAAAAAAATCATATAATTTTTGCATATAATGTAAATAGTAATAAAATTAAAATGAAGAGATAGTTTTGGTTGTGTATATAGTAGTTTGTTAGACGCAAGAACATATGGAAGTTATAGTACACGTATTTCATAATATATGTATATCCAAAATTAGTGCTTCTTGTTCAAGTTTGAGTTTAAAAAATTCACTCAAAAAGAGTATTAAAAAAATTCACTCAAATGAAGGTATATATAGTGCTCATAACCTTTGTTTCTGCTTTCATTTAATCATTCGTTAAATTTGTCAAACTTGACTTATAACTTTACAGCACACGTTTGAAGAGTTACATACTTATTGGAAATAGCATAGATTAATTATCAAAAGAACCTTCTTCATAATGGTTTACGTAATTATCGTAATTTGATGCATAATTAAATTACGTAAATTATTCTTGTCAGAATTGTGGAAAATATACAGAATTAAATCCAATTGAAGATTTAAGTTGAAAATTATCTGCTTTACTAATCTCCATCTATAGCCATGGATGAAATTGTTTGCTCTTTGACATTTTCTTCTGTGAAAATTTTCTCCGGTGTCTGACCTCTCCTTCTTATAAATTGCATTTTAAATGAACCACAATAATCTACACCACCATGGTAAAACAGGTGGACATATTGCACTCTTTCTGTTGGCAGATTTCCCATGATTTAATTTTGGGTTCTTGAGTTGTACTTGATGCACTTGACACATTTGTTTATTATTTCTACGACTAGAAATTATTATTCTATGAACACCTTGACTTTTGTTATTCAATATCATTGGCGGATAACGCTGACGAGTAAACTTACACCAGAGTGGTGTGGTCAGTATTTTTTATGTATAAAGATCCCTTCAGTAATTTCATCAAGTTTGCCAGCAGTAATATACCGATTAGCACGATCTTTGGTAAATTTATTTGCTATTAATTTATATTCGCCACTTAGTAGTACTCTGCCTAGGCGATCACGCAAGCACTTTAAAATTTGGGGGTCCTCTTCTTTGGAATTTGGTCATAAATGACCTGTTACTAAACCTGGAAGGGACTGGCATTAAAGTGATGGCTTATGCAGATGATGTTGCTATTGGCGCTTTCGGTAAATATCCTTGTATCCTCAGAGATGTTATGCTGAATGCTCTTGGCATTTGAACTCAATGGACCAATAGTTGTGGTCTAGTGTTAACCCACTGAAGACTGAGATGGTTCTTTTTTCTAGGAAGTACAAACTTCCTCGCTTTGACCCTCCAACTCAGTGGAGTTGTTTTGAACATCGCAGAAAAAGTGAAATTCTTGGGTCTCATTTTGGATAGTAAACTAAGCTGGAAGCCTAATATTCTGGAAAGAGTAACAAAGGCTACGATAGCCTTTAGGAGTACAGCCTGTAAAAATGCCGTTGGAAAAGGATGATGGCTTAAGCCTCACATTGGCTTTATACCTCTGTAGTTAGACCAGTTCTAATGTATGGAGCTACAGTTTGGTGGCCCGCTTTAAATACAGTGGCGAACCAAAAGTTGCTAATGAAAGTGCAAAGAACTGCTATCTTGTGTATTAGTGGTGCATTTAGAAGCACTTCTACTCAAGCACTGGAGATTCTCTTTCATCTCATCCCTTTGGACATCCTGGCTAACAAGTAGCTGCTTGTACAGCCATAAGGCTTAAATCAATTTCTATGTGGTCTTGTAACATTATGGGTCGCTCATCTATTCTAACGATCAAAGAAATCCCTAAATCTATCGACTACACCATCTCGATACCTCGAAGTTAAATTTATAACTGATATTCCTTCCAGAGAGGACTGGGTGAATGGAACAGTTTTAAAGTCAGGCTTTATTAACTTTTTTACAGATGGCTCGAAAATTGATGGAAAGGTCGGCGGAAGGGTTTTTTGCGAAGAACTTAATATACATCTCTTTTTCCGCCTCCCTGATCATTGGAGTATTTTTCAGGCAGAGCTTATAGCAATCAAGGAAGCCATAGACTGGATGAAGAATCATGTAATATCTGAAAGAGATATTGGCATTTTTACGGACAGTCAGGCTGCTATTAAAGTTTTACAATCAGGCTTTATCACGTCGAAAGTAGCCCGGAGTTGTCTTTCATCTCTTAACGAGATGGCTGAACAGTTCAATATCCATCTTATATGGATTAACTCGCGTGACAAGGTATTACTTACCTCATTTTACCGTGCAAGGTGGACATTGAAGTACCACTTGCTACATGCAAATTACTCCTTAAAGAAGAAGCTCGTAAAATTATAAACAATAGATGGGCAAATTGCACCTCATGTGTAATTACTAGGCAAATTTGGCCTAATTTGGACTTAAAAAGATTTAATCAGCTAATATCTATGCAACGGCATAATATTAGCACGGTTGTGTGTGTCATTACTGAACACTGTCTTATTGGAAAGCATTCCAGTAGACTTGGTGCTTTCTTTCATGATTATTGTCGAAGCTGTAACGACGAAGAAGAGGAGGGAATAATACTTCATTTGTTATGCACCTGTCCTTGTCTGTCCCAAAATAGACTCAAGTTTTAGGGAGCTCACCTCCTGTGCGATCTAACGGATCTCAGTAAATTGAGCGTTAGAGATATCTACTGCTTCGTGAGAAGCTCAAATTGGTTACAGTAGAGTAGTGCGGAGAAGCAATTTCTGTGGTAAGGCTACGGACCATATGTGTCTATGCCTCGTCCTTTTGTTGGGCGGCCACCTAAAACTAACTTACTAACTAGTCCTCTGCCTGTGTCCACTAACATATATACAACAGCAGCATACACTTGTTCGCTCGCCTCATAAAATCCAATCAAACTAACGTGACTGTTGGACTGCAGCCACGAATTACTTAAGCTTCGAATTACTTAAGCGCTTAGCTTCGATTATGTCATTTCTGATAGCTTCATAGCATTTTTTATGTTTTTGAACCCTGCAATCTTTTTTGGGGCCGAAGCTCTTCTAACTCTTTTGTGGTTAATTTTTAACGTCCTATCTTACGCCGTCACGAGCTAAATCGAGAACACACAATTACAGGTTCGATTTTAAATCCATCTGCACATTGCATTGCTGCAGTCAGCCTGTACTGATATGGACGATGATTTGGCCCATGGATTCTGCACTCCAACAGGGGGTCATAGTTGTGTTCTTCGTCATCACCGATCATAATCTGCTGATGAAAAATCCCTTTTGCAACCCTCCCCTGTTGGGATTCGAACCCGGTATCTCCCGTCCCAAACACCGCAGCTTTAACCACTGCGCCAATTGCTCGGTTTCATAGCATTTAACAACTAAGTATATTTCGAGGTTTCGGCTAGCATCTGATAATAGGCAAATCTGTATGTTCTCCGATGTCTTTGGTTTTTTCTCTTTTGTTCGCCAATGATTGTGTTACCTTCTGCATTTGTAGCCTAGATTTTGGTATTGGTTCCGGGCATTAGTCGTTGATATATCCCAGCAAATCTTCAGTTCAAGTTTCCGGGAAACTCCCACTAAAGCATTCTTCTCGTCAATATGACTTCTTTAAAACACATAAGTCTGAACAGTAAAAGTTCTTTGCTTTTTACTGACTCGGATAGATGTCACTAAAATTAAATATAGAAGTAAACTGCTGTCGTTCGAGTACTATTCTTTAGAGTGGGTGACGACTCCAAGAATTACTTCTTTATTATCTTTGTCATTTATTACAATTCTGCGATTAAAATGAACTATTGGCAGACTTTAGGACACTTTTATCCAGCTAGCAAATCCTTTATCGTCGATGACAACGATGACAAGCCACAAGGACAAAGCACATTACCAAGAAGCTCGACCGAAGAGCAGATTTGGCGCTGATATAATGGAGAAAATGATTTGGTCATGGCTGGTGCGCCTAGCGGTGTCGCACCTGAACTCATACTGCTAAATCTCAATGATGCTTTCTTGAAACCGTGACTGCAATGGCACAACGATCTTCGATGATTTTTCTAAGGTTCCATACGAGGTGCTCGAATATTTTAGTTCCAGTTTGCGCAACAGTTTAAAGACAACACGGATCATTACTGATATAATGTTGCTTTTTTCCGTCTCGGAAACTCTCACCAGATGGCAGAACCGTAAACTATACACGATCAATTCATTTATGGTGAACTTTTTCGTTCTGCGAAATAGTTCAAAACAAGCGACATGAAGGCACAATTGTCATCGAGTTGCAAGTTGGTAAATTAAAACCAGATAACGTCAAAATTGATCTTAACAAAATTGACAAGAACCACGTGCAGTTAAACGGTCAATTGATTGCATCATTGAAGCTATCAAGGACATCAGCACAGTTGATACCGAGAAGGTCATCCCATAAAACTTCAACAAGACTGGACAGTCGCCAAATGTGTTGATAACTTTCCTTGAGATATGTGAGAATACATCAGCGACCCGCGAATAATTAAATTTCCAGCAAGTTGCCACCTGAGTCGAAGGATACGTAGAACGTTATGCTGATAAAATCACACACTATAGGGTTAACGTTAATCTTTAGGGTCCGATAATGTATACTTGGTGTCTATTCTTTATGAGCTTTCTGATATACTTTCATGATCATTACAATCGGACCACGATTACGTGTGCTATTGACTTTTTCTTAATATTCGTAAATTTGCAAAGAGGTACCACTGTCCGATGTTTTATGCTTAAAATAGCTTGTGAAAATTTACAAGTGTACGTATTTTTTCAGTTTAACGGTTATTTTATTTGATTTTTGTGTAAAATAATTTTTTTAAATCTGAAATTTATGTATGTTCCATAACATATATAAATTTCAGATTTATTGTGTGTTTTGAAATGTATATCAATTAGATTTTATTAAAAGAGCTAAGGCAGTCGATAAACTAACTCAACTCCTGCCACGTTTTTTGTCTACGTGGATGATTCACAAATGGCGGAATCAAATTCAAAAAATACTTTTTTTCAGTACTGCTTCTCCTATTTTCGACCACATCAATCGCCAGCTTGATGGCATTCAATACCTCAGCTGCTTTTTCTATCTCGTTCTTTTATTTACTAAGATTTTTGTGAATTTTAATTTATTGCCACATTGGAAACTGGAAAGCAAACATTTACGGTAGGCACAGATATCGCATTAAAATTATTTCAGATCTTCGATCAAACTTATTTGTTTTGAAATGAAATTTGATGCCAACTGTAAAATTTTAGTCGTAAAACTAAACTAGCTCGCACTATTTTCTTTGGAACCAAAACGTTGAGTTTTGTCTTATCTTGTACATTCTTGTATAGTACGAGTACACATGTTTAATATTATTATGTTCATCTTTAAAGACGAAAGTGTTTTTTTTTATGTTTGAAATTGCGATAATGTTGATACTCGTAATAATGAAATTTTTGTATTTTAAGAAGGAAGACGAGTAGGAAATTAAATTTTTTTTTTATTAAATATGTATATGTTTGATGAAAATCCTTACATATTTTTTTGTATTCTAATTTAAAAATCACAACAATGAATGTACGCGATCTTATTCGGATAAAAAAAAAAACATTATGTTGTACAAAAAAAAAATTAAATTATGTATTTTTTTTATTCCAACAGGATATGTATGTATATTTAGTTATTTTTGTACATAAGCATCATGGATTAGAGTATCAAAAAAAAAAAAAATACATTTTTTTATACACGTAAACATAATGTTCAAGACTTTGAACCATATGCTATATTATGTACATATCATTCGCATATATTATAAATTGCAATCAATCGTTTCAATTTTCATGTCATTCAATTATGCGAACGTTTGTCGGCCTTAAATTACAAGGGAATTCAATATAGAAAGCAAAAAAAAAAAAAAAAATCATGACGATTGCCAAAAAATACGCTTATTGTATAGTAAATTTTTAATCAAACCGCGAATTATGCTGAAATTCTCTTATCAAAAATTATGAATGAAATGTTATAAAAAACAACAATATATAAATATAAACGCGCAGGCAAACCGCGGTAATAGAAAAATTCACAAATTTTGTGCTCGTATATGAGAACACGACTCGGCCGCGCCCACTTGTAAATAAAAACAAATCGCGTTTTTATTTATTATGTTAAAAAATAAATCGCGTTTCTAGCGAACATATGTGCATATGTTAGTCGCGTTCTAACTTGTTCTGACATGTTTTCTAATTGTATTAAACGCGATTTAATGATTCATCTTAAGAAATTTTTTATATTATAAAAAAACAGGTATACTTTGTTTAACACGGTATAATCGTTTCGATAAGATTTTAAAAATATCTAGGGTCGTAGACATAAATTGTTTTCTAATTTTCAAATTGAATTTTGACTTTTAATTGTATCCTTTGTCAAATTGCATAAAATAAAATCCTTGTCTTCATTCTACATTTTCTTAATTAAGTTGCGTCTAGCCGATTTAATTAATGATTAATCAATTCATTCCAAAAGAATCAATAAGTTTTTAAAAATATTGGATAGCACAAACTTAGATTCAGACAGACATTCGTTCGAAAGAATCGATATTATTACGAATTAAGGGCTGCATTAGAAGAAAAGCTTGATGAGCTTAATATCAAGAAAGGAATGTCTCTATCTATGTAGCCTGATACGGTATCCTTTATGCCAAAACTTCCTAAGGTCAACCTTGATAATTTCTACGATGAAATAACCAAATAGAAGGGGTTCATTGAGAAATTCAGCACTCGGTAAAGGGTATTGCTGCAAAGGCTTTTTGGATTTTGTGCCGGCCAATTATGTAAAAGCTCTATTCTTTTTGAGCGGTTTGATACACCCTTTCAAATCACGAAAGAGTATATTAAACCATTATTTTCGGTTAAACCTCTGAATAAGGGACCTCCTATCTCTGGCATGTCACGCCTACAAGCAAGTATTTTTATTTTTAGCCACCGCTTTGGTCGACATTAGACACTCAAGCGCTAAGAATCACGGCTTGAATAATTCTTTATTCAGGATCCCAACTGTATTGCAAAATGGATGTACTATCCAAACATATAGGTCCATCTAATCCAAATCCAAAAATTGGTTACATGTAGAATCAAGTTTGAATTCAGCAGATTTAGTCTTCTGAGGATTAACATCTAAATCAGTATTGTCCTCTAGCTTGTGGTGGGATGGCCCTTCATTTCTAACTGTGACTGATGAACTTTGAAATAATAAAAATGATTCTTTTGGGAAGGGATTATTATTTCAGAGCAACGAAATTTTAAGTGCACACTCGCGGAAGACGTCGACGATCCTCACGGTTGCATTCAGGCACAGAATTGCTTTAAAAGAATTCTTTGGTGTTTGTATAGCTCGCTTCATCCATATTACACGGCAACCAGGTTCAAGCTTATCCTGAGATCTTTACAGAAAATATCATTTCCGAAAATTTACTATAGGATGACTTAAGAAAAACCGTGATAATCGGGGCTCGGCACTCAAATCATTATCCCTGTTTTTGGATAAAGATAAAATACTTCGTGTTGGTGGCGGCTGCGATTTTCATCTTTATCGTAGGCATCTACAGGCATGTCATATTGTTACCTTTACTTCTGCATTAATAAAACATTTACCGGCAGGGCGAATAAATACAGTTCCACCATTTTATAATGTGGGGGTTGACTTTACTAGACCGTTTTACATAAATCATCACATTCGTGGCAAGTTACCTACAAAAAAATATCTGACAGTCTTCGTATGTCTCACCGCTAAAGCATAAACTTTGTGGGTGCTAACTCGCAACATTGAACTACACTGTTTACTAAAATCTAATGAAATTCTTAGTGAATTGTCTCAGCTATATTTAATCAGCTAACGAAGAAAAAATTAAGTGGAATTTTGCTCCACTTAATTCTATGAATTTTCTATGCATTTTAGTGGACTCAATGAGGCAGCAGTTAAATCCGCTAAGTACCATATTCGTCGAACGATGGGGAACGTTATGTTGGGTTATGAGGAACTCAACACTTTCATCAAGAGGGAAAAAGACCCAAACCATTAACATTAATCGTGTTTAGTTTCCGACCTACCACCTAACTAAGTGCCATATAAATTAGTTATTGTGATCTATTTGGTTCCTTTAGGCGAATTCGTTTTTATAGTAACAATGTCTCCTTTGCCGTGTTCTTGGCCAGTAATTATAACTGCAAGTTTATTACATTCTGACAATGGTCTTGTATCATTTATTCATGGGAGAACTGCTAGATCCACTATAGCTTAAATTTGTGTGTTTTGATAAACTCTTTCTGCCTACACTTTTAGCTCTCAAATAGTTGTGATTTGTGGAGGATAACGGTGCCTTTCGCAACCTAACAGTCGCCCTTTTTTTATTTTATAATTTTTCTCGAACCATAGGTTCACCAATAATGTTGCCATATCAGTTGCGTTATCACTATCAAAAACCCAAATCTAAGCCAAGATGGACATTCTGTTGTGCGGAGAGCATTGCTGGACTCTGGTTAGCAACTAATGTCTAATGACTTTATGACTAAATCATTTTTGGCGCTGCTAAAATTAGCACGTTGAAAAAGCGGGAAGCAAAACTAACGGGATTGGAGTCAACGTCATATCATCGCCTGCCAGTTCAACAATCACCGTAAAGTCGAACACAAACAATTTTTATACAACTTTAGACGTTCAAGTGCCACCCAAGATCACGAGCTACTAACCAATTAATATACAGTGGTTAACATCGATTCGTGGGAAATTCCATCAAACACCCAGGAAGCCAAATTTTTTTAAACAGTGGCATTGGTTTGCTGTTCGGTGCAGATATCTTTCATCATGGCTGGATAGTTTCTGCGGTAAGGCATCAACTACGCCGAAATAAAAAAAACAATTGAACGTTTCTGGACAATAGGTACTTAAATTTACCAAACGGTCCGTGAGGAACGATTTATCGTCAGAATTTGCATTATGTCCATTGCAACTTGCTGATTCAAAGGATAAGGATCTCGCTACCTGCCGATTCTTTAACCTAGAAAAACGTCTCTATAAGTAGCCAGAATTTAAGCCATATCAAACCTGTCGATCCAAAAACCGTCGATCACCCAAATGTTTACTTCCCGCATCATTGTGTGATCAAACTGGACAGTTCTTCAACGAAATTACGGATGGTGTTCGAAGGATCCGCCAAAACAACGTCAGAGAAATCACTTAGTTCGGTAATGATGTTCTAGGTCTAGTAGATTAGAATGATCTGTTTTCAATTTTAGCTCTTTCCGGTGGCACATGCGCATATGCGTTTAGTGCCGATGTTAAAATTCGGCAAATTCGAATTCACGAAGACAATCAGAATATACTGTGATGAAACTCGCTTGCTGTATCATTATCATTAGCCAAATTGAAAACAGTGACTGCTTACTAACGATCTGCTAACAGGAGCTAATTCAAGCAACAGAGCTGAGAGTAATAATTTCAAACATACTGCAGTTTACGGGCATTGAATTAAGAAAGTGTTGCATGAACTGCCATGAAATTATCAAATATATTCCAACGGAATCCATCGAGACCGTTCTAAGCATCGAAAAGAATGACTTTTTTGGGATCCGTCAACCGACAAATTTAATTTCAGTATTAATTTTAATAAAAATAAAACGATCACAAAAAGAGCCATATTTTCTGATATAACTCGAATTTACGATCATCTCGGTCTCTTGAAATCGAAACTGGGATCAATTCCTACCACAAACACATATTGTCAGACGCTTAGAGAAAGTCTAAAGTTTATTTATGATCGATTGCATGTAGCTCCACTGCTATATAAAGACAAAATAAACTCGATTAAAATTGTATGCGGCGTTGCTTCTTACTCTTGCCCATATAAATGGAAAACATTCATTGTGAAAGGCCACAATATCGAGTGGCCATCTTACAATAAAACTCAAAGAAGAAAACAGGCTGCACGCACCTACCGATTTTATTCCAGCTGATTTGATCTCTCGAGGAGTCAGTCCCGAAAAATTGATTCTCCTAGTTATAGATTAATGGATCTTCCTGCTATAAAAGAACCTTCATATTGGCTGACATTGCGAGAAGCATTTCCACTACCTGAAGGAATTTATGAGATGAGTAAATCAACACAAGTCGCCGTGGTGTTAACGGAACCTTCCAATATCCCAAAAGCGGTAAAATTTAGTAACAACTTCCAAAAAGTGCGACAAATCATTGCGTATATGCTTCGCTCAAAGGTCAAGTCAAACTTCAAATTTATGGGACCGCTTAAGCTTGAAAAATTGGACCAAGCACTCTTAACCACCATCAGAATTGTACAGCGTGAGTGTTTTCCTGTTGGGTACGACGGAATAATAACAACATTAATCACTTTTTACCACAGGAAGCTTTTGCATGCCAAGCTTTTGCGTTGTAAGCTGCCATTTGTCAGTCTTATTGGCCATAATTTATGGTACTGTCTTCAAGAAGGTTGTTCGAGAATGTAAAGAATGTTTTCGAGCTCGACCATCTCCTATGGTACAATTGCTTCATAATTAATTTAAAACGAAATTTGTTTATTTCTCTAGAGCAGATTGATTTTTTCAGATTTTACAACACGTTATTCGAAGTAGACCTGTATCAATAAATACATAAAGAAAAAAAACAACTACTTAAGTCGTTCATATGGTTACCATACATATAAGCATCATTATAACCCGATACCAATTAATTTAAATTATACGAGACAAATTAATTAAAATTATAAATGTTCATAAAATCAATGCAATTATTATCAATTAAATATATAAAAGAAAATTACCTTATTGTCTACGACTTAATATACAAAAGGAAAATATTAATGCGATTTTCTAAAGACCATCATTTGCTAATATACCCAATTTGTATGCTATATATATATATATATATATATATATATATATATATATATATATATATATATATATATATATATATATATACATATATATATATATATATATATATACATATATATATATATATATATATATATATATATATATATATATATATATATATATATATATATATATATATATATATACATATATATATATATATATATATATATATATATATATATATATATATATATATATATATATATATATATATATATATATATATATATATATATATATATGTTGTTTCCTATTTAACTCATTGTTGCAGCTGTTCGAACGGTAAACTTGCCAATCTTATGGCTGTATTCCTATCTAAAAATAACATTAAGATTAATTAAAGATAAGTTCTATGATTTAAATTGGGCAGATAATAAAATTGGGGTTTTGTTATGTCTATTATTTATTTCAAAATACATATACGTCAAACTGCAGTTAATTTGCATGATAAGATATTGTTATTTTTTTCTAAGCCTTGATAAATTTTAATTAGTCGCCTGCAAATGATCTTATTTGAAGGGGTCACTTTAATTACTTCTTGTCTAGATAATGTTTCATTGTCAAACTAATTTTTAATTTATTTTTTTATTTTAGGTAAGTGAACATAGCCCGATGCAACAAAAGCATATTCAGCGCAAGTAAGTTTATTGGTGAAAACTATTTCTTAATTCATATATAAACCTTATATTATGCATACTGAAAATTTTATAGCTCTTTATAGCCTGTGTAGTTGGTTTGTTAGTTCCGTGCTGTGTTTGATTACAAACAGTTAATCTCTGTCTAGTAAAGCTATTGGATCTGGCGTTACATTATTTACAATTGCTTAGTCAACTTAGCTTAGCCACTTGCTACATTTATCTACTGAAATCGCTAAACAATGATCGATTAATCAACAAAGTCATTAATCGGTCGCCAAAATGTCTGTACAAAACTGAAATTTGAATTACCTAATAATTAAAGTAAAGTTTTAAAGTACTGTTCTCTATCTCTCCTGAAATTTGGTCAACACTTAAGAACAGCACTTACATTTAATTTTGCTGATAACTGCGGGTTTATTGATTCATTTATAGCAGTTTTGTATCTCATATATTTGTGTATGAGTTGTTTTTGTTATCAGGTTATCACATATGAAATAAAAAATGGTTGCAAGTGTAAGCACTAAATAACAAATGGAAAATTACTGAAGTAAAAAAAAATTTAAAAACTGATAGCACTCGTCAGGTCAAGTCTGATAAAATTAAAAATTTATTTGTTTGTTTTGGACAAATTTTGTCTTATAATCTTGAGCAGCGCGAGAAATCTATTAATTTTTTTATATAGCGAAAGACTAAGAGCACTTGAGAACATATAAGTGTAAATTATTTTTAATCGATAGATGTAGCTTACTATATAATGTATAGTAGAATTTAATTGAATTCTATAAAAATCGCGATAAAAAAATTTAACTTATCGCCTTATGGTTTTTATAGTTAAAAATTTTGTGTTCGCGCGACTAGTCTCTATCAACGAGTATAGGCTTAGATTAAGCTTCGATAACAAATAAATAATATTTGTTTTGGTAAATTTGATTAATTTATTAGTGTGGAGTTAAGTGTGCCGGTATATATAAACACACGTGTTTAACATTTTTAAATATCATTTTAGTCGACAAAAAAATTGAGTCAGGTTAGTGTATGTTTGGTATACTGTACGGTATTATGTTAACATATCACTCGAAAGTGATACAATTTTTGCTATATTTTCGATTGATATTTATGTAATTTTTCATAAAATATGTTCTCCAGCCTCATTATACTCGTTTTTATATTGTACGCCTACATTTTTGGAATATGTTTACATACATCAATATGGCAGATGATTAATATATTTTCTGTTTGTGTACACTGGTATTAAAAGTAAACAAATTTATTATCGAGTAAATTAAGTTGTTAAAAGAAAAAAAAATAAAGCTATTGTTGTTGTAAACTCTATAAAATGAAGATACGACTGGTTTATCCACTTATTGGTCTTCTCAATATTTAGAGTTTATATTCTGAGAGTCAAATCGTATAGTCTGTGAATTATTTTAGTACAATTCTTCGATTTAGGCTGCAGTGCCATACTCAAGGTAAATCGCAAAATTCGGTAAATTATAAATTTAGTACAAATTTACCTTTCATGTTTGGAGGGTTAAAATCACTGGTTTGTAGGTAACAAATGAAACGTAAAATTTTTTTTTGTTTAAATAATTTTTTGGTTTCTTTATATTTAGTCCCATAATATTCTCCAAAATGTCTTTCCATGTTCACGTATTTTAGTGATTATAATAATTTTTTTTTTTTTTAACTTTTTATTTTTTATTTTAAAAAGATTTTTTACAAAGTAACTAGTCATTTTTGACTAACAGCGTTTGATTCTAACAATATAATAATAAAGCCCCTTCTTATGTATTCTTTCCATAAAGTGTTGTTTTGGTTGATTTTGCATTATTCGCACTACTCAGGTAACTCAAAAGGTTTTAGTCTTTTGAGTCTTCTTATAATACCCTCTTGATGGAGAAGTCTTACAGCTTCAATATTAGGATGATGATAGAGCCTCTCCTGGTGTTTTTGAGCACATTTCTTTATTTCACTTGCGACTGTGTCTATTCCGAGATTTCTATGAAGGACACTATTACGAGTGTACCAAGGGGCGTTTACAATGCCTCTAAGAACTTTATTTTGGAATCGTTGAACTATCTGTTGATTGCTGGTTTTGGTGCATCCCCATAGTTGGATACCATAACTCCAGACCGGCTTGAGCACTTGTTTATAAAGCATAAGTTTATTATGAATGGATAACTGAGAGTTTCTTCCAATTAACCAGTACATTTTTCTATATTTTAACTGAAGCTATTCTTCTTTCTTTTTCACATGTACTTTCCACTTTAACTTTGCATCAAGGTTCATACCAAGGTATTTTGCTTGATTTGCATGTGGTACAGAGATATTATTGAGAGTCACAGGTAATGGTTCTATTGAACTATTAGTGAAGTTAATGTGAGTAGACTTTGATTCATTCACTTTAATTCTCCACTTAGCTAGCCAATCTTGAATAACATTTATGGATATTTGCAGTTTGAATGTGACTTCACCGATTGTGTCACCAACAGCTAGAATTGCAGTGTCATCGGCAAACGAGGCGGTAGTTGTATTGCTCGTCTGTGGTAAGTCGCTTGTAAACGGAAAGGAGTGGCCTTAAGACACTTCCCTGCGGGACTCCTGCTTTAGCTTATTTTATGCTGGAATAAGTTCCTTTCTGTTTAAATCTAAAGCATCTTTTTCCAGGTATGACTTTAACAGTTCACAATATTCAAATGGCGGAGTTTTTCCCAATTTAAATATTAAACCATCTAGCCAGACTTTGTCAAATGCCTGTGCTATATCCAGAAAAATTACTGAACAATTTTTTTTCCTCTAAGGATTTTTCTATTAAATCTATTATTCTATGGACTTGATCGATTGTGGAGTGTTTCTCTCTAAATCCAAACTGATGGGACGGAACAACTCCTCATTTTATAATTTCTGGTTTAATTCGTTTTAATAATAGTCTTACAAACAGTTTTGACATGATGGGAAGAAGTGATATTAGCCTGTACGAGGTTAATTCACTTGGTGGCTTACCTGGTTTAGGTATCATTATCACTTCTGCAAATTTCCAAGATAGAGGGACATAACGGAGTCTGAAGGAGTCTGATGTATTTTCTATATCGATACAGTTTCCTTCAGCATTGTAAACCATTTAAAGCGTCAGACCCGAGCGCATTATTCATAGTTCCAATCATGAATAGACTTTAATGATGATTTGAGATTTAAGTGTCGTAGACTATTTCCGGTACAAAAAAAATAATATTCGGGTCTATGCCATTCGCTGGTTCGTGCCGTATCCAAAATTTGGATCGGATTTGATCTCGAGTTAGTTTTTTACATTGTTCTATATTCATCCATCTGAATGAAGAGTTTGTGAAAAATTTTGTTAAATATTAATTATCTCATGGCGACTGAGTGTCATTTATTTTTAAGAATTTTTGACGAAGGACTCACCGGGTAGCATAATGGTAACCGATCTCAGCTATGGTGAGCACTTCAAATCTTTTTCTATTTAGTTCGGATTCCTTTAGTAGGATTAACTTATAGTAGGAAAAATTTGACATAGTGTTGCTGCTTCCACATTTTTTTTCTCTGAAAATTCTAGATGTCCGGAATAAATTTGGATTTCTTTCAATTGTATAGCCATTCAGCTCGGCCAGAGGCTTATGATCTATGTATAAATTTTAAAATCTTGACCTTCGATAAAATATCTGAAATATTTGATTCGAAAAGGAAAGGGATCCCTAATCCCTAATTCCACCATTCGAAAGAATTCCGTAAATTCGACTTTATTTAGTGCTTTAAATCTAGTCGCCGTGGTCAGTACAGTAGTGCATCTAACTTTTAATTAGAAAATACTAAAGTGAACGCCGTAGTTTAAGTTCAATGGAAAAATTCTCGAATTTAGCTGGTGATTTGGTTTAGAATTTCCTTACAAATTTTTAAATAAAAATTTTAATAATTTCGGTGAATTGAAATCAGCACCTGCAAGTCAATTTTGTAAAAAGGTCGGTTGGTACCATTTTGATAGTGTTAAGTCCTTCGCAAATGAAATCGAAAAATTTATTTTCGAACAGAATAAAATTTGTATTAGCAAACAAGGACGCAAATTTGCTCCTGTTATTCAATCACCAAATAATAAAATGGCTTTAAATTAATATCAAAATGGGCTCAAAGAACCCAACGAACTATCATCAAGGCACTTCATTTAAAAAAATTGCGATGAAAGAAGAATTATTACACCAACAATTAAAACTGAATTCCTAAGACTTCGATTACGGCAGAATTCAAACCTTTCCTGGCAATAAACATCTATGTAAATGGGCTCCAAATTCGATTTAATCATATCGTACCTCACCATTTGATCTTTGAAAAATTATTTCCACTCATTCGCAGTTACGGGTTTGGACAATATAGCCATGTTTACTATTGGTCGATCACATTTAGTGTAATATTGAAAATAGATTCCTGTTCCACATTACACAAGATTTTACATACACTGGCGATAGAATTATTGTGTGCCATGAATACACTGTTTTACCTGTTTTTGCGACACGGTCAGCGTCTAATTCCATATATTGGACCTTTTTTCTGTGAGCACCACTCTCGGAATGAAGTCAACCAGTTTTATGATAAATTTGACCATTTCCCATAGATAATATAGAAAAAAATGTGAGTGATTAATACTGGCTCGGAAAAATTCGCAATTTGTATGTACAATTCGTAATTGTGTTGTTGAACAGTAATTTTGTCATAATTAATTTCTGATGATATTTCGTTTGACTGGTGGTTCAGAGGTCATGTTGACGACACGGGACCACTCTTTTTGATAGATTTATAATCAAGTGTCTTATTTTCAATACGAATATTTTCTCGTTTACGCTTTATTTGTATATATAGCTCACCTTCATAGATTATAGTTGAAGCTGCAGAGAAAAAAAATACTTCAGAAATGATTTATTGATGTGCACAGAAAAATCAATTTTGTTTTAGTTTTTTAATTTTTGAGGAGTGACTTGAAGTTAGTTGATTATAGCGAGGGTAAGCGAAGAAAGTGAAAGAAAGTTTTGAGACCGAAAATCTACGTATTATGTCAAAAACCAGAAATGTATTATTTTTCCCCTAAAAGTTGGCTAAAACAATTAAATTTACCATTAATGTTAAGACTCTACAGTGCACATAGTACTGGAAATACTTTCCTGTGTAGGATTCCCCAGATCTATCAATATCGTATGCTAGTAGAGTCTTAAACGTCGCTTAACAAAAATAATCCTATGATTAAAAAAGCCAGTAATTTAATCATTTGGGCAGTACGCCGGTTCCGACCATGCTTATATGGAAAATAATTTATGATTTCAAAGCAAATGATTTCTCAGAGCACTTTGTCTGTCAAAATGGCGTACCTGCCTGGTATTACAATTATCAACCAAAGGTCAAATGTTATGACCAAGGACAAAATTTTTCGAAAATGGCAAAATATTTAAAACAAAACATTTAAACTGTACTGCCTATCACCCATAATCTAATATGTGATCTCGAAAGATCCCACCGCTGTCACCATTGTAATATTAACTATTTATTTCTATTTGTTTTTAGGGGTAACGAATGTTAAATCAAATCACTTTGAATTTATTATGGTTTGTTTAGAAGAGATCCCAGAGTTAGTGCGGCAATTACAATATATTTACTAGACATTTAACTTCCCTTATATAACCGAATTACGTTATATTAAACATATTTGAAAGCCTACTTAAACCTAAATTAGTGTATTGCTACACCTCTATATCAACTAGATCTTTACGCTTGAAATCGACAAAAATTCGAATTTATTCATAAATCCTACTCTCCGAAAAAAATCAATCAACCCCAGGAGAACGATTTCTTTTGAGACTCTGCATGGCCAATTTTTCTTCCATGTACCGATTGAGAAATAAAACTACGCATGAAGCAATGATGGAGTTCAGTGACTACTTTAAAGAAATTAAACAATATGATTGACAAAATTTTGGTAATGGATTTTTTCATGTTCGCTTACCACACCTTCACAGACAGTTAAAAATTCTGGTTCTTAATTTAAATTTTAATAAATAAAAACGATTAAATATCCACCATATTTTATCAAAGTAAGAATTCGGATTAACAAAAAAACTTTCCCAGTCAATCACCCATACAACGCTACTTAAGATGTTAAATATTTAATTTATTCACACTGAAATTACCCAACTACAAATTGAATATTTAAGTATGTACTCTCAACTATTTAGAGAGGTCAATTTTTCAAATTTTACAAAACTTTCAATTTTCAATTCGGTCGGTCTTAAAGCAATATTTGAAATGCTCGTATAATCAAATTCACTTTTGAACAAACAACTACAAGACGACTCAGGCAAAAAGAAAACTTAACAAAAAAAAATTAATCAAGTGTGAAAACGTGATATGAATGAAAATTAACTAATTCGATGAGCGCTAACAACAATCGAAATTCTCTCTAGGTACTCTCGTATATCGCTACTCTACAATTCACTAAAGTGAAATGAAAAATTTAAATTCGTTTTTTTTTCATTAAATGTTTTGCGATAGATAATTTTTTATGTTATCAATGGCAATTGAATTATTTGTCACTGATAAGAAATGAATCGAGGAAATGTGTAGAATATATAAGAAAATTCAAAATAGTGGTTTCGTTTGTTTGGTGGGGAATTTTTTCGAGTGTGAATATTTAATGTGGCATAAATTTTGCGTGTTGTTTAACCTTATATTTAGTACATTGGAATCAAACCAGGATAACGGAAAGAGTCAAAGAACGAAGGTACTGAAATAGTCTCAAAGCGTTAAACTTTTAGATTTACATTTTCAAGAACTTACGTCGAGAGAACTATCAGGCCAATGTGTTCCGTATTATTAGCAGGTTGCCTGGCTTAGAAATGGAGATGGGCTGTAGAGTTTCAGTAGGGTACCTGCACTTCTTTTGCAAATTACATTAAAATTTACTGTGCTGATTTCGAATCTTTTAACAGTTGCCACAATGAGTATTCTGAGTTCGATCTCATTTCTTCTTCCAGATGATTTTGCAGTATTACTAAGGTCTAGAACCTTCGCCCTAATTTCTAGTTTTTCTGTTCTTCTGTCATCGTTATGATAGTTCGTCCAATTTCTTTGGAGTATACAATCTCCCTTATTCTTCCCAATAAATACAAATCTAATACAGTTTGATCGAAGATCTTGCAGGCTAATGAATTGGACCATTTCTTTCAATTCAATTATTTGGATTATTATTATCATTTATCCGATTCCTAACATTTAGTGACTAGGAGGACCATCATGGGCAAGATTAAGAATGGCAAATCGATTTGTAAAAATATAGCCTGTAAAATTACCAGTCAAATAAGACTAAGTTGGTGGCCTGCGATAAATATTTTGGAAGTTACTGTTTTATATTTGTGTGCACATGTTTCTGAACCAAATTTTTTAAACGAACTGTATCTCAAAGTATAACAAAAATTGACCCCTCCCATACGATTTTTCTCATAATGAACCAAGGAATTGAACCTTAACCCAAGCTCAAACACCCTGTATAATAAGCGACCTGTAACCTTTTCTGTTACTACGTCTATTATCTATCGATCGCTGCAATGGTCAAATGCTCGATTGATTTGGGTTAGCAAAAATTTGTAAACTCTGGTGAAGATTGAATTTCATTGTCCCTCACAATGATATTTGGAAATCCTTCTACGGAAAAAACCTTCTGGAGTGCTAAAATAGTATTTGCAGTGGAGGACTTAACGAGCTCACTCGTGTAAGGACATTTTGAAAATCAGTCTATATCGATGCGACAGTAAAACGAGCAATTTGTTTCATATTCCTCCTACTTTAATGTAAATCGTGTTACATTTGAAGGGCTTGCGCTCGTATAGTTTTATCAGTATAAGAACGCGAGTGTATTTCGAATGCGGAAGTACGACACTCTTGTGAAAAAAGGAAGCGACAACCAAGTGACTCCAACCATCCGTTGGTATGCAACCTATAGGTTAGGTTAGGTTAGAGTAGCTGCTAACGCACACTTAGACCGGTGACGGTCCATTGTGATACCAAAGGAACCCACTCCCCTTTCACCTTCATTGGAACCATTCAGAGCTACTTATGTAGCGTAAGATATCTCGGGCATTGTAGTTCTCGAGATCCATAAGGCCGTCGAAACAATACTTGCCCTTGATGTTTGTACCTCCTGTAAGCTAGCGCCGGGCAAGACCAGAGGAACTGGCTCACACTCTCTTCCTCCTCCTCATCCATACAGCGTCTACAGAAGACATTTGCTATTGACACAAGCCTCCTCATAAGCTCTCCAATGAGGCAGTGTCCTGTGAATACCCCCACGACTATACTTAAGTCAGATCTACGTAGAGATAGTAGTGTTTTAGAGCGCTTCAAGTCCAGTTTCGGCCAGACTTGCCGCGCTACATTTCATGTTATGGTGTTATTCCTACTCTTCTGTGCCGAGGCTATCGCCTCCTTTTTAAGCGCCATAAAAAGCGCTGCTATAGGCCTCCCCAGATTTGCTCTTTCCGGTTTCAATTGGAGAGTTGTACCTTTTCTTGCCAGTTCGTCAGACGTGCAGTTCCCTAGATCGTCCGAGTGACCGGGGACCCAGACTATCTGGATATTTCGATGCTCACTCATCTCGTTAAAGAATAAGCGGCATTTCAATGCCACCACGGACGTCAGAGAAACTGATTCCAGTGACTTGATTGCCGCCTGACTGTCCACATATATTGTTATATCCCTTGTGGATATGACATTATGCATAAACCAAGTCAGCGCTTCCTCAATCACTACCACCTCTGCCTCGTACACACTGTAGTGATCAGGAAGACGAACGGATATATTCACATTTTATTTTTTACAATAGACTCCAGCTCCGACTTTGCCGTCTAGTTTGGAGCCGTCAGTGTAGAATTGTATACTTCCAGTTTCTGCTGTTGACCTGTTCCCCCAGGATTCCCTTGAGCGGATAAGAGCCGGAAGCCTTTTTCAAAGCATACAATCGGTATTGTGTAGTCACTATTCGCCAAGTCCTCCTTAAGCGAACTGCCAATCATCGAGTAGCCCGTCTGTTGACATTTCCACTCAAACACGGCAGAGAGTCGTGCAGCCGTAGTTGCCGCTCTCTGCTTACCAAAGATGTCGACGGAAGAAGATAGAGCATAGCCTCCAGAGCACTTGTAAGAGTTGTCCTCAGTGTCTCGCTTATAAGCAAGCAGGCTGTTTGTACCTTCTCTATCATATTTTTATAAGTTTTCTTGTCTAGTGCTGGCCCACCACACACTCACCCCATACATCAGAATCGGTCTGAATACAGTGGTGAAGGGCCAGTGTGCCAGCTCTGGTTTAAGACCCCATATCCTACCGACGGCGTTCCTATAAGAGGGGCGACTACCGAAATTTTATATTTCTTGGTGAAGAGTACAAGCTCTGTTTTGGATGGATTTATACCCAGCCCACATTTGCTAGCCCACTTTGTAATGATTAAGATTAGTTGCATGACTTCTCTAATCGTGCTTAAGTACCTACCCGAGATCACGATCGCTACGTCATCTGCATACGCTATCACCCCTATTCCCTCCTTTTCCAGTTCCAAAAGTAGTCCATTGGTTACTATGTTCCAGAGAAGAGGTGATAGGACACCACCTTGCGGAGTTCCTCTAACTACTCGCCTCTTGATGGTAGATTCCCCTATCTCCGTGTTAACAATCCTGTATTCTAGCATTTGATTTATCAACCTCCTTAAGGGGTAGTCCACATCTAAGAAAGACAGTCTTTCCTGAACTGCCTCCGTCCTGACATTGTTAAAGGCGGCCTGTGAATTCTCTGGGTCCTCTGGGTAGGCCTGTGAATTCTTCCCCGTTTTCAGGATAAAAATCACTCTAATCTCCGTCAATTTCCTAGGTATATAATTCAGCTTTAAACACCCCCTGAAGATCACCTCCAGCCATGGGAGAATGCTCGACGAGTGTTTTTGCAATTCCACTGGAATGATACCGTCCGGGCCTGCCGATTTATGGGGTCTAAAGCCGTTTAGTGCCCATAGAATCCAGTTTTTGCACACAGTATACACGATTTCCTCCGGGCACCCCGACGATAATTTTTCCCTATTCCTACCGAGCTCCGTCAACACAGCCACACTACCTGGGAAATGGGTTTCCAACAGGAGCGCCAATAGACGTTGTCCACAGCCCATCTGGTTTAATTAAGTAACTAGGGCTCGTTGGGCTTGCAGATAAGATTTTCCTGAGGCGCGAGGTCTCCGAAACGCCTTCCATTTTATCACAGAATAGTCTCCAAGACCTCCTCTGCGCCTTCCGTTTTATACTTTTTAAGGTGCTCCTTATAGGAGTCCCAATCCTGAGCTTTCCAAGAGCCTTTTGCTATGTTGAATGATTCCCAAATCCCTGGACCACCATACAGTTTCTGCTTCCCCTTAGGTATTCTCTAGGGGCAAGCAGTGTCCAAGGACAAGTTACAGGCGCTTGTGATTTCATCTACCAGGAAACCCAGCTCCTTCTCTGTGGCTAGGGGCTTCGGAGCATCGGTCGGTAAGAGACGTATTAACACCCCCAAATTTATTCCAGTAAGTCCTTCTAGGATTCCTGAAGGCTTTCCGGGTGACAGGGTGAATGCCAATATTAAACGTCACCGATGATCCGAAAAGGAGAGTTCCTTCGCCACCCTCCATTCTTTGACCATATGTATAATGGAGTTTGATGCAAAGGTAACATCCAGTACCTCCTGCCTGTTACTGATAATAAAAGTGGGCTCCTGCCCCACATTACACACTACAAGGTTAGTCCCCAATAAGTAATCAAATAAGTACTCATCTCTATCATTGATGTTGGTGCATCCCCAGATTGTATGATGCGCATTTGCATCACAACACAGTATTACTCCGATCTTTTCCCGTTCCGCTTCGAGTATCAGTTCCCTCAGGTTATCCGGCGCAACCACCTTCTGTCGGTCCATGTAGGCTGAAACCAGCCAAAATACGCAGCCTCCCGTCTCCAGGCTGACCACCGTTACATCACCACTACTATATTGTGGAAGTAGAAAAATATTTAAGTTATTTTTAGCGAGAATGCTACTTATTATAGCTCTCCTCGGCATTTAACAGTTTTTATTTCTTTTCATCCGATTCCTCGTCAGCTCCGCCCGCTAGTCGTGAAGAGAGTTGTTGGTGCAATTTTTTTCTATGTTAAAATACTGTAGCAAAAGCTTTCTGGTTTGATGTTAGCTCAAACGGTCGACTGTACAAAAAAGTATGCAACTTAGTGACCCCTTAAACTATTGATAACATCTCTTTTTCGATTTGGCTGCAACCTATATATGCTAAGCAAATTACACCTCTTTATTAACAATAATGTATGTTTTCTGACATCCATCCCTAGATATTGAAACTTACAATCATGAGCATCTCCACAACCCAGTCTGAATATCATGGTTGTCATCATCATCAAAGATTTCTCCATAACATCATCATTACCGCATACATTTTGAAGAATTTCAAATAGCTCAGTTCCGATCCAACTGAGAAAACATGCCGCGCTTGATTGCGTCGTCAGTAATACCAATTGCTTGGAAATGCTGTTGTTACTATTTTTGTCAAGTGCGATACAACTTTCGGAACGTACAAATTGCTGCCGCATTTTTTACGGGAACGTTTAGTTTGTTCTTTAAAATTATTTGATTTTCTAATAGAATTCTTTTCAAAAAGTCTTGATTCGATTTCCGATTGACTTCTATCCATCGAAAGCACCAGCAAACATCCACTGAAGTTCAATTAATGTGTGAAAAAATGACAGTTACAACTTTTGGTTGTAAAACACAAATTGGATTAGGTATGCTTTTTAATTATCATACTCGTGATGTAGTGTGACTGGTTCTTTACTTACAAAGTTTAACAACATTTTTAAATAACGCTATAAAAAATTTAGATTTGACCTGTTCGGATTTTATTGCAGAAAATTTACTGTGTATATACAGTAGATGTACGCATAAATTTTCGAATCAAAGCTTGGCAATAAACAAAATTTTCAAATCAATAAAAGTAAAATTTGAAAATTATTTTCATCATCCCTCATAAACTTATGACTTTGATTTACTATCATTTTTCTTCATTCGATTTTGTTTTTTATCTGATAAAATAAAAATTTTCATCGTTTATATACTTATGCATATATATACATATTTTTAACATATAAACATTTTGACTGGAAAATCATAATTTTTTTTTTTTTGGTACGTTGATTTTTCATATGTTGATGATATCGATTGATAGCAAAATATACTGGAAGTCGCAAAATATATAAAAAACTTTATTATATTTTTCGTATTTATCTTACAAAAGTTATCTTAAATTAATGTAGGATATTTCTGTGAAATTCGATAAAACAAATCTAGAACAGAAATAACGACTTAGTATGGATGTTGTTGATTTAGTGTGTTATCTCTTCTATATATTTATATACACATATTTCGGTAGCAGACATATTTTATATGACGATATAAATGGTGAGGTTTGATTAGCATTGCCAGTCGCAGCATACAAAAACCAAGATGTTCGGAAGTGACCTACCAATTGTACTCACACATATAGCGTTCACATCGGTGACCGAAAATTGTTTCAAATAATACTATTACGTTTTTACCTATTGCCGGTTCCTATCACTGAATTATGAATAATTTCCACTGATTACTACTGTCCACAAACAAGTACACAACACCTCACAAACACTACACAACCTTTTCCACTTCAAATAATGTTTACTCTCACATACAATAATTTCCACAATAATAACATAATTATTCTTTATTTTTATCACAATAAACAATTCTTTATTTTAATAACAATAATTCATTCCTTAAAACATTTTAACAACAATAATTCACTTCTAATAACACTTTTAATTTCACTAGATTAGCCGCTTGCCAGTTGTGGGGGCTATGACACTAATCTTTAACTCTTAACTCTTTCGCGTTTAAAGTATAACTCATCTCTACTCATCTCTGAACGTGTTTATATACAAACATTACATTCTATTTCTTTGTCACTTCTTTACTAAATTTTTAGTACTAATGCTACTTAATAGATGTCTCTAGGTTTCACTCTAGAGAAATCGTAACAATACCATAACTGAATATATTTTTACGTTGTAGCGTTGCTGTGTTTAATACTTTTTTCTATTAACAGGAGTCTTTCCCGAAAACATCCATCACGTAAATAAGGCTAATGTCTAATCGTCAAAAATGTATCGTCTAATTGCAATTTTATGTTTACAAAAGATACGGGCCACTTAATTTCATAATTTTTGATAGTTGAAATGTTTTAAACATTTCCGGAAAGTTTCTGGAAATTTTTGGTCAAAAACTTTGTTAGGACATATGAAAGTTAGACCTTAGCAAAACAAAATATGTTGTTGCCTTTTACACTCACTTCGGCAAACTAAACCATGTAGTATTCATACAGTTCACCCACAATAAACTGCGACAATTTCTTTTAGACACAATTTTTATCATTTATTAGTGAGATAATATCACAAAATGACTAGTATGGAAATAGTGACGTGAGAATTTGACAAAACCGGACTAACCAAAAAAAGGAAAAATAAAAAACACAACATAAAATCGTGCAACAGTTTTCTGACATACACCATCAAATGTGTGCTTTTACTATCATACTGCAATCAAAACAAAAAAAAAACTGCCAAAATGCAACCCACTACAGTGATCATGTTTCGAATAGGTCATCTTTCGGAGTGCAAGGTGGGTCACGCTACTAATGAACGGTTATTCAAGGAAAATGTTATCTAAGATAACAGGTTTTCGATTTTTTTTAAATTCTTTCAGAAGTTATCCAAACTTCCTTCAGTTCTAAACTTTTGCCTGAAAACAAAAGTTGATTTTAGTTCTCTCGGTTTTCTATTAATCCCTTTGACTAATGTTTGTTAGACACACTCAGAAAGTTTGAGTAAATCAACCGCCCTATTTCATCAGAATCCCATCTTGTTTGCCACCATTCAGTAGCCAATCGGTCAGCCATTTCATTTCTATAGATATCCATTATACGAGATGGAACCCACATTAACGAAATTGATTGATTGATTGATTGATTGATTGGTTGATTAGAGTGTACCGTCAAGGACCAAGCAGGAACTCCAGGAATGCCGGGCACCACCGTACACCCGTGTTACATATAACAAAACCGAAGGAGTGGATAGAAAGTTAGTTATGACAGACTCGACCCGGTTGCAGACACCTAAGCGATCGATAGTTATTATTTTTTTGTGGCGAAGGGAACGGAAGGGAAGGGTTTTTCGGTAGCCAATATTCAAACTACTGTTAGTTAGCACAAGACAATCATAATTATAATGAACTGCTCTGCATTTTGTCATATCTTATCAGGAACTCCAATCTGCAACCATTTTTCAGTCTTGCAGTGTTTCTCTGAAAAAATCTATTTATGGGCTAATTTCTGCAAGCCGTAGGCTGTAATAAATTGAATTAGTTTCCGCTTGAAATTTACAATTAAATTATCAAAATATAACAAATTTAACAATTAAAAAATATTAAAATAAAAAAATAACAAAATATAATAAATTTAACAATATAAAAAATATAAAAATATAAAAAATATAAAATATATAAAAAAAATATAGAAAATATAAAAAATATAAAAATGCAAAAATTTAAAAATTTTAAAAATATAAAAATTATAAAAATAATTATACATTTTAGCGTTTACATCTCTACTTCCCGCGGAAACATACTAAAGCAATTCCCATCCACAAACCCAACAAATCATCCCTACTGCGTCGTCATAGATAAATCAGCCTGCCTCCACGTCCAGAAAAAATCTCGAATGGACCACTCTCAACAAAAGAAATAATCAGCATTTTCATAATGCAGAAAAAATATGCCAAAACTCCAAAACGTTTATTAACTGAATAATCCAAATCAACCATATGACCAGCAAGCGATATCCGTGTCCATTCGCCTCGCAAGCATATCAAACTGGGAACACGCATCGATTCGAAAGAGATACTTCCAAACAATTGATCGAATCGAAACATTCTAATAGGAAGCTAGTATGTAAAAATCTTTATTGTGCACCCTAATGAATTAAAAATTAACAAAGCCCCACACCTTATGATTACCCAAGGAAACGCAAATAATTAAATAATCAATCCAGTCCATGTAAATGTGGTGAATAATTGTTTTGATCTCCGCGCAACATATATTTTCTCTATATACCATGTTAATCGAAGTTTCTATTTTACATACGGGAATCCCACTAACTATATAACCACTACTTAGTGCCACTATATAGCTAAGAAAAAGAAAACAAAGATCCTCAATAACTATTTCACTAAAACTATACCACAATTGCAAAAATAATTTAAACGCAATAATTTAACGTGAAACCAACAATAACAGCCTTAAAACAGACCGAGATGGAACCCACATTAACGAAATGACAAAATCTTGGTTTTTTAGTCGAGACAGGACGTCTCTACAATCACTAAAGGTGCAAGTAAGTATGCGGATGTAAAATATAGAAAAAAAACCGCATACTAACCAATCAAAGCAACACCTATAAACCATGTGACTTGCTTCACCAGTCAAACCACACATATGCGGACAAAAACCTCCGTATTCCATTTAAAAACAAATTTAAAATATTTTTATCTCCGTTTTTACTTTGTTTTTATTTTGCTACGCAATATTATGTCCTCAAACGTGTGATTTTATTGGTGAAGCTAGTCACATGGTTTATATGCGTTGATTTGATTGGTTAGTATGCGAATGTTTTTTACATTTTACATCCATATTCGTACTTGCGCCTTAAGTCGACGATTAGATTTATGCGGTGACTGTATTTTTCGGGTCTCAATTGCACTAAGACTATCCGTGATAATAATATATTGTCCCGATTGAGACACCCCTAAACGCAAATCCGCCATATATATGGCCGTCACTTCAGCAGTAAAGGCTGTGATTGGTTCGAGCAGTTTGTTCTTTCTACTGATAGATGGGTCATTAAAGTTGCCGACTCCATAGGAATCGTTCTCTCGCGAATCACCTATATAAATAATATGGCTGCTTTCGTATCCTTCAATACTTTAAAGAAACGCTTGTTTAACCATTATCGCGTCTGTATCATTTTTACTCGGTATCATCTTCCTTACTGACTTTATGATTTGTGGGCGGTATAGAAAAGAGACTCGAATTTAAAGTAAACAATTTAGTCGTGCTCTACGTTTGGTGACGATTCGCATACGGTCTTGAAAACCTTTAGGACTTTTATTGCATTTGTTACTGCATTTAATCTCTGTAGCTTTGCATTTAAGGGATGCCGGTAAATACTTAAATCGAAGACTATGAGTAAAAAACTGCTATATGCGGCTCAAAGCATCTGCAATCAGTTCTTGTGAGACTTTTTTTTATAGACTGGTGAGTATTGCAGAACATAAAGCTATGAAAAAAAAATTAACGTGAGTAGACGTGTGAGCATGGCAACAAAATTTCAAGACCAGGCCATTCTTAGAGAAGCTTCGAATTCTACCCTAAAAATAAGGGCTAAAACCGGTGCAGAACACCTTCATTGTATCATACAGCGTGTCCCATATTTAAAATTCCAACAAATTTATGAAAAAATGCCGTTAAATGAAACACACAGGGACCAGCGTAAAAAAAATTTAATTTGGGCGGGCAAGATGAATAAAAGTATTATTAAAGTGGAGAGCAGTGTATTTTTTGGAATAGCTGATTTAGATTTTCAGACAATAAAAATTACAGCAATTCCCCGATTCATACTGTCAATATAATTAAAGCGTAAATTCAGAAGCAAAATGCAGTATTATTATGCCTTGGCCACAAATTATTAAATTCAAATTTTATGAACTATTATATTTCCTTAGTTGTTATTTCTTCCACGGTTTTAGAAGGGCTCACTTTTCATATACAAAATAAATATTTTCATAAACACATATTTTGATTATTGGCAATTTTTTTAATTTGAAATTCTTCTGGGTAATATACATTTAGACTACCAATAAAGTAGATATCACATTCGTATGTATTGCTACATGGATGATTTACAACTTGTTTTGGCTTTACCGAGAACATGTATTGTTTAGGCTAAAATTGTTTGGTGTGTGAACGTTTTAATTTTAATTTCAGTTTTTTACTTTTTTGAATGATATCATATTGAATTTTGCATCCTGCTAATTTGTTTATTTTAATAATTGACACATGGGAATTGTAATTAGTATCATTATCGGATTCATCGTCTTCAGTTGAATCAGAATCTGTGTATGTAACTTCGACTTCTGCATTATTTATTTTTATCTTATTTTTTTTTTTTCGTTGTTTTACCCTACAATTTATTGCGGGATGACCCTTTATATTATCGTTTTTTCATTTGATGTGTTCGGCACTGTTTCTTTCCGTATCCCTTATCACAATCACCACTGCAACTGTAGTATTTAATTCAGCGATTTTCCGCTGATTTGTTTTTGTTTGTTTCCGCTACTCGAAATATTTGCTGTGCAAAATCCAAACCATGTATATTATACGCAGAAATTTAGGTGTTGAGTTGATTCCAACTACTTTTTGATCCTTGCAAATTCATTGTATGTATTGTATGTATTATGTATTATTTGGGATACTTCCATTTTTTATCCCACACATGCCCTTAGCTACAGTTAGATTAGCTATTATGGTTGATGAGTCAATCTCATCAGTTAAGGTACTGGTTTATCAATATATTTTAGCTACATTGCCACCAAGCATTTTAGATTCTGTACGGTTTATTAATCGTAGAAATTGTAAAGTGCATATATGATACATAGTCTGTTATGAAATTATTCTGTCATTTCGCATTTTAACTTTTAGAAAGTTGTAAGTTTACTCTGTTTATCATTATCTTGCCATATAGATGTGTCTCCAGTCGATTTTTTTGTCTAAATTGTCGACTTTTCGTTTCAACCTTACATTTCGCAATTACTCACTTGGTGGCGGACTCATCGGAGGTTGTTTTTAAATTCTAATTTAACTGGACGTCAAAAAAAATATAAATAAGCCGCTGTAATTATTTTTTTTGTAGTTTACAATAACGGTAAATTAAAGTAATAACGATAAAGAAATTTAAAATATAAAAAATAAATTTTTTATTTTCATTTGTTAAATAAAAATTACTTTCGGAAAACTGAAATGCCACAAATTTAGGAATTTGAAAAGCAGGCACAGTATATATATTTTTACAGTAGTACCATCTAAGAATAATTAGCAGAACTACACATTTATTTAGAAAAGACTAACATTTAGCCAAACAAATGGGCCGAAGGCACACAGTCTTATGCTGTGCGCCTCAGAAGACTTTTCAAACTATACTTTTCGATATACTATTAGTTCAAGTAACATGTCAACAGATGTCATTAGTACAAAAGTCTGTATCTGTGCCTTACATCCGACTAAACTTTTGAAAATAAAATTTTTAGAATTTAGAAAAAGTTAAATATTGTAAAATTTTTAATTTTTATTCCAGTGCTAATGCGCTAATAAAATGAACTAAATGAAGCGTATGCGCTTGGTAAAAAGTAAAAACAAATAAAATTACATCGAACAGAGTGCGACCGGGTCATTTTTATATTTTTCTTTATTTGATTTTTTTATACTAACGTCCAAACAAATTAACAAAATCATTAATTCACGTCACACAATAAAATGAAAAGTCTTTGAAAAGTAACCTTGTAGATTGACTTTTCAACTTTCGCCTATGAGACAGTAGCGGAAGCTTCGAATTGTGAAAAGTTTAGTTCGAAAAGTCTTCTGAGGCACACAGCCAAAAAGTATTATAGTTATTTTATACTTTTCGTGAAAAGTCACCTCGGAAATGTACTTTTCAGCTACCATCTATGAGACAGTAGCGCAAACTTGAACAATTTGAAAAGTTTAGTTTGCAAAATCATTTAAGGCAAACAGCATGCCAAAAAATCGACCGAAGGCACACAGTATTATGCTGTGTGGCCACCTCAGAAGACTTTTCAAACTAGATATACTATTAGTTCAAGTAAGATGTCAACAGATGTCATTAGAACAAAAGTCTGTATCTGTGCCTTACATTCGACTAAACATTTGAAAATAAAATCTTAGGAATTTAAAAAAAAAGTAAATTCATTACCAAAAAAATGTTACTGCCCCACTTGTTGTTCACGAGCCTATGAGATAATAGCGTATGCTACGAATTTTGAAAAGTTTAGTTCGAAAAGTCTGTCGAGGCACACAGCATTAAACAGAATCTGGAAAATTTATCTCTGCTTCAGTTTATACATCTAGTTGTCATCGGTTTATTCACTATTAACATATCTCGGGTAGTAAAAATATCCATTCCATGGCGATTGACGCAAACAAAGAGTTGAAAAAATGGCTTGTTGAAAAGAGATTCACGTCAAATGATGAAGTTGAATGGAAAAATAATGCGTATTTTGGTGGACTTGGAAGATCGATGGCACAATGAAAATTATGGTGAATAAATAATTTATTCTGCAGAAAAAACCTTAGATAGGATCGATGGATTGCCCACTTCTTAGAGTGAACCGTAAAATTCAACATGTTCAGTCTTTAGAGTTTTAGATCCATAACTAATCTGTAATCTTTATTGTCATGTCTAATGTATCCAATAATTGTTAAGTCATCAAAAATGTTGTAAAATTTCCCGAATGTATGCAACAAGATCATGAGCATAGTGACATCCAAAAGAACTTTGAAAATTTTAAAACTGATCTTTGCTAGTTTGACTTATTTGTAACCGTCACCAAAATGGATGGAAATTATAAAATCAAAAAACAACATAAATGAGCTGGTTGATTTCTGCATGGGTATAAATTTATGTAACTGAAACGGTACACCATAAGGAGTGTGACCTACTTTTCAGGTGAGAAAGATACTTTTTTCTAAAAATTAGTTTTTCGAACCCATGTTGTAATTACAAACGGACTGGATGTTCCTAGCCAAACCGGATGTTCCTAGCTAAATCTGAATCACTTTAAGTTTAATCGCATATCTAAATTTTATTTCTAATTTAAATGATAAATTTTTCAAGTTCATAAAGCGCCAAAAAACATTATTGTGCGTTAAACAAATATATATATGAGTCAAATAAATGTCGATAAAAAAAACTATGCTCCTTCATCGCACTATACAATTTGAGTTTCGCTAGATTTTCCATCCGTAAAACTATATATCTTATACAGGGTAATTTAACTAGACAGGTAAAATAACACTGCTACCAGAGGAAATGCATAATAGTTTAGACCAATAGTTATGCAAATCACCGTTGGCGAATAATTTTAAAGCAACCTTCCTCCGGTAAACTAAAAACCCTAAAACTTGTTCGTTTCCGCGTTATTCATTTGCCCCGCACTTAGAGTAATTCACTCTGTTTAGATAAAAAATATGATGGCATAACAGACTTGGAAATGTTACGTGCTATGTTCTCTACGTACCTTTTATTACTTTTGTTTGATTGTCTGGCTTTAAGTAACTAACTACTCTTCGACTTTAAGTAAAAAAAAAACGAAATGTGAGAAGGAAAACAAACAAAAGCTATACAAATAAATGTTTCCCTCTACATAGTCTCTCATTATTATTTTTTTGTTTATTTTTTTTTTTAGGAAAACTTTCAGATTAATTAGAAAATCAATTTTAACAAACTTTTCGAAATGATTAATTAAATTTCCTTTAGCAAATTTTTCCTATTATTACTTTTGTATACAGAGCTTAACGTACATCCGTACGAACGATGATGATGGTGATGTACGAAACGAGTTCATCATTTCAAAAGTTGTTTGAGTTTTTTGATTTGAAATAACAGGTTGTACTATGAATTTTGAATACATTATTCTGTTTCTATAAATAGTTTGACAACAACTTAAAGTAAATTTGGGGTTTATTAGAGATAGTGGATAGGTTTATATCCGCAACGATATACCGTTTACCATTCCCAATCGGAAAGTGCGAATAATGGTTTTAGCTCATATGAGTTGGAATCCATGCCTCGAAACTTATCCTCTTTGTATGGGGCTTTTATCGATGCCCAAATACTCAAAACATTAATACCTAAGAAGAGATTATGCCTAAAAGAACCACGAATCCACATATTATAAGGCATGACGAAACGCTAAATAATTCGCAAGGGACTTCAAGCGATTTTAGATTACTTCGTTCCACCATTCCCCCATTTAATGGCAACTTCATGGAATGGCAATCATTTTTCGAATTTTTTGGAGCCGCAGTCCACGAAAATGTTTATCTGTCTTCTTCCCAAAAATTTCATTATTTGAAGGGACTCTGACGATGCGAGGCGTAATCACTTGTGATTAACGATGCAATATCCTTTTTATTAACGATGCAATATCCTTCATCCATTTTGCGATTAACGATGCAATTTCCTATATATAGGCTGTATAAAAATGGTAAATGGTAGTTTCGATAAATTTATATCTAGACGTGGACCTAACCATAAGAAAGTTTTGAGATCGAAGAAATCGCCGTTACCGTTCTCTAAATCGAAAAGGAGTTGTTCTGTAATGAACCCTACCGAAAAATAGTATGAAAATCAATAGGCATAGTTTGTCTTTCAAGAAAGATTTACCAAAGTTGGGGAATTCAAAGATGATGGCAGTAAAACGATTAATCTGAAAAAACAATATGACAATATGATGAATTCCTATAGAAGAATTTTTATAATCGGGTCACACGAAAATATCGAACCGGTCTGAAACCGATGAGTATTTTTTGTCGCACCACGGAGTAGTGAAGGAGATTAACACGACAAATAAGTTGCGAGTTGTTTTTTATGGTTCAGCCGGAACAACAAATGGTAATTTACTAAAGGATCAATTATCGGTAGGGCCAATTGTGCAGTCTAGATCTGTCGTTCTGTTGGTGAGATCTCCAAAACACAAGTTTTGTTTTCATGGCCGATATTGAAAAAATGTTTCGGCAAATCTGGGTGACTGAAATAGACACAAAATATCAAAAAAATTGTATGGAGAAGAAAATCACAGGATAAAATAGAAGCCTATAAACCGTGACATAAGGGACGACATCAGCTCAATTCCTGGCAACGCAGACATTAATCCAACTAGCATCAAATTATTAGGCTGAGTTTTCCGAGGCTTTAGATATATTGAAACACGAATTTTACGTGGATGGCTTGACGTCGGAAACGAATAAAATCAAGGACACAGAAAAATTATTAAGGACTTAAATCATTTGCTTAAAATGGATGGCTTCAAAAACATGATTAAAACAGTCGCACCAAAATTTTGGTTACATCTTTCAAGATTCGACTCATCAACTCAAGAGGAGGATATTTTGAAGATGGCGAATAGCTGCTTAAATACTCAGTGTTGTAAAGTCATTAAAATAATTCCAAAAAGTGCCAGTTTGCAAGATTTGGAATACAATTGCTTTAAGTAAGGCATTAATGATGGATTGCGGGAATTGGCACTAAACCCTCATACCTGGCCTACTGGTAATTTTATTCGTCCATTTAATTCAGCAAATTTTCGGGCGGCAGGGCCTTCACGAGTAAAATTGCGGTTGGCGAACACAACTTCAGATTAAGAAAAGTTAATTTTAAGAATTCTACTGCAGGTGATAATGTATTCTGTAAAATTTGGTTATTTGAATGTCTGTAGTTTAACCAAACATTTTGATGAGATATCCGTTTTGTTACATGAGCATCGTTTTGATTTTCTTGCTTTGACTGAAACTCTGCTTAATAGTAAAATTACAAGCAAGTCGCTTTCTATCAATAATTACAAATTTATTAGATTTGATCGTATTAATAATACCAGGTGGGGTGGGGTTGGTTTATATTTTTGCTCGATTCTTATGTGTAGAAAATTAGCTGCTACTACTTTCGGTAAAGTGGAACCTTTCAGGTTGTTTTGCAAAAATTCTAATTTTGGTCATTTACAACCCTCCTCCCGCGGTTAATGTTGATATTCATAATTTCGATTTAATATTTTCTCAGCACTTGGCTAATTATGAAAAAGTTATTTTACTTGGTGATTTCAATCACAATATGGTATTTAGCAATCAACTGACTGTTTGTCTGAACATTTATAATTTATTTTATTTACCATTTAGGCCTACTAGAAATAATAGTTAAAAAAAATATAAAAAGTATTGGCTAGATCTTGACTTGAAATATTTTAAGTATTTGAGAAATAAAACTACTAAGTGCATCAATCAAGTTAAACAGTATTTCTACTTTCGAAATGCTAATGACTCAAAAAAAAAAAATATGGAATAATTTGAAGAGACTTGGTATTTCTAGCATTACTGATGCTTCAGTCATTGGATTCTCTGCTGATGATATATTGAATGGAATTTGTAAATTTTGTGATTCTTTGGGAGTTCTTCCATTACCAGATATAGTTTTTAATAGTTCTTCTGAAGATAATTCCTTTATATTTGATTGTGTCGATGAACTTATGGTGAAAGAAGCCATTTTTTCAATTAAATCAGAATTTTTTTTTAAATTAAAATTAATACAAAGCGTAATAGTAGCCCGATTGTGATGAATGATACCTTAAATAAAAGCTCTGGTCACGAGTAAAAAGACAGCGAAAACTACAGTCGAGGCCTGGTATATGGACACTGGAGCGAGCGATCACATGACTCATAAACTAGAGTAGTTCATAAACTACAATGAAAGATGGCATCAAAATAAAAATTGGAGACGGAGAAACCATTTCAGCCAAAGGTCGAGGTAGCATAAACATTTCAACATTTAATGGAAAAAAATGGACAGAATGTCACCTTTCAAATGTATTCTACTTGCCTAAGCTGAAATACAATCTCTTTTCCGGCGGTGTGGCCTTGGATAAAAATTTAACTCTAGAAGCTGATAAAAGAATTTATAAATTCGTTAAAGAAGGCAAAACCATAGCTGTAGGTGAGAGATAAAACAAATTATCCGAAATGAAAATTAAGATAATGCCAATCGATAATGGCAAAGAAAGCACTAAAGAATATCAAGCTTGTATTGCTGAGAAAAGTTCCTTTCAAGAATGGCATCAAAAATTAGCTCATCAAAACTAAACTCAAATTAAAATGATTTTAAAAAATTATGACATTAATCCAAAAGGAGATAAAAAATAGTCTGTGAGCCTTGCGCATTGAGTAAAATCCATCGACTACCTTTTCCTCAGTAAAGCAGTACAAAAACCAGTCGCATTGGCCAAATAATCCAAGCAGATGTGTGTGGACCATTACCAGAAGTCATTCACATAAAAACATTGCCCCAGAAGAACAAAAAATTTTAGATCTGACAATGGTCTAAAATTTGTCATCAAGTCACAAAAATGATGAAAGAATATGCAATTTCTCATCAAAATTCAGCAGCTTATTGTCCTGAGCAAAATGGCAAAATAGAACGCGAAAACAGAACTGTTGTAGAAGCTGCTCGTACTATGTTACATGCTGCAAAATTTGAACTTAAATTCTGGGCAGAAGCAGTAAACACTGCCGTTTATATTTTGAACTGCACAGGAACCAGTAGCATTAAAAATCAATCACCATATGAAATTTGGTACAACAAGCGACCAGATATTCAGGAATTCCATATATTTGGAGGAAAAGTTTACGTGAAATTGCCTGAAAATAAAGTAAAGAAGCTTGACCCAAAAGGGGAAATAGGTTTCTTTGTAGAATACGGCGATACTGTAAAAGGTAACAGAGTTTGGATTCCGAAAATCAAAATCAAGCACTATTATATCTCCCTGAGGAAGAAAATATACAATGTAAAAATAGTCAAAGAAAAGATGACGAGCAAATTGAAGAAAGCTTAAAAAATCTTGAGTTACCTAACCGATTATCTGATTCAAAAGAAAAAAATGAAAAATTTTGTACGCCAGAACTAAATAATCCAAACAAAATAAACCCAATAAATTAGAAGATTACGAAGTAGATTTAGATAATGTATGTGATTACTGCATTGTAAACCCAGAAGAACCGCTGACTTTTCAACAAGCAGTAAATGGTACGAATGCACAAGTGTGGAAACAAGCTATGGAGGAGGAAATGAATTCCTCAAAAACTAGCAAAGTGCGGGAGCTCATTGAAGTAGCAAAGAACTCGACCATAGTTGAAAATAAGTGGATTTTTAAATTAAAAACTGATACGAATGCAATTATACAAAAATTTAAAGCCAGATTAGTAGCCAAAGGCTTCTCTCAGCGTGAAGGAATATACTTTAACGAAACCTTTAGCCCTGCGTAGTAAGGTTCGACTCCATCCGAATATAATTAACAGTAGCCAAAAAATTTGGTACTCAAAAAGTTTGGCGTAAAAACTGCTTTTTTAAATGGTGATATATAGAGGAGGTTAAATACATAAAGCAGCCAACAGGATTCAACGATGGTACAAGAAGAGTATGTAAACTACTAAAAAGTTTATATGGTTTACGTCAATCGTCTAGATGTTGGAACCAAAGAATAAAAGTTTTTCTAACAAACTATGGACTCAAACAATCAAAGGCTGATCCTTGTATATACATGTTAATCAAAAATAATCTGTTAATACCCCTAGTGAGCATCTATATAGATGATGAACTAGTAGCTGGAATCGACGAAGAGACTGTGAATGATTTCTTGTGTGCACTTGAGAAAGAATTTGATATCACTTCTGACAATGCTGATACTTATCTTGGTTTACAGATTGAAAAACAAAACGATGGCTCTATTCTCTTACGTCAAAGTGCCTACACAAGAAAAATTCTCAATAAATTTAATTTAGAGCAAGCAAATACTCTTGCAATATCAGCCGATCCACATCAACAGTTGAATGTAAATTTAAATGATGATGCGGCGTTAACAACTGCTTCCTATAGAGAAACTGTGGGCAGTTTGTTATATTTATCAAAAGGTACGAGACCAGATATATCCTTTTCGGTTAGTATGGTTAGTCGATATATGGAAAAATCAACGAAATTTCATTGGAATGAAGTCAAGAGAATAATGAAGTATCTAAAAGGAACTGTTGATTATGGTTTGCACTTTAAGAAGCAGAAAACATTATCCTTATGTGGCTATAGTGATGCAGATTTTGCAGGAAATATTGAAACACGCAAATCAATTACAGGATTTATAGTTATTTGGAGTGGATGTGTTGTTAGCTGGTGTTCTCAAATACAGTCGCCACCTATACCACTTATTCGGAATACATTGCAGCCTGAACATCCTGAAAATCCTGAAAATCCTGTTCTTCACAAACAAAGTAAACATATTGACGTACAATATCACTACATCCGAGAACATTATGACAAGAAAGCTTTTCAACAAAAATACATTAACACCAAGGAACAGCCAGCAGATATCCTCACCAAACCCTTGGAAAGAAGAATCTTCGAATTTCATCGCAACAGAATATGCTACAAACTTAAAGAGTGTTCCGATATTCCATAAAACAGTGGGAGTATCAGAATTGTTGTGTTTAAATAGTGTTTTATGGATATCACTTGCTGTTTATTACCTAGATGGCAACACTATTTTTAGTTTATAGTACACATGATGTATCCGATCTATCAAAGAGAGCTAAGAATTTCATTATAAATTATATTATAAAACAATAAAAATCCTTTTGTTACCCATAATTCCACATATAACGACACTGTACATGAATCTTCACAACATCGAATGGCACTTTGTTCCTCCAAGCGCTCCCAATTTAGGTAGATTATGCGAGGCAGGCTTCAAATCATGCAAATGTTTCCTGAAACTTACGCTGGGTGAGACTCTGCTCACATTTAAAGAGATGCCGACATTACTAGCACAAATATATTTCATTCTCAACTCCCGACCATTAAGCGAAATACCTCCGGACGAATTGGATGACTTACCACCGGGCCATTTCCTAATCGGACATGCAATTAACTTATTACCAGAATCGAACTTGATGGATATTAAAAAAAAATAGATTATGGCGTTAGTAGCATGTTTAGCGTGTGGTTCAGCTCTTCTAGCGGAAGTGTCAAAAACTCGTTGTACTAGTAATAAATATGATAAATAATTACCCACAAGAATTATCAGCTACCGAGCAACGGCTTATATACGTGTAAGCTGAGCGAAAGGCCAATGTGAAACATATAACCATACGATACTATCTATGCTGAGGGCTACTATTGGCGAAGGAGAAAAAAAATGGAATTGCATAGTTAAACAATTGCAATTGTCTTTAAACAACCTAGCAAACTTAACTGCTAGAATGTTGCTCAATCTTTATAACTCGAGGAGTATATTGAAAAACTAAATATTACTCGCCTTAACAGACGAAATGGTTGAATTCAACGAACTAAAAGAGCTGTTACGAAAATAAGTTCACTGCTAGATTCAAAATACCTTGCAAAGGCCAGCGATATGTAATGATATGAGAGTTGGACCCTAACGCATGATATATGGTTCTAAATGCGAAATAAACGGACAGCGAATACACTTGCTCGGTCATGTTTTCCGAGCTGATCCTAAACAGATAGTGCAACGATCTCTGAGAGGAGAACCACTATTTGATAGATACAGAGGTTGCCGTCGATGGTTTCTCGGGTTCGAAAATAAGCTACCTTCTTTGGGATCGAAGTCGATGAAGCTAGATTATTGAAAAAAGTATTTTCATTTTATAATTTCTTTCAGCGAGCAACAAGTTTAAGGCAGGAAATAAGCTTTACTTTACTAAAATTTAAAAAATGTATACACAAAATTTTTTTATTTTCTTACGTCGAAATTGTGACCTTGATTCGTAAATCTTACTCATATCTTATTATATTTGTTTTTGCTGCGAACGCCAGAAATATGTAGTACGATTATCAAAATCAGATACAGAAAAACTGGTTCCAATTGGAATTTTATTATCTTGTACAACATCCACATAAAACTAAACAAATTAAATTCGATGGATTTCGGCGATAACATTAGCACGAAAAAACGTTGGCCTACTGTTCAGTGATAATAAAATTTGTTATCAAATTCATTTCAATGCAATTTTGAATTGACAGATTTATTTGCCATATATTTGTGCTGGTTCTATATTTATATATAACATCATCGCATTGAAGTATATAGATATTTACTTAAGTTAATTAAAAGAAATATATAGTAATTCAAGAATTGCTTAAGACAATATTTACATTTTGCATTTTGCATTTAATTTAATTAATAATAAATAGAAAAAATAAAAAAATCTTGTATTTATTTAGTTTACGATTTTCATTTTACTTTTCTCTATATTATTTTATAGGTATGAGTTCAAGGAATGATACTACCTCACCAACAGACACAGCATGTTCATCGTCGCCTGCATTTTTAGGGCCCGCTCACTTATTATATGATCAACATAGTTCCGAAGAAGAATTAGAAGTAATAAATGGACCGTCGACGGAAACGGAAGAAATTTTTAATTCACCAAAACGTTCAAGTTCCACAATTATTGAAAATAGAAAACGATCGTTAGCCCATAGTTCTGATGATGAAGTAAGTCTATTTTGTATGATTTTATTGATATTGATATAGTTATATTTTTTTTTTATATTTTAGGTCAGAAATTTATTAGATATTGTACCAGCACCAGTTGCAAATTTTCGTACATCCCCACCATTAGAAGCTGTCAAACCATTGGAAGCGTTTAAATTTCACCGTAACCATATACAACGGTCAACAACACCTTTAGTACTAAGCGAAACTGGTCGCGGTATCGAAAGTATTAGAATTTCATGTGATAGTCCTGTTATAATACCAACAGATTTACGATGTGTTAGTCCACCTGCAAAATTATTTCATTGTGCTGTGTCACCACGGCGCAGACCACCTAGACATCCACAACAGAGACTGCAAAGGCCACATAGGCCTTGTTTAGATTTTGATAAAATGCAACAAGTAAGTATTACGTAAATGTTATGCATTTATGTCGTTGGTTTTGGCTTTAAGGTGAAAACCCCCTAATAGAATCTCATAGAATTTTGGATAAGATGTTTAAAATAAGGAAGAATGCTCTTGAGACTTATTAATTGTCAAAACAAAACTCTTTCGTTAATTTTTAGTGTCTTTATTCAAACAAACATTACGGCTCTATAAACGAATGGTTTTGCCTTAAAATCAGTAAAATTTTCGGCAGAATTCTCATCTTTTAGTGATAAGTTGCTTATATTCAATCGTGTCTTCCCCAATATAATCTGAGTTGGTGGTTTTCAATGATCTCGTTGAGCTCTTAACCTAAGTGTTCACAACAAAAAATCTAACAGTATATCCGTTTACAGTTAAATTATGTCATTTCGCTTTTTTATTACATCATTTTTACTGTTACTTGCTTTAACTGGTATGGGAGGAAGTCGATAATTGTAAACTTTAGTATCGCCAACGCTATAAAAGCTTATAACTTAATAACTGTTGATAACATTGACGATGCATGCCAGTTTAAAGTAGACTATTTTGCTTCAGTCCACAATAATCTTACATGGCGTCAATCGAAAAATGGAAAGGCCGAGAGAATTACGAGACATGGAATTTTCGCGTTTGAAATTTTCAGATTGTGTGACGGATACAATCCTATGATTATGGCGATAGCGAGTTCTCAATCAATAAGTTTCTATGGATTAGGTAAAAGATAATGCTGGAATGTTCAGAGTGGCACAGTCAATCTAAGCTGGTTTAATGGTCAGAACAAATTTGTGTTCCATTCTAGAACAGCAAATCTCGGACTTAAACATTCTAGAACTGGTGCAAACTGACTTGTGTGGACTATTATCAGTTGAATCATTTGGTGACTTGCGGTATAATTTTTTGGACAATTTCAGCCGCAACATTTCTTTATATTTCATCAAGAGCAAATCGAACAACTTGAATATTTTCGAAAGGGTCGAAGGATTTACGGAAAACCAAACAAATCAAAAACTCTAAACATTACCGTATACGACTCGAGCGTCCGTAGAAATTTGGTACGGTAAAAAGTCGGATTTGCCTAACTTTAAAGTGTTCGATTGCAAGCTCATGATGCATGTTTCGAAACTATAGTGCTCTAAATTTGATTCGAAATCCAAGGAGTACATCATGATCGGTTACAACTAGAACAATAAAGGCTATCGAGTTTATGAGCGAAAGAATGGTAGGTGTGATGTGGGTTTTCTAGAGGGTCAAAGCTATGAAAATAATTGTTGGAGCGTGAAGCAAATAATGCAACAGCAAATAAGAATCAAAAAGAAGGGATGGTTATTCAGAAGCTCGTGATTTCGATTATGATTCAAATGCAAGTAGTTGAATTGAGATTTTGAGTTCTGCAAGTATGTCTGGTTTGGAAAACATTGAGTATCAAGGTTTAATTGACGCTTCGGGTAGTATTTATGAATAGTATTTTTGAAATGGCCGATTGCAAAAAAGCGGATGTCATAGTGGATCCTTATCAGAGAATTACTTTAGAAGTGTCACCAAAGAATCAATCAGATCTGGAACCAATAAAGAATGTGCCTTATTAAGAAGCAATTGGGATCTTGTTGTTCGCTGACCAAATATGTCAGCCATTAAAACTGGGAAAATTATACCACAAATCGAAAATTTACAAAGCCAGAAAATGAAACCATGGTTAGCCCATTAAAGCTGGGAAAATTATGCCAAAAATCGTAAAAACCCAAAATTCAAAAATACGTGATGGTTAGCCCATTAAAACTGAGAAAATTATGCCACAAATCGAAAATATCCAACATTTTGAAAATGCATGATGCCCATTAAAACTGGGAAAATTATGCCACAAATCGGAAATATCCAAAATTCAGAAAATGCATGATGGTTAGTTAGCCCATTAAAACTGGGAAAATTTTGCCTCAAATCGGAAATATCCAAAATTCAGAAAATGCTTGATGTTAGCCCATTAAAACTGGCAAATTATGCCACAAATCGAAAATATCCAAAATTCTGAAAACGCGATGGTTATACTATTAAAACTGGAAAAATTATGCCACAAATCGAAAATATCCAAAATTCAGAAAATGCATAATGGTAGCCCACTAAAACTGGGAAAATGCATGATGGTTAGCCCATTAAAACTGGGAAAACTATACCACAAATCGAAAATATCCAAAATTCTGAAAATGCATGATGGTTGGCCCATTAAAATTCGGAAAATTATGCCACAAATCGAAAATTTCCGAAACCAGAAAATGCATGATGGTTGGTTCATTAAAACTGGGAAAATTTCCACAAATCGAATATTATCAAAGCTTAAAAATGCATGATGATAGTCCATTAAAACTGGAAATGACGGTTAGCCCATTAAATCTGGAAAAATTCTGCAATAAATCGAAAAAAAAAACGTTTCTCGACCAGATATAAGCAGTGTCTGAATATATGGCTATGTCCTTAGCAACGCAAGAGGCTACTTGGAGGCAAGCTATGTATATCACGAGTTCTTAGGGAATAACAAAGGTTCAACAATCCTTTAATGTGACAACAATGGAGCAGCCAGTCTTACCAAACCAGTCACAACATAGAAACACGAGTTCCGTTCGATAGAAGTCAATCTTTTGAAGAATTAGGTTCTGGAAATTAATGCTCTAGTGGAGCGATTTAAGGTTTTTAAATTATGAAATACTTAATTTAGAGATTTATTTTTTGGGGTTACCAAAACACATTTATGGGGTTCTGAAAACATTTTTTGCATTCAATTGAGTAATTGCTTATATTTTTATTCAGTTTTAAGGTTTAGTTATTATATTTAAAATTAGAATTATTTATATACGCTTATGTTTAGAATTAAATATTCTATTTTAGCTAAAAGCTCGTTCTGTGACATCATGGCGGCACAACAATGAGCACACGGGTGAATTATCGGTCTTCTGTTGGTGATCAGGCAGCAATTCGAAATAAATAAGAAATTTATAAAGTGATATATATATAATGTAAATATATATATCGTATATTTAATTAAATTTAGAAATATAAAAAAAAAATTTAATTTTGGAAATTGAATTATCTTTAAAAATTTTTGTTTATATTTTCCAAAATGTATCTACTTTAACAAAAAATTAATTTGAAAAAGATAAAGGGAAATTTAAATTGAATTAAGCAAAAATAATAAATTTTATTAATTATATAAATAATATAAAAAATTATTAATTATAGAAAACTAAAAATAAATATTTTCTAGACTTAACAAAAACAAAAACAAATACAATTTAATTAAATATTTAAAATTAATTAAAATTAAATAAAAAGTGATAAAAAAAATTCAAACAAGAAAACTAACGATAAAAAAAAATTATTAAATACAACAAACGTTAATTAAACAATAAAAACAATATTAATTAATTATGAATTAATTAATATAATTTATTTTGTTTTATAATTTTTTCGATATACTTATAAGTTTAAGTAAAATTAATTAAACATTTTCGTTTTTTTTTTTGTTTTAGATTACTTACTAAGAGAAATAACATAATTATTATATTATGCGATGTGAAGAGAAAAATTTATAAAATCAATTGTGCAATTTTTATTAATTAAAACAAAATAAAATAAAAATATTTTTAATAAATTTAAATAAAAAAAAAAATTTGTATAGTAAAACTATTATTAGAAAAACTGTAAAAAAAAAATAATGATGGAAGAAATTACAAAAAACAAACACAATTTAATAAAACTGATAACAAAATTAATTAATTAATTAATTATGTTATTTGATTAATTAATTTTTTACTCTATTTTATATGAAAAAATCAAACAAAAAATTTTTTTTTTTATTATTTTTGAATTATGATATTTTGAAAAATTGGTTGGTAACTATTTTTTTTTTTCGATTTTAGTCGATCGAAATTCGATCTCAAATTTTATCCGTTTTACGAGTTAAAATGAAACTCGTAAAGTATATGTATAGTGATGTATGCCAAAACCGGTTAAATGACGATGAGCATTGGTTGTTGATGGAGAATAAAAATTGGAAAATTAACACCAGAAGTTTGTGAGTAATTTGCCTTTATAACTATAATGTTTCTATATAGTTTTGTCAACATCTTATATACAAAATTTATAATTTTAGAAAATTATCTAAAGAATTCGGCATCATATCAGAATGTGTTAGAAAATCGCTCCATGCAAGTGTTTGTAAAAAAATAATAAAGGTTAGTCTCTTATTAAATACCTTTACATTTTATTAAATTCGATGTAATTTTTTGATTTGCACCTTAGAAAATATTGTAATCATGTGGCTAAATATCTTGTTAGATTTACATAGCAATCATTTGTTTGCCCCGATGCGATTCGCTGTCCCACAATAAATTTAATCAATGTTATACTAATGCTCACGAATGTTTTTCGTTTTTCCATTCGTTGCGTAAATTAATAAATAACTTGGTTTTCCTACTCTGGAGCAAGCAACATAGAACTGTCAGTAGTAATCGATCAAGCACTTCCAATGGTACATTCATCCCAAACAATAATTTTTTACATTTGCAGCACCGAGCGTGATTTAGTTCCCCATATTGAATGATCTCTGTTGTGTGCAAATTTCAGTGCTAAATAAACCGTTCGTCCTCTATCCAACAGTAAGGCTGCAAAATTGGATGATACAATTGTTAATGCTGTTTGGTTTTACGATCGGTCTGATTTCGAATAACTAGTGTTAATGTATACTGTTCGTTGTTGCAGTTGTAGTAGAGTTAATTTTTCTGCAAAGGGGGCTGATAGTTGCATTGTAATCTCTCTCTCGTCACATATCTCTGTCGAATGCATCATTGCCAAATTAATCCATTGCCCCAATAATATTGTAGGTTGACTTCAACCCAACGTACACTCCAGATGTAGGTACAAAAGTGCGTTCTTTTACCCAAAATTTTAATAATGATAGCCTGCATCCAACCATTTTTATTTACCTATGTCCGTATTTTATTCCTGAATAATCACTGAATTGTGCTTGGATTTATCGGGTAAGCTACTCAACGATAGGGGATCCAACGAATCAAATCTAGACCTTATATCACGACCCAGCATTACTTTTGCTGGTGACTCGCCTGTTGTACAGTGTACTGCAAGGCGATAGTCATTCAACGGATTTTGAAAACTACGAAATGATTTTTTTGCGACGGTATTTGTGGCAGGATGCCCAGAAGCTACAACAATATCGGAACATCGATTTTAGACTCAGCGACATCATTCACAGGTAGTCGTGAAAAACAATCTGCCTCGTTGTTACAACCTTTTACATATTCTAAACCTATAATTGAAACCTGATAAGGTAACAGACCATCTTTGAATACGGCTTGCTGTTATTCAAGGAAATCCATATGTCTCGACAAATAATCCTAGTAACGGTTTGGGATCTGTCCTAATTACAAACTCATATCCCACAAGATAGTGGTAGAACTTTAAAGCTGAGAAACCAATAGCTAGATCTTGCTTCTGTATAACACGATAATTCTGTTCACACTTTGATAAGGTTTTACTACAGAAAGCCAACGGTCTTTCTACTTCGTTGGTATACGAAGGAGAGAATTATAGGTATTATTGTTGCTAAATTTGGCAAAAATTCGACTCAAAACTTTATCTAAATTTGTTAAATGATCGTTTGTAGTTTTTCCTGTAACTACAAGGTCGTCTAAGAAATTCGCAATCCCTGGAATACCTGTAACAACTTTTCAATATCATGCTACAATATATCCCTGTCAGCGATGGTTTAATACCAAATGACATTCGATTTACTAGAAGCGTGCCCATGGAACCATTTTGCGAGATTCCTTGTCCAACTCGAACTGATTATAAGCAGTCTCCTTATATCTAATTTAGAAAACTTAATTCCTCCAGGGTAGAAATACTTCATCAATACGTAGTAATGGCTGCTTATAATAAACAAAACATTTATTTAATGTAAATTTATAGTTTGCACACAGTCTGCTCCACCATTCGGCTTTTGAACTGGAACGAACGGTGGGTGTTCTGCATCCGTTTGTAGCAATCACTTATCCGTTCCAATCGCGCAATTTGCTATTGTATAAGAGTCGGGGGAAAATTTGAACAGCGCTTGAAGTAAAATGGCTACCGGAATCATGTACTGTAAGTGTCTTAATTAATTATGATTCGCAAACAGCTTAGTCAGGTAGTTATTAATTATAAACGTTTGGCTAAATTACAATTGTTTCTATGTTAAATCACTAAAATTAAAATAATTGTATATAACTTCTTGAAACAATACTTCTTATGGTAATAGAATAGCTATAATGATTTTTTAGATGAGGCGTACAACGACTAGGGGACTGCTCGAGTTTGTTGATCACGATTCAATTTGTTCAAAGAGGCATATTAAAAATAGTTTTCGATCCAAATATGGCATTAATTTAATTCACAAAACTAATCAGCATCAATAAAACTTATCCCCCCGTTAATCGTGGATACATAGTCGTATCTTGCCAAATCAATCGATTTCCCATGTTTTTAACATTTTTTGGCTTCTTTGGAGTAACGTTTAAAAAATCCTCTATACTTGAAATACCGTCCGATTCCGTTGTAGTCGTTGATTCAGATGATGATTCTTCAATAAAACTGGAATCACTGGTATCACTGCTATCACTTGTACCAAGCTTAGTAATACTTAAATTTTGATCCTTACTATTGTCATTAGGCGGCTGATGTTCAATGATATTCTCGCAATTTACAATATCACGTTTTTGCCTTGCAATACTATCTCGATATTCTTTTCGCTTCTTTTTTAGTATAGCAAAATAGTCGTGTATAATTTCGAGACACGTTACACAAATTCGATCGTTTTGCGATACATTTTTATGGATCGTAATTTTCTTGATTAGCATAATCAGTTTTTCCGGCATACCAACCATTAGATTCACTTTGGTTTTACATAAAAGACAATAGTTTGATGGTAGGGACATTTTGATGATAAAATGAAAAATTGAATCACGTATTGTCAGAAAGCTCAACGATCACTCGATCAACAATCAATTGCAAACCAGCCGTTTATATATATATATATATATATATATATATATATATATATATATATATATATATATATATAAACGGCTATATATATATACATATATATATATATATATATATATATATATATATATATATATATATATATATATATATATATATATATATATATATATATATATATATATGTATATATATATATATATATATATATATATACATATATATATATATATATATATATATATATATATATATATATATATATATATATATATATATATATATATATATAATAGTAACTGTCATACTATTTTGTAAGATGTAGTTTACAACAACATTTATTTTGAGAATATGTTAATTCATTCATTACCAGAATAAAATATTTATAAAAAATTATAATAAATTAATTTATTAAATTATTAATTTAATTAAAACCGACAAAATTCCCCAAAATTTAATATCAAAAAAACCGAAAAATAAAAGGCATTAAACTCCTCGTAATATTACCACCACCTTTGATTCTTTGTGTTGCTCTTCTTTATGCGAGGGATTCAGTGTGCCTAAGTAAAAGGGGAAAGTTAAGGTCTGCGCTGCAAAACAAACCTAACCCATTGACGTGAAGTGATCGGCAAATATTTTAGCAGTGAAAAACAGTTTTAATTTTTTGCTTTAGGGAATTCGATTCGATTACGAGAGTATAAGATTCGTATCTTCGAAACGTACGATTCTTATTTTAACCCAATACGAAACTCTTTCTCTCGTAACCGAATCGAATTCCCAAATAGGGCCCCTGGAGAATCAGTTGAACAAATCTTTAAATGCTTTTATTTTGTGTACTCCTTCGGATTTTTGAAATATGAATAAAATATAAAAAATGTACACTAGTTGTAATATTTAAAAAATTTCGTGTATGTATTTGCAAAAATATGTTAAGAGCAGCTTAAAAAGTTCCATCCATTATATAAGTCCCGCCGACTAATACTCATTAGACCGATTTTTATTTAGTATCTTGAATCATCATTTATATAGTCTTTCGTAACTAAGTGAAACTGAAATAAATCGGTGGTACTGAATCTAGTGGCTAAAACTAGTCGACACGTGGTCTCAACCTTACCGCAAATGACCTATAGCAACAATAATATAAACCACCGAAGGCTTAACCGGTCAATTAATAGTTGGGTGCAATTGCTAGGGAAGAAAACTTTTTTGATAGCGTGGCATAGTTGTTATCGATTATAACCCAACTAATAGTTACGATAAGACCAAATTTAACAAAAAGTTGGCCTCAAATACTTGGTCTAGCGTATATATTTTTTGGAAATAGAAATTACGTAATTTCGCACTGTCTCTAAGAAATAATTAACTATCATCGAACTCAAAACGTGAATGACATTTTTGTATAATCGTTAACGCATGAACTCAACATCAAAATATAAAAATGAAAGGACATAACTATATAGGAAGAAATCAAAAACCATTAAATGTCCAAAAGAGTCCCAATAGTATTATATCAACACCATTGACCAATCATTATTTTTACTTGTTTTCACAGTTTCCATTTTCACCACAACCAAATATCATATTATGTTGTGTTAGTAAATTCTAATTCTAATTTCTAAATTTAAGCATTATCCTGCCTATTAACTATATCTTGGCTCATTGTCCATTATTTGATCTACCGGCTTCAGTTTTATTGCCTTTTAGATTTGGTTGACCGCTTGCGGTAACATCTATAAGGAAAAAGTACAGACAATGTTGGATGAGCATCTCCTTCTGGTATATTGGCAGCCCTGGAAACTGGCTGGGATTCAATGGACTAATTATTGATTAAAACCACATAAAAAACTAACTATCGACCTTTGGCTATCGTACACGGACATGAGTCGGTAGTTGAAACATCAGAACTCTAATAGAAACAGCAGTACTAGCAGAAGTATAGAAGGAAATAAATAGTTAACATGTAGAAATGTTGGGCTTTTGTGAAGTCATTTGGAAAAATAGTGGTGAAATGGTTTAAGCAATTGTTACATGATATTCTCTGGTAGATCCGACGTACATGACCAAAGCGTGGGCATAGTAATAACTGCGAAAGCGAGGAAAGCATTGATGAAATGGAATCCAATAAGCAAAAGAATATTAGTAACAAGATTCCATTCAAAAATATAAATATAAACTTCACTCAATTCCATGTTCCAATCAAAGATGCAGATCAATCAACAAAAAAAAAAACAAAAAAAAAATGAAACAAACTGAAAAACCATACATAAAGACTGCCTTGAACGTACTCGGCTACCAGGAATACAATCAAACACTTTGGTTTAGATACACTAAAGAAAATTGAGAAACGCCATCAATTTTACGAATGATCAATACGAATTATGCAGAGGAAAATTATTCTAAGGGGGCAGCAGCAAATCAAAATATGCGAGCACTACACCAGTGTGTAAGAACTCTTAACAACTGATGAAGCACAATTAAAGATATGGGAAGAATATTTCAGAACACACCATCAACAGACGTAGTGATATATGAAAGATGATTTGCTGCTGCCCTTTCAGCAGCTTTCCTCTGTATAATTATATTGATCATTCGTAGCTATTTTTTTTACTTGACGAATTATGCGATAAATCGGAAGACCAGGAGAAAAAGCCAAAGAACTTGGCAAATCATGGTTGAAAATGACAGCACTAGTCCCCAATAGATGGTCCAGCCTAGTAACTGCCCTATTCCACTCAGTTGAAGGTAAAGGAAAAAAACATGTCTTTGTAAATCGATCTAATGAGTATTATTCCATTGGAGTTGCTGTACCTTTTTTGCCAATATGTAACTGATTTTTGTTAGTGCTATACTTTGTGCAGGAGTGGGTTAAGAGGTTAAGCTATGTTTTTTAAATAAGGACCATAGTCATTTCCGAATTTCCAAACCTAAATCGCCAAACATAAACTCAATATGATAATCTATGTCACCTATTGGACACGAAAATTTAATGGTATACGAAAGACGTTATTTTATGAAATAACACTTAATTGCAAAATAAAATGACATAAAAGTGAGCCAAAAGCATCTAAATGCATAGCCAAGAAGATTAAAATGGGATAATAGTATTCGTACATCAAATAAATAAATTAAGCACAAAATTTTAATATAACTTCAAAATAATTTAACGTTCGGCGGAAAATTTGTGTATAAAAAATAATATATCTTGCACAAAATTTTAAATTAAAATTTTTTTTTGTAAAAACAAAGAAACATGTTTACTGATCTCGGCTTCTACGTCCACCGGAGTTTTTCTAAAAATTTTCTATTCTAAAGCCCTTTGGAGGACCGCTAGGAAAAATCCGGGATACAAATCTTAAGATAAAAAATCTAGGATAAAAGTCCTCTGATAAAAAATCGTAAGATCTCTATTCCTGGAATAAAAATCTTAGATAAAAAATCTTAGTATAAATCTCCAGGGACAAAAAAATCCTAGGAGAAAAATCAAGGCATAAAAAATCCAAGATAAAAAATCTTAGGATAAACAATCCGGAATAAAAGGGTAAAAACTTCTACGATAAAAAGCAAGCATCAAAAATCACGTAATTAAAAATCCAGAATACAAAATCCTAGGATAAAAATTCTTAAGAAATCTAGGATAAAAAAGACTAGTCTAAAAAATCATAAGGTAAAAAAATCCTAGCGTAAAAAATCCTGTGATAAAAAACTAAAGATAAAAATTCGGAAGATAAAAAATCACGAAATAAAAAAATCCGGGATCAAAAATACTACGAACTAGTAAAAGTTATCAAAGCCTCTAAAAATCTACATTTTTTAAATGACTGTTTGAATTTGGGCGTGATTCATTATTTTTAAGTACAAAGTATTTTTTCACTAAACTAAATTGCTAAACAAAAAAAGGATTTTTGCAGTAAAATTTTGTGCAAGATTTATTATTTTTTATGCACAAATTATTATTTTTTCTTTACAGAAAACTGTATTATTCGTGTTAGTGTAATAATTATTTTGTGCAAGAATAATAATTTTTGTGCACAAATAATATTTTTTTTGTGCAAGAATAGTAATTTTTTAATGTATGCAATTTTTAAGTGTTTGGTTTATAATTAAAAAAAACTAAAATTGTATCAAATTTTTGTTTTAACCGATAAGTCAATGTTTGCCATTTACTTTTTAAAGATTATTTCATGTAAGAGAATGGCACGATCAAGGCGGTTAATTCACCGCATGGAAACATAAATTGCTCACCGAACTCATTTCGTAATAAGTTCATTGTTTCGCGTGTTGTGTGGCATTTGGTGCCATCTTTCAAAAACCTTATTATACCATCCAAGTTTAGTTTAAGCATTTTGAACCAAAAAACTTCGAATCTGCATCGAACTACAGTGACCATTAACGGTAACGTTCGGCTATCGTTCTTTTAAAAAATACAGTTTTTGTTTAGGGTGGCAGTTCTTGTATAGCTCATCACAACAAATGCGGCAATTTTGCTTATTACCGTACCCATTTAACCAAAAATGAGCCTCGTTTCTGAACACAATTTTAAATCATCAGCCTCAACAATTCTTTTTAAAATGGTTGTTTAATGTTGCGACTTATTTTTTATTTGTATGTACATAGTATTTTTTTTCTAAACAAAATTGCTGAACAGAAAAAGAATTTTTGGTGGAAAAAAATTTTGTGCAAGATTTATTATTTTTTATGCACAAAGTGTTTTTTCTTAACAGAAAACTCTTATTTGTGCTCGTTTAATTGTTTTGTGCAAGAATAATTTTTTTTAATGTATGGTTAAATACTAGCCGATTAAAATCAGTAATCCAGATTTGTATTGAATTTCAAATTTTAATCCATATTTGTATTGAATTTGTACCCAGTTTTATTAAAATAATAATTTTACTAATCTCTAAATGAATGTATTATTTATTTTTCAAATATTTATTATTATACATATTCTCAAAATAAAAATAGTTTTAAATCCAATCTGAAATTATACTTTATATTATAGTTTTATAAAATAAAAACCTTTTCGGAATAATCATGACTGTGATAAATCAAAAATTAATAATAAGATAATTTTCGTAACCATTTTATAATTTTCGGCCATTTTATATAAATATGTAGGTATACATATTTTATAAATAAATACACCAAATTGTTTGTACAATTTTAATAATCATTCGGTTTTCGCAGACTTTCTATTATTTTTATGATTTTTTATCTACTTATTGACTGCTTACTTTGTTTTCAAATTAATTTTTTGTTGATTTAACAGGATCGAAATTCAATATATTGCGTACAATATGCATGATTTGCTTGTCTTATCATAAGGAGCTCTTAGACCCTTTCGGTTAAATAATTTTTCGTTAATTTGCGATGAACAATATATATATATATATATATATATATATATATATATATATATATATATATATATATATATATATATATATATATATATATATAATTATATATATAAATAGGTCCCATTCATAACTGCATATTTCAAAACTGCATTTTTCAAAGCTGCATTTTTCGAACTTGCATATTTCAAAACGGCATTTTTCGAAATTCCATATTGCAAAATGGCATAAGGTTATTTATTTATTTAACATAATTGAAATATTTTTATTTTATTTTAAAAATGTGACAATTACAGTGCTGTAACTGTCGAAGGTCCCCCAGGTTTCTATAGTTTCTTAGTGAGTTGTATAATTTACTCCATTATAGCCTACTGATCGTTGTGAAAAAGTTGTATTATACCTTAGTAACCTAAAATTAGTATTTCTAGTATTATAATTATGAACATCTCTCTTTGTTAAGTTTTTCCAACATGTCCCTTATGTGTGTACTTTATTACTTTATAGATGGTAAGTCTTGTCACTCCAACTCATTTTTCAATTCCTTAAGTTTAGATAATAAAGACATTGATTTCATGTTTGCTAAATAAATTTTTTGGTATAAATTCATATGTTTTTAATGATGTATCTTGTGTATAATTATTCATTTATTTATATGGCCCCACGCCATTTTTATTTAAATATTATATTTTAAACTTTTAAGGTTAATTGCTACTGTCTGTGGACAAAGATTAACCTATCTTCATAACCTTTTATTTATTTTATTATAAAAAAAATTATTTTTATATAGTTTATATTGACTTGTGTATACTAATGATTGTAAATGTATTTAGTGGTTATGAGAAAAAAAAAAAAAAAAAAAAAAAAAAAAAAAAAAAAAAAATTCGAAGATAATCATCATTCTTTTATTATTCATAATCCCACCGCTGTCACCAATTGTTATGTTTCTGCATATTCTGGGTTCGTAACACTGGATTAGATTTTAAGCACTGTTACAACTTTATTGCTTCATTAATTCACTTCGAATTAATACTTATATTTCACTAGATTAGCCGCTTGCCACTGGAGGGGACTATGACAGTAAATATTTTCACTCTTTCACTTTTAAAACATAAATGAATTCAAAGAACAATAATACGATACTTATTTGTAAAAACACATTGTATCTCGAATGTTTTTTTTCTTTCGAAATCTGTCTTTGCTATTCTTTTGTTTGCCTATCTACACAACGCCCTTGCTTAAATTTTGGTTATGCTAGATATTGCAAAAATGTTTCTAGGCTTATTAAGCGTTTTTTTTAATACTTCTCTAGGAAAGTCAGTCTGGATATGTCTACCAGTCAATGTTAAATATCTGAGCAAAAAGGACATCATGAAACTTTGCCGTAGTGCAACTTGCTGATGCTTCGGCTGTTAAAATTATTAATTTTTATATAACAGCTCAAACCACTTACAATAGCCAAATTCATGAGATAAAATGATTCCTTGTGCCTGATTATCATTAAGCGCTCTATATAGGATGTGACTTTTGGCTAAAATTTAGAGTAAGAACAATTTTATATTACCATTTCTATCCTTTTCATCTTTAACCATATTTAACCCCCCTTTAAAAATTCTAACATCCTCAGACTCCAACCAGCACTTTTTGCAGATCAATGTCAAAAATTACAGTCAAACTACTAATACAATAGCAAATGTATCAAAAATTAGATGAATTAGAGCATTTCGTCCTTTCTATTAAGTACTTCGCATAAATCGGTTCTGTGTTTTTGTAGCCGTGATATTTGTTGTTGATTCATAATAAAAAGAACTGATGACCAATAATCTATATGTGGAGCAACAATAGATATATAAAATATAACTTTTGTTTCCGTTGGTAGTTTGTCATTAATTCTAGTAAAAAGTCCTAATTTCCGTTCAATGTTTTGATTTGCAACTTTAATATCTGGACTATCGTCATACTTTGTTTTGATTGACGAGACCATATGTTTGGTTTTCGAGGTGTTCAATGACAAATTGTGAAACATTTACCATTTCTGCAGATGCTCAAGATCTTCATTTATTTTCTGCATTGCTTCTGTAAGATAAAGTGCCAGTACAGTAATCATTGTGACGTCCGCAAACATGTTTATCTGACAGTTGTTTATAACCTCCACTACGTCAAATATCTTTTGTTTATTGTAGCCTTCTTTGTAGTTAATTGTTCTACTAATTCTAGTTTTTTTCCTTGTATGCCATATTTATCCAGGTTTTAAGTAAAATACTCCTATCAATGGTTTTAAAAGCTCGTTTAAAATCTTGAAAAACGGCTATAAATACTTTATTTTGGTCTATTTAATTACAGGCTGTCTAACATAATGTTATGTGTAGTTTGCCTTTCCAAAACAGTCTCATATATTGGAAGCATATTTATCGGGCACAACTCTTCTGGTGTGATTGGCTTTATAGTTTGTGGGACTGGAATAACTGTTGAAATTGTCCATGCGGCTGGTACTACTGTTTCCATCAGCTGAGGTAAAAAATTAAGAATTATGACTTTGGCGGATTGTCATCGGACATTTTATTTTTTCAATAAATTTTAAATTCTATTTTTTTCAAAATCAATTATCTGTTATTTTTATCAAATTGATTTTAGTTTTAACGTGTTTTGCTTGACGTCAAAAATTTATTTGGTTGTCAAATGAATTTTAAGGTTATGTTGCCCGAAAAAGTAAAAAGATCATCTATCTGATTGGCTTTGCGTTTTCTCATATAAATTATAATATGGACTAGTAATATTTTTACTTTGACATTTTAACGAAACGGAGCTCTGTGGTGTCATTAAAATTGAACCTTTAATATTTGAATAAATTTTTAATATAAATTATTTAGAAATTAATGAAAATATTATTTTAGAATCATATAATCGGTTAATTATTATTTCATTCCGCCTATGCATGCTGCTCTGAAATATGACTTTTTGAAATGTGCAATTTTGAAAAATGTCGTTTTGTACTTTATCCAGTTTTGTACCTTATACCGTTTTGAAAATTTTAAAATATACAATAATGAACGGATCCCTTAAATATATATATATATATATATATATATATATATATATATATATATATATATATATATATATATATATATATATATAAATATATATCAACGGTTTAACAAAGTTAAACCGTTGATATATATATATATATATATCCCCACGATTTGGACGTTATTTAGTGTAAGTAGAAATTTATAAGCGTGACTGGTAAAATGTTCTTGTGTGATTGTATATTGTTGTTGTAATTGGCACAACTGGACGAGAGGTCCATTTTTTTTTTGATTTATTCATATAATTTAATTGTAAATGTATTTTAATTTCCTTGTAACATATCTTGTGTCTTCCTTAGTTTTTAAAATTTACTTTTTCACCCATCCTAGTTATAATATAATGGAATAGTTGTAGAGTAATTTTGTAATAACGTTCAAATCGCATTTGATTTATTAGTTTAATTTCAGAGTTACAAAAAAATTGAGATCGAATTTTATTTTAGCTTAAACAAGTCTTTAGTTTTGTCGACACGCGGTCATACTTGGAGTGATAAAACTATTTAATTACTACAAATATAAATACGTAAATTAATATTAAATCAGGAAAGGGGGGAACATGAGCAGAATATATATATATATATATATATATATATATATATATATATATATATATATATATATATATATATAAATATATATATGGCGTCATGATAATATAGCATTAAAATCAATTAAATACAAAAAACTATATTACCTCATTAATAAAAAAAATCAAATGTTTAATTAAAAATATAGAAATAGTTTGTGATTTACTTTTTAAATTTAATTTAATTAAATCTAATAACTGCCAATACTAATTCGATTTATCGTTAACAAAAACAACGAACGCACAATAAATCAAAAATATATATGTATTTACAATAGGTAAAAAATATTGGCCGAAAAATTTACTGCAGCAACTGTATACAACTATAATATAATGTTGTATCACTCCTTGTATTTTAAAACGACGCAGTGTGACAAATCTAAAAGTCCGTAAAACGAACAATTTTATTTCTTTTGTTTTTTTTATTAGTAACGTAATAATATTTTATAAAGTGATTGGTGACCCCATCACACTATTACTAAAATATCCGCCATCTTAATATAAAATATAACCTTAAAAAGATTTTTATATGTCCAATAAAAAAAAATTAACTAAAATACAAAACACAAACCAATATATCTAAATATAAAAATAAAACAAAATTTCTAAGTATATAAATAAATAATTATGTGAATAAATTATAATAAAACAAGTGATAAATGTATAATTATATATATATATATATATATATATATATATATATATATATATATATATATATATATATATATATATATATATAAATTTGAAAAAATTTGAAAATTTGAAAGACTTTAACCAATTTTTTTTATGACAAGAGAAATAAATAAGAAAAATTAAATATTAAATTTAATTAATTATTAAATTAAATATTATGATGAAAAAAATATTTTGTTTAGTAGAAGAAAAAAAATTATTTAATTGTAAGACTAATAAAAAACAAAAAATTTTAAATTATGTATTAGAAAAGAAAATAATTTAATTTTCTTTATGTTAAAAAAAAAAAATTTTAAGAAAAATGTTCGGAAAATTAACTAAAAACGATTTTTCTTTGCATTCGTAATCTAGAAAAAAAAAATTTGATCGTAGTTTTGGTTTCGAGTTTGACGATCGATTGATCATTATATTTCCGACATTTTAGGAAATGGTTTCGGAATTGGTTTTTCAACATCTAACTTATTTGAAGAGTAAGTTATATTCTTTCCTTATAAAAATATCCACTTTGATAAGTCAAAAAGACCATTTGTTTATTTCTAAGGGAAGGTTTAGAGTGATCCAAGATGTGAGATCAAATCGGAATACGTTTTACAATCGCAAGAAAGAACAATGCGGTCCTTGCTAGGAGAACCGCCAAGTGAATTTGTATACACAGAAAACGCGTGAAATTTTAAGGGTACAACAGCTCCATACCTTCAGACCTAGGTGCATCATCATTCGGAACCAGGATGGAAACCTCCGTGTTAACATCGATGCAGTGCTAGACACTTGGAAGGAGCATTTCTCTGATTTATTCAATGTTGAACAAGTGTCAAATGCTGTATTTGAAAGTTGCCAAATACAAACTGCGGAGATGTTCATAGAGGACCCATCCTACGAAAAATTCACATTGGACATGCATAGAGTACAAAGCAAACGTTCCCGTGTGGTTATTCTGAGCGAATACTTTGTAAAACTATATGTTGACCTTATTCGATTAGTATGGCAAAGCAAAGTTATGCCTGATGAACTGAAAGCTGCCGTGTTATGCACGATATCCTTTATAAAGGAGATCGCTCAAAATGGGATAATAATCGCGGTATATAGTTCTTCTTTGCACATCATACAAATTACTGTCTAACATATAATACTGGAGAGAATCACGCCGCTGAGAGAAAATTAGGGAAAAGGAATTTCTGGGTCACTAGGACAGGGAGGATTTTATCCGAATCGATCAGTCACTAATCAAATATTGTCGCCATGGATGGCTCTTTCTAAATATTATGAAACATGATTCAATCTTTCGGAATAGGTTATAGTTTGCTTCGCGATTTCTCAGATTACCTGAAAAATATGTGCGTTTATTAAAAATAATCCTCTACCAAAAAATCATCGCTTAAAGATGTTTCATTTGTTATTTAATATACTCGAGATTATGCTATAATCCAGGCAAACGGCGCTTATAGAATTTGAGCATATGATACAACTGGATATAATATGCCAACCGTCATCTTCTGCGGTATCATCCCCGTCTCCTTCACATAGTGAAGAAGAAGGATAGTGTTGATTCGCATACTCGCAGGAGACTACATATGCGTACATAACATCAAATAAATATCCTAGAATTTCTATATCCATGCTCTTTACCCAATCAAATCATCCATATGAAGTCAAACCACGCCCTACTCGAGTTGAAATATTTTTATCTTTCAGCAAGTTATCCGAAGACTTAAAACAAAAAACAAAAGTAAAGAGGTTGATGCGTCTTTCAAAGAACGATCTTGATAAGATGATCGTAAATATCCTATATTATCCCGTCTTTTTGAAACTTTTGTCATTGAGTAAAAGGATATATGTATTTTAGAATATAACGGCGTGACTGCGATTTATTATTCTTCTAGCAGCGACGACCTTCTGGCAAGTGTAATGTAACTCAAGATGAAAGATCTTGAGTTACATTAAAGTCGGGATAAACCGTCATATGTCCCAATTTGGTATGAATGACGGCTCGACTGTTGTTGATTTTATCCGTATTATTTTCGAAAGGTTCATGGGGTTTTGATGTGTTGCTTTAATGCTTTATCCTAAGGATTTAGCTAAGTATTTGATTTAGTGTCGATAAAGAATTGTAAAATTTCTCCATTCCTGATTTTAAGTTCTTAATAAGGGAGCGAAGAGCGCTTTAATCTAGATTTCTGGGTTCATCACTTGGCTCGGAATTCTAAACACTTAGAAACTTGTTAGGAAGATACATTTTTTGGGACTGAGGCTCCCATATAATTCACCTGCCTAGATTACATGCTTTGATCTACATCCAGTGGTTTTCGTCGATGAATTTGTTTCTGTGATTATGCCCAGTCGAGTAGAAAGCTGATATTTATTTTGAAGTCGGGAGTATTGTGGGTCCCAGTCTGTAAGTGAGGTGAAGTTACCTTGATAAAATTGTTAAATAAAAAGAGTTCGCCAAAGTTGATCTTTGAAAAATGGTTTAGGAAGTTCAAAAATTGTTCTAAATGTTTATAACGACCTTGTTAGGAAATTTCAAGGTCATTCTTATAACAAAATTGTAAACCAAAATATTTAACAATTCTGTAACATTTCGGACACTCGCGAATTTATTTTTTATCAACTTAATTTGTGCTTCATGTGACACTTACCGAGTTTTATTTCACCACGAGATCAGGAATTTAATGAAAATCCCTGATCTCGTTCATGAAATAAAAAAACCGCGAGTATGCTGGTTCGGTCACGTTAGTGCCGCAGTGGTCGCTGTCATCGACGATGGCTCCTCGGGGTAGAACAAAACTTGTCTTCTTCAGGTTGTCCAGAACAAAACGAAAAACAAACTTGTGATCCAATCAATTGGAGCCTGAATGTTGATTCGGTAAAAACCGTTTGATTGTTATTTTTCGTTATTTATTTGAAGACTTTCCTTAATTAGCTAAAACTAACAAGGCAAAACTTTTGAATAATAGTTAAACGAAATAAACGATTTTAGGACTGCATCAAACGATGTTGAACTTTCGTCTTTCGTTTCTTGTCTTTTCTAGTCTAATCGTACATAGGTTGTAATCTTCTAACTATTCCTATTCTTTCCATGTTTGATCTTATAAAATGAGATTCCCCAAATCATCAAAAATCTGTTCGGACGACCATCTGGAAAACTCAACACCAACTAAAAAAAACGATACGATACGAAAAAAAAAATTATCAGACTGAATTTGGATGGTTTCTAACCTAAAAAATAATAAATATATGAACAAATAAAAAAAACTGTTAAGTTTTTAATTTTTTTTAGATCATAAGTTTTCAGTCAAGTACCTTATAAATAAGCAAATTAAATTTAAAATTAATCCAATAATTTATTTTCGGTTAGTTAAATATATTTTGTGAATAATTTAATTGTTATAAATGAAACGAAAAATATTAATTAAATATTAGATCTAATTTATGGATATATATATATATATATATATATATATATATATATATATATATATATATATATATATATATATATATATATATATATATATAATTATATATCGTTATTAAAGGCAATGTATTTTTATCATCTCACCAAAATTTTAGATATTTGAATGTCTAAATCTAATAAAAGTCACTACTTTAAATTGGACCAAATACTAATTTGTAGATGTCTGTCAACCTATATTCACAGTATACAGAGTAAGTCTGATAAAAATTTTTAGAGAATGATCAGAAATGTGTAGATCAAAGATGCATAGACGGCAATAACATCAAGTAGTTTCTGAATTTCGAAATTTTGCGACTTGTGGCAGTTTGAATAGGTTAACCATTATGGATTTTATGGACTTTGGAAATTTACGAATTTCTCAGTTTTAATAGGCATAACGTATTTACGATGTTTTGGAAAAAATCAATTTGTGGAATAATTTTGACAGTTTTAATGGACTTACAATATTGTATTTTCAGGACATTGAAAATTTTCGGTTTGTGGCACCTTTTTTATTAGAGATTTTGGAAATTTTAGGTTTTTGGTATACATTTTAAATGAGGAAGATTAGTTAGGCAAACTTGGGTAACCTTGAATGATTTTAATAATGATGATGATGCCTAAATTGTTTTAATGGACTTACATGCGATCGAGTCATCCTTGCATTACTCCTTAATGTATGAGCTTAAATAATCGAGATTTAACTATTAAATTTGTTAATTTATAGATAAAATAAACCCTTTGGCCTTTACAGTAAAAATATTAAAAAATTCTGAACTCATCTTAACATGTAGTATATATTCTCGCAAACAAGTATATTACGAGTATCCAATTTTAATGGTCCTCCAGATTGAGAGTCCTACCGTACTCTAACTAGAAACATCTAATAATTTAAGATGGCCCTAATAGCCTTGATTACTTAGACTTTCTATATTTGCCAGTACTTTATATATGTTCTTGAGCAGCCATTGTGATTTATCATTTTGATTGGAATAAATAGCACCAAAATGCCAACTTTTATATGTCTTTTGCTTTAATCTTTTCTTTATATCTAATGCATTATTTAGTTACACCGTTTATTGATCCGTCCAAATTAGTAACATATACAATTTTTCGTGTTTAAAGAAAGGGATGTGTGTTAAAAATAGGCCATTTGTGGCATCATCGAATAGAGGTGGAAATTTGACCGATGTTATATTCCATACAAAATTGCTATATACAGTAAATATGGATTACTCGAAAATTAGGAAACTTAAAAATTCGAATATGTTTATGTATATATGTGTTGCACTACCTCCCTTCTTAACTGTTGGTATTTCTACTTAACTGTAGTTAAGTTAACTTAACTGTATTTTTATTTCTACCGCTTTCTTTTATTTTATTTTGTAACATTAATTTAAGATATAAAACCCTAAAGAAACTTTAAAAGAAACCAAGCTTGTAATGTTTGGGGCAAACTAAGTTTCCGAAATATCAATATATATATATATATATATATATATATATATATATATATATATATATATATATATATATATATATATATATATATATATATATATATATATTATATATCCACTTTAAATTAATACTAAGTAATCCGAACATATTTTCATATTTTAAAAAATGAATAATTTTTACCGCCATTTTGTTTTACAAATTAATTATTGATATGACCAAAATGGTGGCTTTGAAAAATTACCGATTGTTTTTTGAATTCTTTGTTTGTACAATACGTTATTGTAATTTTTCTAATTTATAAAACGGTTAAATGTGGAAAAAACTGTTAAAAATAAAAAAAAATCAATTATTTTATCAAACAAATGAAAATAAATTTAAACAATTGATGTTGTAATGAATACCTAAGTGAACATTATGATTTGTTGTTGAAACAAAATAAAACAAAAAATTATTTTCTAACAATAAATAATAAAAAAAAAAAAAAAAATGGGGAAAAACAGGAAATTTATTTAAAAAATTTCCATTGTTTTAAAATATTAAATATTGCTTTTTTTATTTAAATGTTTCAATTTTATTTTAATGGTAACCTGATAATTTATAGGTAAGTCAGTTATAGGTTATGTTAATAACAATAACATTGTCACTTAAGCCCAGACGTTCATATCACTAAAAAAAGGATACAAAAATGATTGAGAATAATGATAATCATCCTTATCAAATGCCATCAGTAGTCTACGCCAGTTATTCAAGTGCAAAAACGAATTAACATTTTAACAGTTACAAGCACCAATCAGTACCCAAACAGCCCAGTAACCCATATTGGAAATGTGATAAAATGCAAGCTAAAGTGCCTTAGTAAATCTGCAACTGGATACAGCGTCAGACATCATCATCATTTCTAAATTAGTGCGAAAAGTTAGTACAGCAAATTTATCACAGTTAAGACGTCCGTTGGATGCCTTACTTAGAAAAGGCGCTAAATGGGACTGGCCAATGAACTGTCAGAATCAATTCGAACAGTTTAAATCAATAATTAAATCTGATCTCATGTTTACCAATTATGACCCAAATCAGCAGACAATGATAGCGGCGGATGCATGTCAAAGTGGAATCGATGATTGCAAACATCACCGAAATGAAGACAGGTCGACCATGCATAAAGGCAGTCGACCATGCTTCCCGATTTCTAATAAAGTCCGAGGTCGGGTATGGACAGATCGAGAAAGAAGCTTTACAGAAGATATTTGATAATTTTTTAATTTTATCGGATGATCTAAGGCCGGAAATTCATTTCATAAACGGATCATAAACCTAATAAGGTTTCCAAATAGGAAAACTGATTAGTGAACTTCCATTGCCACAAACGATTGAGAATTTAAAACATTGTTTAGGAATGATCAATTGCTGTCGCCATTTTATCCCTAAAGCCGCACAGAACCAATCAATTTTTGAATGATTTCAGTGCAAATATGGTACATATATGGCAAATATGGTACATTTCGGCCATCTACTGAAATGATGAAGTTTTGTTCTATATTCTGACCACACGTCATTGATTTACACCTTACAAAAAACAGCACAAGCAAGCTCTCGACAATTCCAACAACTGGACTTAATTTCGTAGTTCACAACTCAAATTCGGGGTGGATAATGTGGCAGCCAACTTCTTATCGCGTGTCAAACTAAATACACTACCATCCTCGATTGATTACGAGGGGCATAACGTGGGAATGACGAAACGTATATATTGCTGACAAACTAATCAAATAGCGGCATTAATAATAGTAGTCATTCTTACAATTAATTTCCGATTCCAACATGCAGATTTACTGCGAAATTCACAGGGGTAAAATACGATCATTTATTCCTAAAGAATTTAGACACATTTCACAATTTTCAAGGATTAGCTCACCTTATATAGTATACGCGATTCAGCCAAATTGATTACGAAGTATTGTGGCCGAATATGAAGAAGAATCCCAATATCATAGCGCGTAATTAACTGGAATGCCAAAGGTCAAAACTGTCAAGAAATACAAAGACTGCTTGGGTAGAATATGACACAGCACGCAGGTGTGAGTTGCCAATGACACGTGGACAGCGTTATTGCGCGTAACCATCACTGACCGGTTTTCCAGATGGACGCAACGACTAAACTAATGTGCAATTTTGCTATAGGACTCCGTAACGCATTCAGGAGAAATCTAAACGGTTCTACAGTGCCGAATTAAATTTCGGTACAGGTTACGTAAAAAAATCTAAATTTAGTCTACAGCCTTGCCTAGTTAATGTATGGTCTTAGGGTTGGTTTGATAGTTTTACAGGGTGGCTAAAACAATTATAGATAGCCGAACTTGCGCAAAACGAATTCGAAATTTTTTCATGCATTGTTATTCTTAACGAAAACTTCCACAAGTCTTAATTTCGAAATATGGGTCTTGGAATTCAAATGGCCTTTTGCAGTAATCTCATAATTCGTAAATAAAGCAATAGATAGTCTTACATTTATTTCATTTTATTAACAAAAAAAAAAAAAACATTTCCATATTTAAAACTAAACCCCCTCACTTTCTCTGCTTACCAGATCTGGGTGCCTTAAAATTTTTCCCTTTATTGCGTTTATTCATGCCAGCCTTATTCATAATCTTAATGGTACTTGTTTTTTTCTTAGGGCTTTTGACGTCTTTCTTTTTACCTCGGAATGGTTTTGCACCTCCACCGCCTGCTGCTCCAACTCCACTACCCACAGCTTTATGACCACTTTTGATTTCCTTCTGTTTAACCCTAAATTGATCTTTCTTGTGTTTGGTTGCCTCGTATCGAAGTAGCTTAGCCTTCTTTTTACTAATATCGGTGAGATCCGCATCAAAACCAGAGAATTTCTGCTTCCCTTGATTAGATGGTTTCTTCTCCTTTTCTTCGAATGCACGTAATTTACCCGGTTTACTCTTGTACTTCGTCATTTTGGCTTGAACTAACGATACGGTTTCTAACTCTTTCAGTGATCGCTCGGCCGCCAATTGGTATGGATTTTTGTTTTCTATTTTCTTCTTCTTTTTAGAAACTGAACTAACCTTAGGACCATCTTCACCATCATCATCATCGTCTCGTTTACGTTTTTGGCCTTTTTGTTGTCCCTTTTTCTTTTGTTTAGGATCTGTTGAGAGGCGTTCTTTTTCGGCTTCTCGTACCTTAGGCGTTTGAAACCATGCCCGTTTACTTTCCACTTCTTTATTTTCTTTAAGCAATCTACGTTCGGTTTTGGTCAGTTGTGATTCAGCTTTGACTAACATTCTTTCGGCGTGCTCGTCATCCAGAATTTGTTGTATTTCGGCTTCGAGGGCATACAATTTTTTACGATATTTCTCGATTATTTCGAGAGGAATAATACGATTTTTTACCGGACTTTCTGCATTTTTGATTATGTCCTTAACAATTTTTCGTTCCTTTTCGCCGGCCAACGACACAGATACACCAGCCTTACCCGCACGTGCTGTACGACCGACACGATGAATATAATGTTCCGTTGAGATGGGCATTACAAAATTGATAACAGTTTTAACGCCGACAATATCTAGACCACGAGCAGCTACATCGGTTGCGATCAATACATCGATTTGCTCGTCTTTGAATCGTTTTAAATTTTCTAACCGCATTTGTTGTGTCAAATTACCGTGTAACTCGCCCGCCTTTATACCCAACAATCCGAGAAGAATATGAATGCGATGAGCCTGTTTTTTAGTCTGTACAAATATCATACAGTGATCGTGAAATGTTCGACATATTAGCGCGGCGAGAAGTGGTTCCCGATCACCTTCTTTATCCTCACGAATCCGGACAAATTCTTGCCGTAAATTAAACGCGACCGCTTGGTTACTATTTACGAATATTTTTACGGGCTTATTAAGAGAAACAGCCGCTAAATCTTTTACCTGTTCGCTCATCGTGGCGGAGAAGAGCATAGTTTGTCGGGTGGCTGAACAACTTTTGATAATTTCTTTCATTTGCTCGGCAAAATATTCGTCCAGCATACGATCGGCTTCGTCGAGAATTAAAACCTGTCGAATAAATCATCTATTAGCTATTATGGCCATTTGGATTAAATTTTGGTAAGTGCCAATTATAATCAGATACAGCCGATTTGTCATTCTTGATTACGTAACTTGCGTTCGGTAATTCAGAGCGCAAGGAAATATTATCATCATATAGAAATTAAAATGATGGTCAAATAAAGTGTCGGCTTACCTCAATCGAGTCTAGTGAAAAACTAGGCGTGTTCTTGATGTGATCAATCAAACGACCGGGCGTTGCAATAACGATATCCGGATTATCGCGTAGAACGATTTCTTGTGCCTTAACATCTAAACCACCAATAGCTAGACCAGTTTGTACCGAAGTGAATTGTGTCAACTGTCTTGTTACTTGATATACTTGGGCTCCCAATTCACGAGTTGGTACCAGGACGAGTACACGCGTAACCATTTCACGGGACAATGGTCGGTACAGCAAACGTTCAATTGTTGGTAGCATGTAAGCAGCAGTTTTTCCAGTACCAGTGGCAGCACAACCGCAAATATCACGACCCAATAAAGCAATTGGTATGGTGGACGTTTGGATTGGGGTTGGATATATATAACCAAGTACGCCAATAGCTCGCATCAAGGGTCTTGATAAATTCATTTGATAAAAACTAGAAATCTCTTCACCATTTTGCGGTGCTTCTTCAAAGAAATCTTTATCGTTTTCTTCTTCTTCCTCCTCCTCGTCTTGTGCACCCTTTTTCTTCTTCTTTTTCTTGAGCTTCTTCTCTTTGAGTCTTAACCCATCGTGTTGTAATTCATCGTCGGACAAATCTATCTCACTGTCACTCTTCTCATTACCATCATCGATAATAACAGTCTCCTCTTTACGATTCTTAATGACCGCGGCAATTTTATCGTCCGTCTTAGTTTTAACCTTTCGCTTGACATATTTCATTAAATCCTCCCACGTATCATGATTGTATTCTTGCACCGACGATGCGAATTCAAACTTATTATCGAAATCAGCTTTTTTCTTATGCTTTAATTTAGTTGGTTGGTACTGGGAAAGTTAAATAAAATCACATAGTAAATTAGTTTTGAGGTTATGTTAAAATTAGTTTTCGACTTACATCAACTTCAGCATCGGAATCTTCCGAAAAATCTTCAACTTCAGCATCGTCTTCAATTGTTTTAATTAGATCACTCTGTTTCGAACTTATCACGTTTGGAATCATATTTTAATGGTTTATTTGTAAAATCAGCATCGACAACGACAATATGCGTGCCGCACATGTGCGATTTATGTTTTGAAATAAGAACTTTTGACAGACCGCGAAAGAGAATGACGTTTAAAGAGAGAAGAAAGAGAGTGATAAAATGGGCGCGTTTTATGTTTTTATATGACAGATTATACTATTCGCTAATAGGTGGCAGTTTACGTTAAGTTTTGTAATTTGCTGAATAGAGCGGGAAACTTTATTTTAATTAAAATTATGTAATTTTAACGGAAATTCCGTAAATTATAAGTGAATTGTTATCGTAAATGTTATAAAATTAAACGTTCGTGATATTAGCACATATTCAATCGATACAGAATATTACTCGGCACAATTAATTTTTTCATTCTCTAAGGGTCGCTATTCGATCAATCCACATATTCCTAAATCTAATTTACAACATGTTTACACGCATTTTATGACATGTTTGTCTTTCATCATCATATCCATACACACCAATATAATAAGGACAAAATTCGTCGAGTTTGTCGCACAATTCACTTTTTTATGGCCACCTCCGCAATAAAATCATAAATCACACAAGGTTTGTAAAATTCTTGGTTTTGTTTGTCTAAATCGAAAAGATTAGAAAATGTTTTTTTTTTTAGAAGGAATTTTATGTATTTATCCAGTTTATTGCATTTAAAATGTTATAATTGTTCAAACAACAACAAAAGTATGGCTAAAGATTTGGATAGACATATACATGGGATCATAAAGTTATATGGCCGACGTGTCCCGCAGTGGTTTCATTTTTCATAAAAACATTGTAAACTAATAAATAAATTTCAAAATGTTTTGTTTGTTCTATGTTGCTCTATGTGCGTGTATGGTTTCGATCATAAAAGAATCAGGACGTTTAACAGGTGGCGAATTTAGTGGCGAATTTGAAATCATCACAAAATTTATATCCCGAATAATGTTTATCAAAAATTTATAGATTTGACATTTGTATCTCATTTGAAACGTTTGGCGTAATCGACTCAACGCACAACTTAGGTGGGTCAATTAGGATGACCGGATGTTGCTGTCGAATTTTCATCTACGACTTTTTTTTTTAAATTGAATTAAATATAGCGGTGCTTGTATAGTGACATTGACTATAATAATTTTCCTATTGGCTTTCACTTTTAAACGACTGAGCCATCATAACTCACGCTTTCTTAAATCTTTGGTACTGGGACCACGGGAAGCGCCGATCTACTGGCCTCTGTAAATTATCGAAAATTTCCAAAATCTAGAAAATGCATGATAGTACGCCCATCAAAACTGAGAAATTTAATATATAAATTGAAAATTTCGAAAAATCCAGATAATACATGATGGTGATATTAGCCCATCAAAACTGAGAAATTTAAGCTACAAATCGAAAATTTCCAAAATCCAAATTTTTGATGTTTAAGCCCATCAAAACTGAGAAATTTAAGCCAAAAATTGAAAATTTCCAAAATCCGTAAAATACACGACGGTAAGCCCATCAAAATTTAAAAATTTAAGCCACAAATTGAAAATTTCCAAAATCCAGAAAATTTATGATGTTTAAGCCCATCAAAACTGAGAAATTTAAGCCACAAATCGAAAATTTCTAAAATCCAGAAAATTTATGATGTTTAAGCCCATCAAAACTGAGAAATTCAAGCCACAAATCGAAAATTTCCAAAACCCAGAAAATTCATGATGTTTAGCCCATCAAAACTGAGAAATTTAAGCCACAAATCGAAAATTTTCAAAATCCAGAAAATTTATGATGTTTAAGCCCATCAAAACTGAGAAATTCAAGCCAAAAATCGAAAATTTCTAAAATCCAGAAAATTTATGATGTTTAGCCCATCAAAACTGAGAAATTTAAGCCACAAATCGAAAATTTTTAAAATCCAGAAAATGCATGATTCTAGCACATCAAAACATAGAAATTTAAGCCCCAAATCGAAAATTTCCAAAATCCAGAAAATTTATGATGTTTAAGCCCATCAAAACTGAGAAATTCAAGCCACAAATCGAAAATTTCCAAAACCCAGAAAATTCATGATGTTTAGCCCATCAAAACTGAGAAATTTAAGCCACAAATCGAAAATTTTCAAAATCCAGAAAATTTATGATGTTTAAGCCCATCAAAACTGAGAAATTCAAGCCACAAATCGAAAATTTCCAAAATCCAGAAAATTTATGATGTTTAGCCAATCAAAACTGAGAAATTTAAGCCACAAATCGAAAATTTTTAAAATCCAGAAAATGCATGATTCTAGCACATCAAAACTTAGAAATTTAAGCCCCAAATCGAAAATTTCCAAAATCCAGAAAATTTATGATGTTTAAGCCCATCAAAACTGAGAAATTCAAGCCACAAATCGAAAATTTCCAAAATCCAGAAAATTCATGATGTTTAAGTCCATCAAACTGAGAAATTTAAGCCACAAATCGAAAATTTTTGAAATCCAAAAAATACATGATGGATAGCCCATCAAAACTGGAAAATTTAAGTCCCAAATCGAAAATTTCCAAAATCCAGAAAATACATGAAAGTTAACCCATCAAAACTGAGAAATTTAAGCTACAATTCGAAAATTTCCAAAATCCAGAAAATTTATGATGTTTAAGCCCATCAAAACTGAGAAATTTAAGCCACAAATCGAAAATTTCTAAAAGCCAGAAAATTCGTGATGTTTAAGCCCATCAAAACTTAGAAATTTAAGCCACATTCCGAAAATTTCCAAAATCCAGAAAATACATGATGATAAGCCCATCTAAACTAAAAAATTTAAGCCACAAATCGAAAATTTCCAAAATCCAGAAAATTTATGATGTTTAAGCCCATCAACACTGAGAAATTTAAGCCACAAATCGAAAATTTTCAAAAGCCAGAAAATTCGTGATGTTTAAGCCCATCAAAACTGAGAAATTTAAGCCACAAATCGAAAATTTCCAAAATCCAGAAAATTTATGATGTTTAAGCCCATCAAAACTGAGAAATTCAAGCCACAAATCGAAAATTTCCAAAATCCAGAAAATTCATGATGTTTAAGCCACAAATCGAAAATTTTTGAAATCCAGAAAATACATGATGGATAGCCCATCAAAACTGGAAAATTTAAGTCCCAAATCGAAAATTTCCAAAATCCAGAAAATACATGAAAGTTAACCCATCAAAACTGAGAAATTTAAGCTACAAATCGAAAATTTCCAAAATCCAGAAAATTTATGATGTTTAAGCCCATCAAAACTGAGAAATTTAAGCCACAAATCGAAAATTTCTAAAAGCCAGAAAATTCGTGATGTTTAAGCCCATCAAAACTGAGAAATTTAAGCCACAAATCGAAAATTTCCAAAATCCAGAAAATTCATGATGTTTAAGTCCATCAAAACTGAGAAATTTAAGCCGCAAATCAAAAATATTTGAATGTAAATTCGCCTAAATGTATGCTGATTGTAGTACACCATGTAATTGAAAATGAATTAAGTGCTCGAAATGCGCTTATTTATCGATGAAAGTAAGCGCTTAAAAGCAATTCGTGTTAAGCATTAGTTTACACCAGATTTCGTAAAAGCGAAACGAAGTATTTAATCCAAAAAAAAATAAAAATAACAGTCACGAAACAGTGAAAAATTACCATCAATATCATGTGCCCAGTGTGATCACTACATTAGCGCTTTTCAAGCACTCAACCGCAATTAAACATAATCCTGTAAATAAAACATTTCGATGGTTTTACGTAATGTATTATCGCTTAGCTGAAATGTGCAAGAGCCCTAAAGGGAAGTTCAGTTATCTCCACAAACGGACTCAACTATAATATCGATCGTTATCACTCTTCGGAACTATAATATCGATCGTTATCATTTCGATTTATAAAAACTCTTCGGTATATTTCGACAAAAAAAAACAAAAAAAAAATTGAAGCAAAACCTCACAACAATATTGGGACGGTAAAAATAAAAAAAACTTTCCTCCACCTCTTGTTTGTGTACAGCATTTTTTTTGTCTGCTTTTTGTTTTAAGGGTAGGAAATTTATATACGTACATTTTCCGGAAAACACAAAAAAAATGAGGTTATCCTGAAAATAAAAAAGCAAAATGAAAATTCTAGATACGTACACTAATTGATTCAATTGGTTAAAAAACACGCGCGGTTATAACAACAACGTTACTGTATTTTAGTGGCGGAGCGGCAATTTGTGCTCTACCGTACGTGTGTTATACATTTTCCGCGGACTATTATAGCAACAACAAAAAAAAAATAGTAATAATAACAATATACAGTACAATTTATAAATATTTTGGTTGTTGGTAATGATTTTGAGCGATGGTGAATGAAAATTGTGTGTTGTGCGCTCGAGGGGTTTCAACATAAAATGCGATGTTCACTTAGTGTATGCAGTGTATACACGTATAGTACGGCAATAAACTAATAAATTACGTACAAAACATATGATGGATGTGTCATAAATACTCTGTAATACCCAAACTCGGTTGGAGGCGCATACAACGATATAATACAATGCGTACACACACACACTCATACATATCCTTATAAATTGATACAATGGATAATTACATGCAGAGCACAACCATAGTATTGTGATAATCACTTTAAATATGAAAAAAATGTCTGCACAATTGTTTGGACTCCATCTCCTGTTACTATTGTTGCGGATGTCTTAATTTCGTAGTATTTTTGAGATTATATATAGACATATTGTGTCCCGGATCGGAGTCATACTGATTTGTTTGCTACGGATTTGTTAAAAAATGTCACAACTGTTAGAATTAATGAAAACTACCTAATTTTAACATATTTTTTCTTGTAGATGTGGTAAATAAGGATACGTCTCGCAAAAATAAGAAATGTCTGGAAATACCCAATATTCCGTGTAGAGGGCAAAATATTGGTGCAAGATTGCAAAGTTAATGACTGTAATTGCCATCACCGTGGTAAAGCAACCGCCCATAGATGGAAAGTTACTGAAATGGACAAAAAAGTTAAAAGAAACTCCTGTAACTATACAAATGAATGAGTCCACTGAATCGACATTATGCGCTATAATGGGACGTAGGGTCACGAAGATTAAACTACTTACTGATTATTAAAACTGGCTTCAAGCCTAACGACGAGTGTCGAAGATATACAAAACATTGTTGGCACCCTGTTTCCTACTTATCCAAATAGGGAAGTAAGAAGACATCTAGTGGAAACTAGCGGTATTACCGGTGTTTACAGAAAAGGAACATTAATGCCGTATCGTCTATGAAAAGCAGAGAAGCAATGGTTTAGATGGAGTATCGACCTAGGCTCATAAAATATCTTCGCAAACCTGTCTTGAGGCTTTAAGCAAAGTTTGGTGCTGCGGTTAGAAATGGCATAAAGACCGATGTTCTATGTATGGCCAACAGATCGGTAAAACTTTTAAAACAAAAACGAACTACTGCAATGCAGGAGGCAAGAGACCTCTCGTGTAAACAATATGGTTTCTGAAGTGGTCGGTTTACTATTGATGTTATCCATGATATAGAAAATAGCCTGTGGAGGTCAAATTGAAAACCATTTTCCATTGATGGGCTCCGCAAAAAATAAAATAATGGCTAGCATCCCTCGTCTTCAGGATCAGACAAAGAAATCTGGTTCAGGTGATGAGAAGGGTGCCTGAGTGGGTAAAAGACTATATGGACGATCTGTATTGCAATAGAAAAAACTGAGATCGTATAGATTGGAACGTGGGTCATCGGAACAAAAAGCACTTTGCTTGTACTGTGGTGTCAAATACAACCTGCAGCTGATAAGGAGGCAAAAGCCACTACAGCCATCAGCGATGAAAAATATTGAAGGTGCAAAACAAAAAAAAAACGAATACTATACCCATATCGGTCATATACTCGGCTGTCGAATGTCAACGTTTCAAAGAAGAGGAGCCCCAGAGCCACGTGTTCGTATGCCAAAAAACCGGCCGTTCTCGTTATTGCAGGAATTATTTAGGAGGAATATGTATGATAGAAAGGGTACACAGGCCAAACCAGAACTGAAACAAGTAGATCCCATCATGTAATTATGGCAGGAGCGGTGACACAAGAAAACAGAGACTGCAACGTTTATAAGAAATCTGCCTAGCTGTATATAACATCAGTCTAGAGAGATAAGCTATTACCTGACGCAGTTCCTGAGCGGACATGGCTACTTTGTAGACAACTTTTGCAGAATGGGGAAAATAATTGAGAAGCTGCAGTCAAAGACGAAACCTTACACACGCTTTTCGAGTGCCGTGAGTAGACACGACAAAGAGGAGATCTTGTAAGAAGCATAGGGGAATTCTCGAACACAGCATCATTGAAAAGATGATCCTAAACGCGCACTAGTTAAGAAAATTTGAAAGCTTATGCCCTAAGCGTGCTACGACAGGAAAAATTGACTTAGATTAGGCAACTAGCGAGCTGGAGATAAGTAAAGAGATAGTTGTGATATAAAGATAGCGCCAAGCGGCGACTTATAAAAACGGTGACCTTGACATTAGTAAGGGAGCGGGTCACAACGGGCTTCTGCAGATCTTATCAAATTCTGCGCTAAGTGATTAGTACATTCAGTTACCTTTAGTTTAATGAAAGCCTTCGGTATGGTTCATCAAGATGGGCCTAAATAATGAGGTAAGTAATTATCGTGGGATCGGAATCTTGGCAGCAAGCTCGTCTTTGTTTACACTGACTTGGCTAAGGCGTTTGATATATGTAATTGATCGCTCTATAATTCTTATTACCAAGTTTCAGGACGTTCCTATCTCTCGTTCCGCTAATAATTCGTTGCGATTTTGCCCAGGGTAGTAACATTGGCCCATTGTCATTTCCATTTTTTTTAACCATGTTGTAATTTGCTTTAAGATTACCAACTGTCTCTTCTTTGCAGATAACTTGAAAATTTTGGCTGGGTCTTTAGTAGTTCTGATTGTAGGAAGTTACAGGATGTCATAAACTAATTTTACAGCTGATCAATTAACAATATAGATGGACTCTTAAACGGACGAAATGTAAGATTCTTTTATTTTATCTTTGTCGCTCGTATATCGTTGATCGAGTCGAGCTTATTTCCGATCTTGCGGTGTGATCTTTGCTATGCTATGGGCACCATTAAACGAAACTGCAAAAATTTTAGTGATCCGCTAACTTTAACACCATTGTACGTCTCCTTTGTTCGGACTATTTTAAGGAGTGAATCTCTGGTTTGACCATTCTCCTTCCAAGGTCATTCGATTGCCCAGATTCAGTTTGTTTTATTCAGGCTTCGATGTTTGTCATCCTTGCACGCTGTGGATTAGGTCCTTCAACATAGGATCTATGTAATCATTTAAAACGGCAACATCTAGACTATCGCCAGGACATAGCATCTACACTGCATATGAGCGATATCATTAGTTTCTGTGTATGCTTTCAAACATCTGTGTATGCTTTTAAAGCATTATATAATTTTTTGTTGCAGTCGAACTAATTCTGTAGTTACCTGTACTTTAAGAAGCCTTAAATATTCTATTAGGAACGCATTATACTTCTGAAATTTTAATGTTAAAATTTACATTTCAGGTGTCATCCTTAATGATGCACAACGAATTGACGAAGGCATATATTAACTTAAGGATCTGTTTTACCACCATTCTTGGCTATTAAAACACTACATCAGCTGGGATATGATGAGGAAACTGTAGATCCAAAAGCAATAGAACTTGATATAAAGAATTTGTATGTTGCTGGATTAGAGCAAAATCAAGAATTAAGGATATTTTACGACCGAGGCTGGATAGCTCTAATAACCATAGCTGAAAAAATACTGATGAACAAGTTTTAAGAATAAGTTTTTGAAATGTTTTAAGAATAAGTTTTTGAAACATTTATTGTGTACAGTTTATTTTTGTACAGTCAATTTACAAAGTAAAAAAGCCTTTTGAAAAAAGTATTTCCCGATGAACCAAATTGAAGTTGAATATGTATCAACGTCTTCGATTAATAGGATAACCCCACAATACTCCGCCCTTAGTGGAAACGTGCGGATATGTAAACATTCCTACCCGTCTTTTTAGTTTTCACTGGAGCTGATTCTGATGTTGTAGTGGTCGACGATGTAATACATGGTTGAGTTTTTGAAGTATCTGTTACAGTTCCTGCCATCGGTGCTGTTGTTGTTTGTTCCGTGTTATGTAGAATAAATGCTGCTTTCAAACGATCAACCGAAATTTTTTGTGTTGACTTACAATTTTTTATCACAAAATACTTGTCAAAACGTTTGATTATTTCGTATGGTCCTTTATATGGGCATTGTAATGGTGGTCGTACTCTGTCATCCCTCACAAATACGTGTGTGCAACTTTATAAATCTTTTTGCATGAACATTTTGTGTTATCGTGATGAGCGGTCGACGTAGGTCGCATAGTGGAAATAAGTCTTCGAAACTCCTTTACGAATTCAGATTCACTATGTCCTTGGTTGAGTCAAAGTATTCTGCCGGGATGCCAATGGTTTGCCCAAAAACAAGTTCTACCGGTGATGCTTTGATGTCATCCTTGTACGCAACTCGTAATCCTAATAGGATCAGTGGCATTAAATTGGTCTAATCATTGTTTTGATGACGCTTGATTGAAGTTTTTAACGTTTTGTGCCACCGTTCGATAATCCCATTCGCTTGAGGGTGATATGTCGTAGTTTTTAAATGTTAACGGTCAGTGTTTGATTAATTTCTCTGAATATCTGTGACTCAAATTGACGTCCAAATCGGATTAGATCTTAATGGGAACCCAAAAATACTGTATCCAGCCCGAGATAAGGCGTCTCGCAACTGTTTCGGCTGTGATATCCTCCATAGGAAATACGTTAGGCCATCTACTGAACCGATCGACGATGGTCAAACAAAACCGGTTCCCAGCTGAAGGTGGCATGGGTCCTATTATGTTGACACTGTATGCATGTCTTCACGTATACCTGGTAATCTTTATTTATCGCCGGCCAAACGAATCGATCACAAAACAATCTTTAGGTACCACGAACCCCTGGGTGGTTTAATTCGTGTAATCTTTTTGATGATTAGTTGACGATTTTGTGAAGAATCACAATAAATTGGTATTTTTGTATCCGGCATGTTAAAGCGGCTTATTCGAAAAGATACCTTGTTTGAATTCCCGTCCAGTATTGAGTTTAATTCTGGATCATGATGTTGTGCTGCTGCTAATTTCTTGAAATTGACTTCGCCCGTTAAATTTACCACGTTATTACTTGATCATCCGAACCGATAATATGACGAATGTCAATCGAAAATTATGACTGATGTAGTCGAGTTGCCTAATTTGCCTCGGCGTTAGTGGTTCTTTCTTTTGTCGGAATACGAATGTAAGCGATTTGTGATCAGTTTAGATACAAAATTTTCTTCCTTCCAGCATGTGACGGAAATATTTCACAGCCTGATAAATGGCAGTCATTTCTCTATCGTAGGTGTGCCGTATTTTATTTCGTAAGTGTGCCACTCTTTATTTTGTTTTTTACCATGTGTAATGGGGAAACCCAATTGCTTTTAAACGGACGGGAGATTCCTCTCTGTACTAGGTCTACAAATTCGATGCAAGCCACCCGCCATTTGTCTGGCGAGAGTCAACGAGGGCGTATAAAAACTGGATGGCCTGTTGTAATTATTTACAACCGAATTAGTTTTTTGTGGCAAAATTACACGGTTGTCTGCATTTTCCACCAAATTTGTAATGTCACCAACACTGCGTTCGTATAGTCTTGCTTCTTATTTGAAGCATGATAAAATGATCCTCGTGATCTCGATTGTTGTCGTGATTGATGATTGTCAGCATGTTGTAATTTATCAAATCTTTTCACTAATTCGTTTACTTTCATCTCTAGTGACGATATTGCTGATGCGGATGTGGATTCAATAGTATTGAATACTGCGTTGACTTGATTAAAATCGCCCAATTCCATCAGTGTGTCGGCCATATTTGCTAATTTTTGAATATCGTCGTCGCCAGTTGAAATTATCATACGAATTTGGTAAGGTAATCGTTTCATCCAGTTCTGCTTCAACATTTCGTCCCCTATTTTTGATCCTCCTAATGTGCGCATTTAATTTAGAAGCCCGGACTGTTTTTTACCGCCTAACTGCACATCTTCCAACAATGTTTAAATTTTTCTTTGATCCGACACGGCAAACTGTTCCAACAAAGCTTTTTTTAATGAATTATATTTTTCGTCAGCCGGTGGGAGCACGACTGTGTCTTTTATCAGGGATAATATTTTTGTATCCACTACCGTTAATAACGTATAAAATTTGGTTGCGTCAGTAGATATTCCGCTCAATGCGAATTGTGCCTCCACTTGGTGGAACCAAATTTTGGCGTTCACTGACCAGAATGGCGGTAGCTTAACTGCTACTTTGTTTACGACAATTTCATTTTCGTTTTCATTTCCCATAATGAAGAATTTATGTATTTTAATATTAATATTCCGATTATAATATTTTATGTGTAATATCGGAAATTTTATGATGTATCTTCACAAACTTTTTTACAATGGTACTATAACACTTTGTCCCGTAATCTCAAAAGTTTTTGTATACGACAATAATTTTATATTATACTGTAACTAATCAACAATTTAAGGTTGGTTGTAAGGAGCTCCTTCTGAATTCTGCCCCCATTATCCTGTAAAATGGTTAATTTCATGCAAGTTTCCAGAATTCGGAAAAGGCTTAACATTAAATTCATCCTTTATTGTAGGACTGTAGCCACATCACTGCATTCGCGTAATCCGTTACCTCGGGTTTGCAGATAGCTGCCTGGCCCTGGAAGTATTCTATGGTGGTTATAGAGAAATGTCCACATTCCATCGACTGTCTCCATAATAAAAAGGTTATGACATTGGATCCAAATTCCAGAATTCTTATTTTTACCAATGTTTGCTACACATTGTTTGAGTATGCTCTTTCAGATTATGGCTCACCATTTTTATTTTGAAATACAACGGCAACTTAATTTACTCGTTGTGGATAATAGTGACTTGTGACTAATTTCCTGCCATTACGAATAGCTATCACAACTGATGAATGTCCGATTCAAGCTTGAAGTGCTTCCGCATTTGCGTATTTTCGGTTCTCTCTATTCGCTGTGCACTTGCTCACAGGGAGTCTAGTAAGTACAATTGGGCAAACCTTACTCTGTTTTCTAATGTTGTATATATCCCATATCATGGAGGATGCTTAATATTTACTTTCATTGATGCAAAAGCCAATGAACTATTAATGATCGAACATGTTTCATGAAATTACCACTCGTGTCCATTTTTAGCCGTTAATAGACGGTTGATTAGATCCGAAGATTGTAATGGCGCAAGTTTGATCCGATCTTTTGAGTAACAAACTGTCATCTTCTCTAGCAACCTTTATTTTGGAAATTTTTTTAACCCACAGTATTGGCATAAGTGTGTGAGATCTTCACTATCAAACTATATGTATTTGAAGACTCATTTACATTTTTTGAAGGCAAATTAGGAATTAGTACCTAGTATCGAACACTTGCTCGACGATTTTTTAAACTTATAGTATCTCCTAAATGCGGGTCTTATCTTTATCGACCACATTTGCTTGGTAATTCCGTATACCCGATGAGCTACATTTTCGCTGTCTTTAGCGATCTTTGTTGATCATCCATTGTTGCACACGTCGAAGATGATTACACATTGATCACTCATGATTTGTTTTTGCTTCCATTTCTAGCTTGAGAGTAAAATCAATTACCGACATACAACTGACTAATTATAAATTTAAACACACAAATTTAATGATGACAAAATACGCCGGAGAATGTTTCAAGTTCGATTATCAACAACGGCATACTATTCTTTTATTTTTTTTGTTTTATTTGATAAATTGTTTTGTTCAAATGGATGCCTACTTGATCGTAACAAAATTTGTCCATGTATACGTATTTCTATAAAACGATCTACTTTACCGACACTTTGCAATAATATCACATCTTAATGATGCTTCAGTGGATGTTCTTTGTTTCTCTGAAACCTTTCATAATTCAAAAATCTAATTCAGTTTTGCCTAGTTATGGCAATAACGTTGGACTAATTATGGTGGTATATTTGTGTTTATGCATCGAAATCGAACCACTGAGGTGTGGTTTATTGCACAGTTTATGCATATTCAATGGTAATATTTCGAAGTATTTTCAGTTTTCAGTTCAATAAAGAAGATTTGAGTTGTATTTTTCGCTTTTCTTGAACAAGTTCCTGCGGGTGACATGGGATAGTTTATTAACTTTCTCAGGAATATTAACTGGGTGTAGTATTTTATGATGACCTCTCCAACATATGTGTAAAAGGTTCGATCAGGATTTTTTTTTATTATTATTAATATTATTATTATTATATTTATTTATTGGTCCACCAGGCTATCACAGCCCATAAATTTGTGTACAAAGAATACAAAATAGGACTCAACAATTCTTTAGAGTAGGGTGTTATGTGCTCAAATCTTGATAAATTACAGGGTGGCTGAGACCAAATGTTACTGACTTCACTCTGCTGTCATTTGTGTAGTTGTCATTTTCGCGCGTCAATTTTTTGACAGATTGAAGTTTGGTTAGTTGTTTACATGTGGTCAACAAATAATTGTTCTAAATATCTTAATAAAAAAATCGTAATGGAATTCAAACGTAATAGTGTAATTGCACTGTATTTGGGTGGAAATTCACAAACAGCAATAGTTCGTCAACTCCAGCATTTGAATGTGAATAAAATGTTTGTGTATCGAACCATAACTCGATACAACGGAACTGGTAGCATCGCTAAACGCAACAGAGGCCGTCTAAAAAGACAGCAACATCAAAAGAAATGATACGAAATGTGAAGAAGCGAATCCAACGAAATCCTCATCAAAGTGCCAATCAATTAGCCGTACGTCTACATGTTTCACGATACAGCATTCTTGAAGCCCTACAAGATACAAAAAGTTCAAGATCTTACGGAGGCACAAAAAAAAGTTAGGCTTGAAAGAACACGAGCATTGAAGGCCTTGGGCGAACGTGATGAGATTCCAAAAATTGTCTTTTTTCAACAGTATGTGAATAAACAAAATGATCGTGTTTGGTTAGAGCACAAGTCCAGCGATAATTAGGACACAAGAGTTGCCATGCACAAGCAATCACCAGCTTATGTTATGGTTTGGGCTGCAGTTACTGCAGATGGACGCACTCCTCTGGTTTTCATCGAACATGGAGTCAAGGTAAACCAAGAGGTGTACCGCCAAAAGATCCTAAACGATGCTTTGCTACCTTGGGCACGTAAACACTTTGGTACGAACCGTTGGACATTCCAACAGGACTCGGCACCGTCACACAAAGCTCGAGCGACACAGCAATTTTTACAAAATTGCGTTCCGCGGCTGATTTCGTCGAAAGAATGGCCACCATATTCACCAGACTTGAATCCCATGGATTTCTACATATGGTCCATTTTGGAGAGTAAGGTGTCCACTAAAAAATACGAAAGTGTTGATGCATTGAAGTCAGCTCTTGTTCGAGAATGGAATAAAATTCCGCAAGCCCAAGTTCGGTCATCATGCAATGGTTTCTATGCAAAACTGAACCAAATAATCAGAGCCAAAGGAGGTCATATCGAGCAGTAACATGTTTCTAAAAAAATGTAATATGTTTTCAACATATTCCACGAAATTTCAATCAAAAATAATCAAAATTAAAAAAATTATAGCGTTTTCATTTGGTAACACTTGGTCTCAGCCACCCTGTATGAATTAAAAGCAACTTGCAGCCTTCTTTTGGAACCATAATCCAAATTACGAAGGACAAGGTCGGAATATATTATCTGACTAATAAGTAACGACTGTGCTAGTGCCTTTTTAGTTTTAAAGGGAGTAGAAAAACTAAATTTAGATAATCTTTATAAACCAGCATAAATATTGCCACAAATACGATTTACTTGTTTATTCCACTCAAAATCTGATGTAATAATGATACCTAGGTTTTGTGTAGTACTAACATAACCAATTATGTCATTATTTATTTCAATGCGGGGATTTAGTATATAAACGTTACCTCTATAAATTTTAAGAACTTTTTATTTTGATGAATTTAAACAAAGACTGTTGGATTGAGCCCAATTGCTAATACTTTGTAGATCTTCATTGATTTGTGAAGCTATACGATTAACTGAAGTCAGTATACTACTTAAATAAACTTGAAGGTCATCGGCATATAAGTGATATTTACAATGAGAAATAATCTTTGATACGTCGTTAATAAACATCAGAAATAATAACGGTCCTAGTACGGAATCCTAGGGCACACCACGCACACTTTCAAGTGGACATGACAAATCATCATTAAATTTGACATATTACGCCCAGTAAGATAAATGTGAATCATTTCAACGGCGAAAAATCAAGCAATACGAGCAGTACAACTTGCTTTTCATCCAACATACTCGTAATATCATTGCTTATTTTTAACATTGCAGTTGCCACTAGGACCTTCTTGGCACTAGGATCTTTTTGGATTGGAATCACTTTTGAAATTTTCCATTGGGAGGGAAAGATGGAATCGCGGATGCAAACATTGATTATGTGGCATAAAAATGGAATAATAAATGGCAAAATTAATTTTATAAATTGGAGTGGGATACCATCATCTTCAATAACGTTTGATTTAACTCCTTCATCAACCAATTCAAACTTAAAAGTATGATTTACGTATGCGGAACTATTACTTACATATGATGAAAGTGTCGTAGCATGAAATGAATCGGAATTTACCAAAAAACTGTTTACCTCACTAGCCAAGAATTGGGAAGTGGGTGGCACATCTTTCGAGAGATCAAGGTTACGAACATTCCTCCATAATTTCCGTGATGCTAGCTTAGGGTCAAGTTGTCTATATATAAAGTTACTTTTGGCGACACGAGTTAATTTTTTAACAGCACGTCGATATTGCAGAAAATTATTACGACTAACCTTAGACTTATTCCCACACCATGCTCTGTACATAGTTTCTCAATTTGCAATTGCAAGTTGTATACTTTTATTAAACCAGATTGGAGTTGTAAGTTTGTCGTTAAAACCTGAAACCTTGTCGTCCACTAAAGCACATTTATATAATAACCCCCAATTTAAATTTAAAGAATCTGTGCACAAGGCGTCATAACTGAATGAAGAAACTGAAAAAGGAGGAATAGGTAATTGATAGGACAAGTAAATAAAATCATGATCAAAAATTGATAAATCAAATTGCAGGAACTTTAGGATTATTGATTCATCTGAAACAATAAACATATCAATTAATGATGCACTGCCATGAAAATCGTTAAAATGAGTGGGTTGATCGATAGGTAAGTATGCTAAATTTTGGGACAAAAGTACGTTTTTCAATTTGGAAGCAACAGAATCAAACTTTAACATATTGATATTAAAGTCGCCAGCAATTAAAATTTGATCATATAAGTAGATGTATAGGTAGCCAATAGATCATGTATGTAATCCACATTGCCACCCTGCAAGTTATATACCACACCAACTAGAAATATACTGGAATTAACCAATACTTCTGTAAATGAATATTCATTAGTAGAACTATCGACTTCCATTTCAAATCTTCACGAATGTACATTGCAACGCCACCAGCATGAGTCGAGCGATCATTAGAGCAAAAGCAGGAATGTAAACTAAATTTGATGACATCCAAGGTTTAGTAATAACTATAAAATGAAAATCAACTCCGTCAATCAAACATAAAAGTTCAGTAAACTTGCTGTCCATATTAAGACTTCTGGCAATAAAATAAGCCATTTTCAAGTTGTTTGACTATCATTAAGCGACGATTTAATGACATGTTTTCCGGTTTCCGCAGAAATGGAGTTCTTACTAAAAATATCAGTAACCAACATTCACAACATACCACATCAAGACAAATTGGAAAAGGAACCGGTACAAGGTAAAAAACACACAAACATCAATGCAGGTTGTGTTGTAGGTACAAATGTATTTCCATTACTGTCAACGCAGACTTGTGGCGTAGACAAACTAGTATTATTTCCTATCTTAGCAGTGTGTTGGTTTTCGTTATCTCCGTTATAATGCGATGTCGATGTTAACTTGATCAAAGTCGGTGAGTTTTGTAATCCAGGTTGTGTTAGTGAAACAAACGTGTTCTCGATACTATTACAGACCGTATCAGAGTTTGATAATTTATGATGCTGAGCCTTGATATTTGCACTGGCTTTTAGCTATTTCATTTTTCACTACAAACATCTGACCCTTTTTAGATATAACTTTAGATATTTTATTTTGCTTTTGGAAAGATTTAGTACTGTTAAATTTGAATTTATTCGAGTTAATCCATTGCTACAAAAAATACGTGACGTTGACTGAAGACTAATATGAGATAAATTTAAATTACTCAATTTAATGTAGTTTTTAAAGAAGCGGAACTTGGCATGCCAGTTAATAAATTTTACTACAATCGTGGGTTTTTATGTTGGCCAAGGGGTGGTTGACCAGCTGATAGCCCAAGTGGTTAAAATAATGCGGATGATTTACGGAAAGCCAATGATAGCCGAGATAGAGGCTAAAAGTTTAGGTTTTTAAAGATTTACCTTCATTTCTCCGAGCTCCATATAGGTGTTTTTATTCTCAAATTGCTTAAAATTAGGCAAACTATATGTTTGATGGTATTAAAGTTTTTTTGTTTTAAAAATAAATCATTTCGTCGAACTATACCAATTCAACAATAGAAATTGACTCAATCAACACAAAATTTCACCATCGCCCCAAAACCATTTCTAACAAATCGATGTTTTATAATTTTTGTAATAATATTTCATATAATATTATGATCAATACCATCATTCCATCGAAATTCCCTTGATCATCCGAACATGCACCAAAAATTGTATATCCATCTTCTATATATGTACCGCGCATACTTCACATAATATACCCCCAATCTCCGGATTGTATTTATCTCAAACAACACATGATTCGTAATTCATTTTTTTATTTTCAAATTATTATTTATTTTGAAATGTGTCAATGATTTGAAAGTGAAATCATCATCATTTTGGTTCATCATCTCGCATGTTTGATGTTCCTTATATATATATATACGCGCGTACAATATCTGTATATATGGATTCGAACTTCTTAAGAATTTTATTTCGTTTCTAATAAATATTTAATGTAATAAAAAAAAAAAAATGTGCACGCGGCATTATATATCACTACATATTTCAAAATAAATAGTTTTTTTGAAGTTTTCTGGTTTTCCAAGACTATGCGCGCACACGATTCCGATCAAACCATCGAAACCATCGATGAATTCTTCATTTATGACATTTGTGTATGATTTACTCAAGTGTTAACAGACTTATTGTTTATAAAATTATATACATTTTGTGTTTAAATGAAAACATTAAATTAATTTTTCAGGATTTTCATTTCGATTTCGATTTTCTTTTTTTAAAAAAAATTTTATTTGATGTTTATTTCTAAATAAATATTTTTATAAAATAAACAAGTTGGTCTGAAGTACCTACTTGCGCGTGTGTGTATGTGCGTATTTCTGCGTGTTAAATACTTGAAAGCAAAGGAAGTTGGTCGACGCAAAATTTTAATTTATGTAAATATAAAAAATCAAAACAAAAAGTTTGCCACATTGTCGTCTTAGGAGTTTTGACCTTCTGGAATCGAAAATTTCCAAAATCACTAAAATTTGAAAAATGCACTTAGTAAGCCCATGAAAACTGTAAAAGTGATGCTACAAATCGAAAATTTCCTAAATCACTAAAATCTGTAAAGTGCACGATGGTTAGCCCATGGTAACTGTGAAATTGATGCCACAAATCGAAAATGTTCAAAATCACTAAAACCTGACAACTGCGCTATGGTTAGCCTATGAAAACTGGGAAATTGATGCTTCAAATCGAAAATTTTCAAAATCACTAAAATCAGGAAAATTGAGTGATGTCATGGGCGTGTTAGCCCATGAAAACTGTGAAATTGATGCCACAAATCGAAAATTTTCAAAATCACTAAAACCTGACAACTGCGCTATGGTTAGCCTATGAAAACTGGGAAATTGATGCTTCAAATCGAAAATTTTCAAAATCACTAAAATCAGGAAAATTGAGTGATGTCATGGGCGTGTTAGCCCATGAAAACTGTGAAATTGATGCCACAAATCGAAAATTTTCAAAATCACTAAAATCTGACAATTGCGCTATGGTAAGCCCATGACAACTGAGAAATTGATGCTTTAAATCGAAAATTTCCAAAATCACTAAAATCAGGAAAATTGCGTGATGGTTAGCCCATGAAAACTGTAAAATTGATGCCACAAATCGAAAATTTTCAAAATCACTAAAATCTGACAAATGCACGTTGGTAAGCCCATGAAAACTGTGAAATTGATGCCACAAATCGAAAATTTTCAAAATCACTAAAATCAGGAAAATTGCGTGATGGTTAGCCCATGAAAGCTGTAAAATTGATGCCACAAATCAAAAATTTCAAAATCACTAAAATCTGGCAAATGCGCTATGGTAAGCCCATGAAAACTGTGAAATTGATGCCACAAATCAAAAATTTTCAAAATCACTAAAATCTGACAACTGCGCTATGGTTAGCCTATGAAAACTGGGAAATTGATGCTTCAAATCGAAAATTTTCAAAATCACTAAAATCAGGAAAATTGCGTAATGTCATGGACGTGTTAGCCCATGAAAACTGAAATTGATGCCATAAATCGAAAATTTTCAAAATCACTAAAATCTGTAAAGTGCACGATGTTTAGCCCATGATAACTGTGAAATTGATGCCACAAATCGAAAATTTCCAAAATAACTAAAATCTGACAACTGCGCTATGGTTAGCCCACGAAAACTGGGAAATTGATGCTTCAAATCGAAAATTTTCACTAAAATCAGGAAAATTGCGTGATGGTTAGCCCATGAAAACTGTGAAATTGATGCCACAAATCAAAATTTCCCAAAATCACCAAAATCTAGAAAATTCATGATAGAGGGCAGATGACAATTTTGAAAATGATCACTCACATTGTATAGAGTTTTGTATAGAACTATAATATGTTATTCGAGTAAAATGTGTACCATACGCAAACCTAAATCCAACACACCATTGTTATGCCATCTTAAATTCCGATAACCTTATTTATATCTTCAATGATTTTTTTTTTATAAATTCGCAATTTATTGAAAAAAACTTAAATAAAAATGTTGTTGTCTTCACAACAACATGGCGGATTTATTTTTTTTATGATTTCTTTTGCGCTATGAGTGGCTTCTTTTGTTGCATGTCACGAACTTATATAGCGATAGATATATGTGTACAGTAAATATATCGACGAATATTGTGTTATATAATAAACTAAGTGAATGGATAATTGAGATTTTGAATTTATTTTTATGAACATTTACATATTTTCTCTTCTGTGCTGATGGTTAGAAGATAGTATAACAATACATAAAGAAAGAAAGCTTTCTAACCTAAAACAATGTACGAATATTTATATAGCGCGCAGAGCGAAGAAGTAGGTACATATATACACAATTGAATTGATTTTTTTTATATCAAACGACCACCTTTGTGTTGTGTGCTCGTATTTTCACCAAATGACTCAACAGAAAAGTACGAGACCATGGTTTTTCGCTATTTAGTATGATCTATATGATTTTCCTAACATTATAGGGGGTATTTTAAGCCATCACCAGCGAAAACAAGGAAGTGTGTCATTTTGTCCAGCCACCTTGTAATGCTCTGATAGACGGGTCAATCCATTGGTTCTACCCTTCAACAACGGTTTAAAGTAATGTTCATTGTCATCACCGTTATAATTCTTTACTTCCTACAGGCGCTATAAATTTATAAAACTTATTTCATAATTTCAATTATAACATGAAAACACTCTGCAATTCATCAACCTTGCTAGGTTCCTCCATAAAATAAATACACATAGTACTACCATAGTATATTAGCCCATATCCGTGCTAGATGTCACTAACGGTATCGTTTTAAAATAATCAAAATATTTGTATATGTATAATCGCCTAAATGTCATATATTTATTCTAAATGTTGACGATATTCTATCAACCCGACATCTGGAACATCAATGGGTGAACTGTTTTTTTCTTATGATGGTAGTACTATTTGTATTTATATTATGCTTACTCTTTTTAAATATTCAGTAAGGTAAATCAGGCTTCTTTCTGTTTTAGGAAAAATTCTAGAATATTGGTTCATTTCATTCAACATTAACTTGACCGATTTGTAAAAATCTTACCGAACGGTTTAACACTGTTGATCACTTGAAGAAAGTGATCTTTACAGACAGCCTATTTTTACAGTGGTGCCAGTTCCAAATCATTAAATTTGTCAACATTTGCTGTGCAAAATTTAATAAAAAGACCCCAAAAACTGTCGTGTTGCCACATTTCAGCCGCCATCATGGCCAAACTAAAGGCATGGCAACCCTAAAGCTGGAGTGGCGAACTCAACAGTTAAATGTAGCGTGAAGCTCTAAGATTTTTAAATATAACTTACCCATAAAGGCAGTAAAAAAACAAAAGGCCTTATTCGACGAACCGTTTAAGCTGGATATTTGTATGTCGTACATCAATCGATTGTCACAATTCATCTGTGATACAATCAATGACAACAAGAGCAGAAGTGTCCTGTAAACAAAAATTAAACAAAAAAGAACTAGAGTGTGAAAATATATTTGCATTCGCAGTCATATAAGCGTGTAAAAAGTAGCCTTTACTCGATCAAAACTCCTTTTTGCATTGAATTGTATTCTGCCCAACCATTTAGATGCTAAAAAAGATTACAAATGTAAGGCTTTTTCTTCAAAATAAAAAAGATTATCATCAAGTTATAGAACCAATGCAATTTCTGGAAATAACTTATTTCTTTTGGACCGATTCGATGATTACATTGACTTATGGTTTCGAGGACGTCCTCATAAATATAAAACTTTTGCGGCCGATTAAATAACAAAAATTTAGACATACTCAAGTCCAGCATAATTCAGCAGAAATAATTTTAACCTAAACTATGATAATTTTAACCTAAACCAGTCCTTCAATAATATTGCCACCAAAACATAGATTTACAATGGTTTTGCTCAAAGATGCATTCATCAACCCCTTGCATGAATCACTTCAATAAACTCTGTTACATTTTAAAACCAAATATTGGATCATAAACGGCAGAAGAAACATACGCTTATAGATAGAAAAATGCATAACGGCTTAGCATAACTAAGGAAAAGCTTACCCATAGAACAAGGTACGCCATCACGTCCATTTACTACAAAGGAGTGTAGACTACGCTGGGCTAATCTCAGTAAGAGTTTTCAAAAGACATAGTGCTATTTTTAGGTGTTGCTACTAAAGCAGTGCACTTATAGATTTTAAGCGATTAGACTCCTACTATAGCCTTTACTGCGCTGCCCTTAAGACTTAACAGGTATACCTGTTGACAGGTATACCACCGGATTTATAACGATAATTGGAGTTAAACTAAAGGAAATCTTGAGGCTTAGCAACAAGCAGCCTCTGAACTTCAACCCATGCTATCGAAGTCTATGAGAAGCAGTTATTAATGACAACAGTTCAATTTCTTCGTTCATTCATTCATTCAACCATTTTTTCAATCAATATATAACTTAAAATCGTCATGTGAAAAAATAAAAAGACGAAGATATAATCCAAGTCATTTGTTTTTAAAAATAGTTTTACGTAGTGACTAAGATTGTGTCCGAAACCCATGATAAATATTTGTGAATACAATTGTTGACATTTATTTGAAAAATATTCCCCTACATCCCCAATTTTTTTTACGCTGTCCGAAAATTATAATAATTGATTAAAAAAATTTCCCCGCCTTATTTATTTTTAAAATAATTTTTTGTCAGTTATATAAAATCTATGAAGAAAAATTTCATTTAATTGTGTTCATTGTTTATTGAAATTGTCATAGCAACGGAAAAGTTTAAATATTTCTTAAATGGGTTTTGATTGGTACTAAACCAAGGAGTGAATTTTATTTGTTTTATTGTATATCCGAGTGTGCTACGCGATGAGTTTGGCTTTTATTTTATAAAGTTTGGATATTTGTAAAAATTATCATATAAATTGACCGTGATAATTTGGGTGTCTTCGTTTTTATTAAATAAATGTCAAAAATTTATCATGAAATATTTATCAGAAATATTTATCATGGGTTTCGGACAAAATCTAAATACAAATTATTTTAAAACCAATTGTTTAGTGTTTGTGAAATTTCATAAGAAGTATGAATCGTCAAAATAAAATTATTGAATGAACGAAGAAATTAAACTGTGAATTAATTCAGCCTTAGTCAATAAAATATCACCTAAAAAGTGTCACACTACTCTTACTTTTCAATTAGTAATTCGCTAATCACACCTTCAGAATTAATTTTGCTAAACGAAAACATTTCTGCCAATAATCTGTGAAGCCTATTCTAAAACATGGTTGAAGATTTCTCGAAGCCTTGGTCAAATGACTACAAATTTGGATTGTAACACCAGGTGGTCCTGCAAACAACCAGAATTAATGTTTGATGACACTGTTTGAATAAAGTACAATATATAGTTGCCGCCCACAAGCTGGTCTTATAGGAACGGTTATTCAGCTACATAAAAGATAAATTAAAATTATGTTTACTATTATGTGGATCATACTGTATACATATATATGTCATGTACACAGCAAAACTTACAATTTAGAACTTTTGACACGAAAATTGTACGTTTTACTGTTTTTTGATGATGTTAACAAAAAAACAAATGATTTTGGTTTGGCTGAATTTTTTTTTTTTTTTTTCGTATCAAAGAACACAAAATTTCAAACAAACACCTTACCATAATTCATACACAGATTTTGTATTTATTTTTCTTTACTCGTTCGTTAAAAAGAAAATTCTGTGTATAGTTATTTTTGATCAAGTTTTGCCCTCCCCGATTTATATAAAATCTACTTTAAAAAGAAAACTCGAAATAAATTCAAAGAACATCAAATATCAATACACGGTACGAAGTGTATATATGAATGAACGTATCAATCATTACGGTCTTGGAAGTATACAATGTGTTGGGTTTGTTAACTTCCACATAACATATATAGTATCTCGATTAAATCAGTAGCGAATATCGATTCGTTTCGAATTAAACAAACACGTGCAACAGTTTGCTAATTCGTGTGGAGCTAAACACCGGCAAAAATCGAGTGATCCAAACATCAAAGGTGTTTCTAATTAAGAAAAATAATTTGATACCATTGAAAGTTAACGAAGAAAATTCTAAGTAAATTTATTTGGTCGATTGTTACAATTATACAAATTTGATTGTTTATGTTTATAAAATTAATTTTCAATAAAAAGAAAATCGAAAAAATTTATTTCCTTTTCATTCAACACCTGATCGATGATGATACTTAAAAATGATGGCTGAAAAATATACAAAAAGAAAATTTTTTTTCCAATTTTTTATTATTTTTTGATTATTTTATTTGAAAACATAACGAAGTGTATTATGTCTTAGGCGCAAAAGAACAATCAAATTGTATCAAACAATGTTTACCATGTATATACATAATAAAACAAATGAATATTGGAAAATTTTGTTGCCGGTACTATTTCTTGTTTCGCTTAGTATTTGAAAGTGGTTTGACTGACAAATATTTCGTTTGAAATGAATTTTCTAAACATTCCAACGACTAGTATATGCCGAAAAGAAATCGAAGAGTGGTGGAATTACAATAAAAACTTCCTTTATTTCAAATGAACTTTCAGCAGCAACACCGATTAGGTTAGGTTAGGTTAGAGTGGCTGCTAACGTACACTTAGACCGGTGATGGTCCATTGCGTGATACCAAAGGATCCTACTCCCCTTTTACCTTCATTGGAACCATTCAGAGCTACGTATGTAGCGTAAGATATCTCGCACATCGCAGTTCTCGAGATCCATAAGGCTGTCGAACCAATACTTGCCCAGATGTTTGTACCTCCTGTAAGATAGAGCCAGGCATGAGCAGAGGAGCTGTGAGCTGTGGCTCACAGTCTTTTCCTCCTGCTCATCCATACAGCTTCTACAGAAGTCATTTGCCATTGGCACAAGTCTCCTCGCATGCTCTCCAATGAGGCAGTGTAGGGTAGTAGTGTTTTGGAGCGCTTCAAGTCCAGTTTCAGACAGACTTGCCATGCTACATTTCATGTTATGGTGTTATTCCACCTCTTCTGTGCCGAATCTATCGCCTCCTTTTTAATCGCCATAAAAAGCACTGCTAAAGGCCTCCCCAGATTTGCCCTTTCCGGTTTCAATTGAAGAGTTGTACCTTTCCTTGCCAGTTTGTCAGCTCTACAGATCCCCAGAACGTCCGAGTGACCGGGACCCAGACTATCTGAATATTGAGATGCTCACACATCTCGTCAAGAGATAAGCGGCATTTCAATGCCACCACGGACGTCAGAGAAACTGATTCCAGCGACTTGAGTTCCGCCTGACTGTCCACATATATTGTTATATCCCTTGTGGATATGACATTATGCATCAAACAAGTCAGTGCTTCCTCAATCGCTACCACCTCTGCCTGGTACACACTGCAGTGATCAGGAAGACGAACGGATATATTCCCATTTAATTTGTCACAATAGACTTCAGCTCTGACTTTGCCGTCTAGTTTGGAGCCTTCAGTGTAGAATTGTACACTTCCAGTTTCTGCAGTTGACCTGTTCCCCCAGGATTCCCTTGAGTGGATAAGGGTCCGGAAGCTTTTTTCAAAGCATACAATCGGTATTGTGTATATTCGGTATTTGCCAAGTCTTCCTTAAGCGAACTGCCAATCGTCGAGTGGCCCGTCTGTAGACATTTCCACTCAAACACGGCAGAGAGTTGTGCAGCCATAGTTGTTGCTCTCTGCTTACCAAAGATGTCGACAGGGAGACGGTAGAGCATAGCCTCCAGAGCACGTGTAGGGGTTGTCCTTAGTGCCCCACTTATAAGCAAACAGGCCGTTCTTTGTACCTTCTCTATCATATTTTTATAAGTTTTTTTGTCTAGTGCCGGCCACCACACACTCACTCCGTACATCAGAATCGATCTGACTACAGCGGTAAAGAGCCAGTGTACCAGCTCTGGTTTTAGGTCCCATCTCCTACCGACGGCGTTCCTACATGAGTACAGAGCTAATGTAGACTTCTTTACTCTCTCTCTCTCTCTAAAATATTGGGCTTCCAATTTAGCCTACTGTCCAAAATTATACCCAGAAATTTGAATGGATTTCCACCATGCCCACATTTGCAACTTTGTAATGATTAAGAGCGCGTGTTGCATGACTTCCCTAATCGTGCTTAGGTACCTATTCGATATCACGATCGC